>CM065309.1:21148262-22403457 GCA_033032175.1 Saturnia japonica | reverse complement strand
CTCCCCGAGGTCTGGATTTCCCCCACCCTAATTTCATCTGTCGCGCACCCTCCCTTGGTCGCGACAGCTGCCACCACCTCTTCCTTCGACACCGAGTCATCCAGGCCAACGATGCGGACGTCCACACGCTTCATTGGCCTGCCTATAGTGGCCACGCCCTCTAATGCCGTCCGGAGGCAATGTGCCAACTTATCGGCCTGTGTCGCGCCTTGGGCTCCGGGGATCTCAATGACCCTGGCGCCCGTAGCGGTCTCTCTGACCGATAAATCCTCGATGCCCAGGGCGGGCAAGTCAGACGCCAATCGTGCCCTCAGAAAGGCCTCCTTGTAGCTCACCCCCTGAGCCACTGCCTCAGGCTGCAGCGTTATAAGCACTGCAGCTGAGCGTGGGGGCGAGGGGAGCTTAGGCTTCGGCTTTTGCCCAGGCGTACCCTTCTGGAGAGCAGGAGCAACCGGCGCAGCCACCGCTGGCACCGAATGTGTCGCCACCTTCTTCTTCTTTTTGCGACGAGCCACAACCGTGGTCCACGCCGCATCGGAATCCGTCGGTGCCGGAAGGCGTGCCCATTCCATACCCAGGACAGGCACTTGAGCGGACGCCGTCAGCCCGGCATCGCAGAGCGAAGGCATCGCGCGAGGCACAGGCTTGGGACATGAAGTCTTTGTTCCAGTGGTGCTGGCAGCCGTCGGTCTCTTGTCTGCGGCCAAAGGAGGACGAGGACGAGTCACTGGGACTAAGCGGTCCTCTAACACCACCAGGCGGGCGTTCATCTCACCAAAAGACTTCTGAAATGTACGCTCCAGGCCCTGGATAGCAACCGCTATGGACTCCTGCCCCTGAGGCCCTGACAGAGACTCAGGAGATGGTGGAGGAACCTCCTTTCTCGCGTCGGCCTCCTGACGCATATCCAGAATCTCTGCCTTAACCTGCACGAGCTCTCGGCGGAGCCTCGATATCATGCGCCGAAGGCAAAGCGTCTCCTCGGTCACAGTGCGTGTCAACGCCGTGGACACAATCTCTTGTAGGACACTGGCCGATCCCTTCAGGTCTTTAATAGACGTCCCTTTTAGATTGCCAGACTTCTTGCAGACGTCGTATATCTTGGCAATCTTTTCGCCAGCCAGAGCTCTTAGCATATCGGGGTCAAGGGTTTCGATGGCCTGTTCCTCCTCAACCCAGAGCTCCTCACTAGCTCCCTTCTCCTCATCAACCTCTGGCCCTTTCCAGGAAGCTGCATCGCCAGTATCTGCATGCCTCTGACCCGCCGAAGACCCTGGGTCATGTGCCCTACCCCTCTGGGCCGTTGTTACTTTCGGGGCTATTACTGGATCTAATGTAAGCGGTTCCCCTACCCGCTTTAGACCCCCCGCACTTCCCTCGTCACTCACCACATTTCCACGACATTCCTTAAACCTAAGTGTTAAAATTTTTGGGTTAGTTTCACTCATTGTTGTTCCCACGAGAGTGGGGGAAGAGAAGGTCCACCCAGGCAGTGCCCCCTGTGCCTGGGTAAGCCTAACGTAACCCGTCAGAGAGTCGGCCGGTTCTCTGACGGGGGTCGCACTCGTGACTGGACTCCCCCCAGCCACGCATCCCCTCGTGGTGCGCCGCCACTTGGGATTGGGGTGATTTTTTATAGAGGTTTTCTTCCTCGCGGTCCGGGCGGTGAAGCCGAGACCCTCGGTCCCATCGAAGCCGCGAGACATGACCACGACACTTCGATGGGATTACGAGAATGACGGAGGCAGTGAGAAAAGCCCCACTTACCTGCCCGACGGCAGCCTAAACCTAAACCTAAACCTAAACCTAAACCTAAACCTAAACCTAAACCTAAACCTAAACCTAAACCTAAACCTAAACCTAAACCTAAACCTAAACCTAAACCTAAACCTAAACCTAAACCTAAACCTAAACCTAAACCTAAACCTAAACCTAAACCTAAACCTAAACCTAAACCTAAACCTAAACCTAAACCTAAACCTAAACCTAAACCTAAACCTAAACCTAAACCTAAACCTAAACCTCAACCTCAACCTCAACCTCAACCTCAACCTCAACCTCAACCTCAACCTCAACCTCAACCTCAACCTCAACCTCAACCTCAACCTCAACCTCAACCTCAACCTCAACCTCAACCTCAACCTCAACCTCAACCTCAACCTCAACCTCAACCTCAACCTCAACCTCAACCTCAACCTCAACCTCAACCTCAACCTCAACCTCAACCTCAACCTCAACCTCAACCTCAACCTCAACCTCAACCTCAACCTCAACCTCAACCTCAACCTCAACCTGTCTGTCTGTCTGTCTGTCTGTCTGTCTGTCTGTCTGTCCTACCTACAAATAATGTTCATAAATCACTTAAAAAAAAAAAAAAAAATTGTGGCCGCGTTCCCTACCCCGTTATAATACTATATATAAATTAATGATCTCAGAACAAGACATACCAAAAGAAAATTAAACATAGGTTTATTATTATTATATGGATGGTGGTCCCTACCACCCCGCTATATTATTGCATATACACCAACTTATATCTGAACACGATGAACCAAAAAAACCCAAAGAGGAGTTTATAACTACATATTTGTATATTTGTATGGTGGTCGTGATCTCTAACAATAAACACTGACTGATCTCAGAACACGACAAAAAAAAAAAAAAAAAAAAAAAAAAATTATAATAATGGACACTTGCATCCTTCCAAGTTTAACATACGGAAGTCAAACATGGACATAAACCAATAAAATAAGAAATAAAATTGCTTCATGTCAACATAACATGGAAAGGAGTACACTAAAATTAAGAATGATACATAAAACCAGAAACGAAGAGTTAGGGGAAAGAACTTCTGATGCTCTTCAACATGCTCTAAGTCTAAAATGGAAATGGGCAGGACACATTTCAAGGTACAAAGGTGGACCACGGAAACAGTGGGCTGATGATATTATTTAAATAGCTGGGTCAAACTGGATGAGTATTGCCCAGGATAAAGATAAATGGCATGGGTTAGAGGAGGCTTTTACCCAAAAGGGATCCGTATCACTAACACACTAACAATAAATACATATATACATTAAAAATAAAAGTTTTATTTATCTAATAATACTAACACTAATTTTCATTTGTAAATTGTCTATTAGATAAATGGAATAAAGAAGTTTAGCGGAGGTGAGGAACAGAGAGTAAAGTTCCTCATCCGCCATAGAAAAGGGAGGATCCTCCGGCCAGACGGGTGCTATGTCTGGCGGGCAGCTGCCCCGACTGTTGTAGTCGGGTTCTTGTATATATACTCAACGATAGAGTGAATATCTGTAGCGCAATGTAGGATAGTAGGGATGCGTCCTATGTGGCTCGATAAATGTCGCTACGTAGTTAGTTGTATCGATACGTTGATGCGTCAATTGTGGCGAGAGATGTCGCTACATCACTCCCCTCCGAGACCGGAGGTCGATAGCAGGTTGAGTCGTCCATTTGTGATGCTTGCCGGGCCAGTGGAGTGTTCCAGTGAGTCGGAACTAGATGCCGCATAGTTCACGGTGAGTCGAAACTGTGTGCGGTGATTTCCCCAGTGAGTCGGGATGATGTCGCATAGTTCACGGTGGGTCGGAACTGTCTGCGGTGATTGGCTGCTACGTCGACCAGGAGAGAAGTGCGTTTTCTGCTGCTTGCTGACTGGCCGAAGTGCAGTGTGCTGTGCCCGAGGTCGCTGAGAAGGCTGTGGGGCTGACCAGGAATGCGCGTCCGCTGCATGCGTATGGTCAGGATACCCGTGTAGCCGTGGATGCTGGCTGGCGTATTGGACTCGCTGCTCGAAAGCTTGAGGAAGTAATGATGATGACGTAGCTTTGTGAAGAAGGTTGTGTGCGCTGACGTATCACGTCGGGGTCACCACTTTAGCGGAGGTGAGGAACAGAGAGTAAAGTTCCTCATCCGCCATATAAAAGTGAGGATCCTCCGGCCAGACGGGTGCTATGTCTGGCGGGCAGCTGCCCCGACTGTTGTAGTCGGGTTCTTGTATATATACTCAACGACAGAGTGAATAACTGTAGCGCAATGTAGGATAGTAGGGATGCGTCCTATGTGGCTCGATAGATTTCGCTACGTAGTTAGTTGTATCGATGCGTTGATGCATCAGTTGTGGTGAGAGATGTCGCTACAAGAAGCTTTATTATTATTATTATATGAACTTTCACTCCCCATTTCACCCCTTCCAATTTTATTTCCAAAAGTAGCCTATGTCCTTTCTCAACCAAAATTCGTCAAAATGGTTCAGTGGTCTAGGCGTGAAATTGCAACAGGCGGGATATACAGAATTACTTCCGCATTTATAATATTAGTAGTTATGGATTATTCATTTCATTATGCTGTCATTTTCTATGGTGTCATTTACCATTTAAAATACTAACAGTAAATTATTACCCAACAGTAAAATAACGACAACCGTTTATAATAATAATTTTATTTATAAATGAATTCTCTTTACCTATAAACCGGTAATAAATTCTCTCTCTGTATACCTTTCTGTCTTTCTATAATACCAGATACTTTAGTAAGGTAAAAATTACAAAAGATCGATTGTTGTGCTGTCCTTTTAATTTTCTATTTTAGGGATTTTTATATTATTAATACAAATCCGAAAGTGAATCGAAAAAAAATTAAAAAAATATAGATTTTTGTGAGATCGATCCTTTAGACCTCGATTTTTTTTTTTTTTTGTAAATCGATTTATAAGAGTTCGATTCGAATTGATCTTTTTCGAAATGATTTGTCATCCCTAGCAGCGCCGCGGCTATATTCAACCGAAATTACCAGCCTATGCTGACCTCCTTTTAATATGATTTATCACATAGATCTGAGGTTATCTTATTTTGGAAAAAATTATCTTGTAACTGTCCATTTTTACATTATATTAAAAAAAAAAAAAAAAAGTTTCAATCGTTTTACAAACCATAACATACAGACAACTAAAATTTTCGTAAATTCAACTTAAGGGCTATTTTATATCATTTTTATCGAACAAATGTTTGACGTGATTTTTTAAATTGATATACCTACCACAATACTATATAATATTACACATAATATTAGTGAAAACCGTTTCCAAATCGGTTAAGCCGTTTCTGAGATTAGCGCGCACAAACGTTGGCAAACAGACTGTTGACGCGTGCACCGCGTAAACCGGTTTCTGGCGGCTGAAGGCGACGTGAAGCGTGAGGAGGGCGACTGGTGAGCGACGCGACGGTGCGCGGCGCGCTGACACACTCGGAAGCGAGCGAGCTCCACGGCCGGACAGTGTCGTTTCAATTTAAACATTATAAAACATTTCTGTAAAGTAATAATTTAATACGAGCAGGGGTTTCATTTGAGTAAGGAGACCTCTCAGCTGAACTGACATAATATAGCAGCTCCGATAACAATTGGCGACCGTGACAGGACAATCTTCGGATACATAACGGGACAACGCGGCAACCTGGCAGCGCGGCGTGCGAGCGGTATATTACACGAGGACAATTGTGACGCATCCAGTGCATCAGCATCATATTACCGAAGGGAAGTGCCCAATCCTGTTTTATTTTCATTATTTCCATAATCAATCCGCTTAATTTGTGTGAATATTGCTCGGCCCTCAGTTATATACATACTAGACTGAAGGTACTTGTAAATCGTTATACATAGGTATCTGAACTTATCACAGCATCACAGCTGCTCTTCGCTACTGTACATTAAAGTTAGCCTACTTGCATTTCTTAAATACAACTGCAAGCATTATTAGGTGTACCTACTCAGAGCGATAAAATTCACAAATAGTTTCGAAAGCTTGCCTTTATCTGCCTATTATAATAATTTTCTTTCATAACATAATTATATCTTACTTGTTCTTGCAATTCAAGCATTATATTTTTCGCTGTATTTACTCATAATTTAATTATTTAGCTACAATATATGAGAATTGCATAAATAAATTTGAGAATAATTTAAATGTACCCTCAGAATAGCTACGCATTCAAGCGGCTTAATAGTGCTTTATATACACTTTTCTGCTTATAACATTATCGCACAATCTTGAAATCATAAATATTGCTAATTAATTAATCATAATTAGCCATCCGATTACATCCCATTATAGCTAAACCTACACTCTTTAGAACTATTTAAATTTGAACTAATATCTGCGTTAACCGCACATTCCAGTGACAATGAACTCGGCCGTCCCTAGCAGTGCGTCCGGTGCGTTGCCGTGTTCGGCGTGAGCAACGCTGCTTAGGTCGACGTGCTCAAAGTGGCTTACTAGTCTGTGCTACTGGATCGAGTGTTGGGCCTCTTTAGATTGGGTTTGAGTGCACAAGTTAAGTTTATCTGATTTCTTTATTCGCCTCCGATTTAAATATATTTTGTGTTTATATACTTTTTTCTTTAAAATCTTAAAATGGCTGAAGACATGAATGATCTTATTAGGCAAAGAGGAACGTATAAGGCTCGCGTAACTAGGTACAAATATTATCTTTCTATTATACAAAAAATAGATCCTAAAAACAGGAAAACGTTACAAATAAATGAATTAAGCTTACGTTTGGCTAAATTACAATCTTTATTTTCTGAATTCGACAATATTCAAACGCGGATAGAAATGCTTTGTACAAACTTAGACGAGCAAATGGAAGAAAGGGATTCCGTAGAATCGCAATTCTTTTCTGTCATTTCAGAAAGTCAGGAGATCATTGATTCTAATAAGGAAAGGCAAAACTCCGCAGATACGCATACAGCACAGTCGAGTTTGGAAGTTTATCATTTTAATAATATAAAACTGCCTACAATTTCTCTCCCATCCTTTGATGGAAATTACCTGAAATGGTTAGAGTTTCGAGACACGTTCGAAGCTATGATCCATTCGAACGCGTCTATCCCGGATATTAACAAATATCATTATTTACGTTCTTCTTTGGAAGGTAGTGCCAGTGCCGTAATAAATTCGATCGAAATTACCTCAAATAATTATAAGACCGCGTGGAATTTGTTATGTGAACGTTATAATAATACAAAGATTCTTATAAATAATCACATGAAGGCATTATTTAGCATAGAAACTTTGACTAGGGGGTCTCATCGGTCAATTCGTTTTCTTATAGATCACGTGACAAAGAATTTAAAAAGCCTTAATATACTAGGTCGTCCCAGGAATCCGTTATTTATTTGCAGGTAAGCTAGATCCCACAACTAGTATGAAGTGCGAAGAGTTTAAGGTTGATTTAGATGATTTACCTAGTTTATCTGAATTCTTAAAATTCTTGCGTAAACGCGCAGATGTGCTTGAAACTATGCTGTCTTCCAAGAGTGACAAATCTACCGATAATAAATATGTACATTCAAAAAACACGAAAGTTCTTGTTACTACGGCTACACGCAACCAACCAAGTAGGATTAGCACGCCGACGTGCCCCGTCTGCAACGGCGCGCATACAATTTCGGAATGTGTAAGTTTTAAGAATATGAACGCAGAGAATAGGTCAAGTAAAGCCTTAAAGTTACATCTTTGCTTGAACTGCTTGAGGCGAGGTCATAACGCTAAGCAATGTCGTCTCGGCTCTTGTCAAATCTGCAAGGCAAGACATAATACTCTTTTACATAATTCTAATCAATTGTTATCTACACAGCCCGATATTAATTAAACAAGCGATGCGTCTCCGGTGATCAGTGCAGTAAACGCGTGTACCACTTTAGTCGGTAAACAAGTCTTGCTCAGCACGGCGATACTAAGGGTAACAAACCTACAAAATAACAAAACTCAGCTTGTACGGACGCTTTTAGATGTTGGGTCACAGTTTTCTTTTTTGAGTGAACGCATGAAGAAAAAGTTAGATTATACTCACAATACATGTTGTGATTATGAAGGTGATTTGAAATAAAGTAATTGTTGTCTGACCCGCGTATCATTAACACCACAACATGGTGGCAGCGGTAAAAAAAAAGTGGTTTACACTTGAATTAATACAAATATAAACCATTTGTACATTGTGTAGAAGAATTGTAGTGGAACTCAAGTGTTAATAATCATCAAAAATGGAACACGCGCGACCTCCTTCAGAGTTTATTATGGAAGGTGGACCTGCCGGCCGGGCCGACGGGTGGAAGCGGTGGCAACAACAGTTTATAGTGTTTCTAAATGCATCTGGAGTTTATAAGGATCCGCCAAAAATCCAGGCAAGCTTACTCGTAAATTTGATTGGCCCAGAAGGTTTTAATATATATCAAACCTTTCAATTTGAGAACGAAACCGAAAGAAATGATATTAAAGCTGTGTTAAAAAAATTCGACAGTCATTTCGGTACAAAATCGAATACTACGCTTGTTCGTTATAAGTTTTTCACACGTAATCAAGAAGAGGGCGAGTCCATTATACAATACGTAACGGCATTACGTTTAATCAGTAAAGATTGCGAATTTTCTACCTTAGAAGATGATCTCATTAAAGACCGTATAGTATGCGGCGTGCTGAGTACTAGAACAAGAAATCGGCTATTACGTGCGGATAACCTTGACCTTGATTTGGCCGTAAAATTATGTCAAGCCGACGAAATAACTTTAGAAAGCGAACAACAAATCGGAGATAGCGTCATTCAAGCAAACGGTACGCATGTAGACGGAGTCCAGAGACGTGGCTGGCGCGGATGGCGCGGCAGGCGAGGCGGAGCGCGAACACGCGGCGAGGGTCGTGCATCTGCATCGCAGCTTGCTGGTGCATCGAGCGCGATGACGTCACGTCGCACCGACATCGCCGATTGGCGCACGCGGCCGCGGTCGGGCCCTGCGCTGGCGCCGGTGTGCGATGGTTGCGGGGACGTGCGGTGCGCGTGGGCCGAATGCCCCGTGCGCAACATCACTTGTTTTGTATGCGGTAATCGCGGACATTTCGCGAGAATGTGTAAGTGCAATCGTTCATTAGAGGAGGGTAGGATCATAACAGGGCGAGTTCATTATGTTGAGAACGATGATGATATTTATTCTAACGAAAATGATCAGTTTTATGTATTAATGGTTTCGGAAAATGATAAATGCGAGTCGTGGCATAAAGTGCTAATATGTAAAATTTAAGCTAGATACTGGTTCCGATGTCAATATAATGTCTTACGACACATTTAGAAATTTATGGTTTAACGAAACAGATATTGTTCGAAAGCAAATTTCTTTGGAGTCGTACACCCACACGACGATCCCTGTAGTGGGGACGTCTTTGTTGACAATAGCACTTAATGAAACGGTGTACAAAATATTAGTTGTAAATGCCAATATGAGATGTGAAAGCGTGTTGGGACGAAAGTCTTGTGTGCAGTTAGGCTTAGTAAAACGAATTGATTCTATTATAACGAATAATTACGAGGATTTATTTAAGGGTTTGGGTTGTTTACCAGGAGAATATCATATAACTGTTGATGAAACGGTTCGGCCGGTTATAAGTGCTTCTAGAAAAATCCCGTTAGGGTTGCGTGATATCTTAAAACGACAACTTTTTGAAATGGAACAGTTGGGAGTTATTAAGAAAGTTGATTATCCAACCCAGTGGGTACATCGGTTGGTTTTAGTAGCTAAAAAGAATAATGGTATTAGAATATGTCTCGATCCCCGTGAGTTAAATCGTGCAGTTCAACGCGCACATTTTCAACTACCTACAGTATCAGAGCTGGCAGCGCAGTTACACGCCGCACGTTATTTTTCGGTTCTGGATGCTAATTCCGGGTTCTGGAATATACAACTTGATAGGCAGAGTGCTGATTTGTGTACGTTTGCTACACCATTCGGGCGCTACCAATTTCTTCGCCTTCCTTTCGGTATAAGCTGTGCATCGGAAGTTTTCCATGCTAAATTGCGTCAATTTTTAGAAAACCTGGAGGGGGTAGATAGTTTTATCGACGATATTCTAGTATGGGGCAGTACAAAGGAAGAACATGACCTTAGATTGAAAGCCTTATTAGAAAGAGCCAGAAAAATAAATTTAAAATTTAACAAAGCTAAATGTCAAATAGGTGTGGAGCAGGTCACGTATTTAGGCCATGTGTTTAGTGCTAAAGAGATGAGTCCTGATTATAATAAAATCAGAGCAATAAAAGAAATGCCTACTCCAACAGATAAAAAGAGCTTACAGCGATTTTTAGGTTTAGTAAATTACTTGTCAAAATTTATTCCTAATTATTCAAAACACGCCATACCTTTAAACAATCTTTTAAAAAAAGATAATGAATGGCGTTGGGAAGAAAGTGAACAGTCTTCACTTGAATTATTAAAAGAGAGTGTATGCCAGGCACCCGTTCTTGGTTTATACGATGTATCACGGGATGTAACATTATCCGTGGACGCATCCAATCACGCACTCGGAGCTGTGCTCCTACAAGACGGTCACCCCGTAGAGTATGCATCCCGCACCCTAACTGATGCACAGACACGTTATGCGCAAGTGGAAAAGGAATTATTGGCCATTGTATTTGCATGTGAGAGGTTTCATCAATACATTTTTGGTAAAAAAAAAATTTTAGTTGAGACAGATCACAAGCCGCTCGAGAACATTTTTCTAAAACCTTTAATGTCCGTCCCGGCACGCTTACAGCGTATGATGTTGAGAATACAAAGCTATGATATTGTAGTGAATTATGTCCCAGGTAAATATACGTATATAGCGGATACGTTGTCTCGTGCGCCACTACCTGAGTTATATAGTGAGGAAATTCACACGAATGTAGTTTATCAGCTTAAAATGATAGTAAATACTTTACCAATTTCAAATCAGAAACTTACTTTAATTAAGAAACAAACCAAATCCGATCCAGTTTTTCAATCATTATTGAATTATATTAATAATGGATGGCCTTATCATAAGTTTAATATTTCCAATGATGTAAAAATGTATTGGTCTATAAAAGAAAATTTGTACGTAATTGACGGTGTAATATTTAAGGACAATTTGGTGATGATACCTACATCTATGAGACAACAAATGTTACATATCATTCATGAAGGTCACATGGGCATAGATCATTGTAAAAGGCGCGCGAGACAAGTTATGTTTTGGTCTAATATGTCCCGTGATAATGAGCGTTATGTTAAATGTTGTGAAGTATGTCAGGAGAGGTTAAACGCACCTACTAGAGAACCCATGATACCGGTAGAGATACCACCGCTTCCGTGGAACAAGGTAGGATCGGATCTCTTTGAGTGTAGAAAAAATCATTTCTTAATCGTAGTCGATTACTATTCGAATTACATAGAAGTTTGTAAATTAAATAATATTTCTTCTCATTCAGTAATACAAGCCATGAAAGATATGTTTTCTCGACATGGCATACCCAAGATCCTGATGAGTGACAACGGCACGCAGTACAGTAGCTATGAGTTTAAAACGTTCGCTAATGATTGGGGGTTTGATCATGTGACATCATCGCCTAGATATCCGCAAGCGAACGGTAAGAGTGAACGAGCTGTTCAAACAATTAAGATGCTGCTAACAAAGGCCATAAATAGTAATATAGATTTTCAGTTAGCATTACTTAATTATAGAAACACTCCTAGGGACGGTTTAAGCTCTCCTGCACAGCTTCTTATGGGTCGTAGGCTTCGATGTAAGCTACCAACTCATCCTAAACTATTAGAACCGAGCCCTGTTGCTTCCTCTGAGTACATAAAAATGTTGAATAAACAAATCAATACAAAAAAATACTATGATAAAGGCAGTAAGAAATTACAAAATTTAAATAAAGGTGATCACGTAATTTGTATTGATGGTAATCGCAGGACTCGAGGTACAGTAGTGCAGGGTGCTGGTGCTCCCAGGTCATATTTTGTACAAAATGAACGTGGTACATACAGACGTAATCGTCGTCACTTAATAAAGCGTAATGAAAAAACAACTTCTGTTGCCTCTCCTTCGTTTACACGTAGTCGAGCAAGGCAATTGGCTCAGCAATAAACTGTGTTCTTTATTTATCTTTTAAGTTATATATTTACAACTTCTTAATATAATAAAGTAAAGGATACATACGAAATATAAGGACTATTATGCATTTATTTTAAATGATTCCAAGATCAAATAGCCCAATAGTTCTTATATTATTTAACCCTGAGTGTTTCCCAGTATACAAGTTTAATATAGTAAGCATCTTGAAGGGGGTATATATATATATATATATATGTGAGTATAGGTATTTACTTTATTTTTAGTTTGTAATTTATAAATTAGATCTAACGATAGTTTCTAAGGGGAAGATGTTGTGATTATGAAGGTGATTTGAAATAAAGTAATTGTTGTCTGACCCGCGTATCATTAACACCACAACAATACACATAATAAACCGGTTAGTGTGGCAGGTATTAATAACATGCTACTGAATATTTCTGATCGTTGTGAACTCACTTTAAATTCATTAACGAGTTCGTATACGGTATACCGCTAACATTAGTTGCTTAGTTGTACCGCAAATTACAGGTTATCTACCGAATCGCTATGTGAATATTTCAAATTTAAACTTACCAACAAATATACAACTGGCGGATCCCGGGTTTTATCGTCCTGCTGAAGTCGACATGCTACTAGGTGCTAATATTTTCTTTGATATTTTGATATCGGAGAAATTAAAATTAGGAAAAAAAACAAACTGTTCAGTCAAAGTCTGCATAAAACAGAACTAAAACGTACACGTTTCGATATGGGTCAATTTGATTGGTGGATTGCAATTGCCAACCATTTTGGTGCTCCTTTCACCCCCCTACCCCTTACTATTCCAACCGTCAACTTCTCGCGCGCGCGCACCGGCACGAACACCGTTGCCGACAAAAATTTAAGAAAAATACAAAAAACTGTGTATCTGGTGGAATCCAAGTATCCCGACCCTGACCTCATCAAAACTGGTGAGTAATTGTGATATATCCAACAAATCTGGTCCTAATCGCAGCCGAATTAGTGAAAAGTCACATACGGCAACCGGCCGTTATTTCATTTTTCATATTTCAACTTTCGTTATTTTTGTATTTTTACCAAAAATGGCTAGAAATAATCAGATGCTGGTATTAAAGTTTGAATTTTATATCGAAAAAGTATGTAATATTCACGATTCACTTTTATCAAGCAATCTCAACGATCCGTTATTCGTTGAAAAATTCAAATTGAAGTGTGCTGATTTAAGTGAAATTAAACAAAACGTTGAAGACTGTTATTTAAATTTGTTATGTCAACTTGGTTTGTAGCGACATCTCTCGCCACAACTGACGCATCAACGCATCGATACAACTAACTACGTAGCGACACATAGCGACATCTATCGAGCCACATAGGACGCATCCCTACTATCCTACATTGCGCTACAGATATTCACTCTGTCGTTGAATATATATACAATAACCCGACTACAACAGTCGGGGCAGCTGCCCGCCAGACATAGCACCCGTCTGGCCGGAGGATCCTCCTTTTTCTATGGCGGATGAGGAACTTTACTCTCTGTTCCTCACCTCCGCTAAGGATGAGGAACTTTACACTCTGTTCCTCACCTCCGCTAAAGTGGTGACCCCGACGTGATACGTCAGCACAACCTTCTTCACAAAGCTACGTCATCATCACTTCCTCAAGCTTTCGAGCAGCGAGTCCAATACAGCCAGCCAGCATCCACGGCTACTATGGGTACCCTGACCATACGCATGCAGCGGACGCGCATTCCTGGTCAGCCCCACAGCCTTCTCAGCGACCTTGGCACAGCACACTGCACTTCGGCCAGTCAGCAAGCAGCAGAAAACGCCCTTCTCTCCTGGTCGACGCAGCAGCCAATCACCGCAGACAGTTCCGACTCACCGTGAACTATGCGACATCATCCCGACTCACTGGGGCAATCACCGCACACAGTTTCGACTCACCGTGAACTATGCGACATCTAGTTCCGACTCACTGGAACTCTCCACTGGCCCGGCAAGCATCACAAATGGACGACTCAACCTGCTATCGACCTCCGGTCTCGGAGGGGAGTGATGTAGCGACATCTCTCGCCACAACTGACGCATCTACGCATCGATACAACTAACTACGTAGCGACACATAGCGACATCTCTCGCCACAACTGACGCAGCAACGCATCGATACAACTAACTACGTAGCGACACATAGCGACATCTCTCGCCACAACTGACGCAGCAAGGCATCGATACAACTAACTACGTAGCGACACATAGCGACATCTATCGAGCTACATAAGACGCATCCCTACTATCCTACATTGCGCTACAGATATTCACTCTGTCGTTGAGTATATATACAATAACCCGACTACAACAGTTGGGGCACCAGAGGCAGGCGGCCCCCCGGGCGGCGCCTCCCGCCTCAGCCCTCCGAGCGCAACCCCTGCTGGCGCCAGGGGAACTTCCCGCGCTTCCAGTCCTTCGCCAGATCCCGGCCGCCGCCGGCCCTCCCGCGCCTTTACGCGGTCAATCACAACCCGTGCGTTCGGCTCCGAACGCATGGGGGCCTCGTCGCCCTAATCCACAGCCTCGTATGGCGATGGATAATTCCGCGCCCCGCGCTCCCTCTAACGTTGCGAGCAATGATCTTATGATCCTGCTCCTTCGTGAACATGGTATTCAGGAGGTCATTGACTACAATGACCACCTAGAGCGTTACGGTCTCGTCAAGACCATATGCGCTTTCCCCCGCCTCGTTGAGACGTTACACCGTCTCGACTGTGAAACACGCGACCACCCGGCATAAACGCCGGCCGCGCAAAAAGTTTTATTTACCCGTATGTACAATAAACTCTATTGATTCGTCTCTCCAAATAGAGCGTGACAGCGCCCACGCCCGCGTAACCACCGTTCTCTCCGCAGAGGACGGGCGGTCAAATTCGCTCCCGCACACTCCATACGTTCACCCTCTTTAGCGGGTGACCCAAGCCTAGGTCCGTTCCTCGGTATGAAACCCTTGGGTCAGGCAACCGCCCGCGCGATACAAGTGACACTATACGTGCAGCACTTAGTTACCCACATACAACATTACACACGGATGAAAAAACACACGTGCACACCACACAGGTACATAGGTTCTGTGAGGGACCTTTTTTTTCTTTTTTTACGCTAGTTAGTTAGCGCTAGTTAGTGTAGAAAACATTCCGATTACTGAATACACATACGCATGGTTCCTTCCTTCCTCCCAGGAGGAAGGGAACGTGCCTATGGGTATAACTTAGCTCGAATCGTAGGTGTAGGGATTCAGTTATACGCGACGACCGCCCGAGCCGAGGTCCGGCCACTCTGGCGCCCTCGTGCGAGTCGTCCACAAAACTTTCGCGGCTGAGTGCCCTCTGCGCTCGCCCCCAAGTCCGGTGAAGCTGTAAAAGCCGCAGGCCCACAAGGCTAACAGTGTAGTCAGTTCTAAAAAAAAAAAAAAACAACAGTCGGGGCAGCTGCCCGCCAGACATAGAACCCGTCTGGCCGGAGGATCCTCCCTTTTCTATGGCGGATGAGGAACTTTACTCTCTGTTCCTCACCTCCGCTAAAGGTTCTTCTCAATCTGAAAAATTAGAGTCAATAAAACAGAAATATTTAACGTTTGAAGAACAATTTATAGAAATAAAAGTTAAACACCAATCTATTGTTCAAACATTATCGAGTAGTTCTAAGCCTAGTGATAAAATGTGTGATAACTTCAGTACTAATATAAATTTGCCTAAAATTAATCTACCGCATTTTACGGGTAATTATTGTGATTTTCCAAACTTCATAAATCTGTTTGACTGCCTAATACACAATAATGAATCGCTAAGTCCTGTTCAGAAGAAACACTACCTACTCAGTTGTCTCTCGCACAAGCCATTAAACTTAGTTAAGCACTTAACTAATATTCCGCAAAATTATGAAGTGGCCCGTTCAATATTGATAGCTAGGTATGATGACAAAAGATTAATAGCCGACTCACATCTGAGCGCAATGTTCTCTTTACCTACAGTATCTGTTAGGAATGTTTCTCAGTTACGTATCTTTATAAGTAATATTCAGGAGAATACGCGGGGACTTACTAGTCTCGGATTTCCCGTTAGCGAATGGACATTTTTATTATTACACATATTTGTACGGAAACTAGATAACGATTTACGTTCTAAATTCGAATTAACCTATCAGAATGAAATCATGCCAACCTTTGACAACTTAATAACATTCCTAAATAGTATATGTAAAACCTTGGAGACTTCAGGCATTCACTTAACTAACAGCGGGAATAAAACTGATCCTCGAAGTAACAAAACGTCATTCACATCAACCACTATGCGCTATAATCAACCAGCCGAGAAAGATACGAACAAGTAAACACAAAATTATACAATCAGCTGTCCATTATGCAACAGTGCCCACTGTTTATTTAAATGTACAAGATTTATGAACATGGACACACAATCGCGGTTTAATTTTGTAAAGTCCAAAAGTTTATGTTTTAATTGTTTACGAGCACACCGTATTATTAACTGTATATCTAAATCACGGTGTCAAATATGTAGCCGTAAACATAACACCTTATTACATACAAATCGTGAAAACCCGACGACAACTAACACTGAAAATAATAATTATATGCAACCACCCCCGAATGATAATATTCATTCGCATAATATTACCCCGGTTCAACGCCGTTCAGACATACCTGAATCAGATATACCAAACGTGGATTTATCTCGCTCGCATGCATATGTTTCGCACGAGCACGACAGAGAGACTGCGCGTGAGTCGGTGCACTCTCAACATCATTCGCTTCTGGCTACCGCAATCATTAACGTTAGTCTTGATAGTGAAGGTCGCACACAACAGGTGCGAGCGCTGCTTGATCTAGGTAGCATGACTAACTTCATTACAATGAGTTGTGTACAGCGAATGAACGCGAAATATAATAAGTCGAACGTATCTATTACGGGTATAGGCAATACAAATACTTTTAACGTAAAGGGTTATTTAAAACTTTATTTGAAACCGGATAATAACGAATCATCACTGTGCGTTGATATGCTCGTATTACCGCGTATTACATGCGATTTACCGAGCGTTTCAATAAATAGTAGATTATTAGAATGTTTTGATAACTTAAAACTCGCCGACCCACAGAATAACATTAGGGGTCCAATAGATATACTGCTGGGTGCCGGAGTATGTGCTCGCATTTTTAACGGCAATAAATTAGTTTTTGGGGATAATTTACCTACAGCGTTTGAAACATTTTTCGGGTGGGTTTTAATGGGTGACTTTAATTACTGTAATAATGAGCAAGTCTTTCATACGTTGTCATGTATTACTGATATTGACTAGACTTTGAAACGATTTTGGGAAATTGAGGAAATGCCCCAAGATCAAAATTAAATACAACATCCAGACGACATCTATTGCGAAGGTCATTTCAAGCAGACGCATACGCGTACTCGTGACAGTAGATTTAATGTGGGACTATACCTTTCAAACAAGGGACTCGCACTTTAGGAGAACCAAGGACCTCCGTAATAGAAAGGTTGTATTCATTCGAAAGAAAATTAGATTATAAAGAATTTATTCGAGAATATGGCAATCTGGGCCACACACAGCCAGTTGATCTCTCAACTGCATTACGTTCTTTGAAAAGAACTTCATTAGCTGGACCCAAACCTCTACACGACATAGTAGACACTATTCTCCATTTTCAGTTTCGTAATATTATAACTTCTTGAAATACCGCCACCTTTAATTATGTTTAAATGGCAATCGTTTTGTAATAACTTAAGTTATCTTACCAACCTGTCTATTTCGCGACAGGTTCTGGTAAATGAAGTCGCATACTTCGATTTACATGGTTTTAGCGATGCATCCGACACTGCTTACGCAGCATGTGTTTACATGCGATGCAACCACATCAATGGTAGGGTGATCATTAATCTTCTTATATCTAAGACACGTGTGGCCCCAATTAAACAAAAACTTACAATACCAAAACTTAAATTATCAGGTGCTTTATTATTAGCTCGTTTAATGAAACGCGTTTCTGTCAGCCTGAAATCAGAGACGGACCTGTTGAGACATATGTATGCTTGGAGTGATTCATCCATCGTATTGTGCTGGTTACGAACGGAACCACACTTGCTTAAGGTTTTTGAATCTCATCGGGTTAGCGAAATCCAAAATACACTTTCACCTGAACTCTGGAGGTATGTGTCGTCCGAACTAAATCCTGCTGGTTGCGCGTCGCGTGGCATATCAACTCAAGAGCTGGTACACCATGAACTGTGGTGGGGTCCAGTATGGGTGACGCGTCACGAATCTTCGTGGCCTCATCCATGTGAACAAATTGAACACGGCTCGTTGCCCGGTTTAAAGAACCACAGAAAGGTTACAGCTTCAGCAGTTGAAAATAAATCAACTGAGGAAACTTTCAATAATTTAATATGCAAATTCAGTTCCTTCACTAAGCTTACACGTGTTATGGCTTGGTGCTTGCGGTTTATAAATAATTGCAAAACCAAAACTAAAATGCATAACCGCCTATCTAGTGAAGAATTAGAAAATAGTTTGTTAACTTCAGTTAAAGTAGTTCAAGAAAAACATTTTAGAGCTGATATTCATTTTATGCAGCACTGGGTTAAGACGCTTACACTCATTTCTTGACGATCATGGGCTTTTACGAGCAGGAGGTAGACTAGTTAATTCTTCACTTACTTACACAGCTAAGTATCCGTTAATTTTGCCTCATGATTCTCATGTTACCGTCCTCCTGATAGATTATTATCATTTAAAGTATTTACATGCAGCACCTAATTTGTTAATGTCGGTGCTTAGAGAAAAATTCTGGATTTTATCAGCTAGACGCGTTATACGCACCAGAGTTTTTAGATGTTTACGTTGTTTCCGCCTAAAATGTCACCCACCAAAAACGCGTCAGTCGCGTTAACCAATCTTACAGACCGTTCCTATCTGTTGCAATTGATTTTACTGGATTTTTCAATGTTAAGGTTAGCTCGCTTCGGAATGCCAAGATTGTTAAGGCCTATGTATGTGATTTGGTATGTTTTACTACAAAATCTGTTCACATAGAATTAGTTAGTAACCTAACTACAGAAGCATTCCTAAATGCGTTAAAACGGTTTGTAGGGAGACGCGGACTTCCTAAAGAGATCCGAACTGATTCGGGAACTAATTTCAAGGGTGCTCACATTTTTCTAAAATATTTTACAAAGGAACTCCGTGGAGATCCTAACTTGAACCAATATTTATCCGAGCATTTTATTCAGTGGAGTTTCTCACCTCCTCATAGCCCTCATTTTAACGGACTGGTCGAAGCCGCTGTAAAATCATGCAAGACTCATTTAAAACGAGTTATAGGAGACCGTAACTTAACTTTTGAGGAGCTGACAACCGTATTGGTTCAAATAGAATCTATACTTAATTCGCGGCCACTTTGCCCTATGTCTAACGACCCTAGTGATCTATCAGTATTAACCCCCGGGCACTTCATTATCGGAGCTCCTCTCGTAGCTGTACCTGAGCTGCCTGCTAACAATCGTTTAACCTTGGTATCACGTTGGCATTTACTGCAATCAATCGTAACAGACGTGTGGAAGAGATGGAGTCACGAATATCTCCACACATTACAGCAGAGGAACAAATGGAACTCCTCTAAATATGACCTTAAGGTTAACGATTTCATGTTACTCAAGGAGGATGCGTTACCACCCTTGCAATGGTGCATAGGACGAGTGATTAGGGGTTTGCCTGGACAGGACTCGGTCGTTAGAGTAGTTGAAGTAAAAACAGCCAAAGGATTATTCATTAGATCGTTGTCTAAGCTCTGTCCTTTGCCATTTAACAATAAAGCAGATTAATTTCACGCAGTCACGCTTCATACATTTTTATTTTTAAGTTTATTTTCATTGTTTTATTGTTATGCCTAATTTTAGCAATTTATCTTTTTTATACAGTCCACTTATCACATCTAAGAAAACTATTTAATCATTTGTAATTTTACCAGCATCTGACTATTATTTAAAAAGGGGTCACCCCCTTTTGGGGCGGGGTATGTTCAGTCAAAGTCTGCATAAAACGGAACAAAACGTACACGTTTCGATATGGGCCAATTTCATTGGTGGATTGCAATTGCCAACCATTTTGGTGCTCCTTTCACCCCCCTACCCCTTACTATTCCAACCGCCTCTTCTCGCGCGCGCGCACCGGCACGAACACCATTGCCGACAAAAATTTAAGAAAAATACAAAAAACTGTGAATCTGGTGTAATCCAAGTATCCCGACCCTGACCTCATCAAAACTGGTAAGTAATTGTGATATATCCAACACAAACCTATACTCCAAAATTCAATGTTAGGTTGGTTGGTTGCAGGGCCTATAGGTAGCGTCGATCATGGTGAGGTCGAAATATTTCATTGTAATTTCACCAAGCAAATATCAAGGGATCTCGAGCGATTTTGGACTCTTGAAGAATTTTCTTCATCGAATATTACTTACCGTGAAGATGACCATCAAGCGACGACAGCGGAAAATAAAGATCATTCGCGTGTTCCGTAGCTTGCTTAATGTGGTTATTTGACTAACTGAAAAAAAAACAACGGCCAAGTGCGAGTCGGACTCGGGCACCGAGGGTTTCGTATTGCAAAGCCACATTCATCAATACAATTAGGTTATATTAGCACCGAACAGTTCTAAGGAAAAGATAAACTCTATTGAAGAACAAACTAAACTTTGCCGTTGGAAAACTGTTGTCCCCATACATTGACATATGCCAAGGTTAGTTTACCAAATGCAAATACGTTTACTATGTATTTTGTATACAATAACAACAAATTTACGGTTTTCGGTTTTATGTTTCTAGATCAACTGGAACCTTATAGGTTTTTATTCCTTTTGAGTGTTAAAATATGCGGCATAAACGGACGTATCTTTTAATTGCGTTGATGAAGTTTGATTTTAACACAGCACCAAGGGATTGCAGCCCTGAGTATTTAATATTAATTACAACTTGATACCACCACGCACTCCTGAGAAAAATGGTCTTGACAGACAGACGGACGGACGGACAACGAAGTAATCCTATAAGAGATCCTTTTTTCCTTTTAAGTTACGGAACCCTAAAAATGGGCATTCACGCAAATCTTTATTGTAAACATTAAAAGCAGCCTCAAACGATGTACCTAATTTATTTTGGAAATAAATTATCGATTAATCGATATTTTGCAACACTAAATCCTAAAACCGTTTTCCTGTATCTTGTATGGCATCAGATTCCACTATACTGCCCGAGTAAAAAAACACTCTGTATATATGTATATTGTATTAAAAATTAAAATAATAAAAAAAGTATGTTTACCTGAAAACCAACATATACAATAACAAGTATGGTTCATTAAAATGGGCACTATAATATCATTTCTAATTTTTTCGCAGTTTATTTGCAAAAAAAAAAAACAGTTTTAAAAAGAAACCGCTGCGCGGGTCGCAGACACCTGTAATGCGGCAAAGGTGAACCCGCGTGGCGGGTTACTGGCACTGAATGGGTTAATATGATAATGTGAGGAAAGGTTGTTTATTAATAATAAAATATTTTATTGATTATAAAATATATTTTATCATTAGTTACAATTCTTGAATATATACATTAGAACACTGAGTAGAGAATACGAGAATCGAATGAGTGAATGAATCCGAAATACGGCAAGAGCTGTGGGTTAAAGTGAGAGAGGAGGAGCAGCCTACTGTTGCCGTATGCGTGAGAGAAAGGGAAGCCAGACAGAGTGGCGCCGTAACGCGTTACGTTATCAAGAATACGCCAAAAGAACTTATCAATTCAAAAAAATATACAACAACATACTCCACAATATCACTTATTTATTTATATCTATAAATATTTACATGTCGAGTCCGGACGTATTATATAATTGTGGCAGCCGCGAGCGCGCCCGCCGCCCGCCGTCCGACCCGTCGCCAGCGGACGGTGGGTGGGGTGCGGGCGGCGCGGTGTCAGAGCGCTGCGGCGAGCGCTAGTGCGAGCGGCGCGGACTGCGGGGCAGGGGGGGAGCGCGGAGACAGTGCCGGCAAGTGAGTAGGCAGATGAGCCGGCGGGTCGGGTTCGTCGAGGTCGAGAGCCGCATCGATCATGGTCGTGTCGTGCAGCAGCTGCAGCCGTGACGCGCTCAGCCCGGGAGCTCCGCCGCTGCCGCCACCTCCTCGCCCGGACCCAACGCCGCCGATACACACTTCTGCGGACACAGGACTGCTATCACTGTCATTACCGAAGCGACGATGGCTTAGGGCTCAGTGCCAGCGTGTTCGAACATTGGGTCCTTGACCCTTTTCGGCTAGTACATGGTGATGAAGCTAAAGCATGGTAAACAGTCCATCAAATCTACGAAATACATTTTGATGTTACGCATTTTTTATTACGAAATAACCTTGATCAAACAGGTAAACAAGATTAGATACAGTACCTAAACCATAAATTATCAAAGAATGTTTAAGTAATTATCATTACGAGTAACATTATTGTCCAATAAAATGATATGTTGAAACTCGTAAAACTAATAAATAAATAATCTAAAATTGTATTTTAAACATATTCTTTACGGTAATGTTGTGACAATTTCAAATTGATGAGTAACCGTGTACAAATCTTTTATATTATTCCAAAAACGGTCCTATTTTTTTATTTTTTTTTAGATCTGACTACACTGTAAGCCTTAGGGGCCCTAAAGCCGCTGCGGCTTTAACAGCTTCACCGGACTTGGGGGCGAGCGCAGAGGGCACTAAGCCGCGAAAGTTGTATGGACGACTCGCACGAGGGTGCCAAAGTGGCCGGACCTCGGCTCGGGCGGTCGTCGCGTTCGCAAATAAGTCGCGATCTAATCGAATCCCTACACCTACGATTCGAGCTAACTAAAATATACTCATAGGCACGTTCCCTTCCTCCTGGGAGGAAGGAAGGAAACATGCGTATGTGCATTTAGTAAACGGAAATCTTTTCTACGCTAACTAGCGCTAACTAACTAGCGTAAAAAAAGAAAAAAAAAAGGTCCTCACAGAACCTATGTACCTATGTGATGTGCACGTGTGTATGTTCATACGTGTGTAATGTTGTATGTAGGTAGCTAAGTGATGCACGTACAGTGTCACTTGTATCGCGCGGGCGGTTGCCTGACCCAAGGGCTTCACGCCGAGGAAACGGACCTAAACGGTCCTATTATTGTACTGAGTATTTATGACGTTGTCAAGAAAACACCCAGTTAGGCCGAGAGAGATTTATTGTCAAAAGATTACATAGAACCTTAAATTGCATTACATTTCATTAGTGCGAGTGATATTCGTGACAGCGCCATCTATCGCGGTAAAAGTAAAAAATAGCGAATTTATATACAGTGTAAACTCTTTATAACGAAACTCAAGGGACTAAGCATTTTTTGTCGTTATAGAGAGTTATCGTTATATGTGGTGGAATCGTCTTCCTACACATTTCTTCGTAATAGAGAATGGCGTATCGCTATAAAGAGTGTTTCAATATGTGGGTTTTAACGCAAACCAAACAAGTTGGGCTCACTTCAACGTTATAGGGAGTTTATCGTTATAAAGGATATAGTTATAAAGAGTTTACACTGTATTTATATACTCAGTTGACGCTTTAACAAACCGAATAATCGGTAAAAATATATACGTCAAAACCGTTTACTGCGATATCGTTTAGAACATGCCGGTTATAATAACCTAGAACAAAGGTCCCGGCTGAATGCTATATGACCTCTTTATTAAAATCATTGCTTTATACGACATTGCTAATAACGACATACCTCATAAAACGACCACATTTAACTAATATTTCGGAGAATTAAATCTGTTAGGACGACCGGCTAAGCTGTATTGTAAACAATTTGAATAGGTATCCACATTTGTCTTCAATGGCTATTAAAATCAGGAAAGAAAACAATAGGATTTAGTTTAGTGTAGGGTCTTTTCTAATTCTTAGAAACAAACCACGTGCATGCAGTAGAGTCAAAGCCCGCTTCTTCATATCTCTTCAGTTAGTTTGTTACTTATCTATACACAAGACGCACCAAAACTTTGTGGAGTTATTCGTGAAACTTTCAAAATGTCACAAAGAAAAAGAAAACAAATTAATATTGAAGAAAAATTGCGTATTATATCCAAGCTAGAGAGCGGAATTTCAAACAAAGCCTTAGCAAAGGAATATGGTGTATCACACTCGACAATTTCATCCATTTGGAAAGAGCGAGAAAAAATTCAAACGCTTTATGACAATAATTTTTTGAACATGAAACGAGCTAGAACAACAAAGCATACGAATATTGAGGAAGCTTTGTTAAAGTGGTTTAAATATCAAAGGGCTAATAATGTGCCAATAAACGGACCGATTCTTCAACAAAAAGCTAACGATTTTGCTCAACGTTTTGGCGAAGATTTAGTTTGCTCGTTTAGTTGTATTCAACGTTTCCGGGCTCGGCACGGTATTGTCGGCGGGAAAATGAGTGGTGAAGCTGCTAGTGTTGATAAGGATACTGTAGAAGAATGGATAACGCAAAAGTGGCCTACATTATTCGAAGGCTACGAACCAGATGAAATTTTTAACGCAGACGAAACTGGAATTTTTTACAATATGAAACCAGACAAGACTTTAAAGTTCAAAGGAGAGAATTGTTCGGGAGGAAAAATGCATAAGACAAGATTAACGATCATGGTTGCAGCAAATATGACAGGATCTTGTAAAAGAAAGCTTTTAGTTATTGGCAAATCTAAGAAACCAAGATGCTTTAAAAACATACACTCACTGCCGGTAACGTATGAAAACAAAGTGTAGTCATGGATGACATCGGACATTTTTGAGAGATGGTTAAGAAACTGGGACGCTGAATTGAAAGGAAACAAACAGAAAGTTCTACTTTTGATTGATAACTGTCCTGCTCATCCGGCTGTTACTAATCTAAAATGTATTAAACTTGTGTTCTTACCACCAAATGTTACATCTGTATTGCAACCAATGGATCGAGGTGTAATAAGGTGTTTAAAATCTCACTATAGAAGACTGCAAGTGTTTAAGTTAATACAAAACCTTGACACTAGTGACCAAAAAAGCTTTACGGTTCTTGATGCCATGTTGATGATATCAGAAGCATGGAAAAACGTTTCACAAAACACTATAGCTAGCTGCTTTAAACATGCTGGTTTTAAAGACCTCTTTACAATAACCTCAGATGATGTGACTGATGATGATGGAGAGGACAATATTTCTCTTGCTCAATTAGCCCAAAATTTACGACCTACTTTATCTACTACTGAAGCAGCAGAGTTCATTGATGTAGATAACACTATTGAAATTTGCGCACGAGCTACGGAAGATGATATTGTACGAGATGTTCAAGAGGAAGATAATGAACAGGAAGACTCTGAAGAACAATTTACTGTACCAACTTTGAACGATGGTATCAATGCTGTTAGTGTATTAAGAAAGATTGTTCTTTTTAATGAACAGTTCCATATCCACAGCAATTATGACGATACGTTAATTAAAATCCAAAGTGAATTACAAAATATCTATGCACAACAGAAGTGTTCCAAACAGACCAAAATTACAGATTTTATGCTCACAGAAAAATAATATGCATTGTAATACAAAATGTACATAGTTGAATAAATATATTTTTCCAATAATTCCCTATCGATTTGTTTGTACTTACACAATACACATTAAACATCACCGGTTGTTAGGACTATCGGTTTTTACGACTGAATACGAGCAGTCCCTTCGATGTCGTTATAACAGATTTTGACTGTACTTAAAAAAACCAGTAACCAATAGTCTATTTCACGGTATGAAAAATAATATAATATTTATAGATATAGAATACAGAATATAGGTTTTAAAAACGTTTTGTATTAATAATAGCTGTGTCCTACGGTTTCACCCGTGTTAACTTTATCCGACAAACACCGCGCCGCGCCGTCAACGCGACGCACCCATGTAGTCTATCATAATTGTTCTTACCGCAAGTACAAATTATTTTAATTTTTAATTATCTCCTAAACTATGTGTCCAAATAGCATACTCTAAAGGGCAAAGTTTAAAATCTTAAAATTGTCTTTACTTAAATTACTTTTGTTTGTAAGGATTAATATGCCATGTCCAAAAATAATGCTTATAAATCACTTTCTAATTTTCAACAGATCATTAATTCGATTTATTCCCGTTAGGAGGTGATAGGGGTAACTATTTGTGATAATTTTAACCCCCATGTGCATTATGCAAAAGTAAACCATTTTTGAGTTATCATGTTTTTTACCTTTTTTTTAAAAATTAGTCAAACAACTAAAATTTATGGCTATGGCTAACTTTTTTTTTGTTATACTAAGGACCAATATTATTGTAGAACATTGTATTTCCGTCGATATCATTAATGATTTCGCCAGCGTACGCGGTTAAAGCAGTTCGGGTGGGCCTCGACATCCGGCTTACGTGACAAAACTCAATATTAAGAGCTATCTGAGTGTTGTAGTCTAATCTTAAATAACCTATACTATTCCTCGTGAGTCTGGCTATCATATACAAAAAGAAATTTTCGAATCCGACTGGTAGTTCCTCAGAGATTAGCGTGTTTAAACAAACAAACAAAAACTTTTCCGCTTTATTATATTAGTATAGATAACACATTGCTGCAAAGTGCAGGAGGGCGCGTCGGAGTTGCTCTAAGTCACACTCACCCTGTAGTGGCACCGGATCGAGATCCAGCGAGCGGTTCAAGTAAGCGTGACCGCTAACACTCTGCAGCGCGACAGCTTGCAGCGCCACGGGGGCGGGGGGTGCGCCCCCTGCTGCACCCAGCGCATGCACGAAGCTTGCTGGCAGCTCGTCTTTCACTTCGATGGTGAAGACGCCGCGTCTGCAGACAACAGTATCATGAATATGTAACCGAGAAGAGTACTGAACGTCTCCACAGCCATCACGATACTAACCGGTCGATGAGACTAGGGGCGAGTGGACCACATAGCACGTGCCAACAATTGGCACACGCGTTCCCGCGAGAATAAGGGTTCGGGTTGGAGACACCGCGCCGCGTGGAGAACGAACCTTTGATCTGAAAAATGCATAACAAATAATAACAAGGAATGAAGAAAGAAGAGTAACGGAAAATGTGCTGAGACTTACGTCTTCGTTAGTGGTCTGGTCAGTGGATGCGAGGTAGGTATGGAAGCCGGCCAGCCCGAGCACGGACCAGACGGAAAGGAAGCACACGGCGGCAACAAGCGCGGAGGCCGGCGTGGAGCGTAGCGCGGCTGCCAGGCCAGCGCCTCGCGCCGCGAGCGCAAGGTGTGTCACGGCGCAAGCGAACACGAACACCGCGAGGAAAGAGAGCGACACGACGAATGCGTAGAAGGAGCGGTAGTTGCGCTTGCCGACGCAGTTGCCCACCCAGGGGCAATGGTGGTCGAACCGATCTACGCAGTTGTCACAGAGCGAGCAATGCGAGGCGCGCGGCGGCCGGAACATTTTGCATGTGAAGCAGTACTTGAGCTTGACGGGGCGGCCCCGTACGAGCACCTCGCGTGCTCGCGGCGGCGGCCGGTCCGCATCAGCACCCAGCGCTTGTATCTCGGCGGGCGCGGCGCGCGGGATGATGCCAGGGTCGCTAAGTGCGGTGCGCAGGAGTGCCGCCAGCGTGCTCAGAAAGAGTGCGGCGCCGACGGCAGGCACCACGGGCGACACTCGCGCCGCCAGGAACGGGCAGTCGAACGCAAAGTGCAGCGCGCACGTACCGCAGAGCAGCGCCAACGTAAGCATGAAGACGCCAGGGTGAGGCGCTGTCATCAGCCTCCCGTCGCACCAAAACCGATTACGGCCCGCGAACACCTCCCACTTGCGCGTCACGCGCCGCGACGCCATCGCACCATCACACCGCGAGTGCAGCACCCGCCTTCTTCAGCCCTCTGCCCACCGTACACACACTGCACCTGTTTAATAACAACAAAAAAAACTAATAAAAACAAGGAAAAAATCCTATAATATCAAGAAGAAGAAAATGACAGAATATATTTTTATCTTTTGGCTCATGTGGCAACTTCAAGACCTATTCTTTTTAGCTCAAAATAACAAAGTATATGATTTATACTAGTGGTGTGCTTGCGGCTCCTCACACTTTTGTTACACAGTTATTAGTTAAATGATTAATAATTAATATAGTCTAACAATTATTGAGAAATGGCATATACTTCCTGTGAACAAAATTTCATGAAAATCAGTTAAGAATTGATGAAAATTATTTTTTTTTTAGTCTAACAATCTACCAATTTACCAATTACATAAGCTTCCCATGTATAAAACTATGTAATAATCTGTCAAACCATTTTTCAGTTATATACATACAAACAAAGAGATAGAAAAAAAAAGAGTTTTATGGTCATGTTTGTGGTTCTTTGAATAGGTTGTCTATCTGGAAATTTGAAAAGAAATTAATTAATATACCTACATAAAAAATAATATTATAATCCATTCTTTTTTACAAACCTATGCAATAGTTGTGTTGATCAGAACTGTATTTTTTTTCTGTGCTCAGTGCTGACATATTATGACAGCTCCAGATTCCAATACTCTTGTACCATTGTGGATTTCATCATTTTTGTTGTCAGTCATTTAGAGATGTAATTTTTAATATCTTTACCTATTTATAAGATTTGTGTGTTTTTTAACACCCTCCTAGTTTAAAATACAGTAAAAGCTCCTTATTTACATTTCAACCCAATTCCTATATTTGCAGCTAAAGATTTCTTTATTTGCGGATGTAATCGGTACATTGACTACAAACATAACCAAAATTACGAATGGCATAGGACAAGATGGGTTCGAACAGATAGAATCAAGTGACATTCAGAAGTTGCTTGCATCGCAAGATGAAGATTTGACTGAAACCAACTTGGAGGAAATGGTCAATTCACAGCCTATTGAAGAAGAGGAAACAACAAGCACGGGCAATGTGACATTTAATTTGAAAAATCTTAGTGAAGGTTTAAGAATGGCAAATGAGCTTTGTGATTTCTTTATGAAAATTGATTTGTCTATGGAACAAAGCCTTATTTTTAAGAGGTAAATTGCCAATACAACTGCTGAATATCAGTCTGAATTGAAGGAGCTTTTAAAAACTGCCAAGTAAGAAAAAAGTACAAAATTCTTTAAACCATTGCCTAAGCCTGAAGATAATAATTAATAAATATGGTCAAAAACTATTTTGTCATCTAGGAAAGTATCCTATATAAATTACCATTCCATATTCATAGTTTCTGTATTCACGGCATATTTACGGAACATATATCCCATGAATAAAGAGCTTTTACTGTATAACAAACACAACTCTATATCAATAATATCAACCATACTTCAAAATTAATATATTTAATTGTAGATTATTGCATGACTTCACTTATAATATTTTAAAACTCTGTTCTCACATTGCTAAAACTCACAAATATTTTGGTGATTGTTTCATATTCTTACAACTCTCTTTTATCCAGGCCCACAATTGTATGAAACAGTATCCATGATCTTTCATCATTTTGGACTTTAGATTATATGATGCTGAATTTGAAGATGTGAAAAGGTGGGGAAGGATAGAGGCAATCCCTTGTGAAGGAAACAGTAGAGACTCAAACTGTTTTTGAGATATATATATTTTTTTTTCAATTTTGACCATGTCTGTCTAAGACTTGTATATGAATTTTACAATTGTTGAATTTTACAACCAAAGAAATTTTATAACAAGTTTATACCTACATTATGCAAAAACACTTTTTCCCCGACCTAACATATCACAAAAACTATTTATTGGTGCAGAGTTAAATTTTATATTTAGCCGTATTAGAAAGTGATTTGGAGTCAGAACTCAACAGCATGTAATCTACAGCTGAGCCGAGGATTGTAACTGGGAGCTATATTATCCATTATAGATTAAAATATATATAAGGAACTCTAATCGTAAATTAATTCAAATACAGACACTCATGGAAACACAAAGTTAAGTCGTGTGGGCACCTATACAGGTAGGAGCACTGGGGTGAGGTTACTGGGCTCCTCACTGGGTCCTCTAAGAGCACAAATGAGGGCTCTCTGTGGCAAGTAAACAGAATGCGCGCCTCTCATTAGTATTACGAACAATCGGACCAACAATAAATAAGTACTAAGCTACTCTGAACTCAGTCATGGAGTGGGTGGAGCACTCGCTACTCGTTATCTTTTCAGAAGTGGACATCTACGACACAGCCTTTGAGAACTTTCACTTGACTTACCTACGCCAGTCTGATAAAGCACCAGAAGACTAATTTGAAATACGATCCTTATAATATCTTTTACAAATGTTGAGTTCCAGATGACTTCGATATCAAATTTATAATATCCTTAGGTCGGTAAAATATGACACTCTGAAATAACTCTCTACTGATAAACTTATGACACATCAATTTTATTTATCTTATCTTATCTTTCTTGGGAAACAATGTTTTTCAAAACTCGAAAAATTATTACACTTTAAAAAGACATTACAAAACTGAAAACTTTCTTGTTTTCTGATATCTGCATAGGGATGCATCGAAACTAGTAAAACTCAATGCCAAGTATATAATACTCCCTCTAAATAATTATCTCGATATAAAGTACTTTGGAAATGACACTTTATAATCGAGTACTGAGTAGGTATCAGTGAAAAGTACATGTATCGGTTCTCGCTCGCACCAGATTTAAATTTGTGTATAATTTTTAATTCTTATTCTATTAAGCAACGTGTTAAATTCGAGACGATTACGAGTAAAAAAAAAATTATAAGTAGTGGTTTTCATTTAAATTGTATTATTTGTAATGTTAGAACCTTTCAATGAATAATAACAACAACATGTTGCTAAGTAACAACTATAGTCATAAAGAACACAAAGAAATTTGTTTGAGTTTTTGTGAAGTTGAAAAAGATATGTATATGAATACTTCACATAATGGCACCTTTGTACTTGGGAAAAGCAGACTTTTCACGGAGAAATCAGGCATTCTTTCCTAAATTATGAATTGAAACACAAAATTAATGATAGTATTTATGGTTTTACTAGTCTTTAAATATTAGAAAAAAAAATTATTGTGTGGTTTTATGAAACCAAGGTAAAAATGAAACTTTTTTTCACATTATAGACATTTAACTAAAAATTCACAAATGAGTAATAGTCTATACACTACACGGCAGTCGCTGCGAACTATAGGCGCCACGATCCCTACTCCTCGGCCGACCGTCACGTGACATGCAACACACAGACCAAAAATTTTGAGACGATCTAATAAAAGTTTCACTTTAAAAAACTATACGAGTAACTATCTATATGAATTAAAATCAATACTTCACTAAGTTGTATCTATCAATACTTCCCTTTAATTTATATCGAGCAAAAGAATTGATACCTGACTGGTAACGTTTCATCCCTATTCCTGCTTTTATCATTCTATCAAGGATCAGTGTTGCCAAGGTCCTTAACTCGAAAACTACGTTTCCAGAAGCACTAAAGCGTGTTCACAACGGCTACAAACACACAACGCGTTACAACAATATCTATACTAATATAATAAAGCGGAAGAGTTTTTTTGTTTAAACACGCTAATCTCTGGAACTACAAAACGGATTCGAAAAAATATTTTTGTGTATGATAGCCAAGCTCACGCGGAATTGTAAAGGCTTTATCTCTGGTAAAGGCTATCTAACATTAGACTACAACTCTCAGCTAGCCTTCAATATTTGTTTTTGTTACGTAAGTTCAAAGCCAGGCCCTCCCGAACTGCCTTATCTGCGTGCGCTGGCGTAATCGTGAATGATACGGAAATATAATGTTCTACAAAAATATTGGTCTTTAGTATATCAAAAAAAATGTGGCGATAGCATATGGCAATCTTTTATACGTAAACCACAATAAGGTGTTTTGTGACAAAAATTGATTGAAAATTAAAAAGTGATTTAAAAGCATTATTTTAGATAAGGCATATTAATCCTTACGAACAAAAGTTACTTCATTATAAAAAAAAAAAAACGATTTACACTCCGGGAGTGCCGACAGAAATGAAAACTTATTTTGGCGCGTTAGACATTTTTTAGATGGGTACTACTGGTGTTATTGGGTTATAAATAGCATTTTATTTATGAATTGTATTTGATTAATTATTCGAAACTTTAAAATACATTTAATATTCTTTTATGAAAGACGCGTTCGCGGTCTGCTACATGCACATGTATTTAAGCACATACTTAAGCTGCGTCTCGTAACGGTGTCGCGAGTCCAGAGATTTTATCTCATCTGAAAATATGCGTATCGCGCTAAAAGAAGTTTTCACTTCAACAATTTTATGATGTTAAATTTTGTTCAGAGTATGTTATTTCGATACATAGTGTAGGAGATAATGAAAAATTAAAATAATTTGTACTTGCAGGAAATCAATTATGATAGACAACACGGGTACGCGGTGTTTATTGGATAAAATTAACACTGGTGAAACCGTGGGATACAGCTAGTGCTTTAAACAAAGTGCATAATATTTTTATGCTAAAATAATTATATTTTAAAGCATTTATACAGTGTTTTAACGTGTTATAACTAGCAGCCCGTGTTCGGCGCTTTCCGTGTCCGTTCCAATCTATATTATGATGATAGATGATTGTTAAGTTTAATGAAAATACTTTCAATTTTGTTGTAAACTGTATTTATTTCAGGTAAGCTGCCACAAGAATCGCGGACTATAGTTTGATTCTAAACTGAATTATGAAGCCGTGGCGTTGAACAATTTGCCACCATACATACGTACAAATAGGCGCACCCTAAACTATGCGACATCTGGTTCCAACTCACTGGAACATTCAACTGGCCCGGCAAGCATCACAAGATGTATGGACGACTCAATCTGCTATTGACATCCGGTCTCGGAGGGGAGTGATGTAGCGACATCTATCTCGCCACATGCGACGCATCCTACATCGCGATATTAAAAGTAATCCAACAATTGAAATATATACAAGAAACCGACAACAACCGTTGGGCAGTATCCCGCCAAACACAACACCCGTCTGGTCGGAAAATCCTCCCTTTTCACTGGTATTTAGGGTCTACTGTACCACTCTAAGATTATGTAGTTGGTATAAATGAAACATACAATCAGAAGGTTGAATATAAAGTATATTTGTTACTGAAATGTTCAGGTCTTTATACCAGAACATATATGTATATGAGAGTGGGAGAATCCGGTCCCTTGTTCCTTGCTTGCGTTGGGTCAATGCGGTGTGGACAACAGATGTCGTAGCCCAATAGATACGGTAGCGGGTCGAGCGCCATGGCGCCGAGGAGCATCCGCTTGGGGTATTGTTCTCGGCCGACCCCTTTCGTTATTTATTGCGTTATTAATGTTGCGCTATTGTGAAGACGAAGTACCGGCGCCAGTTTGCCGGGTGGCATCCTTTAGAGCGCTTCCTCAATGCGGTAGGTTCGCATTTGCTTAACGCAAGGATGAGATCGTATTAACGTGATCGATAATATTTAGCTTGGTAGCAGCTACAGGTAGATAGAGAACTTTACACCCTGTTCCTTACATCCCCCCAAAAGTTAACTCAAATTTGCGCCAGGGCACGGGCGCAGCATAATGGTACGCGAAGCAAGCTAGTTAGAGAAATGAATTTGTTGGCTGACTGGCGAAGCGGCGCAAAGTGGCTCAGTACCGTAGCCAGCTCGCTGTGCTGAAGTGAGCTATGCGTCATCACATTTGAAATTAGTGTGTTACCACACACGGCGCAGTGAACTGAGTTAACGCAATTGCGCGGCGTATTGCAGTGTTTTTTTTTTTTAGAACTGACTACACTGTTAGCCTTAGGGCCCTAAAGCCTAAAATAAAATAAATAAAATAATTAATAATAAATAGTATACTCTTTAATTTCGGGAATATTTACTTATATTTTATTTAATATTTCTTAATAATAATGTATTGTTAACCTTTAACCCTAGGGGTGTAAACGAAAGAAAAGTCCTTGGAGCGCAGTTAACAAAAATTTATTTTGAAAAAAAAAGTAAAGATGTAAAACTTACGACATATTCCCTTAGATATACTTACAAGCTAGACGTAAACATCATTGACGACTTACTTAGCTGCAAACATGTTATCAAAGGTAGAAAAAAAAGGTATATACGTATCTTAGAGAATAGTCTAGTGGAATATTACGGCAAGCGACTGTTCGTAGCTAGATTCATTTAGGTTGTTGAAACTGCAATTAAAATTTAAAATAAAATAAAATCCATCATGGAAAAGTAAACAACTCTTATCTGGTCGTTGGAGTCGAATATGACGCGGAGAGGAACAGTCGGCAGACGGTTCTCCAGCTCCAGCTGACGGTGGGGCGGTGGAGCTAACAGCCCTGGACGGCTGTACTAATAACGGAAAACCCCGAATGACCTGGAATGAATCGTGTAATAATCTGTTTGAAGCGATTTCCCGGAATGGTTGGTTTTCACCTAGATTTTCATATGTTTTTATTTATCGGAGGTTGTTTTTAGTATAAGTGAAATGAAATGTAATCTAAGCAATTTGAACCTTAGGTTGACTAAAGAGCTGCTTAGATTCTATAATAGTAAACAAAATAGGTTTAATCAAAGTTAAATGGATTGAAGGATGATAAATAAGAATTTAACGTAGGATTTAAGAAGATAAACGTATACGGATATTAAGAAAAATGACAGTATTCATCTAAATGTGTTTTATTTATTTATTTATTTATTTGGCGCGCCAACAGAGCCACAACATATGATACATGATTATATTTTAGTCATACGAACACATCTCAATAATTATGTAGTACTCCACTTACAGGCGAGCACAGCATGCAACAATTTTCGAGCCTTAATATTGATTAAATATCGTACTATGTTAACAAACTTGATAAAAATAATAACAATAATTAAAAACAAACAATAATAATACAAAATAATGTTAATAATATAAATACTCAATCATGTCATAATTGGAGAATTTTAAAGATATAGGATTTAAGAGAGGTCAAAGAACTGAAGAATATGTCAAGACTTTGGTCGTAAATTTCATTAAATGTCTTCGATATGCGCCATATAGGAGACTGCATACCTAAGTTAGTACGTATGAAGTTACAAGCGAAAGGAACATAAGTGCAAGATCTAGAATTTGGACGTGGTACCTTAAGTGAAATTCTCTGTAAAATATCCGGACTGTCAACCAAGTCATTCAGTATTTTATACAAAAATATTATTTCAAACATAGACCGTCTGGCTTGAAGAGAAAGACAGTTTAACTTTTTTAAACGCTCCTCGTAACTATTATTGCATGGGACCATATGGTGCTGAGCACAGATTTGTCGAAAGAATCGTTTTTGAACCCGTTCTATATTATTTACATGTACTGCGTAAATAGGATTCCAAACTATGTGGTAAACTTATACTAACTGATGAGGGAATGAAAGCCTTAGCTTGCAAAATAATTAATGTTACTTACCGGGTGTTCTTAAAAAACTTTACACTTATAACTTCATGGAAGCACATTGTATAACAGCGTTTTAATGTCACAAATTCTTTTTAGAGAATGAAAGTCGTAATTTTTTTTTTTAACTGACTACACTTTTAGCCTTAGGGGCCCTATCCAAAAACAGAGCCGCTGCGGCTTTTACAGCTTCACCGGACTTGTGGGCAAGCGCTTAGGGCACTCAGCCGCGAAAGTTTGTGAAGACCCGCACGAGGGTGCCAGAGTGGCCGAACCTCGGCTCGGGCGGTCGTCGCGAATGCGAAAAGGTCGCGATCTATCTAATTCCCTAATCTTAAGAAAATTCGAGCTAACTAACATATACTCATATGCACGTTCCCTTCCTCCTGGGAGGAAGGAGGGAATCATGCGTATGTGTATTTAGTAACCGGAATGGTGGGCCAAGAAAATCGTAACCGCCGTTCTGCTATATATATGTTTTCGCTCAACCCCGCTGCCGCAAACCCTTCATCTCTCACGTCTTAAAAGTTAAGCTTAGTGCTAGCTTAGCTTAATGCTACTTTGAACTTTGTACTCAGGGATAAGAGCGCGCGCCTTGTTTATTTTAATACGCGAAGTTAGAAAGATAATTAATATCACTGCATTATATTACGATATTTTACTACGTTACAGTATAGTAGATAAAAACACTAATAATCCTGGAGTTTGCGTAACATTTAATTATGTTATGTTTTATGTCTAGGTGATCCACGTTATTTATACAAATAATATAGTTTTTATCGTCATTTTGGTATTTTTATAAACATAGCCACTCTTGTCGCATAACATCTTTTATCTTTTACCTTTGAATCTTTACAGACAATGCGATCGTTGCGCAAAAAATAAGTAATGCAGGTATAATGGCGAATATGTATTTGTAATATTACTGTTAGGTTTTATGGGGTTTTGCAAATAATTGAATAGAGGCTTATTTAGATCGGTATCAATTAATTAGGACAGTATAACTGAAACTGGTCGTATAGAACAAGGAGATATCTGTAGAAGTAACTGTCCGTAATTTTGTACATAAGTAAATAATCACCTAGTTGAAATTCATGGAGCATACTATTGCTATAGTTTACGTAGTTTTATTACAAGTTCATGTGAGCAACTGACGCATAAGGTCAGTAACTGGTGCAGGAGACTATTATCTTTAGCTGAGGTTAATGTAAACTATTAATTTATTATTAAAAATGGCGTCTGTTTATGTACGCTCGTAAGAAGTTACACTTTTTTGGCATAATAAAACAAAAATAAATTAAAATATAAAGATAATATAAGGATTATGATAATTAATTCGAATTATTATCACTGATCATGTCGCACTTCCGTGACAAGATGCGCGCGCAGCTCTTAGTTGTTCCGTCTACTAAAAGCCGGAAAGAAGTATAATTTCATAAAGTTTCACTGTACATACTATTGTTGGAATTAAAACTTCTTATGGGAGGGTAAACCGCTTCGTAACGTAACGCGGTAAAGCTCCACTCTGTCTGGCTTCTCTTCTCTACTCAGTGTTCTAATGCACATATTCAAGAATTGTAACTAAGGATAAAATTTATTTTATAATCAGTAAAAGATTTTATTAATAAATAATTTTCCTCACATTATCATATTAATATACATAAAGTTTTAGTAATAACCTAAGCTTTTCTCAAGTTAAACAATTTCAATATTAAATATGTAGTTCCACTTAGATTAGTTTAAGTTATCACTTCTGTCGAGAGTCCCGAGAGGCACACGTTTTTTGTACAAAAGTGGTTTTGTTACCTATTCCGCTACCTAGAGACTTAAGCCCGACTACTACTACATACATACATTTTACACTACACCCTAAACGAAATCGGAATTTGAGCTGAGGTATCATCGTCCCTTAATAGCTCTGTTATTTATTTTTAAAGTTACTATTTCTTCTGATTGTAAATCAATAGAAAAGAGAAGTACGCACGAAGAAAGCAAATTTGCAAAAGCATTTTTTTTTTTGTTTATCCGCTATTAATATCGGTTTTTATTACCAAATTTTAAAAAATAGTAAGATTTTTGCATTTATTTAAGATGATACGTTTAAAGTTTTGAACACATATCCCCTACTGTTAAAGCTGCCTATACTCAAAATAAACAAAAATTTAAAGGAAAAGCAGGTTTAAGTTGTTGTAAAATTGCTGAAATCGTATAATTTAAGGAAATTTTTTGATCGTCATGGGGAAATTTCAGAAACAATCTGGAAACCCTGGCTGTACTTAATCTGTGATCATTGTCAGTTGTCATTGATGGTGGACAGCTAAAACTCCTCTGTGGCTGAAACTGTGAACTGAAGTCTGGAGCTTGAATAAGCAACTCAAGACTGCCTCCTGTTTGGATGGAGTATCTGATTGTATTGCATACGTACACTGTGACTTTATTATTTTCCGGGTCCAGTTTATAAAATTAATTAAAGTGAACGGTACTTTATTCATTGAGAGTTTAAAAGCAAAGAGAATGCGGTTATAAAGCGGGGGGAGAGGTGATTATAGATGGTGGCAGCGTCGGTGACGGTGGGCGCGCTATGCGCAGCATGGTACATACTGAGTTCAGCCAGTAATGTGGTGAGCAAGTTGGCGCTGGCCGAGTTGCCGTTCCCGCTGACCATGGCAGCAGCGCAACTGGCAGCGGTTTGCCTCTGCAGTGCACCAGTACTAGCGGCGTGCGGAATCCGCTCGCCGGAGTTCCCGCGCGGATACCGGTGGCGCGTGTTACTGCCGCTCGCGTTTGCTAAGGTGCTTACCACACTCTGCTCGCAGATATCTATATGGAAGGTCCCCGTCTCTTATGCGCACACAGGTATCATTCAGAAACCCTATCACACAAATTAATTAGAGAAACAGTTCACAAGTATCAAATTTATCATGCAATTATTAAAAAAGTTATTTTTAAAATCATTTTAGTATAGTTGAAATTTTTATATTGAAGACTCAAATATTTATTTGCCAGAAATGAATTTGATTGTTTATCAAGAGCCAGACTGATATAAATCTCTGAAAATAAAGGTGAGCGTGACAATTAATTTGTGACATCAGAGTAAGAGATAAACTGTCACAACTGCTATTTTTCAAGATGGCATTATTTATATCATATTATTAATGTAAGCAATGTGCTTAAGTTGTGTAAAGCTCTACCTGGTTTCCATGTAATGACAGGGAGTGATTACACCCTAGCTTTTTTCCATCAAGGCAAACTCTGGCCTTTCAAATTCTTTACAGAATCAAAAGATTAGCAAATAGCATTTCAAAATCTAGTGTGACTGATAACGATGGAATACTAGAAAATGGATTTGCTATGTTGGAAAAATTTGTTTGTGAAATGTGTGGGATCCACATACAGCTGTGCATCCACCGTTTGAAACAAATGTGTACCGAGTGGTCAACAGGTGCCTCTCGCACTTTTATAGTGTTAGAGAAGGCCGTGCTATGCATGACACACGCGTTAGAGCGAGATGGTTGCACCTGTGTCCTCCAGTTCAATCTAACGCATCTTTGGCGGGAAACAGCTACGCACTGATGGATTGGCGATCTCTTTTGATTACTTTTATAGTGTGCGAGCATGCCACAATATGCGCTGACAACTAGTGGGAGAGAGATGCCTGCAACTAACGTCAGCTGCACAGCTCCATTTTTATGTAGGTGATAAGCACATTTTTCATTGGTCAAACGATTTGGTATTTTTATATAAATATAGGTTTAATTTAATTAACAAGTATCAATTTGGAAGTGGTATTATTCGTTCACCCCTGAGCTCCTACAAATGTATAGAGTCCATAATAGTAGCAATGTTAATGAAGTTAGATTTCATTTATTTGAGTATTTATTGGTCCAAAAATTTTAATAACATAACATACCATAATGCCTGTATCCCTGAAGGGTTAGGTGTATTATGTTATGTTACAAAATTAGGGTGTAATGTTTACATAAAATAATCAACATTGTTATCCCAAGAAGCTTGTGGTTAGAAAACAATGATCAATATGAGTTTAACAAGGGGTTTGAAGGGGTATTCTCACTCGAGTTATTGAATAGTGAAGACCAAGAGTTGTTTTGTTGCAATGGGTAAGTTTTTTTTACCAGGGCTTCTCGTGTCTATGTCGTTCATTACTGTTTAACAATGTTGTCAATAGATGTCGTCGGAGTCGAATTACATTGAGCTATATAAGACCACTTCTTAAACATGCTTATATTATCTGGGATCCCTATTTCAAAAAAGACATTAAGCTCTTTGATAATGTACAGAGAAGGGCTACTAAGATGGTGTATGCAATGCGTAACTTACCCTATGAACAGCGCCTCATAAACCTTGGCCTTACCACACTAGAACAGCATAGACAAAGGGGCAGGTTAATCGAAACTTATAAAATCCTCACTAATTATTACGATGTGCCCAGCCTTAAAGATATGTATAAGTCCAAATGAAAATAAACACCTATGAGGTCATCCCTTGAAACTTTTTTTGAATTCCCAGCAAAAAGAAACCCAATGAAGCATTTCTTGCCTAACAGAGTGGTCACAGCATGGAACAAACTTCCAGAAAAAGTTGTGATGGCTCCTACCATAACCTCCTTTAAGAGCAGATTGGACAATGAAGATATCTCCAAGCTATTTGATACGCACGCATCAGCTAATTAGCTGCTAGTGTGTCTTACCAAATAATAATATTAATTATAATAATATTATTGTGTCGGCCGAAATATGTTACGTCTGCTGAATAAAATTTCTTTTTTATACTTGATCGCACAGATCACTTGGCAAGTACAAGGTGTCCAGAAAGGGTATCGGGTATTTGTAAGTTCAATGAAACAAAAATTATTTGTATGCAATAAAAAAGTTTATTGTTTATTATTAGCATATGAATTGGAGAATTATTTGGAAAAGATGATGTTATCCAAATGATGACCGTTACGTTGCTGGCACTCTTCTAAACGGAAACGAAGATTGGCGATAACACGTTGACACATAGCTATCGATATTGCTGCCATTTCTGACCGGATGTTTTGCTTTAACTGGGTTAGATTCGTCGGATTTTTTTTGATAAACCTTACTTTTAAGGTATCCCCATGCAAAATAGTCAAGCGGGCTAAGGTCGGAGCTTCTGGGAGGCCAGTTGATGTTACCCCTTCGCGAAATGACTTTATTAGGGAACAATTCGTTAACAACTTCCATTGAGTCATTTGAGGTATGGCAAGTGGCCCCATCTTGCTGGAACCACGTTCTTGAGTTGAAACCTGCAAACTCCTGCAACTCTGGGACCAAAAAAATTTCGCAACATATCACAATAACGGTCACTATTCACATTAATTGCTCGGCCTCGTTGATCTTCATGAAAATAAGGACCAATTATGCCTTTAGCAGACATAGCGGCCCAAACAACGACCTTTGGGCTATGCAGGGGTCGTTCACGCTTTCGTCTCGGATTCTCCACTGCCCAGTACCGACAATTCTGCTTATTAACATGACCATTCAGGTGAAAATTTGCTTCGTCACTGAACAGTATGTTGTTAAAGTTGTTAAATCGCTGCAGCATTTCGTTCGCAAAATTCAGTCGATTAGCATAGTCCGTATCCTTCAATTCTTGAACCAATTGAATTTTATAGGCTTTTAGATGTAAGTCTTTCTTTAAAATCGAATGTAAAGACGATTTTTGATGTTCAACGCTTGGCTTCGCTTTCGGATGGATAGACGGATTTTGACGAACCGACGCCTCAACTTCTTCAATTGTTTCTTCATCGCGCACTGAACGAAGACGACCAGAGTTTTGAATTTTAACTGTCGCACCTGTATTCTCGAACATCCTGATCCATTTCCTAATGCTATCGTCACTTGGCGCGTGGCGTGTACGATATTCCGCACGATAGAGACGTTGAGCAGTCACTATTGAATCACCATTACGATAATACGCTCGTACGCAAAATGCGCGATGCGTCCCCGAGTACTGTTCCATCGTGACTAAAACTCCACAAAATGGCGGACGCCACGAACCCCTCCCCGCACCCTTTAGACGCCCCGTTTCGAATATGGCGCGAAAACAAATACCCGATACCCTTTCTGGACACCTTGTACAAAGTGTTTTACTTCAACCACCTGCTTCATTGCAAAAATCTGAACTATCACTATTCAGGTCATCCCAATAGCAGGACAATGTTTTGGAACAATATTAATTATAGGAATCCTAAAAGAAAATAATTAAAAAAATTATCATTATTTTATTTCTTAACGATTTGTATAAAATTTCATACACGGGAAATATAAGTCATTCCATTAATGATAGGCTATGAGAATTTTCAATAAAGTTGCCGCGCTCTTCTAACTCATCTTTAATTTCAGAGATTTAAATCAGTCTGGCTCTTGACAAACAACCAAATTTATGTCTGGCAAACAAATTTTACATTCTTCGATTACATAACTATATCATATAAAATTTTCAGCTACACCAACATAGCATGCCATCACCCCCAAAGGCTTGGCAGAGGGGTACTAATGTACACCCATATTTGCCGGGTATGTATTTTGATATTGGCTCGTTGATTGACAACAAACAGATACTAACAACAAATTAGGCCAATATGAGCTTCTCTTTTGTCTTTTTTCAAGAGCACAAATATATTTATGTCATGGTATGAACAGTGAAGGCGACGACGCCGCTGTGGACGGCGGGACTGGCGCGCGTGTTGTTCGGGGAGCGGCAGACGCGGGGCGTGCAGGCTGCGCTCGTCGTGATAGCGCTGGGAGTGGCCGTGGCCTCCGCGACCGAGCTACAGTTCGACGCGGCCGGGCTGGGCGCCGCGCTGGCGGCCGCGGCACTCTTAGCGCTACAGCACATATACTCGAAGCGCGCACTGCGTGACACAGGTGCGCACCCGTTGCGCATGCTAGCGGAGCTGGCTCGGCTAGCGCTGGCGCTAGTGCTACCCGCGTGGTTATTGCGGGACTCTTTCGCGCTCGTCGCGGCGGAGGTGGACTGGAGCCGGGCGGGCCCGCTGGTGGCGGCGGCAGGCGTGCTGGCGTGGCTGCAGGCGCTGGCCGCGTTCAGTGTGCTGTCGCGCGTGTCGCCGCTGACGTACGCGGTCGCGTCGGCTGCGAAGCGTGCCGCAGTGGTATTCGCGTCGTTGGTGGTGCTACAGAACCCGGCGCCGCCGCTGAACCTGGCGGGCATGGCGCTGGCGGCGCTGGGCGTGCTGGCGTACAACCGCGCGAAGGTGCAGGCGCGCCGCTCTGACCACTCCGAACGCTTGTTGCCGGTCTGACCTGCGTTCGCTCGCTCAATAATTATTCTGAACTTTGTTCGTGGACTATTATTATATAATTATGTACAATAATTATTTATTATACTCTTGTTTATATTTATTTAAGTATCTTCTTTCTTTATTGTTCTGCCTCATAGTTCCTTAGCTTAGTTAATAATGGTAAAATGTTTATTAGGTACTGTTCTCTGATAAAGAATAACCATATCATGAGCTCAGAATACAGAAAGAACTTCTGTATTGTAAGATCATGAATTATGTCAAAACGAATTTTAACAAGAAAGAAAATCTACTTCAATGATTTTAAGGAGTTCCCTGGTTTATATTGGAAATCGAAGGTCTCATGCCAGTGAAATTAATATGGGACCAACCTTAAGGTACTCCATAAAAAAAGAATTGTCTAAATCTGTTCATATACATAGAACTTATGGCAAAACATCCAAATAAAAAATATACATTTCAGTTGAGAACCTCCTCTTTTTTTTGAAGTCGGTTAAAAAGTCATTTTTATTCTTGAATACACTTAAATTACGATAATTTCGAATGAATGTCAAGGCGTATCGCACCGGCCGGCCTGCGGCCGCGGCTATCGAAGCAGGGTGCTGTCACCGAGGGTCAGGTAAAATAGTCTCGCGTTCTATCCTAAAGCCTAGTCTGTTCATAATATTGTCAAAAAGTTTTGATTAAACTCTCTTTGGTCCCTATCTATATAAATAAAATTAATGAAGTTTGTCTTTGTGTGCGCATCATGCAAAAAATACTGCATAAATTTTATTTATTTATTTCAGGAAATCTACAGCTCTTCAATTCTAACTTACATACATAATTAAGTTGACATATTGGCTTAGCCAAAATGATTTCAATCGTATTACAATAAAGATATAACAATTGTATATCCCAACGAAATTATTAATTAAATATTATTTGCATCAAAAAGAACGATGTAGTGCTTCTGGTGTAAATGCGTATGTGTATGTGTATACTTGCGTGTGTGGGTGTGTGAAATAATTACATATATTTATCAAACTCTGAATAAATCAATAGCTTTTCTTCTAAACGTTACATTACTGTCAAAAAATATTTAGTGGAGGTGAGGAACAGAGAGTAAAGTTCCTCATCCCCATAGAAAAGAGAACTACTCAAAACCGACATTATTTTATAATTATTGGTCACTCATGTTTTCATACATTTTTTTTATACCCAAGAAGCTTAAACTTGTAAAAAAAAATTTTAGCAAATTTCTCACAGAAAAATTAATTCAAGTTTTTTTTTTTAATAGTACCATAGCTAGTCAAACTATTTACTGCTTATCGATTGGCATAGTTAGTGTATAATAATAGATCAACAAAAAACCGATAGAATTCAGTTATTTGTGGTCGCAGTGTACAAGAATGTAAAACAAGGTAAAAATTTGTAGTTTTTTATTTTAAAAAATCATATCTTAGTTACTACCTAGGATATATTTTGTTACGCATTTTTTTCTGAACGGCCATAAGTTCTTCTATAAGCCATTTCTAGGTTATCCATTCATTAACGGACACCTGTATATACAAGAATTGCTCACTTAATATAAGATTTGCGCTTCACTGCAGTTTAGTTCCACTGAGTGTGATCTTACCTTTAATTTATCTGAACCACTAGTTTAATAAGCCTGATAAAAAGTTAAAGAATCATGTTAAGCAAGTTTTATTGTCCAAACAGTATTCTAGAGTAGCTGATTCCGTGAATGATGGTGATTCCCTGTCTGTACATCTATTGAAAATGATATGAATCTATGAACTGTATATAATTAAATACTGTCACACCTGTATTCTCCCAAGGGCTAACCCTGTCTAACAGAGGTGTACTAATGTACACTCACAGTTCGCAGGGTATGTTTTTAGGTCTCATGTAATAGGAGGCGAGCCTATTGCCATTAATCGGACACGAAGCCAAACTTCGAGCTGATACTGAGAATTTCATAGGAAAATCCCAATAACACTTTGCTCGACCTGGGATTCGAACCCAGGACGTCGCTCATAGCAGTCGCGCTTACAACCACTAGGATAACGAGGCAGTACTACTGTAAAAACTAATTAAAATAAGATGTTGATAAACCCGATCGAGTTTCTTGTCGGTTAACAGAGATGTTTTCCGAACCGATTGTAGTGTTTTGACATTAATAAGTGCCTTCTTAGGGCCTAAATTAAAAAATTAATATAAAATAAAAAATTAAAATATTTTCATTTTGAATAAAAAATAAAGTCACAAACATGTTCATATATCTAATAAATATAGTTTATTTACAATGACGTGAATTCACAAAATATAAAAATCAGCTCCTTTATCTCTCATGAGTACAGAGCACCCTTCAGGACACAACACAGCACATACACACAGACAGACACAAGACGCTAACGCAAGCCGTGAGCAATTAGAGTTCATCGCGGTCGGCGTCGGAGTGCTCTTCCGCGTCCGCGTCCGTGTCCTCGTCTGTCGCCTGCGAGTCCGCCTCGACATCTTCAGGCTCGTCCTCGGGCGCGGCATCGGGCGCGAGGCCGAGCGAGCGCTGCAGCATGCTCTCGACGGTGTCGGCGAATTCGACGGCCTGACCCTCTTGCAACACGTAGCCGGAGCGCAGGGCGGCCGTGCGGTACAGCGTGTTCGCGACGCGGAGCGCCTCCGGGTCGTCGGGGTCGTCACGCACGCGCCGGAGCAGCTCTCTCACTATCGGATGCCGCGGGTTGATCTCCAGCATCTTCTTCTGAGTGAGGTGGTGCTTACGCTGCGGGTCATCGGACTTCTGGTGCGCGTTCGAGAGCGCCAGCCGCTCCATGTTGCCGGTCCAGCCGAAAGCGGTGGCAGCGAGCGCAGCGGGGGAGCGCGCCAGTCGCCGAGACACTGCACACCGAGTCACCCAGGCACCGAGCTTATCACCCAGCCAGCGCGTCAGTGGCTCGAACTCCTTGCGTTGCTCCTCTAATCGCTCCTTCTGCTGCTCATCTGCAAAAACATGGCAAGGTTGAGTGTCTCACATCTTGGCACGCGCTATTTTATTCGTGTGCGCTTTAAGTGTATACTCACTCTCTTCTAGGTCAAAGATTTCCTTAGCAATGTTCTGGAACTTATGTCCGTCATACTCGGGCAGCGATGAGAGGCAGTACTCGTCAACAGCCTCCGTTAGGTACAGCACCTCATAACCGCGCCTTACCAACCGCTCTGCAAACGGAGACTTTTCCACCTGTTTATGGCACAAAAGCAGCACATGATATATTTATAAGAAATAACAATTTATGTAATTATAGGGAAGTATAGAGACAGTACAAAGACTGTTAGGAAACGGCACAGCAACAGAACTGTGGGCAAGTAGCACAACTGCACAACTGGATAGTCGAATTGTGAACACTTTGAAACTTAGTTAATTAGCTTATTAAATAAAGAAACAATATTATTGTAAAATATTGTATTTCCGTATCATTAAAAATTACGCCAGCGCATGCGGATAAAGCAGTTCGGGAGGACCACGACTTCCGACTTACGTGACAAAACTCAATATTAAAGGCCATCTGAGTGTTGTAGCCTAATGTTACTTAGCCTATACTATTCCTTGAGAGTCTGGCTATCATATACAAAAATAATTTTTCGATTCCGACTGGTGGTTCCTCAGAGATTAATTAGCGTGTATAAACAAACAAACAAAAAGCTTTTCCGTTTTATTATATTAGTATAGATAACATACCATCACGCCTGTATTATCGAAGAGTTAGGCAGAGATATAGACGGATATGTTTTAGGTCTCATGTAATAGGGAGCGAGCCTATCGACATTAATCGGACACAAAGCCAAACTCCGAGCTGCTACTGAGAATTTTATAGAAAAACCCAACAACACTTTGCTCGACCTGGGAATCGAACCCAGGACCTCGAGCATAGCAGTCGTGTTTACGACCACTAAGGCTAATAAACGTTTAAAAAAATGTATATTCTGAAAGAATTTTGATTATAATACCAATTTGACATGTGACGCGAGTGTAAAATGTGTTGTGTTATTGCAGAAACACTGACGAAAATATTTTTCTATCAAATTATTTATATTTTTGATGAGTACAGTATTCTGTGTCCTGAGGGTATTTCAAAAATCTATAAATTATACTCTTATTGAATGTAAAAATATTAAAGACGGATAGAAACCTCAGCGCGGCTGGAGCCCGCGATGTAGTATATGTGGTGCTGATTGGGTTTCATGCGCTTCACATAATCAGCGAGGAAAGTCATCTGGTCGGACTGCGACGAATGGAAACGAAGAAGTTTCGCGAGCCGGGAACGGTTGCTTGGGTCCTCCATCACACCCAACTTTATGCTGCAGAACACATATTAATTAATAAGTGACATGATATGGAACCCCCGCTAATCTGAACGCCTCTGTAATCCTGCTCAGGCAAGCCACTGTCTCACAGTGTCGCAAATCGCAGCGCTCCAAGTCACGGTGAAGCTCTAAAAGCCATCTGAGGCTTCAGGGCTCTTATGAGTAAAACTATAGTTAGTTGTAAAAAAAATGTCACAGTGACACACCACCCAGTGCTTGTTCACTTTGCTTGCTACACTTTTATTAATCATCAAATTCTCGTTCACCGCGCGTCGTTCCACCATTTTGAGCATTTCTCTAAATACAAAGGTCTGATAGCGAAAATGAACAAGTATTATAGGATTCGGAAACAATTTTAAAAATTCCACATAGTCGAGTTATGTCTACAAGGCAGTGGCGGCCTTAGGGGGTGGCGAACAGGGCAATCGCCTTGTTCTTGCAGGGGCCTCGCGTCAAAAAATACAATTTTTTTAACTATTTTTTTTTTATTTAAATCTTTTGATTTGATTCTTAATTATTTATTAAGGTTATATATAACATAACGGTAAATTAAAATAAAGTTAGTTACCTAATTCATTCATTCAAATCATAATTGATAAATTTATTTTGTAGTACTTGAATATAGCGCCTCGAAACACTTCAAGATCGGTTTTTCAAACGCATAGCACTCGGGACTAGTATAGTATTATATAGTCTGTGACTCGGGAGTCGGGACATAATGTTCTGCTCGTCTATCGCTCAGGAAATCCTCGTCGCTAGAGGAGTTCCCTTGTTTCATTTCGTTCGTCAACTTTTGTCACCTTGGAATTATTTTACTTGCAGTATGAGTTACAAAATCGTTGGTGTACCGTACTTACCTTTCAATTATATTTAATATTACGCTCTTATAGTGTTTCAAGTATTGAGTCAGCTGGAAAAGTGTAAATTATAGTATTTTAGGTATTGAGTAAACTGATAAATTGTATTATAAATAAATTATTTCTGACTATTTGTACGAAACAAGATTTACGAAATGAGTTCGCGTGATAGTGATGCAGGTAGAAAATTTATTGATTGAAAGTGACTTTATTCCTGATTCAGCTGAAAATATTCCTTCCACATCATCATCGGTGCCGCCGCCGTTATCAAGTAAAAACAGCGAGGATGATGATGATTTAACTACATAATTGTCTCTTAGGCAATTGTTCTGCGTACCTTTTTGGTAGCATTTCAAAACAACCTCTTATTAAGTACAAAGGTGGCAGCTATGTATAGAACACTGGCGCCTGTTTCTACATCGTAGGAAAATGGTTTTAATATATTCTATCCCATTCCCATCTTTCTAATAGGTTCAATTATAATGAACAAATGCAATATGACGTCACATACTGTAATGTAAACTTTGAATTAAAACCAAAGGTTGTTAAGAGTTCCATTCATGCTTTCACAGCATAATATAAAATCCTTCAATAATTGAAAATTATTCACAATTAATGAGAAATTGAAATCTGCTATGAGCGAGTACCGATCCAAGTACTTTTCACCGGTTCATACTCGATACTCGGTCACAATGTATTGATGCTAAAAGTATCTAGTATGTACGTTTATTTACACAATCCATCCCTAGTCATTGTCAATGAAAAATTTTGTGAGGGTTATCGAAATATTTGATTCTCATAAAAATGTTTTAATAAGACTGTTAAACATATTAAAAACAATAAATAATTCTGTGCTTTTCATTATGTTATTTAAATTTATTTTTCTTATTAATTTACGCAAATAATTAGCTTGCAATGCGTACGTATTTTAAAAAGTTTCAGAACAAGATTAACAGATTGAGCTACGTTCAACATGTTGGCATTAAAAATGCAAGACTTGGTTCTCTATTCCCTATGTATTACTCTACTCCATGTATGTATATTTTAACACGTGAAGCAAAAGCTTTTGGTACCTTTTTAAGCTTATTGCGTGCACGGAAGACTGTGTGATTTGGTATGGTTAAAGTTTATATGTAGGAGTGCAGAAAGTTCAAATTTATCTATAATATATATTACTAAAATATTAATTAAATAAATTAATACTGCGAATCCTAACACGACAAGTGCCATTGAACTTAGACCCTCCAAAATATTGACATTGTCATTCAACGAAAAGTGACAGCAAGATACAGTAGATAATACTCATTGGTCGAATATCGACCTTAGGGCGATCGCTGTTTTTATAAAAGTGTAATAATAATACTTAATTAGTCTCATTTCAGAAAACAACTTTTAAAATACGATCTATATACTAATAATCATAACACCTCATTAAACACAAACAGGAATCGAGGCCCAAATGTACTTATGTCCCTACTGGCCCGGCCCGTACTGAATACAATACTAATAGATACTAACTTGGTGGAATATTCCTTCCAAAAGTGTTCATACTCGTCGTCGGGGATCTTCTTGAGCATATCGAGCGCTTTACGTACGAGTTTCTTCTTGATGATCTTAATGAGTTTGTGCTGCTGCAATGTCTCCCTGCTGACGTTGAGAGGCAAGTCGTCGCTGTCGACGATGCCCTGGATGAAGGCGAGGTAGTTGGGCATGAGGTCGTTGAACTCGTCCGTGATGAAGACGCGCCGCACGTACAGTTTGATGTGGTCGGTCTTAGTGCCATAGCGGTTAAATGAGTCTGCTGGTTGCACGCGCGGCACGAACAACAACGCGCGGAACGTGACCTCGCCCTCTGCCACGAAGTGAGCCCTGCGCACACAACCCAACATCAGCCGAACACGTCACACCAGTGTACTGCACACACACTTACCAAGTCACGCAATACTTACTTTGCGAGTGGGGCAGACGAGTCCTTCGTGAGGCTTTTATAGAACTGCGTGTACTCTTCATCCGCCACCTCCGAGGGCTTTCGCGTCCAAATTGGCTTGTTATCATTCATTAGCTCCCAATCCCATACAGTTTTTTCAGTTTTCTTGGTTTCGGGTTTCTCCTCGGCAGCGTCTTCTACCTGTAACAATTTAGCGCACCCAATAAGTTACTCGGATCTCAGAGCGGCAGAGAGTAGTTCCGATCGTGTCAACTACAACGCAATGCAGACCTGAGCATCTTCATCTGCATCAGCGTCTTGCGAGTCAGGCTCGTCCAGGGGTTCCTCCACGGTCTCAGTGCGTGACGCCCACAAATGTATTGGGAAGTTGATGAATTGTGAGTACTTCTTAACGAGCGCTCGAATAGTGTCGGGCTGCAGGTAGTCGGCCGCCTCCTCCTTGATGTGCAACCTGTGAGCCGGATGAGCGTGTCAGTGTGCTACTCATTCTCTCTGAGTCCTCTAGGTATAGGTTAGGTTGGCGCCCCCGATCACAGAGACCAGAGACCCTCTAGCCGGACTTTGTAGAAAGGGTCGTGGGAAGTTTATTCGCCGACCCTCAGGAGTTCCTCTCGCCGGCGATGCCTCCCCCGGGAGATGTTGCTGCAGAGGAGCCGGCTATGCCCCATCCTGTAACTGATACGGAGATGGGGCTGGTGACGGAGCGCCTCCGCAGTAAACGGAGGTCCCCTGGCCCGGACGGGGTTCCGGGCCAGGTGTTGTCGTTGGCGTTGGGTCACATGGGTGGGATGCTTCGGGAGCTGTTTGATCGGTGTTTGTCGGTCGGACAGTTCCCGAAGCTTTGGAAGGAGGGGCGGCTCTACCTTCTGGCGAAGGAGGGCCGCCCTTCGAATTGCCCGTCGGCGTACCGGCCCTTGGTGTTGCTGGATGATGTGGGGAAGCTTTTTGAGTGGATAGTGGCTTCCCGTGTCATCCAGCATATTGAGGAAGTGGGGCCGACATTGTCTGACGGGCAGTTCAGCTTCCGGAGAGGGCGCTCAACGTTGGACGCCCTCTCCCACCTGAAGAGCCTGTCTGCGGGGGTGACCGGAGGTGGAGGTAGGTTGTTGGCGGAGTCGCTCGACATCGCCAACACCTCAACAGCCTGCCGCATGGGGTTATACGAGAGGCGCTCCGATATCACGGAGTGCACTCGTACCCAGGGCGGCTGTTGGAGGACTACCTCCAGGGTAGGGTGGTCGCCTACGTGGACGGGCGAGGGACTATCGTCCGACGAGAGGTGAGGTGTGGCGTTCCACAGGGGTCGGTGTTGGGGCCGCTCCTGTGGAACATGGGCTACGACTGGGTGCTCCGCATAGCGCTCCCTTCGGGGGTGCGCATAATCTGCTACGCGGATGACACCTTAGTCGTGGCCCAGGGGGTCAACTGGGAAGAAGTTACGCGCCTGGCCACGGTGGGAGTGTCCCTTGTGGTTAGGCGTATAGGATTGTTGGGCCTCAGGGTGGCGGTAGAGAAAACCGAGGCCCTACTGTTCCACGGGCCTCGGTGTGGACCGCCACCTGGGGCCCACATACAAGTTGAGGGGGCGAGGGTCCGGGTTGGGGCCCAGATGAAATATCTGGGCCTCATCCTGGACGGACGTTGGCGGTTCGAGTCCCTAGAAATGCGGTTGGTGGGAGCGGCGGCGGCTCTTGGTCGGCTCCTCCCGAATTCGGGAGGGCCGGGCGCGAGCTCCCGCCGCTTATTTGCGGGAGTCGTGCGAAGCATGGCAGTCTACGGGGCACCGATCTGGGTGGATGCTCTCAGCGCCACAAACAGACGTGTGCTGCGTGCAGCACAGCGCATTGTGGCGCTGAGGACCATCCGCGGGTACAGATCGGTGTCCGCGGGGGCGGCCTTTGTGCTCGCCGGCTCCCCGCCGTGGGAGTTGGAGGTGAAAGTGCTCGCCGCCGTGTATAGGGACATGGCGGCGAGAAGGGAAAGAAGGGAGCCTCCAGCTCCCACAGAGGTAGCCAACATGAGGAGGGCCCTAAAGGAGGGGGTAATTAGGAGATGGGGGAGGACCTGGCGGACGCGCGTTATGGTAAATATACCATAGACGCCATCCGCCCGGTCCTAAGAGAGTGGTGTAGGAGGGAGCATGGCTCCCTCACGTTTCGCCTGGTGCAGGTGCTGTCCGGACATGGTTGTTTCGGATGGTACCTGCACCGGATCGCAAGGAGGGAGGTGACCACCGTGTGTCATGAGTGCGGTGCTGCCAATGACACCGCGCAACACACTCTTTCTGAGTGTGCTGCGTGGGAGAGCCAGCGCCGGGCTCTGACCGCGGTGGTAGGAGGGGACCTCTCGCTACCGAGTGTGGTTAGCGTCATGCTCGGCAGTGGGAGGTCGTGGCCTCCTTCTGCGAGGAAGTACTGTCGAAGAAGGAGGCTGCGGAGAGGGCACGCGAAGATGATCCTCTGAGCGGTCCTCTCCGCCAAAGACGAACGGGCGGCAGGAGGAGACGATTCGTCCGCCAACTCCCGCCGCCCTAGCCGAGCCAGGGAAGACGGGGGGGGCGTCTTTCCATTGCACAGGTTCGGCGGCTGTGGGAGACAGTTAAGGTTGTACCGAATTGTCTCCCTTTGTGGTGGCCCGGCAGTAGTAGCTGGGCCTGCCGCCGGGGCGACGTGGTTGAATGCAACCGCGAGCCCATGTCGCCCCACTAAAGCGGCTGAGGTACACCGTGGAGTTTTAGTGAGTAAGAGTCTCACATAACCACTCGTCCCCCCCCCCCCCGGGCGGGTGTGTACCCATGAAAACCTCCTTAAAAAATTTAGAGGATACAACCTCTTTAAAAAATCATGGCCGGTCGGTGGAAGACAACCACCTTAAAAAATTACCGAGGAAGACATCCTCGTTAAAAAATTATTAGAGGGAGGTGGAGAAAACCACCATTATAAAAAATCAAGGACTGGCAGTGGAAAGAAAACCAATATAAAAAATGACCAGAGGGTTGAAAATGAGCACCCCGTTAAAAAATCAAAGCTGGATTGTCGAAGACGAATGGGAGTTTTGAACGACGGCAGAGGAGGAAACCTCTATAAAAACCAACGACGGACTGGTGGGGGAGGGGGTGTGTTCATTCGCCTCCTTCCCCTGCCGTTTCACCGACGGCAGAGGAGAAAACCTTGTTAATAAATCATAGCCTGACTAGCGGGGTCGGGAGTGCATTCATTCGCCTCCTTCCCTTCCGTCATATGCCAAAATATTATGACAAAGGCAGAGGAGAAAACCCCTATAAAAAAAAACCAACGCCGTACGGGTGGCGAACGGGGGTGGGATTATCCGCCTCCTTCTCCTGCCAGGCCGAACCAAGAGAAGATGGATCGGGGGACCAGTCTTCCCTTGCACTGGTTCGGCGGACGGGGAGACAGTTCCGTTGCACCGGACTGTCTTCGTTAGCGGGCGGCCCTTTCGGCCCTTGCCGCCGGGGCGACTCGGTAGAATGCTACCGGCAGGTCCCGTGTTACCCCCATTACGGCGGCGGAAGGGCGACCGTGAAGTTTTAGTGAGTAGGAGTCTCACATAACCACTCGTCTCCCGGGCGGGTGTGTACACAAGACGGGTTTCTCCTCGTTAAAAATAAAGGTATAGGTTAGGTTACGTGATGTGCGTGCCGCGCTTGAGCGTGTCGCCGCGTGGGTCGGGCGCGACGCTGAACGCGTTGGCGTCAGACTCCCAGATGTGCTGCACGTCGTCGTTATGCTTCGAGGCGACGGTGACGCGGTCCGCCACCAGGAACGCAGAGTAGAACCCCACACCAAACTGCCCGATCATGTCGTTCATCTCTTGCGCACCACCCTGTATTATACATGTACAATTGACGCTTCAAGAAAACTGTTTCAGTTATTTCAAATTTGATAGGTAGCACAGATTAAGTGATAACAGGGACCTGGATCTTTTGTTTTTAAGCAACTAACATATTGCAAATCTTAAACCAAGGAGCTAGGGAAACTCTACTCACCGCAGGAACATAACTCATGTCTGCAATCTTCTGAATGGTGGAGTTATCCCTCCAGTGGGACTGCTCCAAGTAGAGAGCAGTTTCAAAAGAAATTCTTCTGTGCCCTATTTCTCTAATACAGACAATCACTTCATCTACTAAAGCACTACATTTATTAGGTGCTTGTGACAGATATTAATTATTTTTAGCCAAAGCTGCAATATTCACTAAAGAAAAGGTACATTATCTAACTTGAAACCTTACAGACAAGGTACATTGACTACATACCTTTTCTACATCTTGCATTTTGGAAAGGAAGTCGGCAGTACCGGATTTGGCGATGGTGCCGAGGTTATTGATGAGCTCGTTGCGCGTCATGCCGATGCCAGAGTCTATGATATGCAGTAATCGCTTCTCTGGTTCCGCCTTGATGCGTACGCTGAGGTCCGGGTTTGCATCCAGTACATTCCGGTCTGTGAGCGACATCAGTCTGATTTTGTCGAGCGCATCTGACCCGTTAGATATTAACTCGCGCAAGAAAATCTCTTTGTTTCTATAGAGCGAATTGATGATGAGTTTCATCATCCGGTTCACTTCAGTCTGGAATGTGTAGTTCTGAGCTCGGTCGCGCATCTCCCGCAACTGCGCGACACTCAGCTCGTCCGGAGAGATAGCTTCTTCCTCGCGCTGCACGGCTTCCGCGTCTGGAATGAAAACCGGAATGTAATCGGCACAGACACAGTCACGCAGGCGCGCAGTCACTAGGGCAACGTGTTCATTATAATAAAACCACACAACCAAAGTATCGATCAAACGAACTAGTACCCGGGGAAGTTGTCGCACCATGTCCTCTCCGGTGAGCTCTGTGCGCGGGCTGGCCGCGCCCGGGGAGAAGTGCACGAAGCAGGCAGCACGGGTAGCAAGTGTCACCGTGCAGCATGCGCGTACCTTCAAGCTGCGATTTGAAGCGTCATGCGAGCCGGGCCGCTCCTATGTATCGGTCGTGCGGCCGCTCAACTTGCGTGAGTCACATGTGTTGAGTGCGGTGCTGAGGCCGCGTCACATCTCTTCAACTTAACATTTATATTGTTTGATGCAGCGTTCACGATAACAGACAAGTTCTACAGTGGCGCACGAAGCTCGCCAGCCGAGGAAGAGTGCACGGCGCGGGCGATGCAACTCGTCACCGAGAGGTATGAGCGCGGGCCGCGACACCGCTACTCTGACCCGGTGACCAGCTCGCACGAGTCAGTTCTCACTCCTTCACTAAGTAAGCAGCAGTAGCTGCTAGGTATCGTAAATAGCAGTGTGACTGTGCACAGGTACGGGTGGTGGGAGAGCAGAGAGTGCAGGGACTCGCGACTCGACTGGCGCATCCGAGACTCGCCGTGGCTCAAGGAGAGGTTGCGAGTGCTGGCGACGGACGACAAACTCAACCACAAATAAAAACATTATAAAATATTGTTTCTGTTCAAGCAGTTTTTATTATTGAAGCTCTTATGAAATTTACTAAATGTGACACTATTTTATTTTATCTAGTTAAAAACATTTATTGCTAAGGTACAAACGTGTGCCTAGGCACAAGAAGGTACAAGTTATCATTTGATAATGCGATAAGCCAATATGACCATGGGAATAGATTAATGAAGGATTAGTTACTTTACGGTGAAACTTAACTATATTATCTAAATATGCAATATACTGAGTAATTTAAATAAGTGTAACTTTTTTTTGTTATTTGCTGAAAAACACCTCAACGTTATGGTCTTTAATAAAACATTACATTAATGATAAAATGAGTGAGTACATTGAACATTGAAATTAAAATACAAACTGACCAGTGCGAGACCCCTCCCGGGAAGCTCCATGGTCCACATCAACAGTGACCTCGTCTACAGTGGCGGTGTCCTCCTGTGCGCCCCACACTCCTGTAACAACAACACATACATATTGGTAAGGGTTTAGAGCTGGTGCTGACGTGGTTAATGTTGTACAGGACCCTTTATTCATGTTTTAAATGAAAACAAAACCGAGTTCATCCAATTGTTGGCGACGAAGCACTGATGACGGCAAATATTCTCATTCTAGGGTATCGACGTTAGGTAGCTTGCTTTTCAGAGTATAATATGTTACACTTTAGAGAGTGTGCAAAGGAATTGTACGATTTAACTCCACCCAACTTGTTCCACGACAGGACAACTAGACGCCGTGTACTATCACCCTAACGTTCTGGAAATTCCCTGCATTCGCACGAAGCGCTTCGCTTCGTAGTTCATTATGCGAACAGCAAAGAAGTGGAATTAGTATATTATTGGGATGAGCTATCTCTAGACCTATCAATCCATTAAGTTTCAGCTCTAGATACGTTAAGATGATGCAACAGGGTCTAATTGAAGTTCAGCTTCCATACAACAAGAATCTACTAAGACGTTTTTTTACTTAAATATGCATTATTTAAAAATAATATATACATCAAAAGTCTTATAGCTATGGTCTAAATCAAAGTACGTAAACAGTTTTCGTTATTAACAATTGCATGAATCATCCCTTTTGTCTAGTGCTTTACCTGCGTGTGGTCATCCTAATGACTTGTTTGTTTGTTATTTTATCTGCTCGTGGTATTTTGTTTATTAAGACCCCTTAAAAATACATTCCATAGTAAATTAAAAGGGGGGCGGCAATCGGGCAGGTGGTGCACTTGATGAAAAGTGATACCGCCGCCCACAAACATCTGCAACACCAGAGGGCTCGCAGATGCGTTGCCGGCCTTTTAGGTAAGAATAAGCTCTCTTCTTGAAGGTCACCAGATCATAACGGCTCGGAAAGACCTCAGGCGACAGCTGGTTCCACAGAGTGGTTGTGCGAGAGAGAAAGTGCCTTAAGAAACGCACTGTTGTGGAACGCTGGACATCGAGGTGGTGTGGATGGAATTTACGATTCTGAGACGATGTCCTATGGTGAAATTCATCAGCCGGGATCAATACAAATAATTCCTTGGAACACTCCCCATGATAAATGCGGTAGAAGATGCAAAGTGAACCAACATCTTTACGCAGAGCCAATGGACCAAACCGATCGGAAAGAGCTTGATCGTCAATAACTCGAGCCGCCCTACGCTGAATGCGGTCAAAAGTAGCTGGTACCGGGGGGTTCCCGCCCAGAGATGAGAACAATACTCCGTGTGGGGTCGAATTTGCGCCTTATATAGATTTAGGTGATGAGTCGACGTGAAGTACCGTCTCGTCTTACTGAGCACACAAAGCTTATTTGAGGCCAATTTGGCCTTACTTTCAAACTGACCGCGGAACTGGACGTTACTCCGATACTGGCTGTGGCAGAGAGGGCAGTGTTCTCAAAAAGAGGTTGCGACAAATGATGACTTTTTAGCGGTTAAGGCGTAGACTTGTGTCTTTTTAGGGATGAGCTATCACTAGGACATCAATTCAGGTAAGTTTCAGCTCTAGATGTGTTAAAATGAAACAACGGGGTCTAATTGACCTTCAGCTTCCATACAACAATAATCAACTAAGACATTTTTTTACTTAATTTAAAAATAAGATATACATCAAAAGTCTTATAATTATGGTATAAATCAAAGTACATAAACCGTTTTTGTCAAAAACTAAAAAAAACTATTAAAAATCCTATTTCCTCTAGTGACAATTTTTATCCCACTGTGCGCCACAGTCTGGTTCTAACACTATGACAGAGTGGCGATTTATGAAAATCGTTTTACCTGATACAAATAAATCGTTTAACATGGTTAATTAATTAATTTTATTTTATAATTTATTTTTCTTTTTTAATGAATTCTTCAGTTTTTATAGTGTAAAAAAGGTAGTAGAAATAAAAATGTTCTAAATGGAGGTATTACATACAATCGGAGAGTAACATCTCTTTAATAATTAAATAAAATCATATTTATAGCGAAATAAATGGTGGTATAAAAGTTCACTAATAACAAACAACCTTAACTTCATAGAAACAAAGGTTTTTTTAATCTGGCAGAATACGTGCTATTCAACTATGATTTTTTGCTACACAATTAGAGCTGGATAAATCGCTTACTACTGATATTTACATCGATAAAAATAGATTATTATATTCCGCACCGACGATCAAGTTCCGTATTCTTCTTTTTTTAATGTGTTAGTTATTTTTGTTAAATACATTTCATATACAGGGTTCAAAAAACGGAAGGGACATGGAGGAATAGTTTAATAAATGTTGACGATGTCAAATTTTACTTAAAGAATTTTTTTTTTTTTTTAAATAATAACTGCATTCACAGATTTTCTAAAAGAACTTACCTATACCGAGAATCGAACCAACTATAAAATCGAAAATACCGACATTCAACATGTTATTGCACTAATGGATATATTATATAATAAGGATAAAAATTGAATGGATTAGAAAAATGTGGTCTGGTTGTGTGGTGTGATCCGAGTGCAGAGGCAGCAGGCGGAGGCGATACACAAGATTCGGATGAGAAAGCATGAGCAGATAGAGCGCGACGAGGAAGGTGAACGCCTTCATGTTGGTGGCGTGTCCTATCAATGAGATGCAATGCGACGTGATGTGATGCAATACGACGCGATGCGATACAGTATGAGATGACACAACACGTTCCACTGTTCGAAGCACAACAAACAGTCAGGTAACTGACAAGCGCGGCACGGTACTGCAGCCAGTTGCAACTTTCCTTCCTCAGTCCAGGATGCCACGCTGGAGTAAGCCTGCACAATTTGAAACGACGTCCGATGTAGAGGAGTGATCGTCATTACAGTAACGCGAAATAGGGCCACAATTAAGGTGGCAACTCCAATATAGATCCCCAGAACGCTGTCACAAGTCATCACACAAAAGTGGTGACTAATGCAATAATACACTCTCGAGGTTGCGCAATCATAGTGGTCACCTTAGAAGGGCCTTTAGCACCATAGTGGTGATGATGGGTTCCCAGGTTGCGTAGTCTTCGGGATCACCAAATAAGGGCAATAAGGGTTTGCCCTATATCACAATTGTAAATTGGATTAAATATAAATTCAAAGTTATTTCACAAGAATTTATTAAAATAATACAAGCCCTTACAGAAAATACACCTGAGTGTGACAAATGAAACCAAATTCATGTCAGTTTTAATGAGTGATAACCTAACATATTAAAGAGTATAGCGACATCTATGAATACATATTATAATGAAAAACACATATGTTTTTTGTTTATTATTTCTAAGATAAGAAAAGACTTAAATTAAGAAAATTAATATAATATAATTTGGGTTAATTTCGTATAATTTTACTGTACTTATATGTACTTAAAATATACTACAGTATTAGGTTCTTATACATACATTACTTTTTTTATATGTTTAAAAACGCAATTTATAGACCATACAAATGTCCATACATATAGAAATGTATCCTAAATGTTCCTTCAGACAACAATATTGTACGACAATCATACCAAACATTAAATTTGGTCCAGTGGTTTTGTGTTATTGACGTACAACATCCAGACATACAGACAAAAATTTCAAAAACTATCAAAATGTGTTCTGTCCATGATTCTAAGCCCACCTCCGCTGGAGCATTTTTTCTCAAATATTTGAGAATATTTATAGATTCTATATTTGTAGATATCTACAAAGTACAAATTTCGACTTCTTACTCTTTTATTATAAATATTTTTAATGCGGAATGTAAGAAGAGTCTTCCATTTTTTATTTTTTTGATCAACAGGTGTTGCATTGAATAAAGTCAGCAGCACTAATGATAATAAGCAGGTGAGGATAGTTATTAGAAACAGCCCTCCTTAATGAAGATACAACATTTCAATAGGCTCATAATCATGACCTATGCAACCAGGCTGAAACTTTTAAGTAATTAATTAGGCAATTTTAACAACAATAAAACCAATTCCAATGATTTTGAAGAGCTCCCTTGAGTTGAAGTTCAAAGTCCAATGCATAAACAGCCATAAAAATATATATATTCAAATTGAGTAACCTTCCATCTTTTGTTGAAGTCAATTAAAAAAGCAAGTTGCATTCTAAACCCACATTAAATACTTAATATTAAAAAAAAACACATGTAGTGTGGCCATTATGAACAAAGATAATCTAAACCAATGAAAGGCAAAGTACGGCCCGCGAAAAGATTTAATCTGGCCCGCCGAGGGTCCATCCATCCTAAATATTCTAGTCAGCATTTTGTCGCGAAAAATGAAATCTGATGTGTATAATTGAAAATCTCCGAATTTTTAATGAAAGCTCCAATTCGTCAGGGGTGTTTTGAGCTTTAATATCTCATAATTAACTTGCAATAATTATAATTATCTCGGCATTCTGTCACAAGTATTACTTTATTTATTGGAAAAATTCCATTCCATTCACTTATCGATGAAGCTAAACTAGCGGGGTAGTTCATGTGTTTGGTAATACAGGGCGCAAAGCGCGGTGTAATATAAGGCGCGGGCGGCGAGGGCGAGTGAACTCAGTCGCCACCAAAGACTACAATTTATTATACTGGAAATTCGCCACTCGCCAGTACATGTCCGGTGAAGCTGTAAAAGCCGCAACCGCTTCAGGGCTTCATACTGAATGTGGGTAAAATTTTATGCCCAGAAAAAATAAAAGAGTTTGAATCTGTCGGCTTATCCCGAAAAACAGTAACAACGCGAATTGATGCCATTGCAACGAACTTGTACACTCAATTTAGGCAGCGTATAGAAAACTTTAAATATTTTTCCGTGACAATGGATGAAAGTATGGATAGAAATGACACTGCTCAATTATTAATCTTCATCAGAGGCGTTGATGACGAATTTAATATTATTGAAGAGCTAGCTTGTTTGCAATCGATAAAAGGAAAAACGACAGGTCAAATAATTTATAACGAATTTTCCGAAGGTCTTCAAAATTTAAATGCGCCTATTTCAAGATGATGCAATATAACTACAGACGGAGCCCTAAATATGGTTGGAAAAAACGTGGGATTTTCGGGTATTTTTCGGAACCAGAATCCATATCACAATGTTATATTTTTACATTGCATAATTCACTGCAACAGATATTACCCATGTACTTAATGTGGTTATAACTAATTAACACGATTCGATCTTGAGGCTTGGTACACCGACAATTTCAAGAATTTCCGATTGAAGTTGACGCAGATTATTCTGACCTTCTTCACCATACGAAAGTAAGGTGGCTAAGTTGTGGAAATGCATTTAAAGGGGTTTGGAATTTAAAAGAGGAATTACATGATTTCTTAAAGAATGAAACAGACAAATGGTCTGATTTCCAAATCTTCAAAGACAAAGAATGGCATACCGATTTTTCATTTTTTACCTATTTGCTTGAGCACTATAACAAATTGCAAGGAAAGAACCAATTCATAGATGAGACTTAGGGTTGTCTGAAATCATTTATAACTCAGCTTTCTCTGTTTTACAACTGCGTGGCGAAGAATGATTTAACTCACTTTCCGCATTTAAAATTCATGTCACCAGTGAGTGAGAACAAACTACAAGAATTCAGTCAGGCGTTAAAAACCTTCACACAGAATTTGAAACTAGGTTTTAACATTTCAAGAACATTCAATCATCACTAGATGTTTTCTCAATGCCATTTAATGTAGATCCAGAAAATGTATCTGCTGAATTGCAGTTGGAAATTTTTGAAATGCAGTGCAGTACCCATTTAAAGCAATTGTTCTTGAATTCTACAAAACTAGATTTTTATAGAGCACTACCAAAAGCTGAATTCCTAAAAATCATTGCTCCCACCCAGAAAGTTATGGTGATGTTTGTGTTGTCTTATGTGTGTGAACAGACCTTTTCAACAATTAAATTGCGGAAAAATTCAATCAGAAACCGAATGACTGATGAAAGTTGCTTCCTCACACCTCGAACCTGCTTTCGAAAATATGATGGAAAATCAAAAACAATTCCATATGTCTCGCATGCCTAACAAGGGGTAAAAGTAAAAAGTATTTTGTTTATTACAAGCTATAACACAAAATGCATTTTTTCTATAATTCTGGCCCTCCTCTAGAATTTCTTAAACTTTGTGGCCCGCCATTAAAAAAGTTTGCCCACCACTGATCTAACTCCTAGGAAATAATATAAAATGAAAATATTTATATTAGTTTATATATGGCTGTGGTAACAGTGCAGTGCATTCGTACCACCCACATTGCTGACTCAAAACATACCAAGTGAATGGAATTATCTTTGAAATATCAATGAACTTAAGTTAATTGTTAAAAAAATTACCATTTTATAAAATTAACTACTTAACATTATTATGTGTTGATAAGCACAAAGCTGAACATATCTAACAAATAAAATGCTAACAAGTAGTTGCTCTAAGTTATCTATATTAAAAATCTGCAATTCTGTCTGTACATGTATTTTTAATCAATTTTCCTTATAGACATCCATAATTATAAAGAACAATAATCATGAATATGACATATAAAAAAAAAATCTGTCTATGAAGTTTCTTTCATTCCCCAATTTATAGGTTCTAAGAATTGTCAACATTACTTTAAAAAATTGTAAAAGAAATATTTCTCAACCAAATTTGATGAAATTTTGTACAAGGAAGGTACATGTTATTCCATAATTGATGTACTATAAAAATTGTCAACAAACATTTTAGAAATCATAAAAATAAGTGTATTTCCTCACTTAATGAGCTAAAGACAAAGTTAATTATTAACCAAATTAAAAAGTGATCTAAGTATAATTCTCAGCAAAATTTACTAGTCTTGGATCTTTTTTCTTTTTTAGAACATGGAATTGATCTGCATAATTAGAATCTACTGGAATAAATAAAATAACATGTAAAGCAAGATGTGCACCTTCTTTTTAAAAAAACAAGAATTACAAAATGTGATTTTAGATAAACTACTATAGTTTGGGCATAAATATGTTGTTTCTTCACAATTGATATCATAGATTCAATTAACTATATAAATTATGAAATTGTTTCATTTATGATATCATCTACAGAACACGAGGGATATAAAAGCCGACCAACGACATCGCGAAAGTTCTGGCAACGAAATATGAAACAACGATCACTTCTGATTTACGGAGACAAAACTCATTGTAACTATTTCTTTGTGTATTTGAGTAACAAATATGTTAAGTTTGATTTATAAAAACACATAAGTTAAAGTAAATTATTACAAAACTTATGTAGTAACATGTGATTGCAACGTAGACATTACAGTGGCTTACCTGAGAGAAAAAGGACGCCGAGTCCCAACAGCAAAGAATATTTCATTGCCGGTTCAATCAACGCACTATTTAGTGAGTCTTGTCCAGTAACGACCTTTACCTATAACACTTATGAACTGAAGAAAAGACGAGCGCGCTAGTATTACCTACCAACCGGACCTCTTCATGTATCTACAATGTTTTACGTTATGAACTTTTGAGGTAATGAATAAAATAACTCCTGTATTATTGGATCAGAAAATAGGTAATCAATGTTTGGACCAATCACTTTAAACCACGCATAGAATTTGACAAATAGATGATAAATAAATACAAATGTCGAAATGTCATTGGTGTAATAATATGGCTCAGCATTGTCAATGTCCAATGTCCCAATTCCCCAAAAATCAAGGCCAAAATCCTGATTCCCCTCAAGTTCCCCACAATGTTTTGTAAAAAAAAGAATTAAAAAAAAACATTGAAGTAAAACATCTTTAGGCATTTAATAGTGGATGTGTGAATGCATTATTTGTAATTTAGTTTATTAATTTAAGCACAAAAACCAAACTGTATCACGCAAAACGCCACCAATATTACATAATATAGGATCAAAAACCTAAGTTAATGAATTGAAAATAAAAACCACAACATGTAACTTCAAGATCCCGCCAAAAATTCCGCCTTCTTTTGTAATAAAATTACTTATCATGGGATGGGAGCTACACAGGAAAAAGTGACCGACCCGACAGACACAAAAAAAAAAACGAAATAAACACATACATAAATACAGGCTGGAAAAAACGTACGAGACATGGATATCATAGTGAATGTCGATTTTTGCATTTTTTAGTTGGTACGATTCTCAGTATAAAAAAGCTTTTTATAAAATATCTGTTAATGCGGTTATTATTATTTCCAAACTAAAAGAATATTTCCTATGACTAAAATTTGATCTCTTCAGTATTTAATATACTTTTACTGTATGCCCCGTTCGTTTTTTCTAGCCTGTATAGAATTTTCTGTCATACAGTCCTGGAATTGGTCCACCTGTGTTATTATCAGATTGCTACGCATTATTATATGTACAGTACGACTGGTCGATGGTTCAAGTTCCGCTGATTTGGGATATTTTATATGCTTTTTTTTAGTTTTTGTTTATAAAGTTATAAAAATAACTTACATTCAAACAATTGAACACAGTAAATTTAATATACTGAAAATAATTATACCTTTTTTTTTTTTTTTTTTTGTTAACGCGGAGTGGAAAACCCGTCATGGGTACACACTCGAATGGGGGGTCGAGTGGTATGTGAGACTCCTACTCACTAAAAAACTCCACGGTGCACCGTCCGCCGCCATACTGGGGCGACGCGGGCACTGCGCTGGCATTCAGCCGCGCCGCCCCGGTGGCAAGGCCCGGAAGGGCCGCCCGCTGACGGAGACAGCCCGGTGACGAACTGTCTCCCCGTCCGCCAAACCAGTGCAATGGGAAGACAGGCCCCCCGACCCATCTCCCCTTGGTTCGGCATGGCAGGAGAAGGAGGCGGATGAACCACCACCTGTCCCCCACCCACCCGTCGTTGGGTTTTTTATAGAGGTTTTCTCCTCTGTCTCTGCCATAATGTTTAGCATGTGGCGGGGGTAAGGGGCGAATGAACGCACCCCCACCCCGCTAGCCCGGCTATGATTTTTTACCGAGGTTTTCTCCTCTGCCGTCCATGAAACTGTCGATGGTCACGATGTTGTTAATGAGAGACTTCCGGACGATAAACCCGACACCACCTAGGGACTGTTGGTCGCCCTCCCTGTAATAGAACAAGTTACCGGATTTCATGATTATCATGTCCTCACCCTCTCTTCGGACTTCTGATAATCCTGTAAGATCCCAGCGTAACTTGTCTATTTCCTCTTCCAGCTCGACAATCTTCTCGTCAGTCCTCAAAGTGCGATTATTATATGTTGCCAGGGCCAGTTGTCGTGGGGGTCGGTAGCTGGAACTCTTCCGGCGATTCTTAGCACCCCCTGCCCCGCCGTTACCATAGCCGCTACCGAAACTAGGAATAGCGGAGCCGCCGGGGACTGGGGGCCTGGTCGTTCTTGTCATTTTCATAGGGGGGATTTGCCCATACTCGCCACGCTGGGCATGTGGGTTGGCGAGCGCAGATATTGCTTTTTGTTGTTTAAGTGGGGGATGCTGCTGCCCATCCCCTAGCTTTTTTTCCCCTTAGTGGCCTCTTACGACATCCACGGGTAGAGATGGAGGGGTCAATTCTAAGCCGGAACCAACACGGTTGATTATAAACATAAAATAATAAATATTTACATTTCAAATTCCCCAAAATATATAGATACGATAACATGTATGTAATCGCAGCTAGTTACAAGGAACTGAAGAAATCGCTAATATAATACGAAATACCAATAGATACCTAATACAAATATTACAAACTAATCTATGAATCTAACTAATATCCGTATTAGCTAATACATTCATACTTGTTTAAAACGGTGCCTAATATAGCGATTCTATAATACGAATTACCAATAGATTCATAATACAAATATTACAAACTAATCTGTGAACCTAACTAATATCCGTATTAGCTAATACGCTAATATTCTTTAAAAACGGTGACTAATATAGTGATTCTATAATACGAAATACCAATAGATTCCTAATACAAATATTACAAACTAATCTGTGAACCTAACTAATATCCGTATTAGCTAATAATACGCTGATATTCGTTAAAACGGTGACTAATATAGTGATTCTGTTCTCATTGCTTGCTTACTGTGTTACCAACGCTGCAGTTTTGATACGAAGCCCGACGTGTATAATGATGTCTTTACTATACATACCTAGCTGCGCATACGATAAGCTTGCAGCCAACGGTCGTTTCTACACGAAGTTTCAAATCATGTAGTTATCTCGCTTACTCGCAAGATGAGCCCTCCTCTAGCGGACAAAGAGAGAGGTACTTGCGGTGACTCGCCGCGCGGATCATGAATCGTGTGCCTAATAATAGACTAATATTTGGTAACCTATTATTCTGTATTTGTGGATCATAATATATTAGTCCGTGGCGCGTATTATAATCCCTGTAATTAATACGAATATATTAGTTACACCTCTATTAGACGACTGGCTGCGCTGAAGTGCGCTGTGCGCCAACACATCTGAAACAAGTGTGTTAACACACTCGCCGCAGTAAAATGAGTTGGCACAATTGCGCGGCGCAGCGCAGTGTTACCCATGGTTAAAATATATTATACACTATACTGGAGTCGATGGCATAGATAATACACTAATACGGGAAGTAGTGCTGTTCGTTACTGTTTTTTCGAAAAACGAAACGAAACACTTTTTTATAATCAAGGAACCGTTCTTAAAACCGGTTATTAAAAAAACGCTTTTTTCTTAAGTTCGAGAACCAACTGTACCTACTGAAAAAACGAACATTTTGACGTTTAACCAAAAACCAGTTTTTATTCGTTCCTTCGTTTTCGTTTTTCTTTTACAACCAAATTTGTATTGTATATCTTTAGCAATAAGATTCATTGTAGCTTATTCGCTACTTCAAATTTAAAGTAGCTTCTTGTAACGGTTTACTGTTCATTAAATTATATTCCTTATACCAATAACTATAGATCTGTTCTATCATAAAATAGTCTCGTTCGTTTTAAAACTGGTTTTTGTTAAATAGAGAAACAGTTGGTTAGTTTTTCATAGAAGAACTGGTTATTAAAACCGTTTCTGAACAAAGCGCCCAGTACTAACGGGAAGTCGGTGGTATATATAGTCCGTTTATTAGTTTTATTCACTCTTCTCGGTGTGAAACCCTTGGGTCAGGCAACCGCCCGCGCGATACAAGTGACACTGTACGTGCATCACTTAGCTACCTACATACAACACTACACACGTATGAACATACACACGTGCACACCACACAGGTACATAGGTTCTGTGAGGGACCTTTTTTTTTCTTTTTTCACGCTAGTTAGTTAGCGCTAGTTAGTGTAGAAAACATTTCCGATTACTGAATACACATACGCACGGTTCCTTCCTTCCTCCCAGGAGGAAGAGAACGTGCCTATGTGTATAATTTAGTTAGCTCGAATCGTAGGTGTAGGGATTCGATTAGATCGCGACCTATTTGCGAACGCGACGACCGCCCGAGCCAAGGTCCGGCCACTTTGGCACCCTCGTGCGAGTCATCCACGAAACTTTCGCGGCTGAGTGCCCTCTGCGCTCGCCCCCAAGTCCGGTGAAGCTGTAAAAGCCGCAGCGGCTTTAGGGCCCCTAAGGCTAACAGTGTAGTCAGATCTAAAAAAAAAAAAGTTTTATTCACATACTATTAGATGTAAAAGTACAGACGGGAAACTCGAAGGCGAGGGGTATAACGTTAGGAATGAGGTACGGGGGACAGGACTGATACACTAGCCAACGCCATTTTTAAATGATACCATTCGAAAATATACTTCCGGCCTGTTTTATAAACTAGCAACATAATTAAACGGATGTAGAGATAGGGTCACTTATATAAATATTTATCGATAAAAGAAATGAATCTGACTATGATATCTCTGAGCAATAATAATTTGACATATTTACGAAACTTGCACATTAACAAATTTTATAATACAAAAAGATAATCTTTACACTTAAATTTTTTTTTGACCGTGTCCAAGTGTATAATTGACCAGTTTTTTATTGCTGCAATGTTATAGCACGGCCAGACTCTGTTTAAAAGTTAAGTTACACTAAAATATTTGAATTTTTGTCAGGAAATATATACCGGCTATAAGCGAAATAATAATCAGCTATTTTTATAGTAATATTTAATGTTATATAAACACATAAATCACAACATAAAATTAACAAAAAACATGACTTGAAAATAACACCAGCGACGATTGTATAGTACTTCACGATAACCATTAATCGACTATAATTAAGGAGTCCACAACATGTAACTTCAAGATCCCGCCAAAAATTCCGCCTTCTTTTGTAATAAAATTACTTATCATGGGATGGGAGCTACACAGGAAAAAGTGACCGACCCGACAGACACAAAAAAAAAAACGAAATAAACACATACATAAATACAGGCTGGAAAAAACGTACGAGACATGGATATCATAGTGAATGTCGATTTTTGCATTTTTTAGTTGGTACGATTCTCAGTATAAAAAAGCTTTTTATAAAATATCTGTTAATGCGGTTATTATTATTTCCAAACTAAAAGAATATTTCCTATGACTAAAATTTGATCTCTTCAGTATTTAATATACTTTTACTGTATGCCCCGTTCGTTTTTTCTAGCCTGTATAGAATTTTCTGTCATACAGTCCTGGAATTGGTCCACCTGTGTTATTATCAGATTGCTACGCATTATTATATGTACAGTACGACTGGTCGATGGTTCAAGTTCCGCTGATTTGGGATATTTTATATGCTTTTTTTTAGTTTTTGTTTATAAAGTTATAAAAATAACTTACATTCAAACAATTGAACACAGTAAATTTAATATACTGAAAATAATTATACCTTTTTTTTTTTTTTTTTTTGTTAACGCGGAGTGGAAAACCCGTCATGGGTACACACTCGAATGGGGGGTCGAGTGGTATGTGAGACTCCTACTCACTAAAAAACTCCACGGTGCACCGTCCGCCGCCATACTGGGGCGACGCGGGCACTGCGCTGGCATTCAGCCGCGCCGCCCCGGTGGCAAGGCCCGGAAGGGCCGCCCGCTGACGGAGACAGCCCGGTGACGAACTGTCTCCCCGTCCGCCAAACCAGTGCAATGGGAAGACAGGCCCCCCGACCCATCTCCCCTTGGTTCGGCATGGCAGGAGAAGGAGGCGGATGAACCACCACCTGTCCCCCACCCACCCGTCGTTGGGTTTTTTATAGAGGTTTTCTCCTCTGTCTCTGCCATAATGTTTAGCATGTGGCGGGGGTAAGGGGCGAATGAACGCACCCCCACCCCGCTAGCCCGGCTATGATTTTTTACCGAGGTTTTCTCCTCTGCCGTCCATGAAACTGTCGATGGTCACGATGTTGTTAATGAGAGACTTCCGGACGATAAACCCGACACCACCTAGGGACTGTTGGTCGCCCTCCCTGTAATAGAACAAGTTACCGGATTTCATGATTATCATGTCCTCACCCTCTCTTCGGACTTCTGATAATCCTGTAAGATCCCAGCGTAACTTGTCTATTTCCTCTTCCAGCTCGACAATCTTCTCGTCAGTCCTCAAAGTGCGATTATTATATGTTGCCAGGGCCAGTTGTCGTGGGGGTCGGTTAGCTGGAACTCTTCCGGCGATTCTTAGCACCCCCTGCCCCGCCGTTACCATAGCCGCTACCGAAACTAGGAATTTAGCGGAGCCGCCGGGGACTGGGGGCCTGGTCGTTCTTGTCATTTTCATAGGGGGGATTTGCCATACTCGCCACGCTGGGCATGTGGGTTGGCGAGCGCAATGATTGCTTTTTGTTGTTTAAGTGGGGGATGCTGCTGCCCATCCCCTAGCTTTTTCCCCTTAGTGGCCTCTTACGACATCCACGGGTAGAGATGGAGGGGTCAATTCTAAGCCGGAACCAACACGGTTGATTATAAACATAAAATAATAAATATTTACATTTCAAATTTCCCAAAATATATAGATACGATAACATGTATGTAATCGCAGCTAGTTACAAGGAACTGAAGTAATCGCTATATATAAAAACAGACAATATAAATTTAAGGGAACTGTGACATCTTCCTCGCAATCAAAATTTTGTGAATGATCACTGACAACATCGGATAAAAACAAAGATTTAAATGAATTTGTAAATGTATTACAGCTTGGATTTATATTTCTGTAATTATGTGCTCTTATTCTACAAAAAAAAATTTCAACAGGATCTTGATTAAAATTGCGAGCATAAAAACGATAAATGCCTTTAGTACTTAAAAAAGTCCAAATATTCTGGAAACTTCTTATCGTAGTTTTACAATTTATGACTGATGGCACTGAATAAGGAGTGCCATCTCTTAAAAACTTTATTGTACACAAAGTTTTCAATGCTTCTCTCCAAAACTGATGATGAACGCTATCCATTTTAACAGCACATCGCAGTGGTTTTCCTCTATTATATGATCCACCATTACAACTGTCGAAAATAAAATAAAAAGTGAGTGTTTGTAATTGAGCACAAATTAAAATTAACTTTTTTTATAACTATTAAAACTAGAATATTATGGCATTCATAAAAAAATCCTTTCAATAACATCGAGAGACCAACAAAAACAACATAAACTTACACAATATATACCACATGACCTTCGTAAAATAAACTATCATGTACAGAAGATACTTTATTAACAATAATTCTGCTTCTGTTATACTTTTAAACATGGTCCATTTCCATTTATGAAAATAGTAGACAAATTAATAAATTTTCATTATCGATAGTCACAGTAATTCTCTATTATGTCGCAGCACTATTACAATATAAATATCAACATAACCTAACTTTAAACAATTATATTGTGAACTTACCGATTTCGTTTCTATTCGGTATGCCACTTTCGATTTCCTGTTCAGAAAATAAAGAAGGATATGCATCAGGAGTCAGAACAAACCGAATTCCTTTAGCCAGTTTTTGTCGATTAAACTTGGCTTCAAAATGTTTTCGGCAAACTCTTCGTCGTGATATGATCTCGCTCATATTAAGTTTCACTAAAGCAGGATCATTTATAGATTTTAACCATGTTTGAAATCTTTTCTCACTTCTTGGAAAAGCGTGAAGATAAACTACAGGCTTAGAGCTGATGCAGTTGTAAACGCAGCACTTATCCGACATGTTTACAAACAATAAGTTTTATGTTAAAAATTAACACAATTCACTCTATTTTCACTACAAAGTAAACCCTGTAAACTTTTAATTAACAAAATTATACTTGTACAAAAGTTTGAAATGAACGCATACTGAAAATAATTATACCTTTTTTTTTTTTTTTTTTTGTTAACGCGGAGTGGAAAACCCGTCATGGGTACACACTCGAATGGGGGGTCGAGTGGTATGTGAGACTCCTACTCACTAAAAAACTCCACGGTGCACCGTCCGCCGCCATACTGGGGCGACGCGGGCACTGCGCTGGCATTCAGCCGCGCCGCCCCGGTGGCAAGGCCCGGAAGGGCCGCCCGCTGACGGAGACAGCCCGGTGACGAACTGTCTCCCCGTCCGCCAAACCAGTGCAATGGGAAGACAGGCCCCCCGACCCATCTCCCCTTGGTTCGGCATGGCAGGAGAAGGAGGCGGATGAACCACCACCTGTCCCCCACCCACCCGTCGTTGGGTTTTTTATAGAGGTTTTCTCCTCTGTCTCTGCCATAATGTTTAGCATGTGGCGGGGGTAAGGGGCGAATGAACGCACCCCCACCCCGCTAGCCCGGCTATGATTTTTTACCGAGGTTTTCTCCTCTGCCGTCCATGAAACTGTCGATGGTCACGATGTTGTTAATGAGAGACTTCCGGACGATAAACCCGACACCACCTAGGGACTGTTGGTCGCCCTCCCTGTAATAGAACAAGTTACCGGATTTCATGATTATCATGTCCTCACCCTCTCTTCGGACTTCTGATAATCCTGTAAGATCCCAGCGTAACTTGTCTATTTCCTCTTCCAGCTCGACAATCTTCTCGTCAGTCCTCAAAGTGCGATTATTATATGTTGCCAGGGCCAGTTGTCGTGGGGGTCGGTAGCTGGAACTCTTCCGGCGATTCTTAGCACCCCCTGCCCCGCCGTTACCATAGCCGCTACCGAAACTAGGAATAGCGGAGCCGCCGGGGACTGGGGGCCTGGTCGTTCTTGTCATTTTCATAGGGGGGATTTGCCCATACTCGCCACGCTGGGCATGTGGGTTGGCGAGCGCAGATATTGCTTTTTGTTGTTTAAGTGGGGGATGCTGCTGCCCATCCCCTAGCTTTTTTTCCCCTTAGTGGCCTCTTACGACATCCACGGGTAGAGATGGAGGGGTCAATTCTAAGCCGGAACCAACACGGTTGATTATAAACATAAAATAATAAATATTTACATTTCAAATTCCCCAAAATATATAGATACGATAACATGTATGTAATCGCAGCTAGTTACAAGGAACTGAAGAAATCGCTAATATAATACGAAATACCAATAGATACCTAATACAAATATTACAAACTAATCTATGAATCTAACTAATATCCGTATTAGCTAATACATTCATACTTGTTTAAAACGGTGCCTAATATAGCGATTCTATAATACGAATTACCAATAGATTCATAATACAAATATTACAAACTAATCTGTGAACCTAACTAATATCCGTATTAGCTAATACGCTAATATTCTTTAAAAACGGTGACTAATATAGTGATTCTATAATACGAAATACCAATAGATTCCTAATACAAATATTACAAACTAATCTGTGAACCTAACTAATATCCGTATTAGCTAATAATACGCTGATATTCGTTAAAACGGTGACTAATATAGTGATTCTGTTCTCATTGCTTGCTTACTGTGTTACCAACGCTGCAGTTTTGATACGAAGCCCGACGTGTATAATGATGTCTTTACTATACATACCTAGCTGCGCATACGATAAGCTTGCAGCCAACGGTCGTTTCTACACGAAGTTTCAAATCATGTAGTTATCTCGCTTACTCGCAAGATGAGCCCTCCTCTAGCGGACAAAGAGAGAGGTACTTGCGGTGACTCGCCGCGCGGATCATGAATCGTGTGCCTAATAATAGACTAATATTTGGTAACCTATTATTCTGTATTTGTGGATCATAATATATTAGTCCGTGGCGCGTATTATAATCCCTGTAATTAATACGAATATATTAGTTACACCTCTATTAGACGACTGGCTGCGCTGAAGTGCGCTGTGCGCCAACACATCTGAAACAAGTGTGTTAACACACTCGCCGCAGTAAAATGAGTTGGCACAATTGCGCGGCGCAGCGCAGTGTTACCCATGGTTAAAATATATTATACACTATACTGGAGTCGATGGCATAGATAATACACTAATACGGGAAGTAGTGCTGTTCGTTACTGTTTTTTCGAAAAACGAAACGAAACACTTTTTTATAATCAAGGAACCGTTCTTAAAACCGGTTATTAAAAAAACGCTTTTTTCTTAAGTTCGAGAACCAACTGTACCTACTGAAAAAACGAACATTTTGACGTTTAACCAAAAACCAGTTTTTATTCGTTCCTTCGTTTTCGTTTTTCTTTTACAACCAAATTTGTATTGTATATCTTTAGCAATAAGATTCATTGTAGCTTATTCGCTACTTCAAATTTAAAGTAGCTTCTTGTAACGGTTTACTGTTCATTAAATTATATTCCTTATACCAATAACTATAGATCTGTTCTATCATAAAATAGTCTCGTTCGTTTTAAAACTGGTTTTTGTTAAATAGAGAAACAGTTGGTTAGTTTTTCATAGAAGAACTGGTTATTAAAACCGTTTCTGAACAAAGCGCCCAGTACTAACGGGAAGTCGGTGGTATATATAGTCCGTTTATTAGTTTTATTCACTCTTCTCGGTGTGAAACCCTTGGGTCAGGCAACCGCCCGCGCGATACAAGTGACACTGTACGTGCATCACTTAGCTACCTACATACAACACTACACACGTATGAACATACACACGTGCACACCACACAGGTACATAGGTTCTGTGAGGGACCTTTTTTTTTCTTTTTTCACGCTAGTTAGTTAGCGCTAGTTAGTGTAGAAAACATTTCCGATTACTGAATACACATACGCACGGTTCCTTCCTTCCTCCCAGGAGGAAGAGAACGTGCCTATGTGTATAATTTAGTTAGCTCGAATCGTAGGTGTAGGGATTCGATTAGATCGCGACCTATTTGCGAACGCGACGACCGCCCGAGCCAAGGTCCGGCCACTTTGGCACCCTCGTGCGAGTCATCCACGAAACTTTCGCGGCTGAGTGCCCTCTGCGCTCGCCCCCAAGTCCGGTGAAGCTGTAAAAGCCGCAGCGGCTTTAGGGCCCCTAAGGCTAACAGTGTAGTCAGATCTAAAAAAAAAAAAGTTTTATTCACATACTATTAGATGTAAAAGTACAGACGGGAAACTCGAAGGCGAGGGGTATAACGTTAGGAATGAGGTACGGGGGACAGGACTGATACACTAGCCAACGCCTTTTTAATATTTTCTTTTATGGCGTTTGACTTTGTTAAATTAGGATTTTCTGGTAAGCTTTTGCCTTTTAGCATTGAAAATTTCTTTGATATTGATATCGGAGTCTACAGTGGTATGTTTATTAAAAAGACAATATAAATTTAAGGGAACTGTGACATCTTCCTCGCAATCAAAATTTTGTGAATGATCACTGACAAATCGGATAAAACAAAGATTTAAATGAATTTGTAAATGTATTACAGCTTGGATTTATATTTCTGTAATTATGTGCTCTTATTCTACAAAAAAAAATTTCAACAGGATCTTGATTAAAATTGCGAGCATAAAAACGATAAATGCCTTTAAAAAAAAAAAAAAAAAAAAAAAAAAAAAAAAAAAAAAAAAAAAAAAAAAAAAAAAAAAAAAAAAAAAAAAAAAAAAAAAAAAAAAAAAAAAAAAAAAAAAAAAAAAAAAAAAAAAAAAAAAAAAAAAAAAAAAAAAAAAAAAAAAAAAAAAAAAAAAAAAAAAAAAAAAAAAAAAAAAAAAAAAAAAAAAAAAAAAAAAAAAAAAAAAAAAAAATTTTTTTTTTTTTTTTTTTTTTTTTTTTTTTTTTTTTTTTTTTTTTTTTTTTTTTTTTTTTTTTTTTTTTTTTTTTTTTTTTTTTTTTTTTTTTTTTTTTTTTTTTTTTTTTTTTTTTTTTTTTTTTTTTTTTTTTTTTTTTTTTTTTTTTTTTTTTTTTTTTTTTTTTTTTTTTTTTTTTTTTTTTTTTTTTTTTTTTTTTTTTTTTTTTTAAGTTTCACTAAAGCAGGATCATTTATAGATTTTAACCATGTTTGAAATCTTTTCTCACTTCTTGGAAAAGCGTGAAGATAAACTACAGGCTTAGAGCTGATGCAGTTGTAAACGCAGCACTTATCCGACATGTTTACAAACAATAAGTTTTATGTTAAAAATTAACACAATTCACTCTATTTTCACTACAAAGTAAACCCTGTAAACTTTTAATTAACAAAATTATACTTGTACAAAAGTTTGAAATGAACGCATGTACTCTGTTACTGATTTCAGACAATTCAATTTTCAACGACAAGGATAGATGACAAAGAGATCGAGACGACGAACTCTAGTGTGTCAATTGACATCCTCTGGTTATTGGTCTATGATTGACATTACGTAGCGTTATTATTTTTTGTATGAAGATTACTTGGCATGGTTTTATTGTAATTGTAATGTTTAACTCGAAGGGAAACATAACTGAATAATATAGGTACATAAAGAATGAAATAAATTAAATCTCAGGACAATAATTATTAGTTACTACTGTAGATAAAGATGAACGAGAGATCCTCACCAAGCACCGTGACATCCCGACGACGCATCAAGTATCGAAAGAGTCTCTGGCGTGTGCACCAGTTCGAGGTTTGGACAGAGGAGCTGGTGTGCCGTGCGGTGGCACTGCGCATGCAGGACTCGCTGCTGGTGTGGGTGGGCAACGGGCAGCCGCAGCTGACGGAACTAGCGGTTGGTATCCCGGACGTGTTGGAGCGCAAGGGCGGAGCGCTGTCTACGGCACTGCTGGGCGCGGATGGCTGGGCGGTCTCGTTGGCTCGCCGGCTGGCGGCGCTGTTGTCACAGCCAGTCTTCATTTCCTGCGGGGAAGCATTCGACCGGTTCACGGGTCCCCTCGTGGAACGCGGACTTATAGCCGAGATAAAGAGCAGGCCTGAGTGCTTTTAAAACCTGTTCTGTTGTGGTTTAACATCTATTTACTTTGATTTGCAGAAATACTAAACATTTGTGAGTCAGCTATAGTTAGGTACCTACTACAGGAAAATGATGCTTCAATTAATTCATTATGAATGTTTGTAACTTGTAACTACACACTTGTACTAGTTGAAATAACTATATTGTATTATTGTGAACCATGTCATTTTATTTTGTGAATAATATTTGCAACATAAGAAATTAATAGTTTCTTTAATTTATTTTTTCTGGATAAATGGGTTGTACTGAAAAATGTGGGGATTTGGATGTCTGTTTAGGCTGCAATCTAAGAGTAACAAGTTAAATAAGTTAAAATCAACTTAACAATCCATAGAACATAATTGTGGATTGGACAAATAAAAAAATCTCAAAACTGCTAATTAAACAACTTGAAATGAAAATGTGTAACATTAAATAATATAAAAAAGTAATGTTTTGTTTGATGTTCTTTCATTTGTAAACCACTATGTAGTTGAATAACATGTATGTAAACAAATTCAATAGTAATTTATTTACTTTTTCTTGTTACTCTGTGAACATTAACAACAGGGTACTGTTTGTTACACATGTTAATTGTACCATCAAACATTAACAGATTAAAAATAATTAACTGTTAAAAAATCAGTTCTGCGGAACCCAAGAATTCCTTGAAAAAGTCATGAGGGCTTTTTAAATTACTTGTGTGTTAGCTTAACATTTATTTAATACTAAACTGGTTATATATTTGTAAATAAGTTATTAAATTATAGTTTAAAATACTACAAGATGTATTAACTCTAGAAACTTAATCATATTTTGACCGAACTACTTTAAATATAAAAATACATCATGAAGACATACTGAACAAAAGTGCATATTCATCAAATTAACTGATCAAATTACAATAATTAAATAGTTAAAAGGTAATTAATTAGTTAGGGGTTTCATAATCTAAATCTAATAATCTGACAAAATTCTTTTTAAATGTGTTATAAAAGTTTAAATACTAATCAGTCATTCCTTAATATAATAAAAAAATAACCTAAATCACAATTAGGTAGCCTTTCCATTACAATTACTTTTGTATTCACTCCTCAGTAGAGTTGTGTCGCTCGCGAGCGAAAGATTAGAAGATATATAATCCTGACAAAAGAGCGAGTATATCAGTAGCTCACTTGTTTGTAAAGTATATCTTTAGCTCTTTAGCTCTCAGTAGTAATGTTCGCTCGGATATAATCAGAGCGATTCAGATCAGTCGAATAAAAAGATACACCACATTCTTACTTAAGAAAGAGATAGGTAGCTAATTCGATCCAATAAGCCGAAAGCGGAAAGGCGATTGGGTACTAATGATTATAAGAAAACTTATGTTACACCTTGATAATAAAGCACAATATTGGTTACGTAATTACCGTGTCAAGTATTTATGTACTTTGAAGTGTTTTTATTTTTAAGGGTTTTTGTTTCAGTATTTCTAATTTTGAATTTAGTTTAATGTCACGCGTGATTTGACCCATGCACTTTGAACTTCGTATCGCTAAAAATAATTATCGTTACCTACGTATTTCGGATTGTGTTCATTATTAGGTACCTATAGATAAAAAACTTTCTAAAGTGATTAGCAAATTTGTAAAAAAATATTGACTTATTACATGTTTTTATTTTAAGGTAGATAATGTACATATACATTATTTCAATTCAAATCAATATAAATGTAGTCATGGCCACTGATTATAAAATACGCTAACATATTTTGTTACTCACACGATCTTCTTCAGTTTTATTGTTGTTATTACAGGTTTTAAAATAATAATTTGACTATCTCTATAATACATACTTTTGCATTTCTAGATTGACATACTTTAGTCTGCTAATTGTTAAGAATGATGGAAATCAAATGTTTGAATAATATTTTTCAAGATATCTCTATTCTAAACAAAATAGTTGACAATAATTTTATACATTTTTGTAAATCGTAAGATTTGTTTTTGTAAGATATATCTCGCTCTTTATCAACCAAACAGCTCTGTAAATCATTACATCAGTGAGCCCGATATCTCTCGCTCTGAGCGAGATATAAAAGAGAGATATATATCTTTCATTGAAAAGATATATATCACTCTTTTCTTTTCAGTGATATACTTTGCAATACTTTGCGCAAGACTACTCCTCAGTCTCGTCCAGTCATCACTGCAATGCAAATTAAGGATGTGAAAAAATCGATTAATAATCAATTTTTTTTTAAATCGATAATTTAATTCCAAAAAATTGATTATTTAAAAATCGATTTTTTTCACGGGTGATTTTTTTTTATGGATCTAATGTAAATTTTTTTGTGACATTAGGTATTCAATCACCCTTCTTCTTACTAACTTGCCAACTAGTCCTCTTTATTGAAAACCATTACTGCCATTATCAAGTGAACATAGTGGTAAACAAGATGGTGGCTCCCTTGTTAGAACTTTCTAGAGGAGTTTTTGTGGCACATCAAAATGTATGCTTCCAGTTTATATTTATAATCCATTTCACATGCTCAAGCTATATCACACAAAACGCTATCAGTATTATATAATATAAGGTCTAAAACCTAAGTTAATGGATCTATACTGGTACTATTAAGCTGAAGAGTTTGTTTGGTTGAACGCTCTAATTTCAGGAACTACTTCTTCGAATAGAAACAATAATTTTTGTTTGATATCCCAGTGATCGAAGAAGGCCTATAGACTATATAACATCACGCTACGACAAATAGAACAATACGATCAATTAAAAATATTGCAAAAACAGGGAAGGATTATTGCTTTTGAGAGCTTCCATTGTTTGCGCTGCGTAAATGCGTAAAGTTACATAACAATCATGTGTGACGGAATTGTTTCTCTTAAAAAGTAAAAAAAAAGGCCGTTATAGCATTTGGCTATCTTTTAAAGTTGACTCAATATAACCTTTTTTAAGGTAATAAAATTTGTTAAAAATTAATGCATTATTTGCGAAGATGTTTCTATAAATATGGTATTTACCTTATTGAAATAAAATATTCATAACAAGTATTTAGTTTCAATAAAATTGTCCAAATTGTCAATAAATATCTTAGGAAATATCACAGTTTTAAAATAAATCCGCAGCAAAGTAATAATTCAGTAATAAAGTTTCAGCTCCTTTAGAATTGTAATAAAGGTGCCTACGAACCAATCTTTCTAATCCTCTCTCTCTTATGTGACGCAGACGAAGATGCGTGAGTAAGTTAGTTAAAAATAAAAACCAAATACCAAAACATTTCATTTTAAGATCCCACCAAAAACTTCAATCGCCCTTATATATCACCCATAAATATCGTTATTTATAATTAAATAATGAGTAGCTTTTTAATTTAATATTGTATTTTTGTGTTCAAAAGGATTGTAATACAGGTAATGGAAGGCAACACCCGCGTCTTAAGAACTATTTACGCAGTGTATAATAATTTTTAGCTGTGTCCCACGGTTTCTCACGTGTTAATTTTATTCGACAAACACCGCAACGCCAGTGCTCCCGTATAGCCTATCATAATTTTTCTTCCCACAAATACAAATTACATATTTAAATTTTTCATTATCTCCTAAACTATGTGTCCAAATAACATACAAAAGAGCAAAATTTAACTTCATAAAATTGTCTTTAAGATGAAGTAACTCTTGTTCGTAAGGATTAATATACCACGTGTAAAATAATGATCTTTAATCACTTTTTACTGTTAAACCACTCTTTGTTATATAATAGCTTATTGTGGGTTATGCATAAGATACAGGCATATGCTATTGCGGACTATTTTAAAGATGTACTAAGGCCAAACATTTCTGTACAACATGTATTTACGTAAAACTAAAAATTATCGCAACGCACGTGGATAAAGCAGTTCGGGAAAGCTTTATGTTCCGACTTACTTTACAAAAATCAATATTAAAGACGTGTATCTTGATGCTAAATAGGCAATACTGTTCCTTGTGAATCAATCTCTATCATATACAAAAAGAATTTTTCAAATCAGACTGGTAGTTTCAGAGATTAAATATTAAACTAAAATAAAAACATACATAAAAACACTTCCGCTTTGTTAAATTAGTATACATATAATATTTAGTATAGATAATACTTTTAAAATTTAAAGAATATTCCTACTTTGAAAACCAAATTCCGAGGATAAAAGGTCGTAAAATAATATGGAAAAAAAGTTCTTTACTTTTTATTCAACCTTATTATACAACAAAATTTGGTACAAGAATGGGCATTCGCTTTTATTAACAATATTTTTTAAAATTGAAATATGTATATTTAAATTGATTAAGAAAGTTTTAATTAAATTTCTAAAGAAAATATGAAAAAAAATCGATTAAAAAAAACGATTTTTTTATAACAAAATCGATTATTAATTAATTGATTTTTTTTTTAATAATCGATTTTTAAAAATTGATTTATAGAAATTCACATCCCTAAATTGCAAATTTATAAGCCCAAAAGCCACTGACACTGACAGAGTGACATTATCTTCTTGTTTTGGCGACGCAAAAGCACTTGCCAGTGTCAATGTTTTTAAGTCTTCGTAAAATTTTCCAGCGTCAATGTTTTCAAGCTTTCGTATTAATATACATTATAAACAAAGTGGCGTTCAACGAGAAGGTCTTGTTAGAACGATCTAGGGATTTTTGTGAGATCCCAGAATGCATACTCTTGATTTATATTTATAATCCACTTCACATAAGCGCAAAAACCAAACTATGTCACGCAAAACACCACCAATATCACATAATATAGGGTCAAACCCTAAGTAAATGAATTAAAAATAAAAACAAGATTTTACTTCAAGATCGCGCCAAAAAATCCCTGACAGTATCTATATATTTTTTTGATTTGTCTTCTATTAAAATCTGGCAAATGAAAGTAGGGACTGAAAAAGCGCGACAAATTTAAAAAAATATCAGTATAGCAACCCCAAAATTAGTATGACATACCTGGAATAACCTTATTTGATACTTTATAATATAAAATAATTAGTTTTTGCTGAAAAACAGTATTATTTGTAGACTACTGCTTGACTGCATGTGGATTGGGCCAAAAATGGGAAGAAGTCTACGAAATAAATCAATACTGCGGTAGAGCAGCTACTAACCTACCTAGATCAAGCAGCTAGTACAATATTTCAAAGCACAAGAGATTTTGGATAGTCGGCAATATGGTTTCACAAAATCTAAATCAACCACTGACGCTGGTGCAACACTGCTAAGTCATATATATAGGGCTTGGGAGGAGTCTCAGAATGCAATCGGTATCTTCTGTGATCTCTCAAAGGCCTTCGACTGCGTTGACCACAGTACGCTTATACTTAAGCTAAAACACTATGGTGTGCGTGAAACTTCTCTCGACCTCCTAATTTCTTATTTAACAGAGCGCTGTCAGAAAATAAGTGTAAATGGAGCAACCTCTTCGGGATCATTGGTTAGAGTCGGCGTCCCTCAGGGCTCGATTTTGGGACCATTTTTGTTTCTCGTTTATATAAACGATCTACTGTCCGTTGTTGAAAATGGTGCTGGCATGGTTCTTTTTGCAGACGACACTTCACTTATATTCAAAGTGAAAAGAATAGTTTCGGAGCTTAGGCAATTAAACAACACCTTATTTAAAATCTCTGAATGGTTTGCTTTAAATAATTTACTACTAAATGCAAACAAAACCAAATGTATGAGATTTGTCTTGCCCAATGTTCGGCGTGTTGATAGTAGTATCAAGATAGAAGGGAATTTAGTAGGCTTAGTTGATGGTACTGTCTTCTTGGGCATTACCCTTGATTCAAAATTACAGTGGGGTCCGCATATTAAAACTTTGGCGGGAAGATTAAGTTCTGCTGCATTCGCAGTACGCAAAATTCGCCAGTAAACAGATATTGCCACCGCTAGGTTAGTCTACTTCGCTTACTTTCATAGCTTAATGTCTTACGGTATTTTGCTGTGGGGTGCAGCAGCTGAGGTAGATACCATATTTATATTACAAAAGCGGGCAGTTCGAGCAATTTACAATATGAGACCCCGCGAATCACTAAAGAACAAGTTCCAGGCATTTAGTATTTTAACTTTGCCCTCCCAATACATCTTTGATAACATAATGTATGTCCGTAAAAACTTAGACAAGCTGGATTTTGTCAAAGATCAGCACAATGTAAATACTAGAAATAAAGATAAATTAGTCGTACCGTGTTTTAGACTTAGTAAGACTAATAAAAGTTTTTTAGGTAATAGTGTTAGGTTCTATAACAAGATCCCGAAGCACATTAATGATTTACCTGACAACAAGTTCAAGGACCATGTCAAGCGGGTTTTACTGTCAAAAGGTTATTAAAGAGTGGATCATTATGTGAATGATATTGATGTCTGGAAGTGACTCCCTCTCTGTGCATCCACTAATATATTATTATTGTACCTGTTATATTTGTAACATTTGTACAGTTAACAAAAAAAAAAAGAGATAAACCTGATCGAGTTTCTTACCAGTTCTTCTCGATGTCTGGGATATTTTCCGAACCGGCAGTAGTGTTTTGACATTCATAAGTGCTTTTTTAGGGCCTAAATTGAATAAAGATGATTTTGATTTTGAGGTAACCTCTTATCAAAAGAAACAACTAACTTTTTGATTATTACGATTGCTATAAATTCAAGTTCCCAGAAGGATTCGGGGGAGGCCTTTGCCCAGCAGTGGTTTAGGTTAGGCTAAGTTAAAAATAATAATATTAAAATGGCTAGCGCTAATCGCGTAAAATCGAATTTCTTTCTATTCAGACAAAATAAACTGAATTTTCGAGATGTAAAATCACTACCTATATTGATACAAATCAAAGAAATACGTGACATTTCGAGAAATCAGTTTACTACGTCTGAAGCAAAAATAAGACTAGGTATTATGTAGCAATCTGATTAAAAAAAGAAACAACAATATTCTATAATAATTTTGGTTTATTTACTTTCATAATCAAAATCTGAATCTAATACTTCCATGTGAAAAGATTCATTAGAGTCACTGGAATCACTGTTTCCTACATTAATAATAAAACTTTCTAAGTTATTTTCTGTATTTATATTTATTTTCAACATGTATGACATGATCAGTCATTTTCTTCAACTCCTCTGGAGTTATGATTTCAAACGATTCTTTATAACCCCCTCTAACTCCACTGTGGCCAGGGCAATATTTTTACTTGCTTGAAATTCATCAGCTTCATATACTGGTTCTGGTGTGTTTCATTTTACAAAACATAGGAGCTCTGCTTTTGTGCGATATTCTTCAAACGGAATATTATTCAAATTAAGCCATTCTCTTATGTCATTTTTGCGATTTCGTGATGTATGAGATTTATTTACAATGATTGAATGGTAACTGGCGTTATCTATAACTATTACACACGGCTCATTTAAATCGGGTATAAGCTTATCTCTTAGCAAAAAAAAAAGTGGTGTTAAAATTACAATGTAACATTTATTAAGGTATGTTATATAACCATAATGCATTAGAAGCTATTTAACGTAATATAAACTGAATATGGATCAAAATAGAGAAATAGTTTTGTAAAAATATAAATAATAATTACGATTTCAAACAAAGTATCAACTTCTAAGCGTCATACTAACCTAAGAAATTCAACACCACACGTAATCAATCTTGTTTCTGTTTGAATTCAGCGTCTTTCTCCTGTTGTTTTTCTTCAAATTTAGAAATCATGCGAAACAACATCTCCCTCACTCCACTTTTAATAGTTTTATTCATTTTTGAGTAACAAAAATGCTTAACAAATCACCAACAACAAGCCATCTTGCTTTGACATTTTGTCCAACATTGCCATATAAAAAGTCTGCAAATAATTCGAGTGTCTACTTTCGTTTGCCAGACTCTATGTAGGTACGTTTATTTTGAACGAATATTATTTTGTTTCTTTATAAATAAAAGTTTACAGGGCTTACTTTGTAGTGTAAATAGAGTAAACCGTGTTTATATTTATCATGAAACGTATTGCTTGTTTACGTGCATCACGACCAAAAGTTTTCCCCAAACATTTTAAAGTTTATTCGACAAAAACCAGCAAAAGGAATTCGGTTTGTTCTGACTCCTGAAAGCCTATCCTTCTTTATTTTTTGGACAGTAAATTGAATACGGGATAGTGGATACCAAACAGAAACGAAATAGGTAAGTTAAAATCTGGATAAGTTCTTCTTCTTCTTCTTCCTAACTTGGCAACCGGTCCTCTTTAATGAAGACCATTACTGCCATTATCGAGTGAATTATATTGTCAAGTCTTATGACGATTCAGTATCCTAACAAGTTGGTGGCTCCCTTGTTAGAACTTTCTAGGAAATTTTTGTGGGATCTCGGAATGAATGCTTTCAGCTTATATTTATAATGCACTTCACTTATGCACAAAAACCAAACTATATCATGCAAAACGCCACCAACATTACATAATATAGGGTCAAAAACCTAAGTAAATGAATTAAAAATAACAACCACAAAATGTCACTACAAGATCCCGCCAAAAACTCATCTGGATAAGTTGATAAATATTTATATTGTAATAGTGCTGCGACATTAGAGAATTATTACCTACTAAGACTATCGATAACGATAATGCACATTTATTAATTTGTTTTTTTTTTTTCAATGAAAGTGGACTATGTTTCAAAGTATAACAGTAGCAGAGTTATTGTTGATAATGTACCTTCTGTTCGTGATAGTTTTGAACTGCCTTTACTGTGTAAGTTTGCGTTGTTTTTTGATGATCTCGCGAGTTTACTGAAAGTATCTTTTTTAATACCTTAATATTCTAGTCATAATCATAATGAAAAAAATACGTTTTGTTTTGTTATTTGAATTTGTGCTGAATTACAAACACTCATTTTTTATTATTATTTTGAGAAATCATAGGGCCGTATGTTAGATTTTGCTTAGTATGGCTTCATAAAAAGTTCTACTTTTAAAGTAACCTGATTTTAGGCTGAATACGATGACCTAATTCACGTTAATAGCTTACTCCATCTTAAATAAGTAAAATAAAAGTGCATCTACTTTCAGGGTGCAATATTAATTATAGTTATGCTTCATGATCATACTTTATAACTTGGATCCAAGATTGGAAATATAAAAACCTTTAAGAGCGCAATCTGAGGAACTAAATAATTTTCTCTCAGGTAAATAGGAAATCTTACATTAATTATATCGTTCATGTTATGCATAACTAAATAACATGAACTTTTAATACACAGTTTCATTTTATCTCATTTTAGAAAAGTTATTATTTCCTAAATAATGAAGTACAAGTAGAAAACGTAAAGCTTACAGGATATTGCATATAGTATAAACTTATATTAAGCTTCTTAATAAATAAATAAAAACAATAATATTAGAGAACACTGATGTAATGTACATTCTATATTTCAGAAATACCAGAATTTGTTAAAGTGAAAGAACAGAGCAATATTTACACCAGCTTAAGTAATCAGGAGATCGTTTTGCGATTAAGTTATCAAGAGGCATTTTTATGTATTTAAGTAATACACTATAATTATAGCCGATTAATAATAGTCATCGTGAAGTTCAACTCTACAACCAACAACTCAATCTCAACTATACAATCGTCGCGTGTGTTATTTTCATGTTATATTTTCATGTCATGAGCAAGTTATGCTTTTTGTTAATTCGTATGTTGTAATTTATGTTAATATAATGAATATAAAAAAATTGCTGATTATTATTTCGCTTATATCTGGTAGGTACATCTTTCCTAATATAAAATTCATAATTTTCAGATTATCTTATAAAACAGAGTCTGGCCGTGCTAACATTGCAACAATAAAAAACTGGACAATTTTAAAACTTTTATCTCGGAATACCATTGTCTAAAAAGAGTTAATTTTGTTGCAAGGGTAAATTGAATGTGTACGAATATTTTATTACAATATAACACTAATATAAGTTATGCAATAATATTAAATCATATATTTTCTTTAATACTGTTACACCCGTGGGTAATAAAAATGCCGATGATTGACGTGAAGAAGTTTTATTCGAATTCTACAGTTACAAATTTCACAAACTCACAACACTGTTATTTATTTCACTGTGGTTTCGCTTCCTTTTATCACTCGATGTTATCGCTTTATAATTCGAAAGTGAACTGCCTCGACGCCGCATCTGAGTCGCTTAAATACCTACACTAAACGATCATAGAAAAATCTTTAATCATTGCTATTTTTCTCGACGTTTAGTTGCTATGCCTACTCGATGACGTAATCGAGGCGACAAGCCCTATACATGTATGTGTAAACTGTGATGTTTACAAAAACATGCGCCGCGGTTGTTTTATGACGCGAACATTATTTCGAAGTACTGAGAAGTATGTATATAGTTGCGTCGAGATATTTCTGGAACAGGATTTTCTCTCTTTTTAATCGGGTTGTAACAGGTCGTAACAATAATTTTTACTAGCCATGGGCGTTTACAGCCATTTCTGGCAAAGGCTATCTAGCCGATATTTGGTTTCAATACCGGTATTGATAACCGCTGCCAAATATCGATACCAAAGTGAGTTTTCAACTATTTAATACGGTTATTGGTCTATGATACGCACATAGTTTTCGTTTGTAATCGATAATGTAAATATGCTACCTGCCGTATCGATAAGGTCAGTCTATCTAAACTACTAAAGTACCTACTCGTATTACTCGATCTTCCTCTTCTTCTTGTTATGGCGCCGCAAAAGCACGTGCCAGTGTCACTGTTTTTGAACTTTCATAAAATTTTCCAATGTAAAAAATGGGGTTTTGAGTGTCAATGTGTTTAAGACTTCGTAAAACTTTCTAGCGTCAATGTTTTCAAACCTTCGTAGTAATATGTATTTTATACAAAGTGACGTCTAACAAAATGGTGGCTGCCTTGTTAGAACGATCTAGGGAGTTTTTGTGAGATCTCAAAATGCATGCTTTCCACTTTATATCTACAATCCACTTCACATAAGCACTTATGCAAAGTATATCACGCAAAATGTCACCAATATTACAGAACATAGGGTTAAAACCCCTAATTTAATGAATTAAAAATAAAATCCACAACATGTCACTTTAAGATCCCTCCAAAAAAATCCTACTCGATGCGGGTTATCCCTTCATGCTTTTTTATGCTTAGGACTAGTATATTTTTTTAAAATAGATAAAAATTGTGGCGCATTTAAAAATCGCCATTGAAACAAATCTACCTAATCTAAGAAAATATTTACAATTTTTACTTTTTTATTTTGCATATTCTGTTTCATCTCTCAAACAAAACAAACAACACAACACGCTGTGTAACAAAAACTAAAACAATTCTACGTGTCATGAATATCGCAAACTTCGTAAAGTAATCACGACCTTATATCTAGCGTTACAAAGTTTAACAATATAACCTTTCATAGGTCATACAATAATGAACAGTTTTCGTTGAAATGCGCTAGCAACCAGAGATACCTGACCATTATAGTTTGATCTTCCAAACCTTATTACAGTTATGCCTTAGCACTATAGAAATTAGGTCGTCTTTGGTTTATATTAATATTAGTAAAATTTTACTGGTTATTGAACCGCTAGCCAATATTCGCTCCTTCTTTGTTTTGCACGTAAGGAATCGCTTAGAAAGTAAGAGAAGGCATAATTATTTTGGTTATTATGGATATTATTGTTCGTTTGGTTACCAACATAGACAAACGAGAATCGCTTAAAAACCAGCTATTGTGATAATGTAAGTTGGTTGACAGCGTCGCGTCATTTTCAGTTGTTAGTATCTAGATATCTGATAGCCGTTGTTAGCTATATCAATACCGATACGGTACGTTAGAGGTAAGTCAACCGTTTTCAGTTACGTTTGGCTATAGCGGACACATGCTTACTTTCTACGAATGTTGATTCGAAAAACTTTTGTAAACTTGTTTAAACCATTCTCACTTTTGTTTTTTTCTTTTATGAGGGCATTTACTCTGTTCACTCTAAAACCCGTTGTAAATGTTTAAAGACTTAAGCCAGCTTAAATTATCTTTTTTTATCATAAAAATTTCCTAATGCACAAGTTTTGTAAATACATATGTCAAATTTTTATTGCTCAGGATAATACCCATAATCATTTCTTTTATCGATATATATTTATTTAAATGACAGCATCACTACATCCAATTGATAATATTGCTAGTTTATGAAATTAAATCCAGAAGTATATTTTCTATTGGTATCATTTTAAAATGGCGTGTTCTAGTGTATCGGTCCTGTCCCGTACCTTATTCCTAACGTTATACATACCCCTTGCTATCGAGTTCCGCATTTGTACCTGTACATCTAAGTAATAGTCTATGTTTATGGCAGAGGTTGTTCCTCTATTTTGACCCTACAATAACAGAGACAAGTCAATAATGTTTATTCCTTCAACTCAACGGAATAATTATGCGCAAGACCGAAGTCGACGTAAGATCGCTGTTTGATATTAAAGATGGTTGAGTTGACGGTATCTTCATGTCCTCCGATGTCGAATCTATTATTTCAGCAGCGTCTTCGTCGATCAATTCATCCTCGGTGTCACTCTGCGCATCATCTTGAACCAATTCATCTTTTGTTTCACTGTCGCTCTCTGGAGGAATCTCGTCGTTACTTCTCTAATATTACTTCAATATGACTAGAGATCAATTTTATGTGATCATAATATATTAACGCACGCCTAGTAGGTTGGGGTTTGAGCAGACTTGGTCGTACGCAGTGAGTTTAATTTGCGCACTCTGGTTTGCGGCTCTCTGCTTACCGCAGTGCGCATCGTCATCGTCATCGTCATCAGTATAATACAGAGTCGAGGGATTTTCGGGCGTCGCGCCGCGCTCTCGCTTCGTAGTCCCGCTCGGTGTTATTACTATTAGGTGTGGAGCTTTGATACGAGCGTACCGGGTGCTCTTTTTAGAAAACCGTTCACTAGATTACCCGCACCTCGCAGATCCGACAGTTTGCTATTATATTTTTTAAGGATCTTACATGACTAATATTGCTATTAAGTTTTGAAAGGCGTACAACATATATGTATAACAACACGAAGTGTAGGTACAGGCGTACAGCTTGTCAGAAATTTGTCAAAGTTAACGATTTGAAATCCTGCAGCGATTGTTCTGGTGGTTACCATTATCAGTGTCTAGGAATTAACATTGATAATTATGCGAAAGAATCCAATCACGCGAAGTCGAACTGGAAATGTCCAGACTGCAAATGTTTAGGAAATAAGGGAGTTAATACAAACACGCGTATATGATCGGCGCTATTACCGGGACTTGCCACCTTGATTTATTAACTGATATTGCTACTGCTGGGCGCTACGCTGGTCTACTTCGCTTACTTCCACAGTTTAATGTCCTATGTTATTCTACTGTGGGGTTCAGTGGCTGAGGTAGACACCATATTTATATTACAAAAACGGGTAGTTCGAGCAATTTATGATATAGGTCCACGCGATTGATCGAGGAATATTTTTAAGAATTTAGTATTTTAACTTTGCCTTCCCAATACATCTTGGAAAATATAATGTAGGTATGTTCGGAAAAATGAAGATAAATTTGATCTTGTAACTAACACGCACAATTTCAATACTTACTAGAAATATAGGTAAGTAAATTCCATCATTTATTCCATCAATTATCAATCATCAATTTATTTTTTATCATTCCATCTTTTAGACTAAGTAAAACAAATACCTAATAGTAGACTACATAACAAGTGAAAAAATAGGGAATTTAATTCGAGGGACTGAGTTGAATCCTGAGCGGAACGAAGGATATAAGGGCCGAGATAAAAAAAATTCACGAGTTATAATAATAATAATAATTTTATTTATTTCAGATTTACATCCAATAATGTTAGTTAACTTAGCCTATGTTAGTAAAGACAAAAACACATTTTACAAATATTTACACACACAAGCAAAATCAGTAATTTGCATAAGTACACACGCTTTTAATTAATTCAGTCCAATGGTGAAGGAACAAACTATCCAGTCTATTCGATAATATTTTCTACCACTTCTAGAGCTACCACACAGTCGATTCATCATGGAGCATGCTTTTTTACGAATAATCGCGTAAAAATCTTCAATGCACGCCTCAGCAAACATCCCTGATGCGCTACAGTACCGAGGCAGCCCCAACAATGCTCTGAACAAATTATTGTACTGTATGCGCAGAGCATTATAGGCAAACTGAGTTTAAGTGGTCCAGAGGTTGCTGGTATAGAAGCACTGACACTAGGCTTTGAATAGCAATATTTTTACGCTTGGTGTACAATGGGCAAACCTGCGAACCAGCATATTACCCCCCACCGACAACGCCCTGCGCTCTCTCTCTCTATGTCTCTGTCATCTTTCATATTATCCGTAACGTAGAGCCCGAGATATTTAAACTGCGAAACTCTTACCAAACTGGTGCCGCTAAGACTCACAGATAAGTTACAGGTAATAGCGTTTCTGCGAGGATTAAATGTCATATATTTACTCTTATTAACATTATATTCAAGGCCAAACATATTAGCGTAAACTTCACATGTTTTCAGTAATTTCCTGAGACCACCGATCGAAGGACTTAAAATCACCATGTCGTCAGCATAACTTATATTATTAACACATACTCCATCGATATAGCAACCGACATGCATGCTACCAAGTTTCACGATCAACTCATTTATGTACAGATTAAATAAGCTAGGTGATGTTAGGCCCCCCTGTCTTACCCCACATTCAAGCTTATATGCTTCAGAAAGAGTTCCAGCCCATCTGATATGATTAATCTGATTGGTATACCAATACTCAAAAACTGATGAAATTTCATTCGGTATTCCTGTGCTCCGTAATTTTTGCCACAAAGCTTGATATTTGATCATATCAAAAGCTTTTGATAAGTCCAAGAAACATGCAAACACCGGCGTACTCCTATCTGTGTAATATTTCACAACTTGTTTTAAAGTTAAAATAGCACTTTCAGTAGATAAACCAGTCCTGAAACCAAACTGGGTATCCTGAAGATTAACATAATGGTTTAAGTGTGACCTAAGCAGACAATCCAACACCTTTGCCATAATAGTTGCCAGTGATATGGGCCTATAGGTAATTGCTCAACAAAGATATGTCACCAGTCTTATTTTTGATAATTGGTACAACAATAGTTTTCATTATATCTTGAGGAAGATAACCATGCCCTATACACAAAGAGAAAAACATGCTTACTACTCTCGGCAAGTGAACTCCAGTATACTGTAGGTGTTCAACACTAAGGCTATCATGGCCAGGAGATTTGCCTCTGGTCATATTTTTAATTACTCGACAAACTTCTTTAGCTGAGAAACTAAAATAATGATCAAACTAGATAATGATCAGACCAGTATACATTATAAAGAATATTAATGCTCGTAATAGTTTTAAATGCCGCTTCCGTAGTCAAACAATGATCAAGCCACCGTCTGCAGCCGGCAGCCATGCGCATCACTAACAAAAGTATAAGAGTCTGAGTTCATACCTAGTTTCTCAAAATCAGCACATTGCCACATTTGTTCTTCACAGAACAGTAGTAACTCCTCACAAAATAATTCCCGCGGGTGCGCATTAAAATCACCCATGATAAAAGCGGCTTCAACTCCAGCACTATCAATAATTGCACTCACTTTACCTAGGCATTGACATCTTTATCAACGGGCATGTATGTACTAAAAACTAATATAGAACGATTATTTACTACCACTTTTATCGCTGCTATTCGCGGATTGTCACAATCCAACACAGAAACTGATGTAAACGACGCCTTACGCCACAGGATCGCGACGCCACCATACGATGGTTGACAAGTATTGAAGGTCATGTTGCAATAACCAAGTTTCCTGAAGTGCGACAATGTCTGCCGACCTACATATACCCTTTATACACTCTGAAGATCGTTTTACATTTTTACAGTTAAATGTTACGAGTTTACACGGATATTGCATTATTTGTATTTTCGTCCACATTCAAATTTCGTTCATATCCCACTTTGCTTCTATATTTAAAATTAATGAAACGCCGAAAGGATATTCCATCGGGCCATAGCTGGTCTTCAAGAAACATATGAACTGTCTGTTTAGGAACCAACAATTTATAGCTGTGATAACCTTTATCTTGTTTCATAGTTATTTTTTCTAACTTAACTAGTTGTTACGTTTTCTCATAAATATAATTAATTATATCTGTCTCCATGGTATCCTTGTGAACATTAGAAATATATAGCGGTATTTTAATATCCGCTGCTTTAAATTTATCATCTGGTCCAGCGGCTGCTTTTCCTTTTTTACCTAAAAATTTGTTTTGTAATCTTTTTCTCTGTACGATTTTCCACTCTTCACTAGGTTCTTGAACACAACACTCCATTTTCCTTCTCTACGAACAATATCTGACAGTGTTGGAGCTTGTAATTTATTTATTTCTACGTTACTGTTACTGAGGATTTTTTCATTATGTAGCATTACTATAGGATCGCGAAAAGTTTTACGCGATGAACTCGATTGGTTATCATCCCTTACTGTATCAAGTCTTGTGACTCGAAGTTAATGTGCTGAGATCCAATAGTAGGGTTATGTACCTACTCTACTTTTTACCATTGACTGCGAGAAAACTACTCAGGCGGTGATACTTTTGATTTGTCGGGTTTAGAGATCAATCAGTATGAATGCGGTAATGAAACGGGTTATAAAGAAAAAAAGAAAGAAAAAAAGAAGAAAAGAAAACAAAGGAAGGAAGAAAGAAACAAGAAAACAAAGAAAATACCTTTATTGCCTTAAAAATACGGGCACACAGTTTATACAAAGAAAATTAACATTCCATTGAACATTAAAAATTAATGAAGAAAAAAGTTAAGATAAAGTTGATAAAGTTCGCGACCACCATACACATAGTAATAAACCCATCAATGATTCTTATTTCAAGATTTTTTTTTCTATTACGTATGTATATGTACGTGCAATTATTTATACGTCGCACTAATATTATATTATAAAAAGGAAAGATTTTATTGTTTGTTTGTTTGCATTAAATAAGCTACGAAACTTCTAAACCGATTTGAAAAATTCTTTCACTGTTAGGAAGCTACACTATTGTAGAGAAACATAGGCTATATAAAATTTTCAAAAAAATTTGAGATCCTTACTAAAACTCCAATAATGTAATCCAAAGTGTAAAAAAAATACCTAAAATATTCTTTACATCGCGTGCACTGCAAAAACTATTAATGATAGAATAAAATTATGTACTACGACTTTGCAGAACATGTTATTGTGTACACAAAGTGTCGCGACAGTATATCTGTAACTATTATAGTATGCAACAATAAATGTTCTTTTATTCTTAAATTTTAATTGATAAAACGATCCGATATTGTACTATATCGTACCAAAAATATGGTGCACGGACCATGCGGAGACCATAATTTAACAGCACCATGTATGAAAAACGGTATCTGTACAAAAAAGTACCCTCGACGTTTCGTCAACGATATCCAAACCGGAGAGGACGGACATCCAGTTTATCATTAATCGTCGTGACGCTGATAATGGAGGACAGTGCATAACGATAGATATCAGAGGAAGTAGGCTCAAAATAGATAATAGATGGATTGTCCCTTATTCTCCATTATTGTGTAGTGTACATAAATGTGGAGTAGGTACTACCACTCAGTTTAAACCATCAAATACATTTGCAGATATATAACGGATCTGAGCAAGCTACTTTTAGCGTCATAAACCCAAATGGAAACTACGTGAATGGCTGGTACATAAGTACATCCGAAGCTGTCTGGCGAATATTCAATTTCCGATCCACGAGCGGCATCCTACAGTGTTGCGTTAGCAGTCCACTTAGAAAATGGCCAAAGGGTTTATTTTCTTTACGTCATGAAGCGACGTCATTTGATGTCAGATGAAATGCAAAGAGCTGTAGGGATGTTGCAAGCGGGAAGTAATCAATCTCACGTATCTCGACATTTTGGCATTCATAGAAGTGTTATTTGTCGTCTTTGGCAGCGCTACAATAATACAGGAGAACCCGCTGAACAGCATCCAGGCCGTAAAAGGAGTACAACCACTCGGAAAGACCGGTACATAAACTGACTGCAAGACGCCAGCCGATGTTACGAGAGATAAGTTTGAGGCTACAAATTTCAAGTGGTGTTGATGTAAGTCCTCAAACTGTGCGAAATCGACTGCATGAGTACGGCCTACGAGCTCGACGCCCAATCAGGTGCCCACCGATACGTCACGGGAATCGCGCTCGTCGATATGAATGGTGTAGAGAACGTATAACATGGACCCAGGAACAATGGGATAAAATTATGTTTTCCGATGAGTCGCGATTCGGGTTTAAGCCTGATACAAGAAGGGTGCGAGTGTATCGTCGGCCCGGAAATACTGAAAGGCTCAGGTGAGTTCAGGAAGTTCATCCATACAGCGGCTCAACAGTTATGTTATGGTCGGGTATTATGAAGAACAGGCGAACTGAGCTCGTTTTTGTAAATGGAAACATGAATGCTGAAAATTACATTGAGGATATTCTCAGACCTTATGTCTACCCATTTGCACAAACCTTTGGCTCCGATTTTAGATTAATGCATGACAATGCGCGTTCACATACAGCTCGGCGAACCAGTGAATACTTTGCAACGGAGAACATCCGGGTATTCCGGCCTGCACAATCGCCAGATCTTAACCTCATCAAGCACGCATGGGACATGCTCCAGAGACGTGTTTTGAAGGACTTGGACGGAGCGACAACAACCCAACAGCTGAAGGATTTGCTACAATTCCATTGGGAGGGAATACCGCAAGATGACATAAACAGTCTCATTAATTCAATGAATAATCGTTGCCGACAAGTTCTGAATGGCAGAGGAGCCCATACTTTGTATTAAATTGTTCTATTCTTTCACAATAAATACATTTTCTTTAGAAATTTCATTTTGTAAGAAAAAAGTTTAGTTTCTTATGTATCTTAGTTTCTACAGTATACCTATTCTAATATTGTTCATTTCTGTTATTAAAAGAACTTATAAAGACAACAGCTGTTATTTTTACATCATAGAACCCTAAAGATATTATTTTAAAAATAAAATACAACGTTATAATGTGAAGAACCATCCTAAAATTTAAATTAGTACATGTTGCTTAGACTTTGTTGATGAGTGTACTTTACTGGCTTTCTTGAAGATGAATTCGCAAAGACACTTCTATACCACGAAGTCCCGCATTTTTACTATGGGCCAATAATAAATTTACAAGAAGGAGGCGTGGTGTGGACGTAGTTGGCCATCCAGACATAAAAAAAGATGCTTTAGGAAGAGTCTACGGTGTAAATCCTTCTCAATCAGAGTGTTTTTTTGCTTAAGATGTTACTACATCGCGTTCGCGGTCCAATTTCATTCGAGTACTTAAAAACCGTTGAGGGAGGGATTTCCCAGAGTCCTTTTGGATGAGTCTCTAGGCCAAATAGTCCATAATTTAGAAGTTTTAATAGATGCAGTATACCCCGACATTAAAAATTTGCACGAAAAAGACTTTCGTTGGTTGTGTTTTAGGGCAATAGTGACATCTAGGAATGATAAGGTGAACGAAATAAACAATTTGATTATTCAAAAAGTTCCCGGCCAAATAAAAAATTACAAATCGATCGACACTGTAACAAATATCAAAAACGCAGGAATTTTGAAATGATCTAAACCGTTCTGGACTGCCAAGTGCCTCCACATGAATTGACGTTAAAAAGCAGCAAAATAAAACAACGTTTAATATCGTTTACAGGGAAGCTCTGGCTGAATAAATTGAATGGATTTTGTTTTGTAAATATGATCTTTTTATAAAAATTAGAAAAAAATAATGAAACACTAAATATACCAAAAATTAATTAAAAAATAAAAACAAAAGTTTACTAAAATAATAGTATTCAAACTTTTTTATAATTTTCTTTCTTTAGTAACCTGACGCAAATAGAAGGGTTTATTCGTGTGTAGTATAATTTTTAACTTTGAAATTTTTGTTAAATACCCGCGCGTAGCCGGGGCGGGCCTCTTGTAATTTATACAATTCGTGCTTGTTCTATATTTAAAACGTTTTTATTGTTTTGTGAGTAAAAGAGTGATTTATCCACTGTTATCGATGAATAAAATGACTTTTTTCGTGTGACAATGGTAAATTTTTTTTTTATGTAACTGTGTTAGGTTCTATAATAAACTTCCTGAGTACATTACCGATTTGCCGGATAGTAAGCTAAAGAATCATGTTAACCAAGTTTTATTGTCGAAGGGGTGTTATAGGGTGGCTGATTACGTGAATGATAGTGATGTCTGGATGTGATTCCCTCTCTGTACATCTACTGAAAATGTTAATAACTGTACCTAATATGTAATACTTATCTAACCCGATCGAGTTTCTTGTCGGTTCTTCTCGATGTTTGGGATGTTTTCCGAACCGGTGATAGTGTTTTGACATTAATAAGTGTCTTCTTAGGGTCTCAATTGTTTTAAAAATATTTTGATTTTGCTGTTATATTGCAGCCTTTGGAAAACATATTTCAGTCCTTTTTTTAATGAACCCCGAGTCATACCCCTGTGGGAAAAGGTTCTGAGAAACCTTCGTGATACTGCGATTCGGTAAGCTTGTGGGGTGCAGAGGGGAGCAGCACTGCCAACACTGCCACTAGGCACCAAGCACTAGACACCAAGCACTAGGCACCAAGCACTAGGCACCATGTAGCGGGAGATGCGAGTCTGGAAAAAATCATTAAGTAGGTAACTAAGTATTGTAACTATAATCAGTCCATAGCAAGTAGATAATAAAGTAAATCGTATACTAAGTGTTTACCTACTTAGTTATAAATTGAAATTACCACTTACCTACCTACTTATGAAGGTAATCTCAATTTATAAAATAGGTACTTAGAGACTTAAGTAAATTTATTGATTTGTGTAGGTATATTTAATTTTGTACCTATAGAATATATATATATAAATAAATCTGTTATTCTGTCCGTAGGTAAGTAAATACATGTAAATACCTACCTTTTTTTTCTAAATTTTGCGATGGACCTAGCACAAAAAACACTGATCTCCAATAAGTATCTACTTATGCAATCAAGTTTCTGTTTTTTGTCTGTGTTTGTTTCTATGTCAGGATTTAACTCAAGAACGGCTTGATCGATTCGTATTAAATTTTATACATGGGAAGCTTATACTTATTATTAGTCAGGTGGAGCTGTAAAAGCCATCAGCGGCTCTGCTTTTGGATTGGGTCCCTCAGTCTAACAAAATACTCAGTAAGAGGAAAAAAAAATATAGTTAGCGGAATCGGAGATATTAATTTGCTGAGGCGTCGCGTCACGTCACGTCGCGTCGCGTCACGTCACGCCGTGTCGCGTCTGTAGGTAAGTAAGTACGTCAGAACATTTACAATGTGCTCTTGTTCTCTATGGGGACGAAATCACTTAAAGACGAAGTTGGGAGGGGAGGTAGGTATTCAACATCTCTGCAATAAGATTCAATGTCCATAATTAAAAATATTGAAATAAGTAGGTATCAGTAGGTACCTACGTACTTAGTTATGTAGTATCTACTTAGCTTAAAAGTCGTTTAGTTTCCAAATGAGTTGAGCTTCGAGCGTTGGTTCACGGTAAATAGTTTTTATTAATTTTAATACTGAAAAAGAAGATTTTTCACTTTCTGCTGTTGTATCAGGAAGTCTTGAATATATACCTATACCTACGTGACGATGTTGAAACATAAAGAAACACGGATATTAAACCATTTCAATATAGGTATTATTGAAAAGATTACTTTTCGCGAATATTCTCGAAATAAGTAGGTATTTGGAAAAGTCTAGAATTCGGTACAAACATCGAGCATTCATAGGTAACAAAAGGCTTCGCGAATCACGCACACGTTCAAAGCTTATCGACCTGACTAGGTAAGTAAAAAAACTAAAAATACCACACGCACACACACACACACACCACACTTCCTGTTTCGTTGAATAATTTCTAAAATCTGATATAGTTTTCCACATGTATATTTATGTTGTCGATCACCACATTGTGCTGTTTTATCATTTCAAGTAATTTTCCTCCTGTTCTCAATTTTTGGAAAAATGAGAAAACGTTACTGTTTTCTATTGACGAACTGAATCGATGATATAATTCCATGAACGCCGTGTAAATAAAATCTTTGTATCTGAGATAGGTTCATCAACAGCCCCGTCTAAAATGTTTTTCTTAGACTTGGACGATCAGTTTCAGTGTCGTAAAGTTATTAACGTCTTTGGAAAATGGGTACTGTATGAACTCTCTGAACCCTTACACACAACATTTAATTTGTTGAATAGGCACATAGTGAGAGAATTCTAAATCGGATTGTCCCCTGCATGGTTAAAAGTAGATCCTAAGGATTTCTATAGTCAAGACATCAATGAACTTCCACCAAAATGACAAAAGTGTATCATCAATACTTCGAGTAGGTAATTAGAGAGATACTTACTTTTTAATTTTTCCCTTTGTTTTTGATGTTTTCCGAATCTGCAGTATTGTTTTAACATTCATAAGTGCTTTTTAGGGACTAAATTGAATAATGATTATATATATTTATTTTGATTTAATTTTAATAGTATTTACCTACATAATAAAGAGTTGCGCATTGCGAGTGCGGCTGCGAGCGTGAGTATGTATAGCAGCCGTATGACATGATGTCGACAGCGACATGCGGTGCCTTTACTAAAACAATAACTAGGTAGGTACCTATGATATAAAACCTACCTATTCTTACTGATACTTATTTGGACCGCGGCTCTGCTTGTATGGACTATCGTGTTCGTCAGGATTGTTGTAAGCCAATAGATACCTATCAACACTTATGGCGGTCAGCTAGAACTATGCGTCGCGCCCGGGTGCCTTGCACCCTTTGCATTTCTAGGTAAATACGGCCCTGTGTAGGTACCCAGTACCTAGTTACTTAAAAATCATGTAGATATTCTAGAAAAATGTCGTTGTGGTGAGCGCCACCTGGTGGGGAACATACCTAGCCTACACATTATGTCAAGGTAAAATGAGTAGGTATAAAGACAGAACATGTTAATCCAGATGTTCAGAGACAAGCCTACTGGATATCGGACACCTATAATTAGGTACCTAGTTGACGGCAGTGGCGTGGCGGCCTACGTCATAGAATACTATCGTGTGAAAAACATTTAGAGGGTGAGCCCCGCCCTCGGGTCCGACCAGCTAATAGTAATCGAGTGGATCTGACGGGGCGGAGCGCAACACTCTAAGAGCCAATCGGGAGCGAGGTTGGCGAGGGGCGGTGCGGTGCGGCGCGGTACGGGGGGGGCCGTACGACAGCGGGTAGCGGGCGGCGGGAGTCGGGCGGCGCGGCAGTAACGCGAGGCGCGCCGTTCCGAGCGTGTCTTCCGCATGTGTGGCGCTCCGAGTGCGGTCCGGAGCTCGTGCGAGTGTTGTGCTAGTGCTGTCTGTGCGTTGGTTGCGTGTTGCGTGTTGACCGTGACCGCGACCTCGACCTCGACCTCGACCGCACGGAACCCAACAGACGAACAGTCGGCCGGTGTGTGGGCCGCGAGTCCCGCAGGTGCGGACACTCCTCATATGCTTTATTACTGTAGGTAGTTTTGTTTACCTTTACTTCACTGGATAATCTTAGGTACTTAGTTAAATGAAAGCATTTGGCTCATGCTCGTAGGAGTAGCGCATGGTGCGGGCGCAGCGCGGGTCTTCTGCCTACTGTAGGTACTGATGATGATAAATTACGTTTGAGAGTTTCTAGAAACAATGTTTATGCTGTAGGTACCGTATTGTTTTTATCCGTTAATTAGACCAGAACCGGAAACGCTCTGTGAAAGAAAACATAAGTAGGTAATTAAAATTATCATCAGGAACTCTAGTAGCTCGCTGAAGACTATGCGTTTCGCAGCATCAGAGCGGCAGACAGTGACTAGAGCGAGGTGGGAGCGCGAGGGTGAGTGCGCAAAAACGTAATTTTTAATAAAACTTTTTGATAGATATTTAAGATATAAAATAGGGAAGAGCTGATCGCGTTGCGCTCGCGGGATTCGCGGCATTCGGAACCAGCAGCAGTATGATTTCATATTATACTTACGGTTAGTTTAGATTTCTTATAAAGTTATGATCACCTATTTAGTTAAATTAATTAAAATTGTTATTGTGTTAGTTCGTCCGTGAGGTTGTACATGCCTACAGGTCCTGTCAGGTTCGTAGGCCTGCTGCATTATGCTGAGACAGGGATCTATTCAACCCGTGCAACACTCCATTCATTGTGTGATGTTATTGTCGAATAAACGCTTTTTATTTTCTTTTGGAGTTTAATCCCCGAGATAAGAAGACTTATTTATGAACGTCAAAAGCACCAGTTCAGTTTCGATCCATTTTTGTAAACTTTGCAAGTATTGTTTGTACACTTATTAAGTCATAATCATAATCATTTATTTTATACAATGTAATACATCAAGTATGGCTGAACCCTGTCACCTCAACTAGGTATAACCTGTGTCTCAGGTAACAGTGTCTTTCTCAATATACAACAATTACACGATTTCTTACTCTCAAACTACGAATTAAAAGAACAAGTAGATACTTACAATTTTGAATGTATGTACAAAGAGAATCTACCCCAGACATTACTTATAACTGCCTTAAGATCGATCTAATTATTAATATAAGCGTAAATATTATATAGGTAGTGAAACGCGTTTAACAGTGAAAGTTGCTTTTCATGATTCTTGTAGTTATTGTCCGGAAAAGCGGTGATGTGGATTGGAACTCAAAGTACGCGATGCAAGCAATAGGTACCTAGAACAAACAACAAACAATGGAACTTTCATTTGTCTTTAAAGAGATGAGACGTCATAGGTATCTAATTAGATATTATTATTGTGTCGGGCGTTTAATCCGTGAAATGTATTATTAAATGATCCGCAAGGCGCCATGTTGTTTATTGCTCGTATTACTGTTAGTTATATAAGAAAAGCCGAGAGGAACTTGTGAGATAAATCGAATTTTTTCATAAATCCTGTTTCACTCAACAAACTAAAAATTAGATAATTGCAGTAAGTCTATAGATACTACCATACATACTGGGAGATGTTCAATATATAAATATATGTATATAAAAATACTCGTTTAACTGGAAATACAACTTGCCACTTCCCAAAGTAACTCTATGATCCAGGTATTCGATCATTTCTATCACTAACCTAATCTTGAATTTCGTAGGAGTTGGAGAAGATTAGTAATGTAATGTATTTTCGCTCAGAGTTGATGACGGTGAAGTGGGCACGATACGTCCATTGTTATTGTTAGGGATAATCCGATTAAAAACTGAGAATTTGCAAAATTTCCAAACAGTGCTGAATATATTTAGTTCAATTTGTTTTAGGTAGCGTAGGCAAAAGCATTCTATATCTACTGTTCCCAGCGCACGGGTAGCGGGTACGCACTCCACTACGTGAATAGTTTAGAGGAAGCGCAGACTCCACTTACTCCAATATCCACAGGCCGTCGCATAGTGAAGAACAAATGGATCGCGCTCGTGCGTGTCATGTGATTATCTCCGCGACGAATAGGAAAAACGCTTCAAAGTTTCAAACTCAACTTCAACTACATACATATCTATATGTTAATAATTAAATAAAAGGGATACGATGACGAGGCTCGTTGTCGGGCAACTGTGCACTTGTAAACAAACTTTAAACTACATCTACCTATAAGTAGGTACTTGCTAATATAATATTATAAAGAAGAAATATTCCATTTTTGTATGCATAAACTGAAGAACTACTGGACCGATTATAACAATTCTTTCACCAATATAACATAAAGTATCAGCGAGTAACATGGGCTATACTTTAATTTGGAAAATAAATTTATCCATCGCACAAATGTCTATAGTTTCACACAAAGTATTAAAAATTACCTAAAACATGTTATCTTCGCGTGCGCTGCGAAAACTATTAATGTCGATGTTATGTAGGTACATAAAAAAATACTATATCTACATATTGAATGTTCTCACTAATGTGAACAAAAAATTCGTAAGATATGTAGGTAATTACTATAGTTATGTTACAATAAACATTTTTTAATTCAAATTAGTTGACAAAACAAAACTCAGAAACGCACAAAAAGTAATTGATTATATCTGTATCATTACATGAAGCCTAATCCAAATCACTTATCATTTATATTGTTTACGTTAGAGTAAATTACATACTTTTTGAATTATTCAAATCAGTAAATTTGTTTTCAAGTTATGATTAGTAAAATAAAATAAACATTGTAGCGATACGTAGTTATTGCAAACCGCTCGTATTTACTCTATGGAACAATGCATATGCATTGTGCATATATGTAACATACATATGTTATTATAGGTAGATAAACAAAAATGTTTACTAACTAAACTAATATTATAAGGTTTAATAATAAAAAAATGGTTCCAAAGAAAACAAGAAGATTCAAAAGAATCAGAAACCTTTATGAAAACTGCGATAATGTAACTCAAACTATTGAAATTTGTTTAAAATTATTTAAATAAATAAATTAATGTTATTATAAGTGCGCTGCGAAAATATAATGACATTCGTATCATGTTAGCCTTTTCCAATTAGATACTTTCATAATCCAGGATGATGTCAGTTTTCATAACTGAATTTGAAAAAAGATCTAGACTGTAGATATATGATTACGCTGTTCTGTAGGCGCTAAGCAGTCATATACCTACTTATATAAAAATTATTTTTATTATGTAGTTCCAACGATTGTGTTGAGACTATATATAAGTAGTTGTAGTTGGTTCTCGCGTAAACATTTCTAGCATAGTATATAGGTACAATAAACCGGATCAACATAGGTAGGTATAGGTATATAGATAAAGGTGTAGATATGATAGATGACGCGCAACTCATGAAACGTGTACATTAGATGGAAAGTCAATTTTTTACACAAACGGCTATTCATAATTATGTTATTAAATCTTTTTTTACTACAAGTTTAAATGTAAGACACAAGATTAAACTACCTTCTTATATTCATAGGAATTATTTATGGTAAATTAATAGTTCTAAAATAAGGAGGAACTTTAAAAAAATGGAGTCCTCTCTATCCCGGTTTTACCCCAAACAGTTAGACACTAGATAAGTAGTAAAAGTTTCGCTCACTAACAGATTATGAAAACCTATACCTATACTGTCTGGATTTAAAACAGAACAAAGTTACATTTCCTATGAATTCATAGAGTGGAATCATGTGCAGTACCAGGGCTGCAGGGCTGCAGGGACAGGGGCGCGGCCGCGGCCGGTCGGCGCGTCTTGCTTGCTACCAGAATACAGTAGATACATATATCTACAATATATAAATAAGTATTTACCTACATCTTGTTAAGGAGACATTTAACATTAAAACTATTTTTGTTATAACACTTTGAATAACTCTGTTACTATAATAAATCTTATTAAATTTAAGTACTTATATAACAAGAAAACATTAAATGAGTAGATACTTAATCTAAATATTTCATATTTATAGAGGAAGAGTTCAAGTAAATAAGCAGATAACACTACCTAAATATAGTACTAAGTAGGTATAGAAAGTAAACAAGCTAAATTAACTATTAAAAAGGAAACAAAAAAAAACCAGACTGCAAAAACACTACTAAAATATTTTTTTCTATTTTTGCTTTTCAATTTTTTTTAATTCCCAACTGTTGTAGGTACTTAAATACTAATATAATATCTGGGAGACGGTGTCTTATAAAACAAAGAAAGACACATATCTAGATATGTAGGTAAACTTGGAATGCAAAACTTTAGGTACCTACTTATCTAAACACAAATTACCATTAAAATCGTTGGAGCAGTTTCCGAGAAACCAATTACGTATATATTTATATATAAAATACAAAATTTACTTACATAATAGTATTAGTTAAAGCCTGTGTCACTCCAACAGTTAGACGAATCTAACGGCACCTCATAATGCTATTAATGCTAACCCATCAATCCGCGTAGGCTACAGTGCGTGACAAATAAATAGAAATACATATAATCAAGGCCAGCTCTGGGGCTGAGAAACCCGGGACACCAAAATTTAGGCCGAATCCGAAGGCAAGTAATTAAGACAGGTGCTCAGTAAAGAGACTTGTGCCGATAAACAATATGTATACTTTTACTTAAACAGATATTTACCAATAAAAACATAAAACTATATAATACGTAGGGGAAAAGTTTTTACGCATTTTTATATGAAAACTCAAGACATTTTTTCAAAGTATATTTACAGTATATATGTGCCGTTTTGTTCAATGACTTTCTGCCATTTTGTAGGTAGAGCATGGTCCCGTTGCTGTAGAAAATTTGGGACTTCTGATTTAAAAAACGCGACAAATTACCTCTCACAACCTAAAGAATTCTGAAGAGACCGAAACAGGTGAAAATGTGAAGGTGCAAGGTCAGGGCTATGCGGTGGATGCACTAACACCTGCCAGCCAAACTCTTAATTTTTGCTGAGTGGCTAAAGATGTGTGTGGTCTAGCGTTATCGTCATGAAAGACCAAACTCTTCCTGTTGATCAATTCTGGCCGCTTTCTCTCAACTGCTTCCTTTAATCTCATAAGTTGTTGACAGTAGGATCGAAATCGATGATTTTGCCGGGCGGTAAAAGCTCGTAATGAACAATGCCCTTCCAGTCCCACTATACACACAGTATCACCTTATTTCGAGTTAGCCCAGGTTAAGCCACATTCTGTGAAGCCTGGCCGACCTTTTTCGCACGTTCTTGTCGTACGTGATCCACTTTTCATCGCCAGTTATCAATCTCTTCAGAAACGGCTCGGTTTCATTACGTCTCAAAAATAAATCGCAAATGAGTACTTAAGCTTTTTTGAAATTCTATTCTACTACATAGCACTGTATGACAGGTGCTGGAATAAACATAACTTTTATAAACTCGTCTTTCTCGCTTTGAATGTCACATGATGGATGAGTTAGTGCGTTATTAAGGAGCAGTTTCCTCTCTTTTACCATTCTTCAACTGATGTGCCCTTTACAGACGGTACAGAAATTCCTAAACCATTTTGTAAAATTATTATTATGAATCCAGGCTTTATTTTGCGAGGTTTAAACAATACATATTGCAGACGTATTAACCTGTATGAAACAACGTAGGTTCCTGCTTTTACTAAGTATGCACTCGATGGATGCCAGTAGCGTTAGCACAACCTAAAGCTTTGTTTTTATGTTTTTTTTTTCATGATTTGAGGAATTTTCTATTATTGCCAAGCTTGGCAGGCGTATTGGCGATTGCAGTTTGACCGTGAATAAATACACTCGAGGGACGCTGCTGCCCAGGCGATCTTCGGTTAACCCCTTAGTTACCTCTTAAGACATCGACGGGATGAGATGAAGTGGTGCTATTCTAAGCCGGCACACAAACACACAGACTTACGAACAACGCGGGACCGGTCTAGACGTAATTAGGGTACCGCACAAATAAAAAAAAAAAACTGGTCATGGTGAATCAATTCGGGCGCTGAAATGGCTTATGATAAGTAAACCATAAGAAATATAGCAAATTAATGTACTAGGTACATAATCATAGACATTAAAAAGACGTACAAAAAAGTTCGGGAGAGTATACGTCTATCTTTTAAGGAACACCCACAATAAGCACTTTTGTCTTTAAAATAGCCGGGAACGAGGGAGTAAAATTCGCGCGGGCATTCTGTGGTCCACGTAAGCGAAGCCACAGGTACAGCTAGTTAAGCAATATAATTCTTATCGATTTGTTAAAACAGAAAGCGTGCTAATTAATACATTTACGATATCCACTATACCAATACGCGATATCCAAATGTTTAAGATGTAGGTATGACCTACCTACCTAGGTAGGACCTATGTATATGTAATACATGCTTCCGGTTTAGTTATTGATGCAGTCCCATCGCGACCAGTGCTGTCAAGTCTACCAACTTTTTCGTAGATCTACCTATTTTGCATTCAGTGTACCTATCTACCATTATGACCCATAAACCTACCTATTTTCAGATAACGCAGTCAAACAATTAAAGTTGGTTTTTACTAACGTTTAAATTAAACCCTACGTGTAATTTGTGAGAAAATGACTCGCATTCCAATATAGCAGTGCCAACGTTAACTTTGAGAGACTAATTTCTTCTATGAATAATATAACGATCTGCCAGAAATAGATTTTGCACTGACACTCTAGAAGTCTAGACTACTCTAGAGGAATTGCTGCATACAGTACTAAAAGATTAATTGCAAATAACGGGCATCCTACCTCAGAACATTTATACATCTAAAGGTCAGGCAACGAAGCAAATGATAAAATTAATTATATAACTAAACAGTATTATAAGAGTTTGTGATAATATAAACTGAATTGTTTCCAAAGTATTTGAATTTACTTTAATAAATAGACTTATGTAAGTACTCGGAAGGCCATCTTTTATTTATGAGACGAGGCGCGTACCGCACGGAGACAGGTTTCCTCCTATACCTTTGCAGGCATTTTATATTAGTTCTCGGGAGGTCAATCGTTTCCTCGTAAAAGGATTTGCCGTAATTATATTCTACTAAATCACAAATCCGTCAGCTTGGAGTTTAACTTATTTTCTTTATAGGTATAATTACTAAATATGTAATATGCCTAGAACTAATGGGGTATATGCATGAATTTTTTTGATTTTAATCGATGCCATATAATTTTTACAAAATCGTAAAAAAATATTTCGCTCAAAAAAACTTATATGAAATATATATAAGGACACAATGTCACACAAGGCCATTTAATTCTAAACTAAGCAAAGCTTGTAATATTACTTATAATACTTCTTTTTTAGTTTTTTTTAAGTTAAAGATATCAATCGAACTTGGGTACTTTAAACACCTGTCATTTTGGCGCGCTATCGTGACGTCATGGTATATAGCGATTTAATTTTACATCAATTAGTACAGGTCAAATCATAAGAACTTTTAGAAAATTAAACTTAAAAAATATTGAAGACATTTGGGGAATGTCAGTAGTAGTAGTTCAATCCTTAATTATCAATATTTCACCATATCTGGATCATATATTTAATCAATGCATAGAAACAGGAGCTTTCCCTAATATGATGAAAATAAGCAAAATAGTTCCATTGTTTAAATCAGCCTGTAGAAGTAATCTTGGTAATTATAGACAAATTTCTGTACTTCCTTCTATTAGTAAGATTTTCGGGAAAATTATGCTTAAGCAGTTAGTGAGTATCTTAATAAATACGAGATATTTGATAGCTGACAGATTGTATTTACGAAATCAAAATCCACCACTGACGCTGAAGCAACGCTACTAAGTCATATAAGAGTCGCAGGATGCAATCGGTGTACTCTGAGATCTCTCAAAAGCCTTTGACTGCGTTGATCACACCACGCTGCTTCTTAAATTAAAATATTATGGTGTCTGTGGCCCTTCTCTTGTCTTTCTAATCTCTTATTTAACAGACCGCTGTCTAAAAGTAAGTGTAAATGGGGCAACGTTTTCTGGATCTTTGGACAGAATTGGCGTCCCTCAGGGATCGGTTTTAGGACCATTTCTGTTTCTCGTTTATATAAACGATCTACTGCTAGGGATTGAAAACGGCACTACCATGGTTCTCTTTGTGGAGGACACTTCACTTATATTCAAAGTAAAGGGAATAGATTCGGAGCTTAGTCAATTAAACAATATTTAGATAAAATCTCTGAATGGTTGCTTTAAATAATTTACTGCTAAATGCAAATAAAATCAAATGTATGAGATTTGATTTTTGAGAGTATCAAGATAGAAGGGAATTTAATAAGCTTAGTTGATATTATTGTTTTCTGGGTATTAACGCTTGATTCAAAATTACAATGGGGTCCGCATATTAACACCTTGGCGGGAAAATTAAGCTCTGCTGCATTCGCAGTACGTAAAATTCGCCAGTTAACAGATATTGCCACCGCTAGGTTAGTCTACTTCGCTAACTTCTATAGCTTAATGTCTTACGGTATTTTGCTGTGGGGCTTAGCAGCTGAGGTAGACACTATATTTATATTTAAAAAGCGGACAATTCGTGCAATTTACAACCGAAAACCTCGGAATATAATATCTTAACTTTGCTCTCCCAATACATCCTTGATAACTTAATGTATACTCGTAAAGACTTAGTCAAGTTAGATTTAGTCAAAGATCAGCACAATGTTAAAGAAATGGAGATAAATTAGTCGTACCGTGTTTTAGACTACGTAGGTACTGTTAGGTATAAACTACATAAAAGGTACAATAAAAGTTTTTTAGGTAATAGCACATTACTGATTTACCGGACAACAAGTTCAAGGACCATGTCAAGCAGCTTTTTCTGTCAAAAGGTCTATTGTAGGGTGGATCATTATGTGAATGATAATGATGTCTGGAAGTTACACCCTGTCTGTGCATCCACTAAATTATTATTAATTTTTTATATTAACACTGTTGTATAGTTGAAAAAAAAAACATAAACCTGATCGAGTTTCTTGCCGGTTCTTCTCTATGTCTGGGATGTTTTCCGAACCGGCAATAGTGTTTTGACGTTCATAAGTGCCTACTTAGGGCCTCTACATTGAATAAAGAGTCGTTTGATTTTTGAATTTTTTGATCAACCCAAGCGAACGTTATCACCAATATTGTGTACTGTATTCATAATAATTTATTATTTTACGCCTTATTTTATATTATAATTATGTTATAGGCAAAGTATGAAATAAAGAGAATTATTACATACTTTGCCTAGGCATTTTTAGAATGACAAATGCTGTTTAGGAAAACTATGAAATACAACTCCGATTCGTTTGAACCGGGATTTTTGGTGAGATCTCAAAGTGTCATGTGAATGAGACAAACACGTTCATATATACGTTAAAAAAGGCTAAATCCCATTGATATAATGTTTTTGTCTTAATAACATTACACTTTGCGATCCCGCCAAAAACTCTTATGTAATATTGGACGGAAATCGGAGATGTATTTCATAGTTCCCGGTTTTTCATCAGAGGTCCTGAAGCCGCTGCGGTTGTGACTTTTACAGCTTCATCGAACTTGGTAACCTGATTTTTCTATTAACACCTTTATATAGTTGTGAAGATGATTTCGACTTCAGTATTTAAATCGTTTTTAAAGCCATTACAATATATTTTGTTGTTATACCGTCATAAAATACCCGACAACTCTAAACCACTCACTTGTTATGCACGCGCCATCGCGCCACGCAATTTTGCATCTTTTCAAAGTGAATATGAACATAATGAAATTACTATTACTTTTCTATAGGATATAGACACGTGTGCGAAAACAATTAAACGATAAATAGTCTAAGAATAATAGGAAAACATAGAGTCGAGTCGAGTTCTGGTTATTATTTTATACTAGCCAGCGCCCGCGACTTTGTTTATATGAAAATTGCTGTCATAGTTCAATGGGAACTGCCTAGATATATCTCTTATCTTGATTAAAAGTGGGCGGTGTTTAATTTTAGAATATGGTAGGTAATGTTGTCATCATTGTTCGCGGTTAGTTCTTTATTGATATGAAATCCATGCTAACATAATATTATATAGATTGAATAGTTTCCCAGTAATGCACGTTCTAATAGACAAGTCGACATTCATTTTATCATTTATATAAATGTTTGAGCATTTTTATCATTTCGCGTTAAATAAATAATTAATTTGACATTTTTCCTGCTAATGAAACTAATAGGCAAAATATTTAGCCAAAATTTAAATCCAGGAATTGCAATAATACCATTTAAATTACAATGTATTAACAAGTCTTAAAATGAAAACTATGACAATGAAGAGAGTTTTGAATGATTTCTTTGTAATTTTACACAGGATTGGAGTTGTCCAAATAGTAGAGAGATTAATTCATAGAAACTAGCTTATTTACGATTATCGTAAGACTGAAAAGGTTATGTCGACAAGTGGTCTCGTTGCATTCGAATCAGGGTCGGTAGTCTACTGATTATCCAAATGCATATTGTCGCTTTCTAAAGTGAGGAAACGAGCCTCTATGACGTCACATAGTTGGCGCTTCGGGCAGTGTGTTCCCTTCTTCTAAAGACATCAGGTCCTTTAAGAATAACGTGAAGAAATATTTATGCAGGCACGAGTGTTTGAAAGCTGTTTGAATTTCTACAAAAGGCTCAAGAAAACAACATCTTTTTCTGCTATTCGAAATATCAAACATTCTTCAACCAGTTACTCCAAGGAGTTTTCTACCTTTATATTTGACAGTGTGATCTGTAATTAAAGGTGAAACAGCAACTATCATGATCTGTTCCATTTTTGTAATTCCAATTAAACCACCGGAAATTTTAAAAACTTTAATCACATGTTCAAGAGTTTTGTCCATTGAATGATTTTGGTGTCCCTTCACAACAAAATTATAGTTGATGAATTGAAGATAGGCGGCGCGGCGTTAGCATTGTTTGTTATAAGCATGTATGTTTGCGAAACACGCGGTACCAAGACATCATTTGGGATACAGCTTCAAGTTGAAGATTCCAGTCTTCTTCGCGTTCAGGCTGTAAATTACTTTACAACAAACCTGTTAAATCCTAATATGAACACAAATGTAGAACTTGTCGTTATTGTTGCGAATATCGAATTATATTACTAAATTGAATATAACTTCAGCTTCATTCCATATAAAGTATCCATGGGCTTTTCATAGGAAATTGACATACTTACGGTTTCATATAATTACAATGTGTATAGGGTTTAATACCTAGATGAAGATTGTAAAATTGCAATGAATCATAATATGAAAGATGGTGAGGTCTGGAAAAGACTCTCACTCTGTACATTATCTCAATATAATTATGTTCCTTACCGGCTCTTCTCGATGACTGTGATGTTTGTACTGGCCGCGCTGGGTACTGATTACCTGTAGTTCTGTTCCATAGGGAATCCGGTGTTATAATACTTGTGTTATTGTTATCCCAGAGGATGCTCGAGAGGGAGCGGCGCGGGGGAGGCGAGCGCGGGTGTGAGCGGGGCGCGCGGGGTGTGGCGGCGGCATGGCGGTGAGCTGCCCGAGGTGATGTACGGCGCCTACTACCCGTACCTGTACGGGCGCGGAGCTGCACGCTCCTTCCACCACGCTCCCCACTTCCAGTACGACCGGGTCAGTACATACTGCTGCCTACTCCCGTCGTCACTGTCCACGCCACAAGTCTAGCTACCTGCGGATCTCTCCACTTCTGAACCGACCACAAAGAGAAATACCAAGCACAACCGTCGCCATGTTTCTTTGAGAGACCTTGAGCTTTCTTGTCAAGTCTAGAGTAATGAGCGACCACGTTTCATCACCACATGTAATCAGTGGCAACACGCACTAATCAAAGAGTTTCGTCTTGAGATTCTGCAGTATCTTGGACGAGCAAGGGTTGCTCAGCTTCCTAAATGCTGCCCAGCTGAATAACATTTGAGTATTGACATTTTTCTCGAAGCTGTAGGTATGGTACCTATCTACCTAACTGAATACTTTATCGTATTTATGAACAAACAACCTCGAGCGTAGGGTCTCGGAGAATTAATCTTATTTTTGTTAACACAGGGAGAGTTTAAATATCTAAAATTATTAAAAGTTTGTTTGCGTAATAAATGAAAGCGCACTAATACTTGAAGGTTTTGTAAACTTTGTTTCATACTGTATTGTCCTGATTTATATCAAATCACTAACACCTCACCAGTGCACGTCCGCTCCGCACTACGGTCGGCTTGCAACTGCTCCAGTCGTAGGCGCTTATCTCTGTCGTAGGTACTTGAAACGAAGTCTATACACTATCTCTTAAAGTCAATACACTACACATTCAATTTTGTATTACTTCTCAACAGGTTTTGATGATATTTTGTACTCGGTGTTCTTTTTTTTCTATACAACTAAGGTGGCCAACAGCATTCACTACGACGTTACAATAAACTTATTTACTCTTGTTGTATCAAAATGGAATTAGTATAAGAGTTGAGTTCTATCCAGCAGCACGTTCTCTTCTAAGTCACAGCAACATAATGACATGTACCTACTTATCGCGATACCGTGTGTTGAGTGGACCTTGTTTCCCGCAGTTCAATGTACAAAGCGGCGCTGGCGGCGCGAGCGGCGCAAGCGGTGCGGGGGGTGGTGCTGGTGGCGGGGAGGGATACGCGTCAGGCGCGGCGCTCAGCTCGGGCTCGACGTCGTCGGGCGCGGGGTCTCCACCTCACGCGCACACGCACACTCTCACGCACACGCACGCTCACGCGCCGCCGCACTCGCACGCTCACTCGCACCTCGCTCAGCTCACGCACCACCACCGTTTGCGCGCCAAAGAGGAGGACGCGCACGGACGTGCCAGCGCTGACGGTAACACCCCCTTTACTTTACATATTTTAGGTTTAAGGTTTGACCACGTTCTCCGGCTGATATTAAGTGACGATGTGCCTTATGATAACATGTAACAGGTTCAGCTGACACGGACTTACTCTTAAGTCCAGCTACCAGAAAACACACACACACACACACACACAAAACACCTATAAATGATTGGCAATAAATTTTAATTTTAATGGTGACAGTTATCGAGGCCTTGCTTTGGTTAAGTGCGAGTATTTGAGGATGTGTTTCTTCATAGAAAGCTCAGGCTCTTTGTATCCATGCGGTCTGACGGTGTCATCATTCTTACCTATTCTGTAACACGTAAAACCTGGAACAAGGAGACTGAGTAATGCTGCAGCAGAAGCTATACCAGCAGCCGGAACACATCGATGCGTTGTCCGTTAGATGGTGCCTCATTTATGGTGTACATGTGGAATTTGTATGTTTCAGTGTTGTTATGTGCAGGTGGCGGTTCCTCGGAGTCGGATGGCGAGTGTGGAGGCGCGGGCGGAGGTGCGGGCGGAAGCGGGGGCGGGGCGTGTCGTGCGCGCGCGCAGTACGTCAGCGCGAACTGTGTCGTGTTCACGCACTACTCGGGTGACGTGGCGAGTGTCGTGGACGAGCACTTCGCGCGTGCGCTCGCGCTCGACAAGCACAAGGGTGAGCACTGACCAATGTGAGCACGTCTGTCTACTCTCTCCTACCTTCCTCTACATACATATATTATTTTATTTATTTACCTGATGTTAAGTGCTCATTGCAGCCTCAGTGTATATCTGAGAGTCGGGGCTATATGATAGACTTGTGAACACTTCCCAGGTGGGAGTTATCGCAAGGAAAAACCTTATCCTTTGTGGTTATCAACTCCGACCAGTTAGTAGAGATCAGAGTCGATGGTTTCTCTGTAAGCTAATGTTTAACAATAAAAGCTTCTATAAACGATGCCTTTCCAATCCCCCAGATAACATAGGTAAGAGTACATACGACATTTCCTTTGCTCATCATCTTTTCTGCACGCTGTTGTCGTAAATGATTCAGTGCTCCTCACCAGACGGTAGAGAAACGGTTCGGTTTCGAGAAAGTGCTCTATGATCAGGTTTCAGATTATATATCGGTGAGTTATGTAACTCGCACTTTTTCATCAGTCTAAGCTGTTTTCTGAACAATACTTAGGTATTAGCTATGTCTTAACTAATAATATGCCTATTTTGCTCCGTTTTTCACATATGGCAACGATTTTGTATTTATGAGCGCGATCAAAAACCGAATAGAACTGCATCTTAGCTACGTAGCAAGGCGTGAAGATCCGTAGACGTCGTCGAGTCCGTGAACAATTTACCACGATATTTCTTTTATCAGCGTACTTATGTTGTATTTTTTCACATTTTGTAAAAAAAAAAAAAAATTGTCATCAAATTTCTTCTTTAGTTTCACTTTCACTCAACAATTGAATAATGGCGGGAAGCAGTATCTATATTTTTCTTAAAGCACAGGAATCATTTCCCTAATACTATCTTAACGTATATTCAAATACAAATACAGTACAATACGGTTTAGGCAACGGTAAAGCCTCGTACGGACTGTTTTCAACGCACGGTTTTTACGCTGTTTTCATATAAGATCATAGCACTATTAGAGGAGATGTAATTTTTATATTCTACATGCTTCAAAAACCATCGATGTATTATTAAATCTAGGACAAGAACATATTTTGCATTTGTAGGTACATTTTTCAAGAGGTAAGTCTTTATCACGTTTATGATATGCTGTGTTCAGTTAAATCCATAAATTCAGTTAATGTTCACTAATTGTAAAGAAAATAAAGCAATTTGAAACCCGGTGCTAAAGCGTTCCGCTTGAGCCTGAATTAATATTAAAATTATAATTATAATATGTTCTGGTTTACAGTCATTACTAACAGACGCACATTAGTTACACTACAAGATGTAGATACACATTTATGCTTGTGTAGATAGATATAATATTTTTGTAATCTTGACGTAATGAGATGGCGGCTCTGTTGGTAAAACTGTCCGGCAATTATTGTGGCAAACAAGAATTCATGTTTAATTAGTAACCAAACTAGATCACGGAATACGCGTTTACAAACGCATCAGTTGGACGGAGTCACGTGCAGGCGGCCGCCGCGATGCTCCCATAAAGGAATCTTACAAATATTCTCCAAGTTAAATCGGCTAATACTCCTTATTTTATTGTTTTTCTCGTGTGTAGAGATTGCAATGATATAGTTTTAATATTCTCGGAGCGTTCGGGTTCTCGGTCGCGGGAGGTGCGGGGTCGGAGGAAGCCTTGCCTGGGAGCTATACCGGGAACGGTCGCGATCGGAAAAAACTGTGGCACGGCGTTCGTAGAACAACTCGCGGCAGTCGCACAGTCGCTACCCGCTGCTAACTGCATAAATCAACGAGTGAATTCACACTACGGGACCCCGCACCCCGCACCCCGCACCCCGCATCACTTCGAGCCGGTTTCATTACGCCCCGCGTGTAATTGTACTCGGCCGCGACCAGCCATTGAAGCGCGGGAAGTATAACTCTGCTGGCGCGGGTGCGGGTACGGATGATGCAAGTGTTAGACACACTGTAGCGTAGTTGCACTAATATACAGCATACTAACTTGCTAATGCAGCACACGTCGCTGCCGCACCCCGCACCGCGCACCCCGCACCCCGCACCCCGCACCGCGCACCCCGCACCCGCACCCCGCACCGCGCACTCCGCACCCCGCACCCCGCACCCCGCACCCCGCACCCCGCACCCCGCACCCCGCACCCCGCACCCCGCACCCAATGCACAGTTTGCAATATCATTATCATTAAATTAATACGTGAATCAAAAACTTTATACCCCTTTTGTAAGCGTATTGCGTGCACAGAAGACTGTGATATTTGGCATAATTAAAGTTTATAAGGAGAAAGAGTGGAGAAAGCTAAAATTTATCTATAATATCAGTTACTAATATTTTAAATTAATACTGCAAATCCTAATTCGTCCAGTTCTATTTAACTTAGACCCCCAAAATATTGACATTGTCACTCAACGAAAAGTGACACCAAGTGATATAATACTCATTGTTTATGTTCATGAATAGGTACTGCAGATGTCAAACAGGAAATAGTCTATGACTGAAAGTCGCTGGTCAAATTTCCATCATTGAGCGACCACTAGTACGAGTAGATAGGTAGTTGTTGAATACAAACAAAGGTTTCGTTTTCTGTTCTATTTACTCATTCTAGTAGAGGCGCTTGTATCAACCATTTCGTATATCTGTGAAAAAAAGTGAAACAATCGAACGTATTTGTACATCGATATTAAAACACATTGGACAGTAGAGACTCCCAGCAACACTATAACGACAAAGTCTGAACATTGAGGGCGAACGGTGTGGCGCGGCGCGGCGCGGCACGGCGGCGGCGAGGATGATAGGATTTTTGAATTAGTAAAAACTGAACGTTAGATTGTGAGTTAGAAGCGCGCACGTCTCGTCTCGGAAAAACACTAACATTGGTTAAATATGAGGCGAGCCGAGCCGCGAGACAAAAACTCACGAGCAGACCGCTTTGTAAGGACCCCTCCCCCCGCGCCTGCGTCACAAAATCTGCAACTATTCGCGAGGTCTCATGTTGTATATTGCTCGAATTGACAGCTTTTTAAATATAAATATGGTATCTACCTCAGCTGCTAAGCCCCACAGCAAAATACCGTAAAACATTAAACTATGGAAGTAAGCGAAGTAGACTAACCTAGCGGTGTCAATATCTGTTATGTGGAGAATCTTACGTACTGCGAATGTAGCAGAACTTAATTTTCCCGCCAAAGTTTTAATGTGCGAAGCCTACTACAATTTTGAATAAAGCGTAACGTCCAAGAAGACAGAATTATCAACTAAGTGTAGTAAATTCCAACGGAATAAAACGCGTTACTTACAGTTGGTTATTAACACTTGTACATAGATATACTATTTCTTAATAATTTCAGCAAGAACACTATCACAGATTGTATTTCTCCTGTAACGCATGCACGTCAACAACCCGTTGTTCGCTGACATAAGCACGATCACATAATATACCTACTCTTAGATACCCTTCTATAGTTAATAGTGATATTGGATAACTTATGTTTCGGCTTTTTAAAAAATATTTTAAATATTAAAACAGACCAAATATTTCTTTGTTTATTGTATAATTATTACTAGTAAGGGAACTGATCTAAAGATAAGAATGACTACTGATGCGATTGATTTATGTTTATAGGTGCGAGGGTCTGGATGTATTATAGTGCAGATCATTGTACCTTTATTAAACTTTAGACCTCATATTTATTGTTACTTTATGCTTATTGGTTTATACTTTGAAACTAACGAGACTTCATTGTGTCATTTAAATATTAGTCAGTGAGTAGTAATGGTATTAATATCTGGGCGACAGAGCTTTGCTCGGCGCCTTACAAAAAAAAAAACCTATCTAGGTATACTTGGAATGTAAAACATTATCTAAATACAAAGTTTTATCCAAATCGTTGGAGCCGTTTTCGAGTAGTATATGTATATATATATACAAGAATTGCTCACTTAATATATAATAATAAGATATAAGTAAGGAAACGATCTATAAACTAATACATTGATTCAAATTCCTCTTACTAGCTCTAATCCCACTATAAATGGAGTCGGCTCTCTTGATTTTCTTCCACCAATAGAAGCTTCATCATGCTAATCCACCAGGTAACCGGAGGTTGTCTTCTACCTCTTTTATATTTAGTAAATTGCAATGCTTTATTCACTACATGCTCCGCGTCTCTTCACATCACGTGACCATACCATCTGAGATGGGTCTCAGTTGGTTTTTCTGATATGGGGGCGTATCAGTATACGTAGATATGCTCGTTTTGTACTTTGTCTAATCTCGTCACACGTCCAGACCACCTCAGTATCGGTCCTCTAGATCTTCCATTAGTTCTTATTGGCATACGTGCAACTCATAAAACTATAGGTACTACATCGTCGTCGACGTTTCCTTGGTCTGTGATAACCGAGACAAAGTATTTGAATGTTCTTAATATATTATAAAGTAATATTGAAAGAAGAGTAAATGCTGAAAATTTATACGAAAGCTCGTCTAGCTATGCGTAGAGGAGTGTTGGTTCCAACACTTATGTACGGAAGTGAAAGCTGAGTGTGGCAGAAAAATCATGAAAGCAAAATTAATGCAGTAGAAATGAGAACGCTAAGGAATATGTTAAGAGTGAAATTAGTGGCAGGTTAATATTGTAGTCAAAGAACGTTTTCGTGTGAAAAAATAGTCACACGGATTGATAAAGGGGTCGTTCTGAAGACAGATCAAGTCAAGATTACTTTAAACCGACGAGCGTGCTTGATGCTGGCTGATAAATATTAAAGAAGTGAAAGAAGCCAGTATCGTAGCAAGTGGAAGAACGTGGCCTCCGCTTACCTCGTTGGGAAAAAGGCGTGATATATGTGTGTATTTTCGTGACAGGCGTACGGTTACAGTATTCAGGGTAACATGTAGATTGTGTCTGGGCTGCAGCTGTTATGAAACTGACATTGTAAATAATTAGCATTTACTCTACTTACTCGTAGATCTACAGACTCTAGAGCTGTAATCAATGTGGTCAAAGTGGTCTGTAACTCGGTTGTCGATTTGGCTATTAGAACAATATCGTCTGCATGCACGAGGATCCAAAGCAGTGATGATTGAATATCTCTTGTAACGAAATTGATTACTAAATTGAAGCACAGAAGTCTAAGGGCCCCCGACCTCGGACTAACTTCTGTCAGCCCTGCGAGACTTTGGACTCTAGTACGAACGTCAATATACATAAATATATTGGACTAGTTTTATGTATTAATCTGTCAAATGTTGGTCCCTCAGAGCTTGCCAAACTAGTCTATGGTATCCCATCAAACACCTTTTCTAAGTCGATGAAGATGAAGTACAGATCTGTATTATTGAGCCGATGCTTCTCTGTCACAACTCTGACAGCCTGTATAGCATCTGTTGTGGGTTTTGAGGGGGTAAAATCAAATTGATTTAGGTTCATGCAAGTAAAATATTATGAAATTATACATTTAACCAGTTGAAATATATACCATTATGATCTATGCACTTTCGGCGTTTTAAAGGTAGTTCATTCATTCCACTGCTGAAAAAATTGTTGTAATCAATAAGATCTTTGAAGGCGGTTTAGACAGCCTCATCAGAATGTATAGTTTTCCTTGCAAAAAGTTGTCCAAATTCCGATAAAAATGGTAGTCTGTTAGAGCAAGGTAGAGAGGTAGAGTATGGTAGGTGTCAGAAACATTCCAACCGCAGTTACTCTAATTAAGCGACCGTCTGTTGCTAGTTGTGGGGTAGAGAAATTGACCAGTATCTTTTTCTGAGTCAACTTTTGCTTGGGACAGGATTTGGACGGTTCTCCTGGATTCAACCACTGTGATGAGTGTTTCCGATTATCGTAAAGGAGTCATTTTTCGTCACAAGTAACAATACGATTCAAAATTTTCTCATTATTATTGTGACGGTTGAGTAATGTAACGCAGCACTTAATGCGTGTTTGTTGAAGTACTTCAGTCAATTCATGAGGTACTCATTTAGCGAGCTTTTTCACTTTTGCAATTTGTTTCAAGTGAATTAAAATTATTTTATAACTCACACCGAAGCTTGCCGCTAACTCTGACGTGGTTTGCGATAGATCTGCTTCAATAATCACCTTTAATTGTTCGTTAACACCTAGGGTCTCCGGCCGTCCACGGGCTTTTTTCGCATGTCAAAATTATCAGAACGAAAACATTGTAATCAAAAACGTACCATGCTTTCTTTTACAGTAGTTTCCCCTACACATCACTAATCCTTCGTGCTGTTTCTGCAGCGCTGATGCCACGGTGGAACTCATACTCGTAAATAACGCGACAGTTTCCCATTGCGAAATGCAAATGGTGCGAAAACATATCACTAAGTTCAAAACACAAATACAGAAGCCAAAATTTGAATTGGAAACAGATATTTGAGATCAAAGTGGTCATTTGAACAAAACGACAATTTCATATGTAGGGCCATAATATATACTTGGTTTGAAATGTTGTCTTGATTTGTTTCTAAACTTTGCAACTTTAAAAAAACAACAACACGACAACAACTTTAAACAAATTCATGTTATTATTTACAAAATACATAGGTATGCCGTTTTTAAATGAGTATCAGTTTAAAGAGGCGAGGAACATTGGGATGAGAAGTAGGTACGCAATATGTGAATATGTGAAGGTGTGTTTGTTTGTGTGTTGTGACAGAGAGTGTGCCGATGGCGTCGCGCAACCTGCCCCCTTCGTTCTTTAACGCGGCCGTGGCAGCGGGCGTCGCGCCGGGCCCGCCCTGCGCCGGCGTCGATCTCTACGAGTACGACGCCTGGCACCAGCACTACTCAGGGTACGGGCATGCGGCCCAGGCTGCCCAGGCGGCGCAGTACCACAGCATGGCGGCGGCGGCGCAGGCGCATCACAGCATGGCGGCGGCGGCCGGCTACAGCGGCTTGCTGCTCGGTCGCGGCTCCATTCACCACCAGTACAAGCCGGTGCCGGTCGAGTGGTCCGCACAGCACCACGCGCCGCACCATCTCGACCCCGCTTACACGTACCCCCCGGTACCAGCCGGTCAGTATCACACCTCCACTACACACGCACGCTGAGCGGCGCGGCGCGGCGGCGCGAGGTTTGTTCACGTCACATCAGAGCACGCAATAAATAACTGGTTCCGCTCGTTAATGATATCACGCTAATATGTTAGCTGTTACCGCGCTGATGAGAGGATGGAGGGGGGGGGGGGGAAGGGGATAACGCTCGTTCCTCACTGCACCGCCTCGCGTCGTGTTTAGTGATATTCAAAGAAATTCCAGAAGCGTCGCTCGGAGATATTTTAATTGTGATGATTTAAACTTTACATCCGAGTGACAAAACAAAGCGGTCCCGCTGAGGGCGCGCGACGCACCCTCGTCCCGTCACCCCCCGCCCCGCCCCGCCGCGGTCTGTGCTGCTCATTAGCGCGGCTTATGGAATAATACACAATTAGACATCTGAATTTGGTTAATCACCTTAATATCACAGTAATTTATACAAATAAATAAAATTAAAGTGTCCGTTTGTAATTTCTATGTCAAAATAACATCTTTTTATTAAATGCACATGTACGAGCTACTTATCATCTTAATTAACAAAAGTGCTTACGTTGCATCGTGCGCCTGCCTCGATAAATCGGTGTTAATCTTGCACTCAATGCGGCCGGTTATTTATTTATTTATCATTCCTTGTTAGCCCGTTTATCATTTACTATGATATTGTAAGCTAAGTACATCCTGCGCCTCCAACAGGACAACCGAGATGACATCATAATAATTATGTATATTATATTGTTATAAAAATGTATATTGATTGTTAGCAAGTAACACATAATCGCCCAGAGATTGTGATTTATAATAATTACTCGCAGTGTTATCCTAGTTATTTACCTATACCTTATTATTATACATATAATTCATAATTAATAATTTAGTTAATCATCGTATAAATTGATATTGTAAACTTATTAGTACATAATCTGACTTACGATTAATTTGGTATAAACCGGGTAGGTCGAGCCTTGAGGCATTCATTCTTGAAAGTAACCTCTTAGACAACGATACTCTGTCTGAATAAACCACGAATATTAAACTATTATTCTACAAGACTCGCAAGTTTTAACAATATACACTTGAATGCAGAGGCAGGTTAGGCCCCGCGCGATCGGTGCTGACATCTGACGACAACACTGTAATTTGCTCGGACGATGCTTTTTCTTTGTTACGTTTTACTTTCCATATCATGAAACAAAATGAAAGCAGAAATTATGTTTTTTTCAATAAAAAAAAAGCTATTATTTTGACTACAAAAAGAAACTACCTAATTTATTGTGGTTTAAACTTTAAAGCCATCCATCCTGCCGACAGTAGGTACCTACTGGCGCGCTCAGTCCACAGAGTACATTTGTATACAGGACCGTACCGTAGGATTATAATTGCGGTAGCCAAAAACACCGAATAAACTTCTAGTAAATGTAATAGTCTATTTTGCGAATTTTAATTATTATTTCTCTACTAAGCGATATTTTTGTTTTATTCTACTGACAACACTAACTAAACATTAGTCAATATAATTTTCGGGCATTCCCCGAATAGAGCGATATCAACTTGGAGATATTACTTGAACGAATTCAATACGCGTAGTTCGATTTGAATTTAGTAGAATACGTAGAAATGTTTAATTTATTTACTTTGTACCTTATTTCACTACAGTTCTGCAGTGCTGTCATTTTATATATTTATGTATCCATCTGCATCATGTATGTACATTTGTTCTTATATCCTATCTACGTACCGGTTGTTGGCGACGCGACGCTTTGGTCCTAACGCTGCGAACATTCGTAGGGTGGAGCCGCGGTCGTCTCTGATTGAATGCTCGGGATATCAAGCGATCTACGATGCGTTCTTCTGAACGTACCTATCGTGCTACAATCTGACCCCAAGCACCAATAGTCCTGGAGTTGTGTTACATTTAATTACGTCATGTTTTTACTGTACTTGATTGTTACGTATATCAATAGATGTGGTATGGACTAATAACTGAACAAAGCTCCTCCAGAGACACTCGTGTAAGGCGTGGGTAAGAGTGGCAGCGGAACTGCTCAAAAATAAATCGCTGGGAGCCAAGTAACTGGACCTTGGTGTTGTAGGATGTGGCTTACAATATTATAGTAAAATAACAACCGGGCCTCATTAGCCTAGTGATCGCCAGTGCGACTGCTATGATCGAGGTCCTGGGTTCGATTCCCAGGTCGAGCAAAAGGTGTAATTGGGGTTTTCTATGATATTCTCAGTAGCAGCTTGGAGTTTGGCATTTGTGCCCGGTTAATGGCAATAGGCTCGCCCCTTATTACATGGGATCTGGAAAAATACACTCGGCGAACTGTGGCTGTACATTAGTACACCTCTGCCTAACCCTTCGGAGATACAAGCGTGATGGTATGTATGTACAATCGGGCGATCTAAAGAATGATAAATAAATAACCGTCCGCGTTGAGAGCAAAATGAACACTGATTTTATTGATTAATTATGGTACCTACACGATGCAACGTATGCAGTTTTGCTAGGTCGTACACCCGGCTTAGGCTAATGCCGTGTGTGCCATACCGCGGATTAATTAATACGAATTTATAGTACGTAGGTATATAGTATGTATTTAGGCTGTTTAACAATAAGTCTAACTACTTAAAATAAGAATAGAAAGGGCTCGAACCTGTCTACCATTACGTACCTATCGCTAACAGCAGTCAACTGCACGTGTAGCGGTTAACAGAACATCAGGTGACACAATAATGAAAATTCTCGTCTAGCTGACCGGCGTATCTATAAAAATAATATAGTTTTTGTCATTCATTTTGCTATTTTTAATAAACGTATTCGCTATACTATATATATATATATATATATATATATATATATATACTATACTCGGCTTTTGAATTTTTACAGACAATACGATTGTTGAAGAAAATTAAGTAGGTAATGAAGGTACAACTGCAAATATTTGTAATATAACTGTTCGTTCTGATGCGGTTTTCGCAATAATTGAGTAGAGGCTTATTAGGATCAGTATCAATTTATTGGAAGAAGTATCTATATAACTGAAACTGGTCGCATAGAACAAGAAGACTCGTAAATCTACAACTATCCGGTACATAAGTAAATAATAACTGAGGCATAAGGTCAGTTATCTGGTGTAGGAGACTATTATTTTCAGCTCACTGTAATGGCAATTAATTATTTATAAAAAATTGTGTGTACTTATGTACGCATGTAAGTAGTTACACTTTTTTAGCATAATAACACTAAAGATAACTCCAAAAATTAAAATAAAAAAGTTTAGGATAGTACAATTCACATTATTATCATTGATTGCTAACTAAATCATTTTGCAATTCCGTGACGAGACGCGCGCGCAGCTCTTAATTTTACACTAAAACCCGAGAAAAAGTAGGTATCTCTTCAAAAAGTTTCATCAGACTTACTACTTATGTATTTTATTATTTTTTTATCATTTCCGCTATCTCACAGATTCAGATACAACTACTTTAACAATACTACACTACACTCTAGACTGGTGATCGGTTTACTGATTAGTTTTATGAAATCAATCACTAACAGTTTACTATGTCTTTATCTTTTTCAACACGTCTAACTCCAGAACTACCTATATGTGTGCGAGCGAGATAGAACGAGTTCTCACTTCCCGCAAGTACATTTTTTTATTATCTCCTAAACTATATATCCAAATAACATGCTGTAAAGAATAAAATTTAACTTCGTATAATAATTGCCTTTATGATGGAGAAACTTTTGTTCGTAAAGATTATTATGCGATGCCTAAAAATACATACATACATACATAAATCACGCCTATATCCCAACGGGGTAGGCAGAGACCACGTCCTTCCACCTGCTTCGATCCTGGCATACCTCTTTCAGTTCTTCGAGATTCATTAATCTTTTCATGCATGCTCGTCGGTTTAGAGTACTCTTGACCTTACCTTTATTCAGAACGTCTCCGATTGATCGATAAATGTTCGTCTAGACCTTACTCTTCTAACAATTCCTTTCACACTCGCATCATAAATTTGTTTAGTCATTCTTCTTTCATTCATCCTCTCAACATGCCCAAACCATCTAAACATCCCTTTCTCAATCCGTGTGACTATATCTTCTTTCACACCACAAAGCTCTCTATCACACTATTTCTTATCCTGTCACTCAATTTCACTCCTAACATACCTCTTAGCGCTCTCATTTCTACTGCATTTATTTTACTTTCATGATTTTTCTGCCACACCTAGCTTTCCCTTCCGTACAAGAGTGTTGGAACCAACACTCCTCTATGCACAGCCAAACGAGCTTTCATAGAAACCCTCTGGCTGCTCATAAAGGAGTGTAACGCCCCATTCACCATATTACCGGCATTTACTCTCCTTCCTATATCACTCTTACACTTTCCATCCCTGGTAAACATCGATCCCAAGTATACAAACTCACTTACTTGCTCCAGTTCATCCTCATCAATCCGGACACATACTTCTGGAATGTTTTCTTCCTTTTCAAACACCAAAACTTTCGTCTTCTTTGCATTTACTTTCATTCCCTTTCTTTCCAAAGCCTCATTCATAAAAGTCACCATCGCTTGTAAATCTTTAGCCGACGATGCAAGTAAAACTTGATCATCAGGGTAAAGAAGACCTTTGACAAGTAACTCGTTCATTCTTAGTCCACAATCACTCTCTATCAAATCTGTTACAAAAATTATCCACGAATAGGTTGAACAGCCATGGAGACGCTACACATCCTTGTCTGACACCCTTTTGGATATCAAACCATTCAGTGTATGCTCCATTTATTCTAACACAAGCACTGGAATACTCATAGAGAGATTCCAATGCTTGTATCAGATCCCCGCCAACCCCATGCCTAGACAATGCCAACCACAACTCATTCCTCATCACTTTGTCATAGGCCTTTTCTAAATTCAAGAATGTCTAAAAATAATACTCATAAATCACTTATTAATTTTCAACAAATGTTTATCACAATAATCCTTATTGTGACTTATGTATAAGATATAGGCATATGTTATCGTGGACTTTTTCTAGATATACTAAAGACTAACATTTTTGTAGAACATTGTATTCTGTCGATATCATTAACCATTACGCGTGCGCACGCGGATAAACTACTTCGGGATGGCTTTTGCTTCCGATTTACGTAATAAAAATCAATATTTAAGGCTAGTTGAGAGTTCTAGACTAATGGAAGGTAGCCTATACTATTCCTCATGAGCTGGCTATCATATACAAAAAGAATGTATTGAATCCGCCGGGTAGTTCCAGAGATTAGCAAACAAAAAAACTCTTCCGCTTTATCATATTATTATTAGTATAGCTTATTATACCTAAATAGATGGCGCCTTCAATATAAATGTATATTGTCACTAGCGTTATCAGATGTAATTCATAATGAAAACGTTTTAACCTACAATTAATTATAATAAAGTATTGAAATTATGAATTGAGATCTCGCTCCGCGCTCTTACAAATAAAAACTTTCCAGAAATAACACATTACGTATGATGAGATCAAATAACGCAAGCTCATGAAACATAGTATTATATATTGAATAGGTACTGTGATACACAAGTAGGTACATGACACATAAGTTATTACTGTCAAAAGGTTATTATAGGGTGGATCATTATGTGAATGATAGTGATGTCTGGAAGTGACTCCCTCTTTGTGTGGCCACTAAATTATTATCACTACATTTTTATATAGTTGGAAAAAAAGATAACCCCAATCGAGTTTCTTACCGGTTCTTCTCGATGTCTGGGACGTTTTCCGAACCGGCAGTAGTGTTATGACAAAGATTATTTTGATTTTGATACATAAATTAAGTACTATCATTTAGTTTGTGTGGATGTTTCTGTGTGTGAGTATGGATCATGATGGTGTGTTTGTGTGTAATTGTTGTGTTAGGCCTGTGGCTCCGGTCGGACGACATCGCGAAGGGGTGAGCGGAGGATACGCGAGGTGCGCGGGGGTGTACGGAGCGATTGCCGACGGTGAGGCTCTAATGACGGCGATTAAAATTAATTTGTGTTTGCGAGGAGGGGTGAATGCGCTCGTCGCAAATTAAATTCTTCGTCCGCGTTGCGTTGTGATCCGGGAGAGCGGGTGCGGGGTGCGCGGCCCGGAGGGAAGGAATGCAGACCCTTTGTCTCGGGCCGCATCCATTTGATTGACATGAAGCCGGGGCGAAGTAAAGATCCGGAGGGTGTTTCCTTCAGCAGGGTGCGTGCAGGGGGCAGGGGGGGGGGAGTGCACCGGTCAGCAATTATTGTGTTTAGGGGAGAATACCTATACAGTGTAGTTACAGACGTTAAGTAGGTGGTTGCGCAGTGTATGCAAGTGCGACTGTTTCAATCGAATGTAGGTAGGTACTTTATTACTATGATTTGTACGTCGATATGTTTTAAGTATGTACATTGTTACATACTGACGTAGGTACCATATGTAATACAAACAGCTTTTTACAGGGTTAGTAGAGATGGCCGATTATGAATGATCATTCATTATTTATCTACTTATCTACAAAACTAAATTTTCCTACTTAATTTTTTTAAAGTTCGAAATTCAGGAATTTGCTAGATCGCTTTGTTTCAGTTAATCATGTCTGAGAAGCAGGAGGCTATATCTAAAGCCATAGAGACTGTCAGGAAGGGGTTCTTTTATACAAACCCGGTGAAGTTGTCGAAGCATCCAATGGCTCCAGGGTCCTAAACACTAAAGGGTTAAGTGAAATTTGAAAAAGGGTTTTTTATTCGTTATAGGTTTTAACGTTTTGGCTACATCTCACCTGACGTTAAGTGACGACGTGATTCTTGATGGTAAGACGCCAAGCCTAGTTGGAGGACCGGCCCTCAAGTGTAGCTGCAGGAACACAACTACTTGCCTATAGGAGTGCTTGCCGACAGATTTCACTTTTCATAATATCACTCAATAAAGTTTTATTTTGTTAGTAATTATTGTCTTTACTGCACTATTTTAGATTTGTAAAAAAAATCTATTATGGCAGTTATGTAAACTTTAATCTCAAGTAGATAGAATTCAAATTTGCAAAGCGTCCGGCTTCTGGGACAACATTCGGATCACTTGCAAATTGATCGTACAATGGTACAGTTCCGATCCTTTTTACATTTTGTGTATTAATTTCTGTTAAACCTTAAATTAGATTTTAAAAACTTATTTGCGACTAAGTTTGTATATATCCCCTATGTACTATGTAGCCATTTAAATTCCATTTTTGTACGTCTACTAGTTTTAGCGCGGGTAGAAAAACAACTTCAACAAAGTTCAAAATCGTCCGAATATTTATAATATGACTTAGATATGATATGATATGATACATAATGAGATATATCTACTTATTACATATCCATACTAACAATATTATAAATACGAAGTAACTCTGCTGTTTGAATGTTACGTTTTCACGCTTGAACCGCTAAATGGATTTCAATTAATATTCATAGGAATAGGTACCTACCTACCTAAGTTAGAAATAAATTGAACTTCGGAACGAAAATAGAGGTGAAACTATATTAACTCATAATTTCTCAAACTAAGGATAGAAAAATTACATAGGTATTTTTAATTTGTTTTATGTTTTATTACAATTTTTATTTTAAATCATCCCTTCCTCAAGGCTGTGCAGCAGGGGGGGGGGGATGACTTATTATATTTTTATCTTTGTATTTATAGTGTAGTATTTAGTATTTAGTAAAACGTTAATAGAGTTTTGATATTTCTCGTAAATATTATACGTAGGTATCGTCCTACTAGTTATTACCTATAGGTAAGTAGTTTGTATGTATGTTTGAATCACGCGAAAAAGGCTGAACGGATTTCAATGAAATTTGCCATATTAGCATAATTTAAATTAACACGTAACTTCGTCAACGAACCAATTTCGAAGTTCATGCTGACGAAATCACAGGCAGAAGGTATAAAAGTAGGAAGTATAGTAAATATAATTATTTGTCAACTATAAAAAGGACCTACGGGACTTGTTTGTAATAATATTTTTTAATATGTTTGTGTGTCTGTGGCTGTGTGTGAATGTAGTCAGTACCAGGCGATAAGAACCGGCCTGCTGGTGGGCAGAGGTCACCGGGAGACGCGGCCGGGGGGCGGGAGGCCGTACTATATGTAGGACGGCCAATGGGGATGCGCTGACCGCTACCCGCCCCCCGGCAGGCGGACGTACGGCCCCTGATCGATAAAGAGGGGGCGGGCATCCCTCGCGCACCGCTCGGCCCCCTCACACCAGTAAATCATGAAGCCCTTGTCAATTAGTATAACCGCACCGCGCGGGAACTATTAACTAACAGCAGGAGCGCGCAATGCAAACCGCAGCACGCACACACGCGCGTACGAACCGGTAACGAGAGGCCGGTAACGGCTCCAGAGGTCACTGTTGTCATTTCACTTCAGCGCAAGTGACGCATGACGTAACTATATGTATGTATGTACGTGCGGTGCGGTGCGCTGCGGTGCGGCGCAGCAGCAGCAGCCGGTCGTCGCGGTCGCTCACATACTTCTCACTCTAACATAAGACCGCTAACACATTTCTTTCACACTACCTACATGGTCTCTACATGTACAAGCCTTATGGGATTTTTTTTTTCGAAAGTAGGTAATACGCCTACATGGCTACGTCACGTCGCGTAACTATCTACCTACGCTACGTATCACGTAGTTTCACTAAAATAACAAATAAATACTACAACGGTGGGCACTGGGCAGTGAATGCCGCAGTCTCTGGTGTCGCGTGGACCCCGCATGGTGCGACACGCCACACGCCACACGCCACACGCCACACGCCACACGCCACATGCCACATGCACCTTCGTGTACCTATAACCGTACTGTTGTTTAAATACTAATATTTATGAATAATACTTTCATATAAATACTAGCTATGCCTGCGGATCTGTTCGAGTGGAGTACAAAATATCGGTATTGTGGTAGTTAACCCCACTTCCAACCAAGGAAGTCGCTTGTCGGTTATTTTAATTATGGAAATGTTTATTATTTAAGCGCGCAAAACCCTAATTCTTTTTTCTAAAGAAAGTAAGTCACCTAAGTTACTCCTTATAACATCACCCACCTGCCAGTGAAAGTTCTGTCAAAATCGGTCCAACCCTTTCAGAGATCATCCGAAATAAACAGACAAACAAACCGATAAAACTTTTTTTCTGTTATAAACATACCTAGGTATGTACTTAATTTTACAAGTAGATACATATTTAGTAATAGTCCGGGAGTTACAGACATTTTTGGCTCGTGGATAGATACATCATAATTTTTTTACCATAAGTAGGTATTTTTCATACTATTAGTAAAGGAACTGACCGCCAGACCCTTGGGAGGCCTTCAGTTGTGGTGTAGGAGGCTGAAGAAATTGTCAAAAAAAAAACATGATTGTGACAGTATACGTGCTACAAATTATCATATTAATTATTTATAATGTTAACTAGCGGTCTGCCCGCGGCTCCACACGCGTTTGTTATACGCAATAATTATTTAAATCCCTTTATTTTTACTCATATTTTTGACAATGCATATCCCGTATCGATTGAGAAGTGGCATCTATTTCCCGTGTACCAAAATCGGTTGAAAACTATTATTCTAATGTACAATTTCTAATGCATTATTAACAATTCTTATAGCCTCTTAATTATGGTATGATGTTTGTTTCCCATCTACAAAATTTGATCAGAATCGGTTGAGAATTGATGAAATTTAAACTTTTATTTTTAATTCTAGAAGTAATATTGACAATTCTTATAGTCCATTAATTTATAAATAGTTAGACTTCCCGTGTATAAAATTTCATCAAAATCGGTTAAGAATTAATGAAATTTAATATTTTTGTAAATCAATTTTTTTATAGTTCCCAAAGGTGTTATTAACATAATCTAAAAGTAATATTGAAATTTCTTATACCCTATCAACTGACCGATGATATAAGCATCCCGTGTACAAAATTTCATAAGAATCGGTCAAGCCGTTTTTGAGTTAAATCTGGGCATACAAACAGACAGGCTGACGGACAAAAAAAGTTTAATGGCATATTCGTGATCAGTATCTTTCATATAATGTCCGTATTGGGAAATTTTGGAAAAATATTAAGAGTACAGACAGGACTACAGATTTATTAATATAGATAGCTATATTTATATAATACCAAAAAAAAAAATATCTAGTGATGATTTTTAATAAACCTTAATGGTCAGGTACAATTTAATGAAAAAAATGTTACCTTAATAAAAAATATTTTGGTATTAGTGAAATTTGCTCCTTTTCTACAATAATAGCAATATAACATATAATAATGAATTATACCATTATGAAATCTACTCAAACCCGACATTATTTTAAAATTATTGATCACTCATGTTCTCATACATTTTTTTATCCCCAAGAAGCTTAAACTTTGTAAAAAAAAGGATTTTAGCAAATGTCTCACAAAAAAATTAAATCCAGTTTTTTTAAAAATATTACCTTAGCTAGTCAAACTATTTACTGCTTATCGATTGGCATAGTTAGTGTATAATAATAGAACAACAAAAAACCAATAGAATTCAGTCATTTGTGGTCGCAGTGTACAAGAATGTAAAACAAGGTAAAAAAATTAGTTTTTTATTTAAAAAAAATCATATCTTAGTTACTACCTAGGATATATTTTGTTTTGCATTTTTTTCTGAACGGGCATGAGTTCTGCTATAAGCCATTTCAAGGTTATCCATTCATTACCGGACACCCTGTATATATTGTGGTCGCAATCCCTACCACCCCGCTATATTACTGCATATGCACCAGATGATTTCGGAACACGACAAACCAACAGAAAATCATAGATTGGATTATTACTATTTGTATGGTATTATCAATATACCTATGCCAATATGAATCTAACACATTATCATCCCAATAAAACTTCTAAAATAATTAAAACCATAACTTACTGTACCGGCCTACGGGAAGGTGTTTTGAAAAACGTGAAACTCTTTTTATTCCTTTCTTATCAAAAGCATAAATATAAATGGATTCATCATAGAAATTTTCACCAAAGTTTTATTTTCACCACATGTGGAATAACACAATGAAATAATTCACTTGTAGTAAAATGTACTCAGAATGTGTAAACCCCCGCGAGCCGCGGTCTCACAGCGTCATTATGTCGCATTGCGTACATAGATTATAACAGTTTAAAAACACTTCAGCCAATCTTGAAAAGAATACTGGACAATCATTTAATAGGTAATTATTAGAAATACAATACATTGCATATTAAGTATAACACTGTCAATAAATTAACATTGACAACGCTGTCATTTCAAATTCAACAAACTGATTGTCATGGAAGCTGATATTTCCCTCTTACATACATTCATCTCCTATTTTTTACCCTTAAAGTTTTATTTTCGCTACAAGAAGTACCGTTAAGTCTTTTCCCAAGGTCTAATCTATCTCTATACCAAAATTCATCAAAATTGGTTCAGTGGTTTAGGCGTGAAATGTAACAGACAGTCCGGTCTCGATATGCTGATAAAATCGTCGTCAGTTATGTATCTATTAGTAGTCGTTGGAAAATTATAAAAATAAAGTACTAGGTATGTATACAATCTGAAATAGTTTGAAACGCTGCGCTACACTCTACACTCTGCAAGCTCGACTGACGAATATATAAGCATTATTATGCAGTATGATGATCTTTTTCTTGTTAATATCCACTGACAATTTCAGATCGTATTCTAAGTAACAATGTAAATAAGTAATGTGATCATTTGTAGGTGGCATGCATATACATGCCTACACCTACCTATGTCTATATATACCTACTGCTACAATTTCGATAATATTTTTTACATCTTCATCAGCCTCCGATGCTCGGTTTATCAATAGGTACCTAAGCATTAAATAAACTACTATCAAACTCATGTCCTACTTTGTATACCTATTGCTACTCATGTAAAAGGTCCCGCGTAGCTCCCGGACTAAAATAAACTATTATTTTTCTTATTACATTACAAACAGACATTGCAGTTTACAGGTACTGATAATGTATACACAATAGTTTGATGTTAAGCGGCTAGAGGTTGTCGAGTTAATTACCTAATGATACGATGTTCTATGATGCAGGTCTGGAGGCGCAAGTGCAGGACACTTCCAAGGACTTGTACTGGTTCTGAGAGAGCAGCGACATCAGTGCGGCACCGCAACACGGACACAGTGACTGAGTGCAGTGCGTGAACCGCAACGGCAATATCTACAACAATATGTCGTGGTCTTCTCGGCACCGGTCTCGACACCGGGGTTCGAATCCATGCGATACATACCTACTTATATATAGATACATAGCTTGTGTAAATATCTGTAAGTAGACAAGCGTGTTCTCATCTCATTGTACTTATTAAGTAAGTAAGTGAGTAGGTACTTACACGACGTCGCGTAGGTATGCGCTTCACAGTAACACGTTACGCTTTGTATATAGATAGAGTAGTGCTTAGTTATGTACGTAGGTACTAACCTACAATTATATTTATATAGATATGTGATATGATACCTACAGATACGACATACAGACATACAGTAATTATTAGCGTAATGTTGAAATACTTGTAGAGTATATTTAAGTACAAATCTTTAACCTTATTGATTATTTATTTGTTATAAAAATTTATATTTGTCATCAATATTAACATGTGATAAACAATACAATGAACCTGCGCTCAACAGAACCGGTTCACTGTGAAACATCTCCCCCAGCGCTGGGAGTGGGGGTCTATAGGTCATATTTTTCAAGATTCCAGAGATTTTGAGATGATGATTTATTTTGTACTAGCTGTGCTCGCGGCTTCGCTCACGTACACTACATAATACCATCGATAAGGCACACGCGCGAATCTTGCTCCCCCGTTTCCGGCTATTTTAAAGACAAAAATGTTTATTGTAGGTAGACTATTTTTGTAGGTCTTATTAATGTTTATATTTATATAGAACATTAATTTTATATACTTACGTCTTATGGTTTACTCGGCGTAAGATATTTAAGCGGCCGAATTGACTCGCCAAGGCCAGTTTTTTTTTATTAGCGCAGAACCCTAATCTTTTTATCCTGTTATTTTGAGATTACAGTCTCATCTCAATTGACTTGTGCGTTACTAACAGACAGATAACACGTACCTAATCAATAATCATACAAAAATTCGTACAGTTGAGATGGTGGATAGTATTCCTCTCGGTGCGTTGGGAGAACGCGGCAGGACAGCAAAGCAGCTCAAGGCGTGACCAGTATTTCCAATATATAATTTTCAGCTAAATTTATAGAGTTTTCAATCAATTATGGAAAGAGTTAGGTACGTATACTATCGCTTTAACAAAAAGGGACTCGTCTAACTTATACGTAAACTGCAGGAAAAATTCTAAAAATCTTTAAAATATAAGTCACTTTTACGGTCACTTTGGTCCTTTTAGATTAATTGTAACTGAAAAAAGGAAACTCTTAGATATATAAAAATAATATCTACCAAGTACTTACTAGTTGCGTCATTATTCTAATTCTAAACATAAACATAATTTGACTAAAATTTGAAGATGCACTCCTCTTTTTTATGACGACAGCATACCTACTTCCCGTCTATAAAATTTTGCAAAAATTGATTAAGAAATAATATTTTTTTAAACCAATTTTTCAATCTGAGATTTTCCCTTTGAAAAATTCTTCTGTCTGTCTGTTTGGCCGAGCGAGAGCTGGCATTCTCATGGTGCTAGATGATACGGTGTTTTTGGTTATTTTTACGGAGTTCATCAATAACTTCTAGCAAACAAATGGTCGTGTACCAATCACTCTTCCGTACAGGACAGCGATGACCCTCCAAAGGACATTAGCCACGTGTGTAACATTATTTTATAAGTAGCAATCATTTGCCTAGCGGCCGCGGCAGACCGCACACTTGTCACTTCATGTCGTTGGTTTCAGTTTACCCGGATAGACCCAAACAGTCGACTACTGCTTTGTTTTAGGATCGCAGCTATAAATCCGTGTTTCGTTACTTGTCGGCTGTCACAATGTCCCACACGGTTAAACCAAATTTGACGTCCCCTCGTTGAATCCGGTAAGCATGGCACTGCATCAAGTGACGCGGCCCGTTTTTTGAGCCTCAGTTGAATTGTAAGGTATCCATCGGGAACACAGTTTTTTCACACCCAAATATTTTATTGGATTGTAGGATTGATTGTATTTCACTCATGTCTATGTCTAAGGATTCCCGAATCTCATGGTAGGTCACATGTCTGTCTGTTTCGATAATACGGCGTGTAGCATCGATGTCCACAGCGCGGCGGTAGACGGGCGACTACCAAGAAAATCGTCACTGAGATGAACACTGACGCGTTTGAATTCTGCAAACCATGGCACTAAAAAGTAGAAACATGTGACAAAAAAACCCGACTGCAAAAAAAACACTTGACAAAAAAATATATTTTTCTATTTTTTATTTTTATTTGATACCCAAAAGTCTTACTTAAATATTTATTTATTTATTTATTTAATTAAGGTAACATACAGCCATAACATAAACATGTTTAAATATAATTTATACAAACAGGCCTACAGTACCATATATTGAAGTACATATATCTATATATAATTTTTCAAAAATCGTAGCGTAACAATCATATTAAAAAAAAAGAACTAAATAAATTTAGAATTTCAATATCAACATTAAAATAAAAACATACAAGAGTTAAATTTATATTATATCATAACATGTCTTTATTCAACAAATCACGTACCTTCCTTTTGTAAGATGATAATTTATTTGAAAATATGTCAACATCACTAAGAAATCTGTTATAGTAATAACAAGAACGTTGAAAGAAGGAGTTTTTGAAATAATTTGTCCGACAAAAGGGAACATGAAATATGTCCTTTGATCGTGCGTTTGATCGCGGTATTTTTAAAGAAATGTGTTCCAGAAGTGGAGAAGAATCTATATGGTGATTAATTATTTTATGTAAGAAGATTGCATCAAGATATATCCTCCTATGTTATATAGCATATATCACTCCCACAATTAAGACGAATCTAACGACACTTCGTATGCTAAAATCCATCAAGCCGTTTAGACTACAGAACGTGCCAAAGAAATAGACATACATACGATTGAAAAACATAACCCTCCTTTCTTGCAGTCGGGTAATAAATGAAGCAAAATGCATTTAAATATTCACATACAAGTATCATAATTCAGTTTTTATCACAAGTATATTACGATTCAGTATCCCATACTTGTGTGCCTATTCATCAAGTTAAGTTAAGCTTCCACACAACTTTGTTGCCATTTTGTTGTTCAGTTCGTTCATGCAACAAATGCACTTCTTGGGCTTTTTTATTTTTTCAATTTGACTTGCATTTGAGATGAATCTGTTGCCATCATGGCTCTCAATTCATCGTTATTGACTTTCGTTTCCGGTCAATCATGGGGCTCATTATGGAGATTCAAATTTCCGATATAGAAATGGAAACGATAAAGACACAAACGTACACATCGTCGATATAGTGTAGGCACAGTCCGTGCTGCACACTGCACTGTGATATCACGATTCAACTCGTATTTGAAAATAACGCACAATTTTAATTTGTTCATGGTCTCACTGAAACAATAATATGAAAGGAGAATCGTACGACGAGAAAACAAATTAACAACTGATTATTGATAACAATTCCTGTTTATTTAAACGCAATTGTGTTTATCTAAAATTCTACTAACGTTCCGTGAATACAATTTTTTTTCATTTTTATTTTTGTAATCTTCATACAATACATACATACAGGTAAAAATGTGATAGTTGACAGGCGACATTGCCTACATAGGCAGAAACAATTGTTTTATAAAAAGCCCTAACGAGATCGTGGCGGCTCTCTTGTTAAAACTGTCCAAGTAGTTTTGTGACATCTTGAATTGTGGGTATGTTCCGATTATTATTTTCCTATTATCAATCCATTTAAGTAACTTGATTACAATATGCAGACAATGTCCCGTACATTGCCACCGAATTACTTAACATAAGTAGGGCTAAACAATAACTTTAAGTATGAATGAAAATAAAAACCACGCCATGCTAGATCGAGTTCGCCCCAAAACTACAAAAAGAAATGTCAACCATGTTATTATAAAATGATTTTGAAATATATCAATATTCACATGGATGTAGTACCTAGATATAATAATGGGTATTCACATTAGCGAGTAATTACTTATTAAAAATAAGTAATAAATAAATAGGTACTTTGTAATTTGTAATAGTTTTTCTAAAATATGCTAACCCCGGTATAGTACCTACCTACACGTGCGTTGCAGGGGGGAGATGCATTTAAGCGAAATACCACTCATCATTAGATTGCCGAAACTATAGGAACGCTTCACTTTAAATTTAGCATAGTAAATTGAACACGGGTAAAGCTGTGGGGCATAGCTAGTAATGTTGACACAATTGGGTTGTAATGGTTGTTTAACTTATTGTTTCCACTGTTTGCGAGAACGTGTTGAGAGACGCGGATGGGAGCGGGGGCGGGGGCGGCGGCATACCTATTGCCGACTACGGCACTCATAAATATTTTAAACTGAGCTTCTGACTGTATAGTGCAGTGGTTCCTAAATTATTAAAGCTACGGAACACTCAACATATCTGTTTTATTATATACGAAATCCTTTAAAGTATTAATTATGTAATAACAAATGAAAGACAGTGCAATTTGTAATAAGAGTATAAAAACCTTAACGCACTATTCTCAAATAATGATGTGTCTACATAATATCTGTAACAGTGTAAATAATTGTATAATAGATTAAGATAATGATCTGCGAAAGTAACTTTAATGAGTTCGACATTATATCGTTCGTAAGTACGCTCGTATCGTATCGTATCGAAACTGGGCGCCGGTGGCGGCGGGGGCGGCTTGGGCGGCGGGGGCGGCTTGGGCGGCGGGGGCGGCGTTGTAAATAGAACAATACCAATTATATTGAACATCATATTTATTTTGTGTTTAATGTATTAAGTTTACGCGGAATTACATGCGACCCTTTCTAAATTTAATATAATATTAAATTCGAAAGTACACGTCATAATGTCAGACACATTCGATTCTGAAGTGATCGCAATAGAGAAGCAGGTGTGTGCGGTGTGTGTCTGTCAGCTCCTCGCGCCCCCCGCGCCTTCGTACCGGGGACCATGTGCATAGGCACCGTACACACGCACACAATTTGTGAGAGACAGCAAAGCGTAATGTTCCGTGCACACGGTCCTAGAGCCGCCGCAACACTGTGACTGGTATTCACAAAACATTGTTATGTATGTAGGTCTGTATGCAAAATATCTATTTGTATAATGTATTATATTACGCATTAATAAATATTATAATAAACGAAATAAAATAAGATAGTTAATATAAAATGTAAATAGTGTACATTGTGTAGGTACGTTTGAAAGGATCTATAAAGTGCACAGACACAGACGCACAGATAATATTATATATCTACATATGCAAGTTCAATATAATAAATTCCATTATCTACTGTGATTGTTTCAAATATTTTGTTTTATTTCTTACATCGTCAAAACCCGACCCGACACGATCCATTGCATCACTCACACTCACTCACTTCACATCACTTCTGAGTGCTCGGACGATACATATTCAATATTATCAGTTAAAACAACATGCAAGGATAGTTCGTATTAGGTACCTTTGTCCAGTTTACCTACTAGCAAACGGAATGGATTCCTTACCTCTCCTTGTTCTAGCCAAGTATGAACAGATTAGTGATGGAAACGGTTACAATTATCTGAATCGATTTTACCGAATACTTAAAATACTTATTTAGGTTTTATTTACTTATTATCTAAAATTTAAGAGAAGAATTAAATTTAATTTGTTTTTATTATTAAATTTATTCAATGAAGTCTGAGAAGTCTGTTCCTTCTGGATGAGATCGCATATCCTGTACGGGTACGAGTACACGTGCACTCTGAAGGCACCGATAAATATTTAAGTGCGATTTTATCTAAAGGATTTAAATGCTTAGCGATGAATTCAATACAGATCGCAAGCTTGAAGCAATTCCATCGGACGAGCTTATTTGTAACAATTGTGATTATACTTTATTAGGATAAAGTATTCCAGCGATAATGTAAACTTAATATAACTTTAACACAAAGAATGATAAACAATCTAGTACCCACTTAGTTTACGAATACCTAATACTTTAACTCTGAGCTTTTAAAGTTAATTTGGTTTTAGTGGTTAAAGGATTATTTGGTTCGTTCAGTTGAGAACGACACACACCCAGTTTGAAACCGGCTTTTCGCTGAAAAAACCGGTGTTATCGGTATTTTCAAAAAACCGTTTTATTTAGGTTTTCCTCAAACCGGTTCACATCTCTGAAACAGATGTATTTCCCAAACGTAAACGGCTTTTATCTACTTTGTGGGAAAAACAGACTTACCCATTGGCGAACCCATATTTGAAGAATATCTGGATTTGGTGTTGAGAAATACTGAATGGCAACTGCTGACTGCTGACTGCTGAGAACTGGTTCATCAATGAACGATGTGATGACGTGAGGCGTGTTGCACTATCGGTAGGTACCTAGAGCTGACAGACAGTTTGAAACATAGAGGCAGCTCAGGCAGCACTCCTGCTGACGGGCGATTGTCACGCTCTCTAGGGAAACTTACCTAATTCGTACCCCTTAAGAAAAATGTTTATAATAAAGAAAATACATTATCGGCTATCCTCTGAACATTACTATATCCGTGTGTTAAATTTAAATATATAAGTTATTTACTTATTAGATGATCAATAATTGAATGGTTATTAGATAATCATTTCTGACAATAATATTTTTTTGTTTCTTGCTTTTTAAAGGGCGATAAGTTTTTCGTAGTCGTGTTTTAGTTTTTAAACTAATTTTTTTATTGTAATTAGTTATCAGCTAAATACACAATTAAGTACCTATAACACATATATTTTTACATAGGCAGACGCTGTTTTTCTAATTATATTTAATTCTACGTATAGGTACGTGAAGGATCTACGAAGGAAGAAATTAGTTAACCATAAATAGGCTCAACCTTCATATTAATGTGAGTTTTTGTTGCTGACATTAGTGCACGCTGATTTTTATTATTTACTTTAATAATATAAAAAATTGTACGGATAAATAAAAAGATACTTATTTCCTTAATCAATAAAAGATATCTTAATAATTATGGACATTAACGAATATATATTTTTTCTAAATTGTACATGAATATACCCTTTTTAAGTAGAAACTTAATTAGTGGATTATTGGTAGAAACCAATTAATAATAAAATTCCAATATATTTAATCATATCCAAATTTTATCAGTGGTAATTTCTATTTTAAAAACAACAATTGAGCTGCTTTTGCGATCTAAAGACTTTTTTCTAAATAGCTTGTAAATTCTCCCAGCACTCCTAAATAGCGTTCGCTAGGAACACTCGCCAGCGCGGCTGTATAAGCCAGCCTGGAAACTTCCATAAGTCTGTCTTATATCCATTAATTTTCCACCAACCAAGTAATTCACTTGAAACAAATTGGAAAAGTAAAAAAGCTCGAGAAATGTAACCGTATGAATTGACTGACGCACACCGACATACACGCATTGAGTACTGCGTTACATTACTGAACCGTCACAATAACGAGGTAATTTTGAATCATATTGTTACTTGTGACAAAAAATATGGATCCTTTACGACAAACGACAATGCTCATCAGAGTGGTTGAACCCAGGAAAACTGACCGAACCCTGTTCCAAGCGAAAGTTGACACAGAAAAAGGTACTGGTGAGTGTTTGGTAGACCAGTAATGGTGTCATACACTACAGCTTCCTAAGATCTGGCCAGACAATAACTGCAGATCTGTATTGTCAACAATTGCAAACCATAATGGAAAATTTAGCCGTTAAACAACCGAGACTGGTCAATCTCCTTAGGCCACTGTTGCTTCAGGACAACGCTACACCCCATACTTCAGGACAGACAGTCGCTAAATTAGAATGTCTCCGAAAGAGTACCAATTTTTTCGGAAGTTACAATTTCTTGCAAAGGAGTAAATTCAATTCCGATGAGGCTGTCCAAACTGCCCGCGCCTTCAAAGATTTTGTTGATTTTCGTTCCCATAATTTTTTTTAGCAATGGAATCAATGAACTACCTATAAAATGGCGAAAGTGCATAGAACATAATGGTAATTCCGGAAATTCGATTGTTCGATTCGATAGTTTTTTCGTTTTATTTTTTTCTATATAAAACGCTAATTTGATATGTAAGAACTTAATTTAATCAATATTTTTTAAATTACTTTTCCACTAATAACTATTTATATAATGAAAACGACATAACTTTGATATTCGTTTATTTTCAATTTAAAGAGAAGATCTTGCTATTACTGTTGAGTTGTTGCTTAAAGGTACAAGGCTGTGACGAATATTAATTATTTGATACTATGTACTTATGTTATGTATTAATACCGATACATGACATCTGCGAGGACCCGGCGCAGCGCTTTGCACAGTTCAGTATGTACGGTATGTAAGTAGGAAATAATAAAAACGTACTGAAGGCAACAGTTTTCTAATAATCCAGTCTATTGTGCGTTGAATAATACGAGTGTTGCGGGTGGGAGGGGTGGTGGTGGAGCAACACGACGCGACACGACGCGACTAATGCGTGTCCACATAGCTCGCAAGTCGCGAGTCCATCGCATACTTCACTTTATTGTATCGCATTCTCGGATAACATTTCATAACGACTGACACACATTAGCGACGCTCTGGCATCGCGCGGGGTAACGGCTCACACATGCCTACCCACCTCTTACGGATTATTATTTAAAGAAATGTTTACAGAATTAGGTAAATTAGCAATAAAACGCGACGACCGGAACGATTTATCGCAGATACAATCAGTCCGGTTAGAGTTTATCCTCAAATCACGTTCTTAATGCGTTTCTAAATCGGGCGGCATTGTGTGTTTGGACATGTGTGTGTGCGCGAGACGCGTATTATTTTTAAGAAAGCGACAGTCGTAAAGCGCCAGTTAATCAATCCGGGATTTGAGTGGTATTGCGGCGGCGCGGCGGCGCGGCGGCGGCAGAGGATTAAAATAAACAATAGAATTGTTAGTGCGGTTTCATCTGTCCCGGACGTAAATAGCGCCATTAGTGCGAGTCGCGCGGTCGCGCTACACCACGCCGCGATGTTTGTAAACACGCACTGCACCCCGCGCCCCGCACCCCGCACCCCTAACCCCTCGCTAAGACAACCTCACCTGCGCACTCGGCCGCTTTACTAATTTGTCGCGACGTTTTATTTATGCTAATGGATTGTTAACAGCCGCGGTTCTCGAAATACAACGATTAGTATCTGGTGGTCGTGTGGAGTGTGCTATGTAGTGGCTACACCCGCACCCGTCGTCTCCCCCGCCTCCACCGCGCCACCCTCGTCCCGCGTCCGGGATGAATCTGCGAATGCGGTGTTAGCCGCGCGGTGCGGCGGCGCAGCGCGGCGGACACTACTCCCTCGAGAATACTAAGTAGTGAAGTGTGACGCGGGAAGCGCGAGGCGGGGAGCGGAGAGCGGCGGGCTCCCTAGAGACGTCGAGTCGCTTAGTATTCACGAGAGACAGCGCGGTGAGCCGGTGAGGCGGTGTAACTGCTGTGTTATTGAGCTATAAACCGTTTCCGAACCGATAACCGATAATGCGTTCTCAGGACAACAAATTATCTAAACGAGGCGAGGGTGATTACTGATTGTGATTACCTAATGACACACATAGCACTGATACGTACCTACTTTTGTATTATTCACACAGTTCACGTAGGTACCTATTACAACTTATCTATTTAAATAGTAAAACAGTTACATATAGACAGCGGACAACATGTGGATTGCAGGTTCGCATCGGGTGGAGTCGTACTGTCGCGACACCTTGGGAGTTGGGAGCGATGTGATACAGCTCTGTACTCGCAGGTTTTTTTTTAACTGCCTACACTGTTAGCCTTAGGGTCCCTATCCAAAAACAGAGCCGCTGCGGCTTTTACAGCTTCACCGGACTTAGGGGAGAGCGCTTAGGGCACTCAGCCGCGAAAGTTTTGGACGACTCGCACGAGGGTGCCAGAGTGGCCGAACCTCGGCTCAGACGGTCGTCACGCATGCGAATAGGTCGCGATCTGGATAATTCCCTACTCCTACGAATTCGAGCTACATAACATATACTCATATGGATGTTCTCCTCCTCCTGGGAGGAAGGAGGGAAACATGTGTATGTGTATTTAGTGATCGGAATGCGTACTCGCAGAGTAAGCGTATTTACTTATATAGATACCCACAGGTGTAACAGTGAGATGAGTTAGTGAGGGGGGGAGGAGGACTCTGAAATTATATGAAATAGAGAAATATATTCTGAATAACCATTACATCGATTTTAGGCATAATAAATGCTGCATATATAGATTTTAAAAAAAATTATACACGAGTTGGAAATCGTACCTAATAATTTTTTCCAACGGAACTTATGTATTTTAACTATATTTAAGAGACTTTTTGTGGTATCTCAAAATGTATATTTCCAGTTTATATTTCAGCTATCCACAATAAGCAAACTAAGTATATCACACAAAACGCCACCAATGTTACCTATAGGCCTATAAAAACCACAACATGTCACTTCAAGAGCTCCCAAAAACTCAGTGAAATTCCTTTTGACATGTTCTATAAACGAACATTAATATATTCGTCGTTTCTGAATAGTCAGTATATAATATTATAAGAAAATGGTGATCTAGACGCCACCAATATATACTTTGGAGATTGAAGTTCTGTGTTGAACGATTGGAAGAAGTGATTCGATAACATAATATAGTTTATTTGCAAAGATATTACAAAATTATAATATATAATTTTACTTGTAAGACACTGAATAACGTTTTGATTTTATATAAAAATACTTTTTGCACGCAAAACATGTAGTTTTTATAATATATTATAATGAATTGAATTGTTTTGTATTAAGTAACAGCCATTATATATTTTTGTTTTTTAATTATTAGATACTATAATATTTGTAAAATGTTGTGCCCGACTATAATAGGAAGACTAGTTCTGCAAGTTTTTGTTATTAATGTGTATTTTGTGTATAATTAATTGGTTTTCTGTTGTTCAGCCACAATATATAAATAAAGAATGTGACAAGGAAACAAAAATCTCGATATTCTTCAATTAAAATATTTGTTAGTCGTCCTGCTGGTCTGGTGTTCTGCGTTCACAAGCACACATATATTGCTTGTACTGTGTACTGTGTCGTAGAGAGAGGAGTGTTCACCATGAATGCTGAGAGAAAAGCGCTGAGTCAGAAAGTGCAGACCAGACGCGAACTTTTCCGTATGACAACGATTGCGCCATTACATGTTGCACGTCAAAAATAATACATTTCAATTTAATAAAGCCAAACGCTTACAAAAATGTTTCGTATCCCCATTTAGTGGAAAATTATACAACTGTACCTATATTTATCTGTGTTATCGCCAATAGGCCGAGCCGCGCCGCGCTGCGGGTTTAACTTATTCTTTGGATTTGCCTTTAGCTCAGTAAGGTACCTATAGTAAATTTTAAATAAAAAAATATTAAGAAAAGTATTCCCTAGGTATAGTACATTTTGTGTTCTAAATGTAGTACTTACCTACATACATAACAAAACATAATTTAAAACAATCAAAGCAGTCATGAGTACCTACTACCGACAGAAGTGGAAACTTAAAACTAACTACATATAAACATTCTTCCTAAACTTCAAATGTTGGCACTAGTCATAATAATACAAGTATTTAACTATTATTAATTATATAATTAAGTAAATACAAGTATAATTTGAAAAAGGAAATACTAAGCATATAAAATATAAATGTGTAACATAAGAAAATATATTTTGATGTCGATGACGACTTACATGAATTTATTCCCAAGCCAAACCTTCCTATAGAAGTTTTCACTTCAAAAACTAAACAGTCATAAGGACTGTTGAAAGAAGTCAAAACTCAAGTTTGAATTTTTTAATCAATTATAGTCTGAATTATTGCAAAGCATGTCGGTGACGCGAAATCACAAGATTTTACCCATCCAAGTCGGGGTCATCGGTGACGCCAAGATCACACCCCTAACAAAAATCGCTAAATGCGACTGAAGAACTTTTCACTATAAAAATTATTACAGCACTTGTGCAACTTTTTTATAAGATCATTTGATTTGGCTCATACACCGAGTGCTCCGGACACTCCGGCACTTATTGCACAACCATGGACAACGCACATGAGTATACGACTTTCAAACCAATACTGATTATGTTCGGAAACACGAATTTGAAGAAAACAATTTATTAAAGTGGACAATAACCGGCACAAAACTACATATATTTTAATTTCGACTACTAAAGGTAGGGAAGCGGCCAGCGCAGCCAACGCTAGACTAGAAGTTGCCCGCGGCGCCGCATCGCGCGCCGGTCAGAATGAGTTGGGCGCTCCTAAGTCAATTTACATGTAGATATGTATAGGTATTAACTGGCACGATGCAGGCTTTGCGAGGTTGTTGCGACAATCGGCACCGATCTTTCGGTAAGAGTCCGACATACCCCTCCCTTGAGGGACCAGGCTCGGGAGGCGGATCCAATGCAGGATTTCTCCGCGTTAAAAAATTTAAAAAAAGACAGCTAACGCAGTTTTTAATAATTGTATGCAGACTGCAAACTATGCTAAATTTGCGAATCTAACTGTAAGTTGTGTATGCCTCGCGCTTCGCTTGCCCCGGTACCGGTACCCCCTTGCACTTTATTCGTTCGTACACATTTTTGTCTTTAAAACAGCCGGGAGAGAGGGGACCAATATTCGCGCGGGCATTCTGTAGTGGTAAAATAACTCAATGTAGGTCCTAACAAATCATATCTATATCAATGGAAAAGCTACCACCTGTTCGGAAACATCCCCAGTTATTGAGAAGAGTCAGCAAGAAACTCGGTCGATTTACTCGATCACTGAAATCGGAATAATCAATATTTTATTTTAATACCTGTTCCGCTTCACGTGGAAGTCCGAATGGATTAAATTCGCATCGACGCGCGAAGCGACGCGTACGCTCAACTATGTAGCGTTTCGCTAAATAATCACAGAATATTTAATAGAACTGAGCGTGTGTCTGTAGATAAAGAGTCGTGTGTGCGGGTGTGCGGGGTGCGCGGAGTGCGGGGGATGCGGGGGCCGGTGCGACGCACGTGTGTGTAGTCGCGCGGCGGTGGTTTTTGCGAGCCCGGTACTTCCTTGTTAGAATGAGTTCCTCGCTCTCGTAATGATCTCGAGTGTCCGACGCGGCTCTCTCGCCTGCATGCAGGATGATAACGATCACTACAGTCATATATTTCGAGTTAGGTCTTATCCGCGGGCTTTGATTACATAAACGTCTAGATTCGTCTTCCGGCGTTTCAAAGTATTGTTTTTCATAAGTATGGCAATGAAATGCATCGTTTAAAACCGCTGTCAGTACTTACATTTAGTTTTCTACAGAGCATAGACGTATTCTTGCTCTGGCAATTATGATTTAAAATGACATTTTGTGTACATAATTATGTTTTGCAAAACTACTTTCGAATAAAAGGTAAGGATAAGAAGGTTATGTTTCTTATGTAAGTACATATTGTGATTTCATATAAATTAGGAACTCCACACCGCCTTACCGCGAGAACATTGCGTTTGTGCTCGTTAGGTTCGTCTCGATGAACAGTTGGCTGACAGTAGTTGAATGGAGACATGTTTTTTTTTTAAATCTGTACCTATCAGTTTAATTATTATATATTTTTAAATTTCCCGGAGATCCAGTAAGTACTTGTTAATCGTTGGATAGAAATAGTACAGCGGAGTAGAAATGAACCTTGGTGGAAACCGAAATTTAGATCGCATATTTGTTCAATTCATTTCTGTAGAAATGATAAACATATTACTAAGAGAGGACGACAGAAAATAAAAATAGGATCGGTGCCTGCTAAGATATTATACATTTTATTACATATTACTTAAACAAATGTATTTTTTTATTATACTCGCTATAATTTAATGTCATTTATATGTTATTTTAGTCTTTATTTTTGGACTTTTGGACTTTTATTTCTCTGGTGTGTCTGCACACGTAGGATCGGGAGTGTGTGTGTGTGTGAGATAAGTATGGCAAGTATAAAAATAAAGAGCCATTGGGAACTTGGTCACTACTTCGTCTCGATAACCAAAACCGCGGACAACAGATGAATACGCGTTTGTTCCTCGCACGGACCTTACGAGTACTTATTTCAATAACGACAAAAACGATACTATGAAGTATATATAGCTAATTTCCTGTTGGCTACAATATCCCGCTAATTGCAACTGCAATAATAGATAGTATCAGTAACTGTCCTTCTTTATTCTACTACAGAGTGTAAGTTTCACGCTTCGGCTAGAGAGTCAGAGACATTCACAGAGTATGAAGGAAGGGTGAATGAATGAGCTGCTGCTAACTTGTGAGTAGCATCACAGACATTCACAGACCAAGAGATATGATGCATTCGTCGATATTGATTTTCAATTAAACTACATATCTGTGAGTAATTTTAATGCCATATGGTTTTCGTATACGAAATATTATGCGGCGGGGTCGCGGGTATATCTAGATGATAATACAAAACCAATCAATCTCTTTAAACAAATCCCCCCACTTTTAAACACAGCGCACAAACACAGCTGACGCGCGTGGACAACAATGCCTTTACACACACTACGTTAGCAAAGCCGTGCCATAAAAATGTAATCAGTCTGAAGGTAACACGGTATCTAGACGTTTATACAATCAAAGTTCGCGGGTAAACATAAACAAAATACACAAGAGGACATTTTAAATGTTGTCCTCTGTGTCATCATGTGAAAGTGTTGTGTTGTCTCCCCTAAGTATTACTCTACTTACTATATGGTTGTCTGGTAGCGCAGGTACAGGTTCAGTGCACTACGGTCGCACTTAACTAGACGACTGACGTCATCTCATGACACGAGGTGACATAGGACAGAGGACTGACACTCCACATGGCCATTAGTAATTAGCTAATACAAATTAGTAATTAATTACTAATGATAGGTTACTAATGTTAGTAGTTACTTATTTGTTAGGGTTAGTAAATATTACGACCGAACGACCTTTCTTTATTTATTTACACACTATGCGTTAAATACGCAATGGCGGACTTAATGCCTAAGGCATTCTCTGCCAGTCAACCATTAGGTGATGCAGAGATAAATATTGGTAGCTGCCCACGCTACGTTTTTAATAAGTACATAACTCAGTTCAATCATCATTCATAATCGGCCACCTTTACACTCCACTACAATCAAAATGTAGAAAAAACAAAAGAAATATGTATGTTGTTAGTGAGCACATGTGGCTGACGCGAGGGTTCAGCGCTGCGGTGCGGTGTTGCGATCGGTTCCGTCTCATTGCTGGTAACGGTTTGTTTTTGAACCCGGGACTCGGGTTACAGTAGCCGCCGCCGCATTGTCTCCGCCTCATTAGACACCTCCGTTAATGATCACAACTGAGAGATCGACACTCATTAGCTAATTATCAAATGGTAAACTGATCTGGTAGGCGCGGCGGGGTGGCGGGGCGGCGGGGGAGGCAGCATTGGTAAGAGCCGTAGATATGTTACCTTCATAATAACTTCACAAAATAAGTGGCACGCTGATGCACATACATCTACATATCGTTAGATGATGATACGAGGAAGTAAGACGGAATGTTTTTAATATCGGCAGCGAAAATGAGATAAGTATAATATTCCTGTGCTTCGGGTCGTGTAGTACCTATTGCGGAATGTCAGGTGTGCGGGGAAGAAGGAGTTCAAATCAATCAAATGACATGTCTTAGCTAGTTGACGATTTATTCCAGACTGAATTACTCATAGAGTAGAGTAATACATAGGAGTTGTAACTAATTAGCACACTACAATATAAAAAAAATAGAATAATTAACCAGATAGGATATATTGCTTCACAATGATTTACTTATGCTTATAAGGGGTTCACTTATGAATTTATGTGTTATTAAAGTTTTAAGGAGTAAAAATGCAATTAAAATAGGTAAATGACAGTAAGTTTACCGATTTAATATTGAGAAGTCATATGAATATCATTAAATATTCATGAAGTTCATAACTGCCTCGTTAGCCTAGTGATCCTAAACGAGACTTCTATACTTAATGTCTTAGGCTCGATTCCCAGGTCGAGCAAAGTGTTTTACTATGAAAATCTCAGTAGCAGCTCGGAGTTTGGCTTTGTGTCGTATTGCATGGGACTTCAAACATACCCGATGAACTGTGGATGTACACCTGCCTAACCCTTCTGGGAATACAGCCGTAATGGATGCAATTTCATACATAAGAGAAATGTTCTTAGCTCGTGACGCTTAATTTATCACAGGAGCGGAGTGCCGGCCGGCCAGCCGCGACCGTGTTGCGTTTTTTTTTATCGGTTTAGCGTTGGGCAACAATTTCACCTGATCTAAAGTGAAGATGTGGTTCAAAATGGTAGCAGCGTAAGCTTAACGGAAGACTGTGCAGATGTGGATGCAGCTGTCGGAACACACCAATTGGTTTTTGGCAACAGATTTTCAACTTAAGGGTGTTAGAAAAAGCCCTACCACCATGCCCTGGTTTCATCACGATGTTTTATTTCCCCGAGCGCTCAGGCACATTGCAGGGATTCGAACTCACGCCGACCGCCGCGGTGTCCGTACGCGCTATCAACTAACTTTTTGCTGAGAAGGTTTTTTTTTGTTCGCGCGTAATTTTGAATTCGTGATATCTTCTACGGTGTTTATTTAAATGGAAAACTGTAAAGGAAAATCTTAATCAACATTAAATGCCCAAGTTACAAACTTATCTGGATAAAGATTGATAATGAACTGAAAAAAATACCTTCGCATATAATGTAATATTTTTAATTACTATGTTGAAGATAAAAATGGTTACTGTGAGTCAACCTTAGGAAATAGACATATGCCATCGCGGATTCTTCTCTAGATTTTTTAAAGAACTACAATTCTTTAGAACATTATTATGATATATCTAATAAGGTTTAGCCAGCGTAAGCCATGTAAGCGCCCGAAAATCATTTTTTGACGATATGATTAAAAATAATTGAATTTTCTCTGCTATACAGAAACTTATTTGGAATGTATTGTATATATAAACCTTCCGTAAAATATTCTCTAAACGTTAGTGAAAACTGTATTAAAATCTGTTTAGTAGTTTAAAAGATCTCAACATACATAGGGACAAACAGCGGGAAGCGACTTTACTATGTGTAGCGTACTGGCTGCGTACCCTAAGCGCACGGTTTCACTCGTGTTAAATTTATTCATGTAGGTTACCGTTTAACTGAATTCTCGTACTTGTCTGCTTGCCACCAGCTTGCTTTTGTATGCCATTTGTTATACCTGATGATAATTGGTTACCGTCGAGTCGTCTCTGGACAAATGAGCAGCCAGACAATAGTGGAAGGTGCATGATTGTAGACACCTAGTGCAGATCTTGTACTGAGCATGACTTTCAGTTCTGTGTTTCGATATTTAACACTTTTATTATCTACTATAGGTATATAAATATGAATGTAACAGGTACACGTGTCATTTGGTTAGCACACTACAGGGTGCAGTGAGTGTGTTTGTGTAACGTAGTGGGGCGGGAAAGAGGGGGGGGGGTTTGCTCCTCGTGCGTTATCGGAATAATTGTATGCAGATAATATATAGGCAGCGCGGAGGTGCCGCGGCCGCAGCCGGGACCGTGAGATAGTATCGCAATTGTGCGGCGCGGCGGTAGCGGTAGCGGTGCGTACAGTATGCTAACTGCCACTGGCTTACTAGTTGACACATTAGAGAAATATGGATTTCGCGGCAAAGGATTAGAGTTACTCTCTTCATATTTAAATAATCGTTAGCAATATACAGAAATATCAACTATTAATACTGTTATTAGACGGGAATAAAAGTACTGGTCAAAGTCATTAAATGTATAAAATATGAAGTTTCTCAGGCGATTGTATTTAGGCCCTTATTATTCTTGTTTTACATGTATGATTTGGCAAGAAATGTCTAACATCTTACCATACTTTTTAGTACGTAATAGTACAATATTCATAAAATCAGACAAATCCTATAATTATGAAAATGAAATAGATGACACGTTAAAACAATCAATTGAATGGTTCAATAAGAACAATTTAAAAATAAATGTAGGAAAAATAATGCGTTTCAGCCACACATATTCACACAAGTTATTTGAATACAAGACACTGAATATGTTAATTTTCTACGTTTAATAATTGACAAACAAATTGATTGGAAGGCACACATTGAAGCTTTAAGTAAAATAATTTGCAGTGCTTCGTATGCATTGTATAAGCGCCCCAACAGTTAGTACAGATGCACTACTTATCGCATACCATGGCTGTACAAATCTTAATATTATTCCAAAAACGGTCTTATGATTGCACTGAGTATTTATGACGTTGTCAAGAAAACACCCAGTTAGGCCGAGAGAAGTTTATTAACAAAAGATTACATAGTACCTTAAATTGCTTTACAATTCGTGACGGCGCCATCTATCGCCGTAAAAGTAAAAGTAATGGATTTTTATGCTAAGTTGACGCTTTAACAATGGCCTCGTAGCATCTTTATTACGATATGGCGTTATTTTCTGGGGCAACTCCACAGATAAGGAGGTAATATTTAAGTTGCAAAAACGCTGTATTAGAGCAATGTTTAGACTTCAAACTACTAATAGCTGTAACATGGATCCTAACACTGCCGTCTCTTTATACAGACTTATTGGTAATTCGGCAAATTCCCGTTAGGAAATAATAAGGGTGACTATTTGCAATAATTTTAACCCCCATATGCATTATATAAAAGTGAACAATTTAGAGTTATCATGTTTTTTAACTTTATTCAAAATAAGTCAAAAATGGAACATTAAAAAAATAATTTTAAAAAAGTGAGTAAAGAACATCGTGACGAAAGCATAGCCATGATGACTGGGCATTCCCGTGTGTTCACCTCAAGAGCGGTTGCTGCGCGGCGTCTTGTCGTACTGCTTCTCCCTGTCTGATGTCGCGCTGTCACGAGCACGACTCTTGGAATTAACACGTCGACTCGTGAAAACAAAACGACTTGCGCTTTGTTTCGCGCTATCGGACCATCGCGCTTCGGCTTTGTGTCCTCTCGCGTCTCTACCGCTACCGACTACCAGTTTAGTTATGTCCACCTGTGTCACCGATACGCCCCCCGCCCTCCCGCACGAGTGGTTCGACAGTCAACATATTATGTTCTTGTATCCAGCCGAGTGGCTAGTGACGATATACGCCCTCGCGCCCCCTCGCGCCCCATCGCTTCCTCGACCTCTCACCAAAACCGAGCGACAAACACGTCGGATGTGATGATTTCGTATTGGATTCCCTTCACGGGACTCGTCGATATGTATTTTAAATAGTATTGGAAGCCGTTTCTCTGAGCCTCTGAACCAACAGGCACCACCCGCACCACCCCGCACCACCCCGGACTACTCCGCAACATAAGTACACGTAATATTCCTAGGGCACAGACGTACCCTTTAGGTAATGTGATAGTGTGGCACACATACGATTGCGAGAGTCTGCCTTCAGTGGAATGACACCGCAGTTGTAAAATGTTGCGCATGCGCTCTGCAGAAGAACCTATATATACATAAGTACCTATGCAAGCTTATGGATTCTGATCAGTATCTACTCAGTACTACACTATACTATAGTACAATGATAAGTGATATCTAGTAATGTTAATGATAAGATAAACTGTATTCATAGATCCGAAGCAAAACTCACTGCGCGCGCAAACGTACGTACCCACCACCCAGCAAGTATACCTACCCACTTGGGTATTTCCACATTGAATATTAAGTTGCTAGCTGTGCCTGCGGCTTCGCTCGCGTGGACTACACCCCCCACCCACGCTGACCCCGCTTCCAACCCACGGAGGTCACCCGTAGAGCTCCTGTTATATTAAACACTAGCTGTGCCTGTGACTTCACTCACGTGGTATACAAAATACCCGCGCGAATCTTGCTCCCGGCTATTTTAATGACAAAAATGCTTATTGTGGGTGTTCCTTAGAAGATAGACGTATACTCTTCGTAACTTTCTTGTAGGTCTTTTTAATGTCTACAATTATGTAGTAGATACATTAACTTGTTATATTTCTTAAGGTTTACTCAGCGTAACCCATTTAAGCGCCCGAATTGATTCACTATGACCAGTTTTTTTTATTTGTGCGGAAACCTAATTCTTTTTCTAAAATAAAAGTAAGTCTAAGTTACTTCCTATAACAGCAGCTATCTATCAGTGAAAGTCCCGTCAAAATCGGTCCAACCGTTTCGCAGATTACCCGGAACAAACAGACAGACAGACAGAAACACAGACAGGCAGACAGACAGACAAAAAAATTTTAAGTTGGTTTTGTAATAGGTATCGTATATACTTTCATATGCATTTAGTAAAAAACTGTTATTTTGACATTACAAACAGACACTTCAATTTTATTAATTGTATAGATATATTTTTTAATATTTAGGTACGTAATTTTCAATAGAAATAAACACAAACGCTGTATTTTTCACGAATACTTATTAATAGATTATTGTTTTAAATGTTCTGAGACATTACAAGGGACACAATGTTGATAACAGTATCACTATATTATTACGAAATCATTATTATGTTAGGTTTATCCTGAATTAAAGTTATCACGAATACTTATTAATAGATTATTGTTTTAAATGTTCTGAGACATTACAAGGGACACAATGTTGATAACAGTATCACTATATTATTACGAAATCATTATTATGTTAGGTTTATCCTGAATTAAAGTTATCACGAATACTTATTAATAGATTATTGTTTTAAATGTTCTGAGACATTACAAGGGACACAATGTTGATAACAGTATCACTATATTATTACGAAATCATTATTATGTTAGGTTTATCCTGAATTAAAGTTATCACGAATACTTATTAATAGATTATTGTTTTAAATGTTCTGAGACATTACAAGGGACACAATGTTGATAACAGTATCACTATATTATTACGAAATCATTATTATGTTAGGTTTATCCTGAATTAAAGTTATCACGAATACTTATTAATAGATTATTGTTTTAAATGTTCTGAAACATTACAAGGGACACAATGTTGATAACAGTATCACTATATTATTACGAAATCATTATTATGTTAGGTTTATCCTGAATTAAAGTTATCACGAATACTTATTAATAGATTATTGTTTTAAATGTTCTGAAACATTACAAGGGACACAATGTTGATAACAGTATCACTATATTATTACGAAATCATTATTATGTTAGGTTTATCCTGAATTAAAGTTATCACGAATACTTATTAATAGATTATTGTTTTAAATGTTCTGAGACATTACAAGGGACACAATGTTGATAACAGTATCACTATATTATTACGAAATCATTATTATGTTAGGTTTATCCTGAATTAAAGTTATCACGAATACTTATTAATAGATTATTGTTTTAAATGTTCTGAGACATTACAAGGGACACAATGTTGATAACAGTATCACTATATTATTACGAAATCATTATTATGTTAGGTTTATCCTGAATTAAAGTTATCACGAATACTTATTAATAGATTATTGTTTTAAATGTTCTGAGACATTACAAGGGACACAATGTTGATAACAGTATCACTATATTATTACGAAATCATTATTATGTTAGGTTTATCCTGAATTAAAGTTATCACGAATACTTATTAATAGATTATTGTTTTAAATGTTCTGAGACATTACAAGGGACACAATGTTGATAACAGTATCACTATATTATTACGAAATCATTATTATGTTAGGTTTATCCTGAATTAAAGTTATCACGAATACTTATTAATAGATTATTGTTTTAAATGTTCTGAGACATTACAAGGGACACAATGTTGATAACAGTATCACTATATTATTACGAAATCATTATTATGTTAGGTTTATCCTGAATTAAAGTTATCACGAATACTTATTAATAGATTATTGTTTTAAATGTTCTGAGACATTACAAGGGACACAATGTTGATAACAGTATCACTATATTATTACGAAATCATTATTATGTTAGGTTTATCCTGAATTAAAGTTATCACGAATACTTATTAATAGATTATTGTTTTAAATGTTCTGAGACATTACAAGGGACACAATGTTGATAACAGTATCACTATATTATTACGAAATCATTATTATGTTAGGTTTATCCTGAATTAAAGTTATCACGAATACTTATTAATAGATTATTGTTTTAAATGTTCTGAAACATTACAAGGGACACAATGTTGATAACAGTATCACTATATTATTACGAAATCATTATTATGTTAGGTTTATCCTGAATTAAAGTTATCACGAATACTTATTAATAGATTATTGTTTTAAATGTTCTGAGACATTACGAGGGACACAATGTTGATAACAGTATCACTATATTATTACGAAATCATTATTATGTTAGGTTTATCCTGAATTAAAGTTATCACGAATACTTATTAATAGATTATTGTTTTAAATGTTCTGAGACATTACAAGGGACACAATGTTGATAACAGTATCACTATATTATTACGAAATCATTATTATGTTAGGTTTATCCTGAATTAAAGTTATCACGAATACTTATTAATAGATTATTGTTTTAAATGTTCTGAAACATTACAAGGGACACAATGTTGATAACAGTATCACTATATTATTACGAAATCATTATTATGTTAGGTTTATCCTGAATTAAAGTTATCACGAATACTTATTAATAGATTATTGTTTTAAATGTTCTGAACATTACAAGGGACACAATGTTGATAACAGTATCACTATATTATTACGAAATCATTATTATGTTAGGTTTATCCTGAATTAAAGTTATCACGAATACTTATTAATAGATTATTGTTTTAAATGTTCTGAAACATTACAAGGGACACAATGTTGATAACAGTATCACTATATTATTACGAAATCATTATTATGTTAGGTTTATCCTGAATTAAAGTTATCACGAATACTTATTAATAGATTATTGTTTTAAATGTTCTGAGACATTACAAGGGACACAATGTTGATAACAGTATCACTATATTATTACGAAATCATTATTATGTTAGGTTTATCCTGAATTAAAGTTATCACGAATACTTATTAATAGATTATTGTTTTAAATGTTCTGAAACATTACAAGGGACACAATGTTGATAACAGTATCACTATATTATTACGAAATCATTATTATGTTAGGTTTATCCTGAATTAAAGTTATCACGAATACTTATTAATAGATTATTGTTTTAAATGTTCTGAAACATTACAAGGGACACAATGTTGATAACAGTATCACTATATTATTACGAAATCATTATTATGTTAGGTTTATCCTGAATTAAAGTTATCACGAATACTTATTAATAGATTATTGTTTTAAATGTTCTGAAACATTACAAGGGACACAATGTTGATAACAGTATCACTATATTATTACGAAATCATTATTATGTTAGGTTTATCCTGAATTAAAGTTATCACGAATTCGGTTTGATAAACGAAAAAATATTATAAAATTATACATTTAATCAATCGAAGTATATACCATTATGATCTATGCATTTACGCCATATTATAGGTAGTTCGTTGATTCCATTGCTGAAACAATTGTGGGAGCGAGAATCAATAAAATCTTTGAAGACGGTTTGAACAGCCTCATCGGAGTTGAATTTTTTCCTTGCAAGAAATTGTCCAAATTCCGAAAATAGTGGTAATCTGTTAGAGCAAGGTCCGGTGTTATGTATTAAATGAGAATAATGAAACATCCTTCAGAGAGTCTATAAGACAACTACTGGTTTATTTTTAGATGTACTTCCACCAACAATATTATACTTAAGTACCTACATAACATCTTCCTCCTTTTTTCTTTTACAATAATAATTATAGATAGATTTATAAAACAAAACATTAATTACTCATTACCTCTATAACTATAAAACTATAGGTGATTTTTTTTTTTTTTTAATGCACTAATGTATAACAAAGAAACCGAACAAAAAATATTAAGAAAAGGCAAAAGGTATAAATATTAAATCTTAACATAACATAAGCTTAAACATTAGACACGAAATCGCTCTGGCGTACGTACTATTCTACCTGACCGAGTGCAACGAACTGGAGGATCTGTGGGAGGACCAGATGGCATTTCTGTGGTCTTTGGTTCCTCACACAAATAATCGTAATTTTTTCTTACTGATGGTTTGAGAATATGTTGTCTATTACGTCTATATAAGCTGTTCCGAGTTCGAACCCAGTAAGAACGGGGCTCTTTTGCTTCTCTCTCCACCGTTGCGCGTACCCACCGATTTTCTTTTTCTAGCGGTTTCAACTGTTTTGTACCCCGATCGTAATATTTTTTAGCATTTATATTTTTTACTTGTCGCGATTTTATTATATCGGCTTTACGAATAGCTTTTGGCTCATATAACTTTTCACTAACAGGCAATCTAGTGTTTCATCTTCGCGACATCAGAAGCTGAGCAGGTGAATATTCTTTACAGTTTGGACATTACGCTCCGCCAACCCATTAGAGCGAGGATAATATGGTGAACTAGTTATATGTTCAAATTCCCACTGTCTAGCAAATTCTTTAAAATCTTCAGAAACAAACTGTTTGTGGGATTCCATGACGCGAAAAAATTGATTTTAATTTAGTTATGACGGTTACACTCCTCAGGTCGGTCAGAGATACAACCTCTATATATTTCGAAAAATAATCAACTACTAATAGAAAATACTTATCTTTTATCTGAAATATATCGGCAGCTAAGGATTCCCAGGGTATTCCCGGTTGTGCGTGAGGTACTAGCGGTTCCCTCGGCTGCGCGACGCGTCTTTCGATACAAGTCTCACAGGCGCCCACAGCACGCTCGATATCACCCGCCATACCTGGCCACCACATCACATCTCGAGCTCGCCTCTTACATTTATCAATACCTAGATGACCTTCATGAATCCTGTTAAGCATATCTTTTCTAAGACTTTTTGGTATAATTACCTTATTGTTGCGAAAGGGAATGCCACTGACAGAATGTAGCTCATGTCTAATTTCCCAATATTGTTTCGCATTTCTATCGACGACGCTCTTTGTATGTGGCCAGTAATTTATCGCCAAACACAAGTCGCCATCCTGTAAAGTGGCAACCCTAATTTCGTCCAATTTTTCCTTACTAACGCTTAAATTCTCTAACAACAAATTAATGTGACTATTAATATGCTCCAAAATATTTGTACTAGCCTCCTCTTCAATATCTGTATGCGCATCCCTCGATAGAGTATCTACTATGTACATAAATTTACCAGGCACATATTTTATAATAAGAGAATATTTCTGAATCTTTAATAATAAACGTTGTAGTCTAATAGGCACGTCGTTTAAAGATTTCTTTACAATAGATTCGAGATGTTTGTGATCTGATTCAACAATGACCTTATTATGACCATAAATAAACTGATGAAATTTAAAACATCCAAAAACTATAGCCAACATTTCTTTTTCAATTTGCGCCCAGCGATTCTCGGTAGGTGTTAGCGTGCGTGCCGCAAACGCGACAGGTCGACCATCTTGTATTAAACAGGCCCCTAACCCGCGAGCACTCGCGTCTACCGAAATGGTCACCGGTAAGTTAGGATTATAGTACCTTAAAGTTGGGGCTTCTGAAATGTATTTTTTAATTTTTTTTTAAACTATTTTCATGAGCCTTATACCACTGAAATGTTGCACTTCTCTTTAAAAGTTCCTTCAAAGGTTCTGCTATATCTGCATAATTAGGAATAAATCGAGAAAGATAATTAGACATACCTAAAAATCTCTCAAGCTCCTTTTTCGACTTAGGTTCCGGAATATCATTGATTTCCCGCACTCGTTCAGGGTCTGGACGCAAACCTTTATCATCAAAAATATGACCAAGAAACTTTACCTTGCTAGCACCTATAGTGCATTTCTCCTTGTTGAACCTGACCCCATACTCTGCGGCACGTTGTAGCACCGCCTTCAACCTAGTATCATGTTCTTCTCTTGTTTGGCCGTGCACCAGGAGATCGTCGATATAAACTTCAACACCTTCCATTAAAAATAATTTATACATTAAATTAGGAAATACTTCGGATGCGCTTGCTATACCGAAAGGTAACCTTAAAAATCTGAACCGACCAAAGGGTGTGGCGAACGTACATAACTTAGAACTTTTTTCATCTAAAGATACCATATAAAATCCTTTACTGGCATCTAGAACTGAAAAGAATTTCGCAGAAGATAAATTAGCCGTTATTTCATCGAAGGTGGGTAATTGAAAGTGACTACGTTTTATTGCTGTATTTAAATGTTGAGGATCAAGACACAGTCGGAATCTACCATCTGATTTCTCCACGAGAACAATATTAGACACCCAATCTGTCGGCTCCTCAATAGGAGTTATAATATTAAGTTTTATTAGACGATCCAATTCCTCTCGCAATCTAGGTCCAAGTTTTATTGGAATTTTACGTGCACTTCTTACAACAGGAGGAACTGTTTCGTCTATGATTAGTTTATGTTTTCCAGGTAAGCAACCGATGCCCTCAAATACTGAACTGTATTTTAACAATAAATTATTTGTGTCGTAACATACTTCATTCAGCCTCATTATTAATTTTAAATCAACACAGGCTTCCCTAGATAATAAATTGTGACAACTTAAATTTAATACATAAATCTTTTGAATTATTGTTATATTATTAAACGATAACTTTGCCAAAAAGTAGCCAACTACAGGTAATACAGTCTTACTAACCTCTTTAAGTATTGTTACATTACGTTCTAAAGCTTGTTTACTAAATCCTGCTTGTATATAACTATCCATTGACATCACGCTTGCGTCAGCACCGCAATCCAATTTAAACCGAACGGGCATCCCGTTTACTGTTATAATCTCGTACCACCCTTTATCCTGTACTGAATTTACTTCTATACCGCTCAATGACAATTCTTCAACTTCTTCGATGCTATCTGGTAATTGACAAAGTTCTCGAACATAATTACTCGATCGGCAACACTTTGCAAAATGTCCACGCTTGTTACATTTAAAACATTCAATATTGTATGCCGGACAACGATTAATTTCATGTTCATAATTACAATAAGTGCAACGTCGTCGAGTTATCGTAGTACGCTTCCGTGACGTTTGAGTTTGTATCGGCGTATTGCGCTGTGAAACGAAACGTACGCGCTCTCGAACTCCGTCGGCCGCGGCGCGGGCTGTTACCGGCTCGATATCAGCCGAGTTCGCCGGACCAGACCCAGTTTTAACTACAACAGCTTGCTCACTTGCTGTTTCTGCCGCTCGACACCAACACACTGCATCTTGTAACTTTAAATCATTTTTTTGTAACATTCTTTCTCGTAACTGTGTATCTTTAATTCCTCGAATCATTTGTGTGAGAATTAAACTATCACGTAGGTCACCGAAATTACATGATTTACTTTTTACTTTCAACTGCGATAGATATTTGTCAAATTTCTCAGAATCTTGATAACATTCGAAAAACAAATGACGTTCAAAATTAATATTCTTTTGAGGATCACATCGTTCCTGGAATTTTTTGCACAAAACCTCGTAATCATTTTGTTCATTACTCTTGAAATCCAACTCATCGTATATATCTTGGCCGCACTTTCCTATTGTATGTAGAAAAACTGCACACTTCTCTCGTCCAGAAGCCAATTCACGACCTGATGCTGTTAAGTACCAGTCGAACATCCTCTTCCAATCACGCCAGCTGTCGGCAATATTACCGAGTTCCGACATCGGCGGCGGTTGTTCAATGCAGCCGTACATTATTTGTGACGGTCCGATTGTATCACATTTAGCCATAATACTTAGCTAATAATATAATGTGACGTAACATTGTAACTATAGTCACCGTAACTTTGATTTATTTACACCTGACACCATGTTATGTATTAAATGAGAATAATGAAACATCCTTCAGAGAGTCTATAAGACAACTACTGGTTTATTTTTAGATGTACCTCCACCAACAATATTATACTTAAGTACCTACATACCTTAAGTATGGTGGGTGTCAGAAACATTCCAACCGCAGTTCCTCTAATTAAACGACCATCTGTCGTGAAGTATGGGGTCTAGCGTTGTCCTGACGCAGCAGTGGGCTAGATAGATTGACCAGTCTGATTGACAATACAGCTTTGCCGTTATCTTCTAGTCAGAAAATGTAGTGTATGACACTAGCACTGGTCCACCAAACAGTCACCAGTACCTTTTTCTGACTCAACTTTCGCTTAAGACAGGATTTGGCCGGTTCTCCTGTGTTCAACCACTGTGAAGAGCGTTTCCGATTATTGTAAAAGATCCATTTATCGTCACAAGGAACAATACGATTCAAAATTCCTTCATAATTGTGACGGTTGAGTAATGTAACGCAGCACTCAATGCGTGTTTGTTGGAGTGCTTCAGTCAATTAATGCGGTACCCATTTCTCGAGCTTTTTCACTTTTAAATTTTGTTTCAAGTAAGTTAAAAATGTTTTATCACTCACAACAAAGCTTGCCGCTAACTCTAATGTGATTTGCTTTGGATCCGCTTCCATGATCACCTTTAATTCTTCATTATCAACTAGGGTGTCAGCCGTCCACGGGGATGTTTCGAAGATCAACATTTCCAGAACGAAAACGTCGGAACAAAAACGTACCGTGCTTTCTTTTACAATAGCTTACCCATATACATCGTTAATCCTTCGAGCTGTTTCTGCAGCGCTGATGCCACGGTGGAACTCATACTCGTAAATAACGTGATATTTTAAGATTTCCATTTTGTGAAAAGTACGATGTAAAAGAATAAGATATAATATTATATATTATATACCTTATATCCTCATAGTTACTATGTAAAATGAGTCTGAAAGATCTTTTGGTTTTGGTTACGATTTGGATTTAAAATAAGTTAAAATGCCTGGTAGGAAGTAAACAGGATTTTCTCAGTATTTCCTTGGTCTAATAAAGAGATTTATTCGTTCACAGGAATCTGGGGAGTACTATCTTCAAGTGAGACCTGTCTGCTAACCGAGAACCCTGAAACCCTTCTCTTTTTCTGATGTTGTATATACACGAAATCTCACGCGGATGAAGACTGCTAGCTGCTTGTCTATACTAATATAGTAAATCGGAAAAGTTTTTTTGTTTGTTTGTATGTTTAAACACGCTAATCTCTGGAACTACCAGTGGTATCTGTTCGAAAAACTCTTTTTGTATATGATAACCAGTCTTCTTGAGGAATAGCACGGGCTATTTAAGATTACACTACAACTCTCATAATTATGTTTGTTTTTCAAATGTGTTCGGGCATTTAAAAGTTTTTGGTGGAATAAAGAAACTCATATACAGGAACCCTGTAAACATTACACTCTTTTTTTGGGCGGTAGATTAATAATGATTAAAAAATCGGTTGGCTGTAAAGTCGCTTTACTGACGATAGTTGAACGTGACAACGTCATAAGAAAATACTGATGGAATGGTATCATTTTTTAAATAATATCGAAAGAATAATTACCTTTATCGCCGCAATTATCATTGCTATAAACAATTGACACCACATTCACTTTTCACTGCACTTCATACTTGACGAAAACATGTAAATGTATTGTATAGCAGCTGTCCACGCGGACGCATCGCTCATTCAAGTAGGAAAGAGACAGATGTCGAACGCTGCCGAACGCGGTGGCCGATTGTGCTTCTTTGTCGCTCGTTCCGCGCTCTCACATGCACTTCAAGCCTTAAATGGAACGCCTCAGAGCGAGGTAACGCCGCATGAGTCATGTATTTTCGTGCGTGCAGTCAGCTCCATCGAATTATAAGACGTTGTCACATCAAAAACAGATGCGTACTTTATTTTTGACAATTTTTTTAAACATATACCTACTTTTTTTTTTTCAAAAATAGGTGTATACCCTAGTTCTAAAGGAAAGTGCTGTTTGGACATCGTGAGGAAGTCCACACGATTTTTCAACTAGCACGGGAAATTTACGGTACTCTCCCTGATGGTAGTAAGCACAATACGTACAATCCAAACACAACAGCGACTACCGAGAGATCGTAATCCATCGACGGTCGCTGCTGTCATGCCAACCTGCATTAATTAAACTGAATATGCTTGCTGAACACGCAAAAGCGAGTCACTATGACGGACTTTTCACCATGTGCATGGTGGTCGCGACTCAGTCGGTCTGTACTTACAGTTTTACCACCCCGCGAATGCCATACCTGAATGAAAATACTTGGAGTTTATCACTTTATAATTTCATTATGAGGCCCACGTTACACGGTTACACCTTATTAAGCTAGTTGGAGAGAGAGAGTTACCACATGTCAAAATATAAATCTAGAAGCGAACTGTTCTTAGATAATAATGTATAAATTTTACATAAATTATATTCTGTTTTTTAAGAACAATATTCTCGCTGGTTACTCAGCAGGGTGCACCATGTGCATGTGCAGGTGAGACTGTGGCTTAGGCATCTCAGGTTTAAAGATATTATTCGACACAAGTGTTACACCCCAAGGTAACGATACGCTACGCTACAGTACGCTATCAAGAATACTACATAATAATGTAAGTGTGGTAGTCAGCACACTCGGGACGCTGCTGTTGCTGCTTGCTCGTGCACAAAGCGCGTAGGTACCTACCGCTAGGGTTCCAGCACTTATTGATATCCTGACTGAATTATATTTTCAGTATAATAAAACGATTGACCTTGAAATTGCAACCCGGTGCAATGCAGTGCTGCCCCGCGCACCCGCGCCCCCGCGACTCGTGAAATTAAATAATTAAAACAATATTACTATGATTTGTTATTATGCGCATAAGCAAGCAATTAGAAAGGTAAGATAAGGTTTTAAGTGAAATAGAGCACAGATAATTTATTTTCAAGATATCTTTCTTTTTATGTGGGTCCGACTGGTGGAAAAGTCTACCTTACAAAACAACCTTGTGTTGTGTTTCTGCGATGAGTAAGGCTTCCAGAGCTCCTTGGGGTAAGGGGGGGGGGGGGGGGTTCAAGATTGGAAACTCGCTAGTGATACCTACTTACCCAGGTATGGAATTACATGTATCCATAGGCTGCGATAGCCGATTACCATTAGGCGCGCCGTATGCTTGTTTATTCTATGTCAATACTAAATAGGTCCAAAGGTAAAGTATCTATAACTAATATTAAAATGATTTTAATTAAATTATAAATAGTTACAATAACGTTGCGTCGGTGCGGCCACACCCCACCTCGCTCCGCACCCCTCGTCGCGCCATGTCGCCATGTCGTCGTGGTTGTGAGTGATGTCCCGTAATCCTCTCGAGTCCGGAGTGAAGCACGCCGAGCTGAGCCCGGGATTAGCGGCGAGCAGCACGTGACACGGGATTAACATCGCCGGTGTTAAGTCGCGGAGCGTGACCCGAGCTCCTCGACCTGTCTACGTTTATTGTTTCAGTTGACGTCGTCGCGCCGCACGGTCCCACCCCCGCCTCACACCGCATCGGGATCCTCTCTACCTACACTAGTTTCCCCAGTGTTGCTTAATTGTGATAATGTACGAGGTTGCAGAGTTCACTAAGAGAATCCGCACTACCGTATTCGCCATTTCATAAGTATCGACCTAATTAGTTATCTAAGATGCGAAGTATAAATAACGGTCATTTCACTTCAACCAATAGATATTATACATTACTTAACGGTTATTTCCTATAACCGGAGACGATCCAACGAGAGTGCTAGGAAATGGAAGAAGAAGAAACAAGGGAGACTCCAGAGGAATTGTGTCAAAGACATTATTGTCAGTCGTATTTGCGAGGGACGACCGCGTCCCGTGTCTGTACTCGGCAATACTTACAGCGCGAACGCGGTTGAGCACGATCCTCTTGGACCTGTTCGTATGGTGTTTCAATCATAGGAACCGGAGCGCTGGACAGCACGCGACACGCGACACAGTCTCTGACGAGTGTGACACCGTTAAACATTGACAGTTGCGAGTCGTGACAATCGGCTGTGATTTAGAGCGAGCGGAGCCGGGGCGGCGCATTAGCCGTAACGCTAAAAATACTCACGACATTTACCTTTGTGCTCGGATACGTCCTAAATCGAGCTGTAACTCACCCCCTCCCCGCGCCCGTCCTCAGCACCCGCTCTCGCCATCACCCCGCGATACACTACAAATAACGCACAATAAATCCCAGTGAAGAATGCGACTTTTGTTCCGCCGCCGCCGCCCGCCCCGCCGCCCCGCCGCCCGCGCCGCTTTCCGCGCTCGGAATGTCGCATGGGAAATAGTATAACCCGCTCTTAAACTTTTTATAATTTTATATCACATAGTAATACATAATTAGTTCTAAAACGTTATGGAAGATATTTATCAATACGCAATTAAGTATATATCGCTGTTCCTATATTTTGGTTGAGAGTTTATAATATGAGTAGGTATGTATAATGATAATGTGTAAATTGAATAAAAGGTAAATATGAAAATGATGTCTCTTGAATCGGTTACGTTGCTATACCGAGGTCGCGCCCGCGCATTCATATTATATTTGTTCTTTTTCGCGTATATTATATTAGATGGCGTCGCGCTGTCGCAACACTTAACATCTTTAACGAGAACTGTAGCTGTCTACAAACGGGAAGCCGAAGCCGAAGCCGAAGCGATCCTGATCACTGTGAATCTACAACGAGCGCAACTGTCAAAATTCTCAGCAAAAGTCTGCGAATTAACGTTTTCTAGTGAGTTTTTTTAAATATTATGATTTGAAAATCTTATAAGAGTTTACTTTTGGCGACTGAATTATGTATTATTGTGTGTCATGTGCTATATATATTGTGTGTTTTATATATAAGAATAGTTAGGTAACATTAATATAGAGAAATAAATAGATTTATAGAGACAATGTTAGCAACTACGCTACATTACGAATTACCTGTCATATATTGTGTATTATATATGTAGGTGCTTATGTAATATGTTTAACGTGTATATGATTACAATTATGACAAAATGTATAAAATGTATAGACTAAGTTTATATGGAAAAATGTACGACATCACTCACATCACATTTAAAGTACGAACGAAACACGGTAAAACCGCCGTAAATCCTATGGTTTTTGATGGTATATGGAATATGAGATGAAAGTATATAATGTATTGATATTTAATAGATAGGAATTACAATAAGGAACAATTTGATGAATAACTTGTATACATAACTTATATGGAGAAATAAATATAGAGCGAGTAAACAGGGGCTCTCTTTAGCAGAGGACGGGCAGTCAACTTCGCTCCCGCACACCCGCCGGACCCTCTCTAGCGGCAACCCAAGCCTAGATCCGTTCCTCGGTGTGAAGCCCTTGGGTCTGGCAGCCGCTCGCGCGATATTAGTGACACTATACGTGCAACATTTAGCTACCTACACATAAACATCACACACATATGTTAACATACGTGCACACCTCACGTAAGGAACCTTTTTTATTTATTTTTTGCGCTAGTTACTGTAGAAAAATCTTTCCGATCATGAAATACACATACGCATGTTTCCTTCCTTCTTCCCAGGAGGAAAGGAACATGCATATGAGTATATATTAGTTAGCTCCAATTTACGAATAGGGATTTAGTCAGATCGCAACTTATTTGCAATCGCGACAACCGCCCAAGCCGCCTGCGAACGTATCATTAATGAAGAGCTCGAGAGTTTAATTTGAAGACCCAGCACCTCAAGCGGCCGTGCATTATTACACACAGCACCCTACTGGCATCCGTACGGTGTCTACGAGACAGGCATCTGGCCAAACAAAATAGCCCGTCCAAACCGGGAAGTGTCACGCCCCCCATACCTACATTTACTATAGGTAAGTACTATACCGTCGGCACGTATAGTGAGCAATCAATGTGAAGCAAACTACTCGCTTGATAATTAAGTTATACAACAACAAGCGTTAACAGTAACATGCAACAACAGTTAACATGCGTGCCCATATTAGTATGATAGGTAACCTACCTACTTACCACTAGAACGGTACATAGCGAGCATGCTGATAACTGAATGATACGTAAACCAGTTTAAATCCCTTGATGTCACTAATAGGAACAGTTGTGGTTAGTTGTCAATTGATGACAATATTAAGTCGTAAGTGCGGTCGAGTACCGTGTAGGTGACGCTGCGTGTGCGCAGCGGGTGCGTCGTGGCAGACGGCGGCTGGGGGCGGCTGGGGGCGGCTAGGGGCGCTGCTCGTTACTCAATGACGTGAGCACGTGTGGACTTGTTGCGCAATAAATCTCCGGCTGTCGCATAAATCGTGGCGCCAACTCGCACCACCTCGCGTACGTCGTTCTATGATACAAATACACGTGTAAATATAAACTAACTAGATAAAGTAATGACGTGGTGCCGGACGCAGCCGGGTGCGCTCGTATATTCATTATAATAAAGACATTATAGAGAGTGGGGCAGGGCGCTATGCTGTAATGGCGCGATCGCCCCGGTCTTCTATGATTTCCGACGGAGGAAGTGTCGGTATGTCTGTCGATAATAGGCTGTTCCAAGTTTTTAGGTGTGTCTTGAATATGATCGACAGCTCCATACCCACTTTGTGTAAGAGAATCGCAATGTAAAAATATATACGAAATGGATCGGGCTTTGGAACATACGTAATAAACATTGCTAACTTAGCTAGTGTTCAAAACAATCAAACGGTATATTCTTTCAATACTTATTGTAATTTTTTTTTAAAGTAGGTAATAAGTTTTGTAAGCTCTCCTCTCTTAACTACGTCAATGGTAATAAATGATATCAAAATTTGTAATTTATGTTAGTTATACCAGATAAAATAGAAATAAGGACTACATTGATAGATTCTATTCGGGGATCGAAACTCTTCATTTAGAAAATAAAAACCGATGCACTTAAGTTATTCTATTGGGAACTTGTGGAGAATAAATGTTGCGGAAACTCTGTGTCTAGTCTAGGTATAGGTATAGTATATAATTAAAAGACTATCCAGTTAATTATGCTATTATTATTATTAGGTATTTCCAAGTGATGAGTGTGTGTTAAGATGGTCTCTATGTCAGCTGTTACACTTTTGTTAGAGTAATCAGTGATTTTTTTTTTAAATAAGTACTATAATGTTGGTAAACAAGCATACCGTCAGCCTGATGGTAAGCGACTATCCCTATGGGCGCTTGAAATACTAGCGCATTGCCGACCTTGAATTTTCATACAAGGAGCCCCCGAGCAGCTCTGGGAACTCTACTGACCGCAGGAGCACAACACAAGACTACGTGGCTGCTGTCTTCTGTAGGGTGGAGGTGTCCCACAGTCGGACTGCTCCAAGTGGAAAGAAAACTCAAAAGAAATTTCTCTGTGCCCTACATCTCTTAATTTATCTTAGAACGTCTATTTGAATTCAAGTATTTTGTTGTGTTAGTCGTTCATGTGGAAGTATTATTATCGCTTGAAATTCCCGTATGTCGCTGCTATAGGTACTTAAATGCCTACTTAATAGTTTCACATCGAGACAATTCAAATACTTTATTATAAAGTTATCCATTTTGTTAAAAAAAGAATCTTACCCTTACAAAATCACTTTTGTGAAATTTATAAAAGTAAAATCTACAAGAAAATGTTTTCCTCTTATGAATATATTCTGCAATGTATTATAATGTTAGATTACACCTCTAATTAGTTATGTGTTATCACGAACATGGGTGCATTTGTTCGTAATCTCTCTATGAACAAACACTTCGATGCGGGTGTTCACAATGTAACTGGGTGTCGCACGCAATATGTGACAGTGTGACCGTTTTTAGTACTTTCAGTACTAAATTGGTGTAATTAGGAGTCTATTTAGCTTCATTTTAGTGTAAAACCCAATTTGGTATTTTTTTGTACAATTTAACACATAACAGGATTACTATCTGGCAACAGTATAGACCTTTTATAGAGCCACTATTTTCAGAATTAAAATTTATTGCCCCACAAATAGATATTTACGAAAGGTTTTCATCTATACAAATACACGATACACGATGTAAAAAATCAAACAATACCCAGTACAAAAATCGTGACAGCGCCATCTCTTACCAATACAAAAAGTAACCGTGAAAATATTTAATTTATTTATATATCAACTGATGTATACAATAAAATAAAATTAAAGTGTCTGTTTGTAATGTCAAAACAACTGTTTTTTAGTAAATGCATTTGAAAGTAGGTATATACGATACTTAAACAAAAAAAAAACAATTTTAAAATTTTTGTCTGGCTGCCTGTCTGTTTGTTCCGAGTGATCTCCGAAACGGTTGGACCGATTTTGACGGGACGTTTACTGATAAACAGCTGATGATGATTACTGATAAATAACTTAGGCTACTTTTATTTTAGAAAAAGAATTAAGGTTCAGAACAAATTAAAAAAAAAACTGGTCATGGTGAATCAATTCGGGCATTTAAATGGCTTACGCTGAGTAAACCATAAGAGATATAGCAAATTAGTATACGTCTACCTTTTAAGAAACACCCACAATAAGCACTCTTGTTTTTAAAATAGCCGGGAACGAGGGAGTAAAATTCCCACGGGCATTCTATAGTCCACGTGAGCGAAGCCACGGGCACAGCTAGTCTCTAATAAATGTTATAGATAAGTTTTGGAACATAGATGATACTACCAAATAAGCTATTGACGAAGAATATTGTGAAATGATTAATGAAGCACGATCAAGAAGTACAAAGCCTTTGTGTGGTGGTCATGGATGGTGGTGATAGTAATACAGGTATGAGATCTCGAACGTACAAATTGGCCTAATATAGAAACACTAAGAAATGTCAATGATATGGTGACCACTTTTAATTTCTACGTGCTGAGTATCTTTGATATGCACGCCCCAGAGAAATATATCCTTATTAAAGAACGTTCCTATTCTTGGATTACCGATACTGTTAAATTAATGATAAAATTACGCAATAACAGTTACAATAGATATAAGATTAGTAAAGATGAATCGCATAAGAAATTCTACAAGGAGATGAAATCGGTCGTTATAAATGCTATTAATACAAATCAAAAAACCCTAAATTCCTATGGGAAAAAATAAAAGTAGCCATTCAGCCCCGTTCTAATGACCCTGGTGTTATTGACTGTTGCAGTGATCCTAACACTATTAATAAATTTTTCTTGGCTGTACCAGGTAGTACTACTGTGGACACTTCGTACCGTAATTATTTTGAGTCTAACCGCATGGTAGTAACACATTTTCTTTACATCCTATAAGCGAAAATACAGTTAGGGGAAGGGAGGGCAAGATGGAAGGTCTAACTTTATGATGTATAAAAAATAAAACAACTTAATCTAAATCTTTTATTTTAATCAGTATTAAGAGACCACTCCACGCTTATACAATTATGTAATTAATAGATATTAATACTTCAAAATAAAATCTGTTATGACTCATGAAGCAAAAACATGCAAAATTCAATCTTGCCCTCATCCTGAAGGCAAAATGGAAACCTTAAACGGGCAAAAGGAATGTATAGAATAACCCTACATTTTACAATTGACACATAATAAATATCCATCTTCTGTATCGCTACACAGCTCATGTGCCCAACCACAACACGATGGGCACTGTATCCAGTCCTCTGTAAGTGGTTCCAGGTATTGTTCGCCACAAAATAGACAAAACACATCACCTTGCGAGGGTTGCTCCGAATGTTGCAATATTTTATAGTCTTTTTCTGTTCTTTTTCTTTTTCCTTTTCCTTTTCCTTTCCCTTTCCCTTTCCCTTTTCCGGTATTCACATACTTTTCTTTCTTATTACATTTGTTTTCTTTTTCTTTGCTGACCTGATGAAGAACTAACTTTGTTTTCATTTTTATTTCATTTTTCTTTTCAATCGTACTTTGAATGGAGAACTGGTTAGAATCTCTGACTTTTGGCATCTTACTTTCCGCTTTTTTATTGTAGGAGTAACTTTTGGTGAAGGAAGTATTTTAATTGGAGAAATCATGCACGATGTGGCTGGTTGTTCCGAACTCATGTCAACAACGCCGGAACAAGTTTTAAGCATATTATCTCCCAACATCTTATTCTGTGCTTCATCAAAATTGTGTGGTTCTTCTTTATTCTGTTTTTCTTCTATTATATTAGTATATTTCTTTTTTCTTTTTCAATGAAAGCTATAACGTCATCTCTATCCACAGTCATAGTAACGTTTTCACAGCCTTCATTCACGGAGGAAGAGTCATGAACAGTAGTTGGTTGTTCTATTATGTCGTTTTGAACATTAATATTAATGTCAACTCCGTCAACAGTCGCAGTTGCGTTTTCATAGTCTTCAGTCACTGGAGCGTTTTCATAAACAGTGGCCGGAGCAAAATCTAAATCTGTGAACAAATTTCTATTATATGGGAAAATTCCGGCCTTTCTGAAACCACCAGTGGCATTTTGTACAGTAGCACTTTTTTCATAGGCACTGCAGACAAGTTTAGCTATGTCAAACTGGGTTACTCTTCTTCCAGGATGATTCTTTTGGAAAGTGTCTAAGGTTTGCTCAAAGGCCACTTTGAATGAACGGTAAAGTGATACGTCCAATGGTTGCAGCTTGTGGCTTGTGTGTGGAGGAATACTGACTATAATTACATATTTTGCTCGTGCTAAATTTAAAGCTTTCCAGGTTTTGATGAGTTGTGTGATTGTCTAAAATCAATAAAACCGGCCTGTCTGCTGTTGGTCTGGTTTTGTCGATAAATATTTGTAGCCAGTTGTTAAAGGCGTTGTTTGTTACCCAGCCAGAATTAGAACACCAAGCTTGGGAGCCATTGGGAGCTTCATCCAAAAGACGTTCATTCATTCTGTTTCTTTGTCCAAATATAAAGCAAGGTGGAATGAAGCGACCAGTAGCACTGCAAGCACAGATTACTGTGGTAAGTTGTCCCTTTTCTGCTGTTGCAATAACTCCTACTTGTTTTTTGCCTTTAACAGAAATTACTCGAGGCGGTCTGGAAGCACTAGTCTTGACTCCAGTCTCATCCATATTATATATGTCGTCGGGTCGCTTCAGGAAGTTATGTTGGGAAATAACGCTCCATAGGTTATCGTAGAAGCGATCTACCTGTGTACGGTTAAAAGCAGAACAACGAGCCAGTGCTGTGGGTTCCGGTGTTCGGTATGTTAACTGAGGATGCCTTTTCATAAAACCTTCAATCCATGCCCTTCCAGCCTTTTTACGTTTAAAAGGATGCGGAATCTTATTTGTGTCGCCACCTCACACGCCAATTCCTGTAGACTATCCTTTGTTAGGCTATAAAAAAGCGTATCTCGTTCAATAGCAAGGTCACATATTTTCTGCTCAAGCTCTTTTGAAAAAACAGGCTGGAACCTACCTATCTTTTTGGACGCATCATCTTTTTTATATGGCGATGTAAAGTCCCGATTGGAATTCTATATTTCTTTCAAGCTGAACTTATTGATGTGCTTTTAGCCTCATCCATCGCCCTCTGCATCGTTTCTTTAGCTCAACATTCTCTATTACTATTTCTTTTATACTTGAACACCATCTAAAAAGAGAAACCTGCGTTTAGCGAGAGAAATTGATAAAAGAAATGAAAATAATTCAATGCAGGCAAGATGGAATATATTCCATCTTGCCCATATGCCGATTGCTAATATAAAATAAATTTTTCAAATATTCTTTCAACATTTTTTTTGTTCAAATATAAATTCATATAATCTATCCCTAGAAGGTATTTACTGTAAAAGCAAAAATCCAATGTTTTCGTTAAAATTCGCCGCAAAAAAACAAAACACCTACACACTCCGCTGGATGGCGTGAGCCGGACTAAACTCCGTTCTCGACTACAAGATGGCCACGGGTCTCTGTGTGCGTGGCGACTCGAGCGCCATGTCACGTGTTTCGGGTTTATAACTAATTTCCATCTTACCCGCTCCTTCCATCTTGCCCTCCCTTCCCCTATGCATATAATCCGTACATTAAAATCGAATGCTGTAGGTAATGACCAAATTGATTTAAAAATGATTAAAGCAACGCTCGCCTACACAATTAGTGCCATTACTGCTATAATAAATGCATCAATAGGTACATCTAATGTCCGTGACCTGTGCAAAATTGTGGTTATAAAACCTAGTCAAAACTCGGTATTATTCAAAAAGCTAAATTTATTGTCAGATACAATCGAGAGCTCTTACAAGACTAACATGAAGGTACTAAAGCACTCGTTCATGGTCTGTTATGCAGCCCGGTTGACCGGCTGGGTAGCCTCCAGGCGCAACTCACATATGTATCGCTATCATCTCTTGGCTCATACCGGAATGCATAACTACCTATTCCAAGAAAAAAACAACCCTACTGGCGTTCAAAATCTCAGACCGATTAGTATACTTCCATGTCTTTCTTAAATATTACAAAAAGTAGTATCACTACAATTAACAGCATATGTGGAAAGGTGTAACATTCTTTCTAAATTTCAGTCAGGGTTTCGGAAAAAAAGGAGTACCACTATGGCTCTTCTAGACGTGGTAGATAATATATTATCAGCTCAAGACCAGGGCATGGGTACCATGTTGACGTTATTAGATTTCTCGCGTGCTTTTGATACGATAAATATATCCTTGCTTTTATCTAAATTAAAATATCTTGGTTTTGATATGGCTACTATTCAGTTGTTTCGCAGTTACCTCACTCATAGATTCCAATATGTGGAACTAGGAGGCAGTAGTAGGAAGAAGCTTTCTTCCGCCCTTATGCCGGTGGAGAGAGGTGTACCACAGGAATCAATTTTAGGGCCGCTGTTGTTCATTTTATTAAAAATATAAATAACTGCAAATTCCATTTATATGCTGATGATCTTCAATTATATGTGCATTGTTACCCACATGACACTTTAAGTGCTGTGCGAAAAATGAATGAAGACCTTACCAGTGTAAAAGAATGGGCAGATTCCAACTGCTTAGTCTTGAATCCAACCAAGTCTAAGTTTATGGTTTTGGGATCTAAAAAACAAATTCTTCATATTACACTTCAGCATCCATTGGTAAAAACAGACAATAAGCCTATTGAACGTGTTTCAGAATTTCGTAATCTTGGTTTACTTATGGATTCGTCTTTGCGATTTGAAATACATGTTTTGGAAGCTACACGCAATTGTATGTATAGGCTTAAACTCTTATACAATATTCTCCCTTACATTAGCACTGAAGTTAGAATTTTGTTATGCGAATCTCTCATTCTCTCTAAATTGAACTATGCTGATGTCGTGTATGATTCTTGTATCCTTGCTAAAACAAAAAGACTTATAAAACGGATTCAGAATGCCTGCATGCGATTTTGCTACCACATTCCAACGCGAAAACATGTTACGCCTTTTTTAAATCAAGGAAAACTGTCGAAAATGAAAAGTGGGCGGCGGTTTATTTGGTGTAATAAAAACAAGGATTCCTGAATATCTCTATGAAAAACTGGTTTGGGCCAGAGGTCAGAACCGCTATAGAACCAGAGCCTCTAAGTATATGTTATTTAATCACCGACATGCTACCACTTCTTTCCGAGGTAGCTTTAGGTTCGCTGCTACCCGATGCTGGAATGACCTGCCCCCCCCCCCTCCAATGCGCGTCATTAATACCACACAAATGTTTAGGATTAATTTCAAACGATTTTTGTTAATGGCGCTGTGTTAGTGAATTCATGCATTAGAAAATTTATTTATTTATGGATTTATTTATTTGTTTTTGCATATATTTTAATATTCTGCCCATGTACCTAGTATAATGTTAGAGATAATGTTTTATAATGCACCTACATAATATTATTTTCCATTTGTTTATGAGTGCCCCTTTTATTTATTTGTTTGTTTTATATTTGTTTTTTTTTTTATTATTTAAAAAATATATTATGCCATGAATAGTGAGTTAAAGTTGTTATTTATGTTTTTATTTTTATTTTCTTTTGATTGATTATTGTTAGCGCACCGTGACTTGCTTCGGGGTTCCAGCTGAAAATCAGCGCTAAGAGCCCTGGGCCGTGGCACTTCAGCATTATGCTGAGCTGGACGCCTTTTCCTAATGGCGGAAACACAGCTGGGTCATTTATATTGTTACTTTTTAATGTTTTTTTGTAGTTTTTCTTGTGTGTGTATATTAATATTAGTCAATTTATGTAAAGCGTGTTTAGTTTTTAGGAATAAATGTTTTCTTTCTTTCTTTCTTTCTTATAATGTAGAGCATGTGCAGCAGAGCAGCAGCAGTTTCGGGTTATGTTCAGCAATATTGTTGATACGAAAAATAACCCAAAGTATAAAAATATCACTAATTTTACAAAGTGCATAATATTGCTCCCATTTCCAATGCACTATGTGAAATAATTTTTTCGTTAGTTATTATCATTAAGAGTGAATACAGAAATAGGATTTTAATTAAGGGCATTCCTTACATATTAGGTACACGTTAAGCAAGTTATGACTGAAGGTTGTACTTATTTTGGCATCTTACCAAATATGATTAATTGTAATACATAAAACTAGTAATAATTATTATAGCATCGATTTAGAATGAACAGTTTCGAAGTTACAATGTTTTTTTTTCTTTTACAACACCAAAAACTAGGTATAACACTAACACAACACCTGGACTACTGAAGTAACAAAACAAGTCTTATATAGCATATAGTATGTAGTTGATTGATTTTTAGTTCAATTATATTTTTCATTTAGTATATTTTAGTACTGGCCACACACTTTGTTCGTATATTACCCCCTCACCCCGCACTGCACCGCACCGCACCACGCCGATGCGGGCTCGTGTCGAGATATGCAAATCCACTGATACATTTATGAATAACCGCTACACAGAGTAGTCGGAGCCGCGTCTCTCGTTTCAACGTCACTACGTCTCTTGACGTCTCTTCCTCCACAGTTATATACAGACGTACTCTATTTGTAAGTAGTTGTTATCTAATTCACAGAGCAGGACAGTACAGGCAGTCTTTTAATGTCTACAATTATGTAGTATGTACATTACTTTGATATATCTCATATGGTTTACTTAGTTTGAACCGTTTAAGTGCCTGAACTGATTCATTATGACATTTTTTTTAAGTTGCTCGCTACTCTTGTTCTTCTTTCTAAACTAAAAGTAGTGTTTATAACATCAGCTATCTACCAGTGAAAGTCCCGACAAAATCGATTCGACAGTTTCGAAGATTATCCGGGACAGACAGACAAATACCTATTACAATAAGTATCATATATTATATACTTTGATATGCATTTAGTAAAAAGCTGTTATTTTGACATTACAAACAGACACTGCAATTTTATAATAACTGCAATAATACAATAACATTATTGTAACCACATGGTCTTCGGATAGAAATAAATATTTTGTATGGAACGAACATTTCGTGTCCTGAGTTACCAGTAAATTACATAGAAACAAGATTTTTGAGAACGTAGACGAGTTTTATATTGTGCTGGTACCGCAGTGCGCACAGCGCACAGCGCGCGTGGCGTCGTATATAGGTACTTACTATATATTTTCATCTATACTTGTTGAAATATTGAGTTCGTCTACAAAAATCATTCGCTTTGAGATATTATATTTTAAATGTTTTAAATTTGTTTTGTTCTGAAAATAAAAGTTATCTTTTTAAGTAACATTTGGTGAACACATTTTTACCCTTGAAAAAGGTTTTAATTTATTATTTCGGAGAAAGATAGTTTAAAGTACCCGAACTACGAGTCATAAAAACTAGGTAGAATTCGAGTATTGTATAGACTGCATAAACACCAAATGTTACACTATGTGAAAAGGACAACTGTAGAAATATAGTTGTAAGCAGTTAGTTCTCTCTGATCCTTGATGGTGTTAAGACACACTTCCGAAAACTCTATTTCAATAAATAAAAATATTCCAATGATTAAAATCTTCAATCATTATAAAGAATACACTGTCACATATCCATAATCCCAACAATACTTAATATAATAAAGCGAAAGAGTTTTGACGTGACAACGTCTTATAAATTGGTTTGCCGGGTGACACTTCAAGAAACTGCGTTACGCTCCGCTCACGTTATGCGCTCACAATGAGATCGAGTGAGAGGCACGCGTCCCTTCCACTCGGGCATGGTTAGCCCGCCTAAGAGCGAGAGAGACAGACATAAAGTCGTTGTCACGTAAAACTTTCGCCCGTATACCGACTTTACAGGCAACCAATTTTTTTTGTTTGTTTGTTTGTTTAAACACACTAATCTCTGGAACTACCAGTCATGTTCGAAAAATTCTTTTTGTATATCGTAGCCAGATTAACGAAGAATAGTATAGGCTAAATAACATTAGACTACAACTTTCAGCTACCTTTAAATATTGATTTTTGTTACGAAAGTCGGAAGTCGAGGCCCTCACGAACTGCTTTATCTGCATGCGCTGGCGCAACCGTTAATGATTCAGAAATACAATACAAATCAAACATATTACTTTTTAGTATACCTAAAAAAATCAGCGATGGCATATGCCTATCTCATGTATACAAGCCACAATAAAGTATTTTGAAATTCCTAAGACCAAGATTTTTTGAAAATTAAAAAGTGATTTAAAAAAAAGTTAAATTTTATTTTTGAATTATTTGTACTTTGGGAAGAACAATTATAATAGGCTAAACGAGGGTGCGTTACCGGTGCGGTGTTTGTCAGATAAAATGAAAACGGGTGAAATCGTGGGGCACAGCTAGGCTATTGTATAAAAGAGATGGAAACCAAATAAGTAAGTGTCATGTCGTATGCCTGTGTGCTCGCCGCACCCCCGCGCTTCTGCTCCGCGCCGTCGCACTACGTTACGCTACGTTGCTACGTTGTGCTACAAGGTGCTACGTTTGCGGTGTGCTACGACTGCTACGCTGTACTCGCTTCTTAACGAGACATGATCTCTCCTATAGTATAACTAATAAAATTGAAGTGTTTGTAATGTCAAAATAACAGCTTTTTACTAAATGCATATCAAAATATATACGATATTTATATTAAAAAAATTGGTTGCCTGTAAAGTCGGTATACGGGCGAAAGTTTTACGTGACAACGACTTTATGTCTGTCTCTCTCGCTCTTAGGCGGGCTAACCATGCCCGAGTGGAAGGGACGCGTGCCTCTCACTCGCTCTCATTGTGAGCGCATAACGTGAGCGGAGCGTAACGCAGTTTCTTGAAGTGTCACCCGGCAAACCAATTTATAAGACGTTGTCACGTCAAAAAATCCATTTTTAAATATTTGTCTGTCTGTCTGTTTGTTCCGGGTAATCTCCGAAAAGGTTGGACCGATTTTGATGGTAGTTTCAATGGCTGATAGCTGATATTATAAGGAATAACTCAGAAAGAGAAAAGAATTAGAGACCTGCACATATAAAAAACAAACTAGTTATGGTGAATCAGTTCGGTCGTTTAAATGGCTTATGCTGATTAAGTCATAAGAGACATATTAAATTAATGTACTACATAATTACAGATACTAAAAGAGTATACCTATGTCTATTTTCTAACAACACCCGCAATAAGAATTTTTGCTTTTAAAATAGTCGGGAGCGGGGGAGCATGTTTCTCTCGTGTGCCCGATCTATGGCATTCTGTAGCTCACGTGAGCGAAACCGCGGACACAACTAGTAAGTTAATAATACGATATAACTAATTACCTGGCTATTATTTACTAATTAAGTAGCTAGTTTGAACTACTCATTAATATTGTTTATTTTATGTTGACGGAATATGTAGATATCATGTAACTTAAATGAAGATAATATGTTGAACTCGTTTGTATAAGAACACAAGTCGCACTGACCGGTCGCGCAGTCGCGCAGTCGCGCAGTCGCGCAGTCGCGCAGTGCTGAGGGTAGCTGTGGGCGGCTGCGGGCGGTCTGCGTCCCGCGGTGACACCACTCTGGGCAGTATCTAATTAAAATACTTGATTATGAATAAGTTGTTTGAAATTGTTATAGTAGTTATTAAGTTCTGATGGGTCCATTCCCCCGCTCCGCCCCGCCCCGCCCCGCCTCGCACTACTGTACGTTGAACACGTATGTGTAGTGCACTGTACAGTACGCGTACACTGTACTGTATAGCGAGGGAGCGAGCGAGCGACCTAGTGTCGGTGTGTAGGCGGGGCGGAGCGAGACACGCCCACCGGACGCCGCGCCGCGTCTCGCCCTCATTGACTCTCACGTGGAATGAATGTCATTGTAGGAGCATGATCGACGTGTATCTAAACCTTACGTAAGTAACCTAAGGCGAAGTCTTGCTGTAAATGATATCATCTATCTGCAAAAATGTATGAAATTAAGATGAGGTGTGCTTATGCTATTGGAGGGTAGGTATCTACAGTTTGGAGAAACGTGTTGGCGCCGATCACTTACATAGCTGATATAGGTACCTACTTATACTTATGTATGGATAAAATAGTACATTGATATTATTGTGTCCTATAAACGACCTCTTGGGCAAGTTGTATCTAGGTATTTAACTACGCACATTAACACAATGATAATAAGTACGTTCAAACATAATACCTATTACCTTACATTTATCACAATAACTTTAAAAATAAATTGAAAAGGTTACGTATGTATGTATATATATGTAAAGAAAATATATTTCTTTAATTCTAATTTAAGTTTTGTAGGTTTAATATGTTTAGTAATGTAGGTTGTATATAGTTTATCTATTATTAAAAAGAATATTGTAACATACAAAAGGTGACAGATGTGTCAAATATTAAAATGAATTGTAAAACTAAAGAAAGGACATGTAACTAGGAAATATAAACTTTTAATGTCGTTTCTTTGTTTACAGGTTGGTTTTAACATGATATTATTATTTAGTGTATATTAGTATAAAATATTAATTAATTATTAAATTTAATGAAATAAAACTTTGTTTACAGAGCAACGCTTACAGTTTATTTTACATGCCAAAACTATAGTCGTCTTATAAAACGACATTATTGTTTATAAAAATCGAATAAACGAAAGTTAATTATCCTGTTTAAAATGGAGAAACTTCGTTTTGAATTCACATTATTACCTGGAACTGATGGTAAATCAAATATTTGCTCTATAACTTCGATAGCCACAAATGATAATAAAGTATACGCTGTACCAGAAGCTCTACAAGCAGTTAGTCATCACAAGGAAATAATCAAATCATCTGTTTATAATAAAGTTACCAATAGCTTAAGAAAAAGGTATCAGGTAAGAAGAGTTTGGATAACTATGACAGAGGAACTTAGAAGAACTTACATAGATGAGGATGATAATTTACAATTTGGGGATCAATTTTTAGAAGAACTGAATTGTGAACAACTTGTCACTACATTCGAAAAAGAAAGTACATTGGAAAAATTATTTGAGAAATTAGTAGAAAATACACATATAATTAAACCACATAATTTAAAAAACATTGCAGAGAAGTTTGTCATTGAAAAATTTACAACCAAAAATTCTAATCCAAACCAGTGGATTGAAATTTTTGAACAAGAATGCCTACGATTTGATTTGATAACGGACGAAAAGAAAATTGAAATTCTCAGACTGTTTTTGGATGGGAGTTGTACAGATTGGTACAACTCAATGATTATAAAATTAACAATGAACTCGGAATGGTCAACCTGGAAAAACAAATTTTGTGCATCATTTGCAAATAAGGGATGGAACCCAGTAACTCATGCACTATTCTTTAAATACAAAAACGGTTCACTGTTAGATTATGCTATAAGAAAAGAAAAACTTTTATTGGATATGAGAAGATCAATTGACGCAGGTACTTTAGTGGATCTTGTTGCTGCTGGTTTACCAGAATTTGTACTTAATAAGATTGATAGAGAAGCCGTAAAAGATACAGTGGATTTGTTTAATGAAGTGACTAAGTATGAACATATGGTGAACAAAGTAATTTTTTTAGCTAAGAAAAAATGTAGTAATCCAAGACCTAATGGGAAAAATGAAGATCAAGATTTATGTGAAACATGTGAAAAGTTAAATAAAGGCCCTCGGTACCACTCAAAATCTAAGTGCTGGTTTAGGACAAAAGAAGATGATACATTAAAGAAAAATACCATTAAACATATCAATAATTCAGTGATAGAAGCTGAGTTAAACGAAATGGATCAAAAAAACGAATAGTAACACCATTAATAAATGTCAAACTACTAATAGACAATAAATTAAAAATATATGGGGTTTATGATTCGGGTTCGAATGTTTCTTTGATCAACTCTAAGTTATTGAAACTAAGCAGAAAAGAAAATCATTTGAACGTAGCAAATTTAATTACGATTAATGGTGTTATAAAGACAAGTGGTTTGACAACGTTGAAAATAAAAATCTTTGAATTGGAAAAAAGTGTTGATGTATACATTATTAATGAACAAAATTTCAAATATGATTTTTTGATTGGATTGGACTTGATTAAAGAGTTCAAACTGATCCAAAATGAAGACTTACAGATAACTCAGAAACAGAGTATAAATAATGAAAATGAAGAAGTTATTACAAAAGATGAAGAAGAATTCAAAATAAATTTTAACGAACATGTAAAAGAAGAAGATTTTGAAATAAAAATAGATCATTTAAATGAGTACCAAAAGTCAGAAATAAACACATTAATTAGCAAATATAAATCAATTTTTGCCAAAAATAAATTTGATATCGGTACTGTTAATGGATATGAAGCGAGGATAGACTTGTTGGTAGATAAATATTGTTGTAAAAGGCCCTATAGATGCAATGTAGAAGATAAAAAAGAGATAGGAGAACAAATAGCAAAGTTACTGGATAATAAGTTGATAGAAGAATCCTACAGTCCATTTGCAGCACCCGTTACACTGGCATTTAAGAAAGAAGATAACAAGAAATCAAGACTATGTATAGACTTTAGGGATTTAAATAAAATAGTGGTGCCACAAGCGCAACTATTTCCGTTAATCGAAGATTTAATATTAAAAACTAGAAATTGTAATTTTTTCTCAAGCCTTGACATAAATTCTGCATTTTGGTCTATTCCATTAAGAATAGAAGATAAACAAAAGACAGGATTCATAACACAGGAAGGTCATTTCCAATGGACATGCCTACCTTTTGGCCTAAAGACCTCGCCTGCTATTTTCCAGCGGATTTTAAGTAATATATTGAGAAAATATAAACTTACTAATTTTACTGTTAATTATATAGATGACATACTTATTTTTTCTAAAACGTTTGCTGATCATATTATTCATCTGACACTGTTGCTAGATGCGATCAAAACAGAAGGTTTCAGGTTAAAATTAACAAAATGCACATTTGCATCAAACTCTGTAAAATATCTGGGTTATATAATTCAGAACAATTCTATCACACCATTAAAGGATAATTTGGTTTCGATAAAGAATTTTCCTGTACCAAAAACGCAGAAGAATGTAAGACAATTTCTAGGAAAAATAAATTTTTATCGTGAGTATATACCAAGGAGTACAATAATATTGGATCCGTTACATAATTTATTAAGGAAAAATACAAAATTTATTTGGTCTGAAAAATGTAAAAAAGCATTTGAAATGATAAAAACCTTGTTATGCACCCAACCAATTCTTGAAGTTTTTGATCCAGAATTACCCATTAATATTTATACAGATGCTTCCATAGAAGGTGTTGGCGCCATTTTAAAACAAACACAGTCTGATGGAAAAGAAAAACCAGTAGCTTACTTTTCTAAAAAACTTAATGAAGCCCAAAAGAAAAAAAAGGCAATATACTTAGAATGTTTAGCTATCAAAGAAGCGGTGAAATACTGGCAATACTGGTTGATAGGTAAATATTTTACAGTTTATTCAGACCACAAGCCACTAGAGAATATGAATCTGAAATCTAGAACCGATGAAGAGCTGGGTGACTTAACATATTATTTATCGCAATATGACTTTAAAGTAAAATATGCTCCAGGAAAACAAAATTTGGAAGCAGACTGTCTAAGCAGGAATCCAGTATTGGAATCGTATGAAAATACAGATGAACAATTAAAGGTAGTAAATTTAATTAAAATAGAAGAAATTATAATAGACCAAAGTAAAAATGTGGAAATACAAAATAACAAAAATAAATTGGTTGAAAAACACAATAGATATTTTAAAAAAATCAAAAGAAAGGAAAAAATTATTATATCAGAAGAGTTAAGTATCAAACTTTTAAAAGATATACATGAAAACTTTTGCCATATTGGAGTTGGACAAATGCAAAAAACGATAAGCTCACTCTACACAGCGAAAAATTTGATGAAAAACATAAAAAAAGTTTGTAAAAACTGTGAGGTTTGTATTAAAAATAAGTCAAGAGGACACGACAAATTTGGCTTTATGTCTCATCTAGGTCCCGCCACAAGCCCTTTCGAAATAATATCTATAGATACAATAGGGGGTTTTGGAGGTTCAAGATCAACAAAAAAATATCTACATCTGTTAGTAGATCACTTTACTAGATACGCATTTATTCTCACTTCAAAAACTCAAAATGCAAATGATTATATAAAACTAGTGATGAATGTTGCAGAAACTGAGGATATCGGTATGCTTCTCACCGATCAATATCCCGGAATCAATTCAAAAGAATTTAAAAAATTCTTACATGAAAAGAAAGTAACAATGATCTTTACAGCAGTAAATACACCATTCTCAAATGGCCTAAATGAAAGGCTGAACCAAACATTAGTGAACAAAATGAGATGCAAAATAAATGAAAAAGAAAAAAAGAGAGCCTGGGCATCAGTAGCTCAAGAATGCGTAAATAAATATAATGATACGATTCATTCAGTCACTGGTTTTGCACCAAGTTATCTTTTATACGGTACAGATGTAACATTCATACCAAACGAACTAAAACAAGGAGAATCAAATAAAAATTGGATAAGAGACAGAAAAACAGCGCTTGAAAATACAATAAAGTCACATAATTACAATAAAATACTTTTCGATAAAAATCGAAAACACTGTGAATTTAATTTAGGAGACATGGTATATGTGGAAAATGGAAATAAATTGAACAGAAAAAAATTAGATGAACTGAAAATTGGACCCTATAAGATTGTTGAAAAAATTTCAAATTCAATATATAAAATAGATACAGGACACAGAAAAATAGAGTCTAACCTTTTTCATATCACGAAACTTATTCCAGTCCCTACAACAAAAAATAACGAGATATGATGAAGAGTATGAGTAAAATTAACGAAAATTTTCTTGTAAATTTTCTTCCAAAGGGGGGAGATGTAAAGAAAATATATTTCTTTAATTCTAATTTAAGTTTTGTAGGTTTAATATGTTTAGTAATGTAGGTTGTATATAGTTTATCTATTATTAAAAAGAATATTGTAACATACAAAAGGTGACAGATGTGTCAAATATTAAAATGAATTGTAAAACTAAAGAAAGGACATGTAACTAGGAAATATAAACTTTTAATGTCGTTTCTTTGTTTACAGGTTGGTTTTAACATGATATTATTATTTAGTGTATATTAGTATAAAATATTAATTAATTATTAAATTTAATGAAATAAAACTTTGTTTACAGAGCAACGCTTACAGTTTATTTTACATGCCAAAACTATAGTCGTCTTATATATATATATAGGTCAACAAATAAGGGTGAGCTTACTGCCAGAACTCAATTTCTCTAGAAGTTTCTATAGACCATTTTAATTTATAATAAAAATATATTGCTGGGAGTGCGGCGCCTCGCCCCGCACCCCGCGCCCCGCGCCACGTTCCAACCCCCGGCATTCACCATGAACATGAAACTCTATTAAAATCATGGATTTGTTTCCCCTCCTGTAAATATAAAACATTAGAACCGAAATGCGATAGTATCAACCTATTCCGACGTAACTCGACGCGATGCGGCGACGTGACAGCGAGCCCTCGCCGATGCGCGATGGGGAGGGGGAGGTTCGCAACCCACTCTACTCGCTATGAACCCCTTCATAGTGCGACAACATGAGTCTCATGAAAATGTACTGTCCACCCGCCCCCGACCCGCCCCCGCCCCATCTGCCTCTAACATGCGTATGAACGTGAACTCGACCAGACAGAGTGCGATCATACATAAACAAATCTAATAATAATAGTCAATATTAGCAAATCACAACCAAATAACAATATAACCATTGAGTTAATCAATGAAGTCAGAAATATAACAAAATACAAAGACAAACTTTACCTACTTGTAACCAACGTCTAGATCAGGTAAGGGCAACCTTTGACATGTTGAGGGCCAAACTTTAGTGTGCAAATAAGTTCGCGGGCCGCGTTTAAAAGTACTTAGTGCATTTTAAAGTAGTGATAATATTTTTGGGACAGATATTAGACATGAAATAATATGACTTATTATAGTACAATTTATTCAAATAACAAAAATAAATTTAAAAAAATGGTAGGTACATTATAAGTAAATCGTTAAATTTGCAATTGTTACAAACTACGAAAGTTAAATACACCGAACAATGAGACACTTGAGCTTGAATTTGGGAAACTAATCCATCGATAATTGGATTAATTCCACTGATACAAAGACGTAAAGAATTTTCCACATTATCGTCAGTCAGTCTTGTACGATGTGTTGATTTATTAACTTTCATCAATGTTTGAAGTCGCTAAATCTGTTCGAAAATTGTTCCGACAGTAACTTGGGTTCTTCATTATATTTTGAGCATAAGCAATATTTTCATACGCAGAGAGCGTGTTGAAATGGTAACTGTTACCAGACAGCATCTGTGACTCCCACAATCGTAGTTTGATCTGAAACGCTTTCAAATGCCTGTCCAAATCATTTACTAACTGTCCTTTTTTTGAAGTTTCAAAAGCTGATATTTCATCCAAAAACGCCTTGAACTGACGATGGTTAAGCCCTCGGGATCGAATAAAGTTGATGGTTTTTACTACCACATTCATAACATTCTGGAGTCGAAAGAACTTACAACACAAGTTCTGTTGGTGGATAATGCAATGAAGAACTATCAAATCATCCTTTTGCAAATTTAATTATGTTGCTTTTTCATTCAAAACTCCGGTGAAACCTTTACGTAAGCCGACGATAGAAGGTGCACCATCAGTGCATACTCCAATTAATATTGATCATGGCAAGCCAAAACTTGTGAATACCTTTTGAACTTCAATAAAAATATCCTCTCCTGTAGTGGTTCCTTTTAGCGGCTGTAAAGCAAAAAATTCCTCAGTAACAGTGAACTCCTTATCAACAATCTCGAATAAATATAGCCAGTTGAGCTGTGTCAGACAAATCGGTGCTCTCATCTAATGCTATGGAAAATGGTTCAAAACCAGCCATACGGTTAGTCAATGTTATTTTTATATCATTAGCCATCATTTCTATACGTCGAACAACAGTTCGTCTTGACAAACTAATTTTTTCAAATTCATTTTTCTTTTCAGGACACAAAATATTGCAAACTTCTAAGATACACTCCTTGATAAATTCTCCTTCGGCAAATGGTTTTAATGCCTTTGCCAATTTTGAGCTAACTATAAAACTAGCTTTCACAACATTATCAAGTTGTGTTCTTTGTTTATGAAACATTTGTTGCTGTTTTTCCAAATTTGCGGTAAGCTTCTGGATTTTGTCTGTTCTTAATTGTCCTTGTCAGTGAGTTCAGCGTAGCAGGCTTAGTTGAGTAATGCCTCTTTATATTGAATTCTTTCATTACTGAAATAGATTCTACACAGCAAACAAATAGGCATACCATTGTGCAAGATAAAAAAGAATTCTTCAGTCCATTTTTCTTGAAACTGGCGATCCTCCGTATCTACTTTTCGTTTCTTTCCACCAGATATCACTTTTGTTTACTTTTCGTTCAATAAACTTAATAACAAACTATAGTTAATAACCACTCAAGATGCACACAGAGTCACAAAGCAAGTTGAAGGCTCGAGCAGTTCGCTAGGATATCGCTTGTCCAAGTTATCACTTCGGTAGCTCAAATAGAACTGAACTAACATTCGGTTTTTTTTTTTTTTTTTTTTTTTTTTAACGACTCGCACGAGGTCGCCAGAGTGGCCGGACCTCGGCTCGGGCGGTCGTCGCGTACACAAATAAGTCGCGAACTAACTGAATCCCTACACCTACGATTACATAGGCACGTTCCCTCACAGAACCTATGTACCTGTGTGGTGTGCACGTGTGTTTGTTCATCCGTGTGTAATGTTGTATGTGGATAACTAAGTGTTGCACGTATAGTGTCACTTGTATCGCGCGGGCGGTTGCCTGACCCAAGGGTTTCATACCGAGGAACGGACCTAGGCTTGGGTCACCCGCTAAAGAGGGTGAACGTATGGAGTGTGCGGGAGCGAATTTGACCGCCCGTCCTCTGCGGAGAGAACGGTGGTTACGCGGGCGTGGGCGCTGTCACGCTCTATTTGGAGAGACGAATCGATATATTTATTGTACATACGAGAATAAAACTTTTTGCGCGGCCGGTGTTTATGCCGGGTGGTCACGTGTTTCAGAGTCGAGACGGTGTAACGTCTCGGCGAGGCGGAGGAAAGCGCATATGGTCTTGACGAGACCGTAGCGCTCCAGGTGGTCATTGTAGTCAATGACCTCCTGGATAGCATGTTCGCGAAGGAGCAAGATCATGATATCATTGCTCGCAACGTTAGAGGGAGCGCGGGGCGCGGAATTATCCATCGCCATACGAGGCTGTGGATTAGGGCGACGGGGCCCCCATGCGTTCGGAGCCGAACGCACGGGTTGTGATTGACCGCGAGGCGCGGGAGGGCCGGTGGCGGCCGGGATCTGGCGAGGGACTGGAAGCGCAAGAAATTCCCCTGGCGCCAGCAGGGGTTGCGCTCGGAGGGCTGAGGCGGGAGGCGCCGCCCGGGGGGCCGCCTGCCTCTGGTGCCGAGGCCGCGTAGTGCGCGGAGCTTTGGGGCAACCGCGATAATTCGCAGGGTGCCCCTCCCCTTCGCACAGTACGCAGCTCGGGGGGGTGGTGGAGTCACGCTCGCGCGTGCACTCCCTAGTCGGGGGGTCCTCTCAGCACTTGACGAACCGCGGACGAAGATGGCAGTTACGGGCGGCGTGCCCGTAGAGCTGGCAGTTGTGACACTGCGAAGGCATGTGGGTTTTGTATGGGGGCTCGACGGTGACGCCGGAGAGCCCGCATACATTTTCCAATTGAAAGATTGCCTTTCCCTCGGGGGAAAGGTCTAGAATGGCCACTACCATTTGTAGAGGCCGCTTCTCCTTGTTGTACATTCTATGTACCTCTCTGATAGGATAATCTTGCTCCGCGAGCGAGGAGCACCCCTCCGCGGGGCTGACTTCCACCGAAATACGGCGGATCACCACGCGGAGGACGCGCTCCTCTGCAAGGGAGTAAGTGAAAAATTGAAGCCATCTCTCCCGGAGGAGGGCAGTGAATTTACGGTGAGTATCCGATGAACTCACCGTAACGGAAATACCATTGATGGTATTTCGGGCTTTGTGGTATTGCAGGTTAATCCTGCGCAACTCATTTACGAGAGTCGTCCAGGCCGCTTTGTCCCGGACGATGATAGGAAGTGGGGGGCGCTCTTTTTTCCCGACAGCGGGTGCGAGGAGCGCGGAGGACGCGGAGGCGACGGCGCCACTGATCGTTTTCACGGTTTTTGTCTAACATTCGGGCCATCCACCTGCTTATATAGGCAAAATGAAGGAATAATCTGGAATAAACTAGTTTAGAATAATTGAGAAGCAATAAATCTTTTGATGTGTCGCCCGTGAGGCGGCAAACCTCAAAGGATTTGATCGAGCAAGCCGAGTGGCAGTGATTATCAAAGAGGGAGGTAGCAAACATCAAAGGATTTGTGAGTATATGTACCTAAAGTAATATTTTTTCAAAATGTCTCGCGAGCTGGTTGTTGCTCATATATTGGTGTAGATAGTGCTATAGAGTGGTGATGGTCGCGGTCTAACAGCTTACTTACCTATAGGTTACTACATACTTACATTCATTCAGTTACTGAATAGTCATAGACTGGCTTATACAAACGGAATATCCATTCCTCGTCGGCATGAACCAAAAAAATATTCCGAATTCGTGTAGGTACATTCAAAGTTCCTTTTGTTTTCCGTTTGCTTTGTTCCTTAGTAAATTTGTTGATATATTTTGTTTGAACTTTACATAAATTATCATTTTCTCGAAATAAGCAAACGAACATAACGCCGTCCTTTAAAAGTGTAATCTGCCAGTATTTTCATGAACTGAATACCAAGTTAAATAAATCTAAGTAAAAGTAAACTTCCCAGACATTTATGAAAACGATACTTTTCCTCCGATAGGTACCACTTACACTATACCTATAAGAAGTATGAATATTGTGTCTCCAGCGACAATAGCGACACAGTAGTAAGTACGTGGACTTGTAGTTTTGAGTAGTGGTATGCCAGAAGCTTGTGAGTCTTTCAATTAATATATGATTTAGAGTGCCACCATTTCTTATTATATTAAGTGAGCAATTCTTGTATGTATATATATAATTGGTTTCTCGGAAACGACTCCAACGATTTCGATGAAACTTTGCATTTAAATAATGTTTTACATTACAAGTTTACTTAGATGGTTTTATAAAACACTCGGCTAAGCTCGGTCGCCCAGATATTTAATATTAAAATTCAATGGGGATACCATCACATATTGGAATTATGAATACTGATATTGTTGATAATTTAACAAATACCTACCTATAGTTATTTTTAATGGCAAAAAGATGTTCTATGTAGGCGAGAGCTCTCTTGATAGAGATATTTGTTATAGAGCATTAAAAAGCATACTGTGACAGACTCCTTGTTTTGATATTGTCAGACTCTCCAGAAGGGAATTGGTTGCAGCATTCAGGAGGAGACCTGGTTACATACGTACTCCATAACAAGTTTCTCTTTATGATAGAAAAAGAAAATATCTCCACTGTGTGACATTTGTCAGTCCACCGTTGATATTCATCATTTGTTGTGGGAATGTGCCCAGACTAACGAATTACGCCAGTAAATTCTCTTGGATCCCTTGAGAAATGTAGAAGAGATCAATATTATTTTAGAAGAACTCATGTGTAATGTGGCAAAGGTAATTAATAAATTTGTCTCCTTGACTCCTATAAATGTACTTATTTTATATTTACAATTTTATATAATAAATTTGCGACTTCTATGAGGCTGGCGTGGTCACCATGGATGTACAAAACATTGAGATGAGCAGTTCATTTAACAGAAATTCAAAACATGAATTATTAGCAACTTTAATAGGACTTGCTCTAAATATCACAACATTATTAAATGATTGACATTACCTATTTACCTATTAGACTAAACTCAAATAAAACTTAACTAAACTAAACAAGTATAACTTACTAACAAGTAAAATAAAGTCATATTGTATCGCGAACACACACACACACACACACACACACACACACTGGAGCACGCAGGCCCGCGCACACATACCTACTGGTTAATATCAATATGACTGTGTGTGACAGAACAGATATTGTGTGAATAGTTTTTCCATAGATGTAGTTATCATGATTTTATGTATAAACTAAATGACAGGCAAAGTTACACGAGGTATTTACTTACTTACCCGCGGTCGGTAGCTAAAGTAAACGCAAGTAAGTTCGGACGTGCCCAGAGTTCGAACGCTACGGGGTATTTAAAGTTTTGTGCTTTTATACCAATGTTAACTAAAATTTCTTAATATATTAAACAATTATAGTGACAAAATACTAAACAAATAGAGTTACGGCGTCTAATCTATATCTACAATAATATAAATGTGGTACCGAGAAATGTGAACATGTTACTAGTTTAGCGCTAAGCTCTGTGGCCACTAGGCACCAGGTCATTTAATTCAGGTTGTTTTTCAGTTGCGAATAATCATACGATACTTAAGTGTGATCATTTACTATGATGATATATAAGTAAATTATAACTTTAAATGTATTTAACTGATTATTTGTTATATTTACGTGTTTACCCAGAGCGGTAGATACTCGCTAAACCACCCCTACTAGACCTAACACTCGGACTAGCCGTCCGGAGATTCGGGCACACATCGGCCCTGTAATATCAGTTGTACTTGAGCCCCTCATTACGTATCTTTATTTGAATGAAACAAGTCTCTTTGGACCTGTAATACTTATTTTATTTTTTTATAATAGCTTGCCACATTGACGGTACTGTGTCTGGATAGTAAGCACAGCACAATCCAAACACAACAGCGGCCGTCAACAGATCTAAATCCATCGACGGTTGCCGCTGTCATACACGCTTTTTTAAGCTCCTGGAGTTTCATCAACAGGGCATTTTAGCTTGTTCCTATGTCATAGTAAATACCTTGAGTTAAGTCGTATTTTTGTTTAGCTTAGTAGTTTTGTTTTTGTTTCAGAACAAAGTTCAGGAATTTGCTAGATCGCTTTGTTTCAGTTAATCATGTCTGAGAAGCAAGAGGCTATATCTAAAGCCATAGAGACTGTCAAGAAGGGGTTCTTTTATACAAACCCGGTGAAGTTGTCGAAGCCTCCAATGGCTCCAGGGTCCTAAACACCGAAGAGTTAAGTGCAATTTGAAAAAAGGTCTTTTCTATTCGTTATAGATTTTAACGTTTTGGCTACAATCTCACCTGACGGTAAGTGACGGCGTGTCTCAAGATGGTAAGACGCCAAGCCTAGTTGGAGGAGCGACCCTCAAGTGTAGTTGCAGGAACACAACTACTTACCTATAGGAGTGCTTGCCGACAAATTTCACTTTTCATAATAAGTATCATTTAAAAGGTTTTATCCTAGTAATCATTGTCTTTTTTAATGCACTATTTTAGATTTATAAAAAGAAAATGATTACGACAGAATAAACTTTAATATCAAGTTGATAGAGTTCAAATTTGCAAAGAGTCCGGCTTCTGGAACAACATTCTGATCACTATTGCAAATCGTTCGTGCATTGGTACAATTCGGTCGTTTTTACATTTTTACGTGAAGCAAAAGCTTTCTACCCCTTTTTAAGCGTATTGCGTGCACGGAAGACTGAGATTTGGCATGGTTAAAGTTTATATGGAGAAGGTGTGCAGAAAGCTAAAATTAATTTATAATATCTGTTACTAATATATTAAATTAAATCATTTAAATGAATATAAAATAAAATAAATGCGAATCCTAACTTGACCAGTGTCATTAAACTTAGACCCCCCCAAAATATTGACATTGTCACTTAACGAAAAGTGACAGCAAGTGATATAAGTAATATTCATTGTGTAGGTTCATACTGCAAATATCAAATAGAAAATAAGCTATGATCAAAAAGTCACTGTTCGAATTTCGACCTTAGGGCGATATTCTGAGGTCCTGAGGTGCTGTTCATTAATTCGTAGACAGTGTCAGTATTTAACAATCGAAGATAAAGGATTCTGTTAAATATTGCCGTTAACTTGTAAACAAATATTAACGCTTTAGATACAAAGATATGTAGGTACCTATCTGCTGTAAAGGTTCATTCAGTACTGTAGTATCTGAGTCTGTGCCAGTGTACAGGACTGACTTCTGGGTGTTTTGTTCTAGCCAGTTCTTTGCAAACTAAATAATTATAGTTTTTGCAAAGTAACTGGCGCGGGCGCGGGTCGTGGACAAGGTGTGCGTGCGGGGTGTGCGTGCGGGGGTGTGCAGGCGAGGGGGTTTGCGTGGGTGCTCGCAAGCGCGGTTCCAGCAAAACATATAATTAGTAACATTTGATTCCCGATGACCTTTTTCAATCGTTCCGACTGTTATTACTGTTGATTAGGAGGGAGGTAGAGGCGCGGTGCGGGGCGCTGGGCGCGGGGCGTGCCGGCCACCGCAAAGCGGGTGCGGGGCGAGGCGCGCGGGTGTAATTGCCCTGCGTTGAGTTTTTGCGAGCGCGCGACTGCAATCTGTATGCCGGCCACAGAGCGATTTCCACGAAAGCAATTATCGCGTCCGCTGCGGCCATCTTGAGGCTCGGCTCGTCCTGTGACTTATGTCTCTCTGATCTAATTATCTGCTGCTCACTTAGGAGCTTTGCAAAGCCCTCCCCCGCCCCTCTCGCCCCGCACCCCGGCACAACATGTCGTCGCCGCCCGCGCCGAGCCCGCTCCATCGTATTATGTGGCATCCTCAAGAATCAGAGCTCCCGCGGGATCTATTTATATGATAAGTAATTATAAACTATTCATAGATTACAAATGGAACTACAGAAATAATCACTGCTTAGTTGTCATTACACTATGTCTCGTTTGCTTTGTTCTACAATATTTATAAATGTATTAAGATGCGATCTCTAATCTAAATTTGAACCCGGTGTAATAAACCGAGGCCCCCGTGCGCGTGTGGCGCGGTGCTGTGAGGCCGGCCGGGGCTCATCGGCTGGACACCTAATGCCTAAACTGACTAGGTATACTGTTAGACTTAGGGGCCCTGAAGCCTCTGACGGCTTTTACAGCTTCACCGTTACTTGGAATGCGGAGCGCCTTTTAATATCACAAATAAGAGAAGGTTCAAGGTGGTAGATGAGCAAGCGCGGGCGCCGCGCCGCACTACGTCACTGTTGTAGTATTGATTACACCGATGCATGTCGAACTTTACCCAGACAAGAGCGGTATCCCTGTTCAGCGCCGCGTCGCGCTGTACAGTCTGATGAACGGTAAACTGGCAGTAACAGCCCTGTAGAGAAATTCGACTAGGACTTTGTTATGGTTTAATGGTTTATTTTAGAGAATAGTTACAATGATCACCCGTTATGGCAACTAGAGCAGATAGCGAGCGGTGGTTCTGAGTCGCTTGTGGTTGCAAGCCAACTGACTCGCATATATTACGTACTTTGTAATTGTATTATAATAATATAAAAGTGCATGAAGTGCACAATAACATATATTATAGCTAAAGAGTGGTTCGGTTGTGTGATTCCGAACAAGCTACGAATCCAACTTGATTTAATGAAAATCGAAAATATTTCGTTTATTATTTGTTCATTTAGCTTGTAATTTTCACAATGTTTAATGTATCACATCGCGTCCAACCAACTCAACTTTAATCTTATACGAAGGAACAAACTCATTAGAATACTTATTAAGTACATCTTTTAGACCACGATTTTTTATGAATCAATTCATAAGAGCTCAATTCCAATCGATTTAAAAATCAATCTTTTTTGAATGAATCGACATCCCTAGTTGCGTAACGGCGCGTGACGTGACGCGACGTCACAATCGCAACGCGCTGAAGACGTCCGTGTGGCATCACTCTTACTCAGCTTATCAGATATCCAAACGTAAATGTAATTTGTATTTAATTTATAACTATATAAATGGTCTATTTAACTGTTCCTGATCATCAGGCGATGGCCTCGCACACACACTCACGCGCACACAGCTGTCGCTGAATAGATATGATCGTGGAAACTCATTTATTAGCCATGTAATAGCTTCGTAACCACAAATATATGAAAACATAAAATGAACTTCATTATTCACAATAATAAATTAGTGTCGCGCGTGTTTACACTAGCACTGAAATATTATGTAACTGCCCGCACCCGCGCCCGCGTCCGCGACTGCGCGATATCAGTACTTCAGTATAGTTAGCGACTCTCAACGTTTTAATGTCGTCCTCATTGCCACGCAATAAATGTTCCCAGATTTATATCGACACCCATGGCGTAGCGAGTGTGCTCCGCTCGTAACTCGTAATGTGCCGCATTGTTATTCTAAACGCTTGATTTGAATCGCAGTATACCTAATATTCTTTTATTAAATGCCAATATTTGTTCTAGCAGGTACCTAATCATTAACAAAACTATGAAACTAATTCGTCACTTTATGTCTTCAACATTACAAACATGTATTTGCTATAGCACGTTTTAAAACCGGCTTCTTTTAGATATGCAGCCACTAAGTGCTGGAAAAACAAACCACCTCATAGTCGAAATATTACACCGACGTTTCGTTTCTGCTTCAAAGCTAATTTGAAAAAATATTTGTTATCGTTCCAAAAATTAATTTACTATGCAATTCAATTATTTTTATAGTACACATGTTGTTTATTCTTATGAAGTTACGATTATTTAGTTTAATTAATTAAAATTATTATTGTGTTAGTTCGTCCGTGAGGTTGTACATGCCTACAGGTCCTGTCAGGTTCGTAGGCCTGCTGCATTATGCTGAGACAGGGATCTATTCGACCTCGTGCAACACTCCATTCATTGTGTGATGTTATTGTCGCATAAATGCTTTTTTTCTTTCTTACCTACCATTTTATTGAACTTTGTCAACACTAAGTGTAAGTAGATTAATCTTGACAAAACTGAACCGAACTCTGGCAGTTCAGGCCCGGCCCTAGTAATAACTGATATAATTTTACTACACTCATTTGCAAAAAGCTGGGTGATTTAGATTTCTATCCTGCCTGAAAAAAATTAATCATTTGAACATGTAACTGGCCGGTTATAACTTATAAAAGAACCGAGGTGCTTAAAACGTAGGTACGTTCCAAATTCAAATTTTTTTAATGAAGCAGTTTTTAAAGAAAACAACTTTTTACTAAATTTTGTTGCGTGAATTCCTGAAAAATTTAATATCGACCCTAAATAACTTTTTTATCATTGGCACTCTAACAAGACAATTTTCTTAAATTCTTCAACTATTTTAAAGAGTTTTCTGGTGTATCTTCGAAGTTGACGGTCTAATGTCAATGAAATTCAAAAGGGTCCACCTTTGAGGTAACCCTTATCCAATTCGATATCAAATCGTCCAAATTGGTTCATAAACAAAGAAGTTATGGCTGATCATACATAAAGAGAAAAAAACATTCAAATTGAGTAATCTGTGTCTTTTTTGAAGTTAGTTAAAAAAGGGCATAACGTTTATCAATAACAGTGAATAAAACTCTCTTTTTCTCACTGATGCCCGGTTTCTGAGGATAACTGTAGCTTAAACTAAGTTTATCTCATCGTATGTTTCTGAATACTTTTGTGACGGTCTGTTTGACTACTATCTTTTCAATAAGTAGCTACACAGTACACAGTACACAGTACACAGTACACAGTACACAGTACACAGTACACAGTACATAGTACACAGTACACAGTACATTACTAGGTAGCTTAAATAGCGAGGACAAGACAACTTACAATTATCAAACAAACTTGGAACTTCGATTAGGTGACTGTCTTTTTTGGAAATTCTTTATAACTGTAGCTACTGAGTTTAGGATAATTTTGTAATTGAGTAACGAAATAAATAATATAAGTAACATCATTACATAACATACGAAGCAGTATTAGATGTTGTTAAATATGACGTGTCTGCGGCTACTGGGAATATGTCCCTCGCTGTTTATACGGATCTAGTCGATAGGTAAAAGATAGGTAGGTACCGCTAACAACGCGGGAACCGGTGTGTGACAAAGCGCCGCACCGCACCCCTCCCAGCCCCCGCCGTCCCCGCCACCCCCGACGTCGCCGCATCGCCGCCGAACCTCTATCGAACAACACTCATCGATAGTTGTAAATCAATAAAGGGCTCAAAAGTTTTTCGGCATCTCCGATCTCTCCTACCTACCTAGCCAGTACGGGCAGTGTACCTCAGCTGTATACGCTGACCGAGAGCACTTGATACTTGCAATGTATTTCGACATTTAGCTATGGTAACAATTTACGTTCTACCGAAATAACAGTTTTAATTGTTACGTAGGAAGTAGAATTACAAAATAAACTGGATTTTTTTAAATATAATAGCATTCACTGAAATAATATAATTTAAAATTGTTACATTTTTAAGACATATGATAAAAAAATACTTATATAATATTATGTTCAAATCTGTCGCCAAACACTAAAAAGTACGGGTTCCGGCAGCTGCACTTGAGAGCCAGTCTTCCTCCTCTAGGCTTAGCGTGCTATCGTCTCGGTCCACATCGTTACTTAAGATCGGGTGAGATCGTCACCACAACTATAAACTTATAATAATAACAAGAATGTGTTTTGGGGGACCAATCGAGAGCGTGGTGAAGCGTATCTTTTACTGTGAGCTTGGAGAAGGTAAGCGAAATCAAGGCGGGGATAGTTTTCACGTTATAAAGATGTGCTAAAACGACAGATGAAAAACTACAAAATTAACCCCTCTGAATGGGAATCAACAGCTGGGAAACCTTCAGGGTGGAGAAAAATTTTAAACTAAAAGATTTACACATTTGATGAAGGAAGAGGAGAAGAGCTGGACAATAAACGTAATAAACTGAGAGCCAGAAATCCTGCGGCTATACGTTACGACTATTGCGACAGTATTCTGACTTGCCCCAATTGTGATCGCACATTTTTGGCGTAGATAGGATATATCAGCCATGTACTTGCACAAGAATGGGCAAACAGTCACATTGTTAGAATGGAGAGTTCAAGCAGACGGTGTAAGCGAAAACGGTTAGAAGCAGATAAATTATGAAACGATGAAAAGCATAACATTCATTTTGTCTATACCAATGTTATAAAGAGAAAAGATTTGATTTACAGATTTTATTTTGTTCGTTTTTTTGTTTGTAATGGATAAATACAAAAACTACGGGGTCGATTTAAAAACATCTTTCACCAATATAAAGCTATAGTATCAGCGAGTAACATAGGATATATTATAATTTGAAAAAATATTTTATTCTTCATAAAAATGTCGATAGTTTTACAAAACGTATAAAAAATTGTCATCACGGGTGCATTGAGAATGTTTTGTCATATAAAATTAACACGGATGAAATCGTAGGGCACAGCAAGTAATTACAATTTTTGAAGATTGATTTTATAATATACTATTTTAAGATCTATTTTAGATAATCAAAATTATCCATACAATAATTGAGTGTGAGTTCACACACGGTAGAAGTGAAAAAAAATCTCTCTCTCTCCCTCTTTATGTATATATTTTGAGTAAATAAGGAATAAACTAAGGATATAGAAACTATATTGAAACTCATTCTGTCTCGTTCTCTCAGATCCTAAAACCTACATATATTTAATACAGTGGTGGTCGTATAATTAGAAAGATTACCAACGTTCCTTGACATTATGTAAAATACTTCACCGCCATCGTTTTTATTTTGAAATTAAACAATAAATAGGACAACAGTATGTTCAAAGATTTATCATTTATTAGAAAAACAATATAAATCCCATTACACAAGTGCAGTTTCAATATTACATTACGGACAAATATTTAAATCAGTTTTAAGTTATGAACAATAATGTTCAACTAATTAGAAACAACAACAAAATAGTATAAAAAATAATATTTTTTTAAGTGTTAGTAATTAGTATTGTTATTTACGAAATAGCTACTATCGACAGTCTACCAATAGTTATAATTAATATTTAGTGGCGTATCCCTTACTTTCAATAGCAGAACTGCAACGACGTGGCATTGATTCAATCAATTTCATACATTATTCTAAGGGGATTGAATTCCGAACTCCAACAAATGCTTCATATGGTTCGTTTTCACTGGTGCTATGTTTCTTTGAGACTTTCTTTTTAACAATATACCAGAGTTTTTCTATCAGGTTTAAACCCGAACTATTTGATGGCCAGTCTAAAACGGATATACACTGTTCGCTAAGGAAATATTTGACGCTATTGGCCATGTGTTTAGGGTCATTGTCATGCTGAAAGATCCAGGTTACAGGCATACATCCATTGTATCTTCAATCTTCCGAACGGGTCCAAATCCACATCCGGAAAAACACCCCCAAACTGTAATGTTACCGCCACCGTGCTTGACTATACTCCTTGTGTATTTATAACTAAAAGCATTGTTTACATGACGTCTAACGTAGCGCTTTCCATCGGAATTTAATATACTTATTTTTGTTTCTTCAGAAAATAACACTTTCTTCCATTCTCGTACCGTCCAATTAAAATATTTTTTAGCGAATAATAATCGCTTCTCTCGGAAAAAGCGGTACCTTTCGAGAGATTCTTCCAAACAATTTAGCTTCCACTAATCTGTGGCGTATCAGTCTTGAAGAGATGTTTCTCGGGTCATCAGACGAAAAAACTTCATCTGGTTGAATCTGGTTGGAGCCTTTACTTGGGTCTTTTTAGCAACACGAACGATTGTGTATCTTCTCTGGGAGAGGTTTTTCTTGGCCGAGCCTTTCTAAGAACATTTTCAACAGTTCAATTTCAATTTCAATTTCAGTTCAATTGCATTAAAAACTTTCTTAACACAACAATTTAAATGCTCAGCTATTCTGCTGTACGCCCACTTATGATCTACATATATGTAAATTAACAATTATTAACCTAGTTGACGCGTCAGAACTTTTATTATTGTATTTAGAATTGCCGCCAAAATAATAGAAAAAGCCAAGAAAGAAATGTTATTCTCCAATTTAAAAAAAAACGAGCTATGGATGCTTTTTTAAAGTGATTCTAATTAGGCGTCCAAGCGGCCAGTAATAGAAAATAAACTCCTACATGTGTAAGACTCATTTTTTAATTAAAAGTAAGAAATGTTTTATATTTTATGCATTTAATGTGTTTTTTATTTGAGTGGTTATATTATTTTGCATGATTATTCATTATTTAATATGTATATTTTTTACGAACATTTGTACGTTGAACTTATACTTTCTTTATTCATAAGAAGTATTTTTAATTATATATCCACCACTGTATATATACATTGATAACTATCTCTTTGTCGTTATACATTCTCTATTTATATAATCTAATTCACACTGTCCCAAAAGAAGTTTCACTTTAATAATTTTAAGCGTTGTTTTCCTAAGAAATTACGTACTTGTGTTTACCTACTTTGTACTTCGTGCATTAATGTACAATGCAACAGTATAAAAATCATTGTATCGAGGACGCGTACAAAATAAGTATCATTCTAGATTCTAGATATATCTGAAACATTTTGTAAGTTAACAAACAAGGATCAAGGTTGTATAGTCGCATCGACATCTAGTTTGTCGGCGAAGAGATTGCTCAGAGCTGAGCGCTCAGCGTTCGATATCATCTAAATCAAGTATAATTCGGTCGTGTCGATACTCTTCGATGCCGCGATGTCGTGATAACGCGTCCCTGACTCCTGACCCGAGCGGACCCGGGGCGGCTGGCGGCACGACGCAACGCGACGACCGCGGTTTTTGTGCACCAGGCGGTCTCCTACTCATTTAAATTAATTAGCGACTCATCTGTATGGCGACGGCGCGGTGCGGGGGTTGGTGCGGGGGGTGACGGGGCGCGGCGCAGGCAGGAATGTGCATCGGTGATACTATCACCAGCGACCGGCGCTCAATATCGATTAATCAATTATTATACGTCATTATTTATATTCGGGTCGCGCTCCCGGTCCCCCCGCACTCGCCCCCGCCCTCCCTCGGCCTCGGTCCAGCTGCCGGGGGTCCCTATGCACCGGCACACGCGACACTATAAATCCTGGACAAATGTCCGACGATATTCTGTCCCTGATAAAGACGTAATTTACTTCCGAATGTATGTAGGAATGCGCACGACCAGTAGGATCGCTACTCGCCAGTGTTGCTAGTATCGCTACGCACAGAGCTATTAATAAAATGCTCGTCGTAAAATAATGCGTCTATAACATGTTATGCATTCCGCACAGAAAAATGCTGCATACTTATGTCAAATGTAATTTGTGTCGCATCTCTCCTCCCCGCTCAACCCCGCTCACCCCCGCTTAGATCAGTTCAGTCGCGTCTGACTCGCGCAATACAATGTTGATCGGCTGCTTAATTGATTTCAATAGTGCAATTGAAAAGTATTGTCTAGGCGAGTACATGGCTGGCTATCATAGCGATTTAGATATTATAAAAGAAACCAAGAGCGCAATGTCGTTAAAAACTGTTATTTTTTCTAAATGATGTATGTACGTACATAAAAACGTAATGCATATATGAAGCTGTAGGTATTTGCGTCCGCGACTGCTCTGGACAGAACAGGTTCAGTTTTACATAGGAATGCAATAAGCGATACCTACGAGTACGGCACGGTGGCGGGTCTGTACGGGTCTGTACGGGTAGGTACATAGCCATGCATATACCACATCATACATAAACATCTGATTACTATCAATTATTATCATTAGTTGAACACATTCCAGTGCAACGCCTCGGCCCCTCCCGACCCGTCCCGACCCGTCCCGACTTGGCGCTGAATTATAGTTATTATAACTAACTGAAGAGGTTCCTATTCAGTTATTAAAACGTGTAAAATATTCAAATCAACCTAATTATGTAAATAAAAAGACTTGGTTGACACCATATTCGTTTTATTCTCTTTCCCTCTTACACTAATTACAATATATATAAACTATCTCACTTACACACTTCCTGTCATTCTCTTCATTCGTTTACTCTTTCATACTTGCAAAACTTAAATAAACTATCCTTTTCTTAAATAAATACGTTCCATTTCTTTGTACCTTACAATTATACATCAAATCATATTGAATTCACGTTAGGTATGTACCTAACGCCATATTTAACATTATATTATATATATATATATTACTATACTGAACAAATAGCTAAATATTTGATATTATCTATACTTATAATAAAACAGTAAAGAGTCGAAATCTTTATATTGAAGACTTTTGAGAACAAATAATCTGCGGGGAGGGGGAGGGTTTAGAATAATGGACAGAACACATTTCCATAGTTTTTGAAATTTTTGTCTGTCTGTCTGGCTGTCGGTATGTTTAAACACCAATCACGCAAAAACTACTGGAGCGAATTTATTTCTTATATTTTCTTATAGTTTGCAGTTACATTTAGAATACATTTTTGGACGTATGTACATTTGTATGGTCTATAAATTGCGTTTAGGTTATGTACATATTAAAAATAATGTATATGTATGTAACTCTGTAATATATTCAAAATATTTAGTGAAATGAAATAAAAAGATACCGAATTTTCTTTAAATAATTTTAAATAAAATAAATACATGGGAATGTAAGTGTTTTTATTTTCCAAACAATATTCATATCGTTTGCGGCTTGGTTTAAATCACGTATAATATATTTTCTGCAAGTAAGTATATTAATAATTTGAGAATGGTTTTTTTAAATATTATTATTAAATATTCTTATATAATTTTTTATGTTATTTTTAAATATTGAAATAAGTAAAAATATCAATTCTATCTTGATTTCTATGATACAAGTCGTTGTTTGATGTTTTTGTGCAAATATGATTTTTAACTGCCTAGTTAACCTAGTGGTCGTAAGCGCGACTACTATGAGCGAGGGCCTGGGTTCGAATCCCAGTTCCAGCAAAGTGTTATTGGGTTTTTGCTATGAAATTCTCAGTAGCAGTTGAGTTTGGTTTCGTGCCTGATTAATGGTAATAGTCTCGCCCCCTATTACATGGGATCTAAAAACATACTCGGCGAACTGTGGGTGTACATTACTACACCTCTGCCTAACCCTTCGGGGAATTCAGACTTGATTTTAATTAAATGACACTAAAAAGACTTACTATAAAGCGTTATTATTTCCTGGAAAATAACGCTTTATAAATTTAAAGATATTAATTAAACTTATGTTTTCGTGTAAAGGATTGCAAAATTGAACATTTTTGTATACCTTTAAGTGTAATCTATACATGATGGAAAAAACGAACGAGGCATGGAGGAAAATTATGTTAAATAATGAAATCTTCATTTACTCAAAGGAAACATCTCTTATTTTTTTAAATAAAAATAACTGCATTCACGGATTTTCTAAAACAGCTTACCTATAGCGGGAATCAAACCAACAAAAAAAAAAATTATTGTGTGGTGTTTGGTTTTTTCACAATATAGACATTTAACTAAAAATTCACAAATGAGTAATAGTCTATACACTACACGGTCAGTTGCTGCGAACTATAGGCGCCGCCATCCCTACTCCGCGGCCGAACGTCACGCGACATGCAACACACAGACCAAAAATTTTGAGACGATCTAATAAAAGTTTCACTTTAAAATGCAAAAAACCGACATACACAATGTTGTACTAATCGATAGACACTAGACTGGACAATTAAAGGAGACCATGAAATTTAACAATTTATAAATGTAAAAGTTATTTTAATTTTCATAGAATTGAACGATGAGTGTAGGAACCCAAATAAAAGAAAAGATAATGTGTGAAGTATCTGTTAAAAGTTCTCAAGTAAATCATTTCTACATATTAAAGTAATTGGCAAGATTATTATTACTTCCTATAATCGTATCTATGTCTTACTAATTATATTATACGTGTTTATGTTGTAGGAAGACGAAAACTGCTGTTGATCGGTTGCAGGCGGAAGTTGCTTAGAAATTTCAGATAAATTATTGACGATGGATTTCCGCAAAGTAACGCCTTCGTCAATCAAATAACAAAGATTAATATATCGATAAAAAATGCATAGATGGAATAACTAATAAAATAGATAATTAAAAGCCTCCACATTTGAGAAGCTTCATAGTCGTTTATTTATGATGATCTGCAATATTTCATTTTCATACTTACTTTTCCTGCGTGTCCCGTTTTTTTTTCCAACCTTTATATAAATACCCTCATGATTGTATTGTATGTTTTTAGGTCCCATGTAATAGGGGGCGAGCCTATTGCCATTAATCCGGCACAAAGCCAAACCCCGAGCGGCTACTGAAAATTTCATAGAAAAACCCAATAATACTTGCTCGACCTGGGACTCGAACCCATGACGTCGAGCATAACAGTCAGTCTTTATGTTTTTTAGATAATATCTGTATGACTGTTAAACTGTGATATCGGTTAACATTTCAAATTATTTAAGTTTGGTATTATTAAAGCTTATAGGTACAGGTCAAATACCATAAAGTGGGATTGAGGTGAGGTGAGGTTTTTATTTAGTTGCTTTTTTTCATTCACGAAATATGTCACGTGGACGAAGTGGCGGGCACAGCTAGTATTTTATAAAATAACAGTTCTGTTATAACTTACAATAATACCTACATAGTAGTGTGAGTAGGTAGATACTTAAAAGCTATAATATATTACGAGTTCCAAGTTCGGCGATAACTTTAAAGTTATAATGTGGTAAGTAAAGTAAACGTATTACGATATGATCTTTACGAGTGATCTGTGATGGTTTGATATAGTTAGTTAGTTGAAGCTCAGTTCCAGGAAACGAAAAAGGGAAAGAGTGACGCAGCGTGACGTCACGGGTGTGTCGTGTCTCCGACATCGCGGCAGCCGGCTATAACATTACTGAAGTATCTATTCAGATGTCCGCGATACCGCGATACGAGAGCGCGAGCACAGTGCCTAATGATTGTTATAGTGCAGTGGTGTGCGACCTACCTACCCGCGTTCTACATCACTACTCGCGGATACACGTATATACGCAATACGCTATACGGGCCCTCCAGCACAGCCTGGTCCCTTACCGCTACTCATAATGGTATGCGTTTTGTGATAATATAATCGCTGATAAAGTATGTAAAGTAATCAGCGAGTTAACTATATGTTTAAAAATTAAAGTAAATTATGGAGTAATATTGGTCTATAGATAAAAATCCTAAAACAATACACACTACACTACACTAGTAATCTAAACTAATATTATAAATAGGAAAGATTTGATTTTTGTTTGTAATGGATAAACTCAAACACTACTGGACCGATTTTAAAAATTCTTTCACCGTTATAAAGCTACAGTATCAGCGAGTAACTTAAACATAAAATTAACTTCTTCCTCATAAAATGTCGATAGTTTTATACAAAGTTTAAAAAAATACCTACAAGGGTGCGTTGTTGTATAAATTTAACAAAGGTGTAACCGTGGGGTAAAGCTAGTTGTTTATGAATTTAATTTTCCCTTTGGATAATTTTTTTTGACTGTAAGTAAGTCACGTGATTTTAAACGACGCGTCGATTAGAAAACGTGACGTCACCATTCAGGAAATATGAACATTGGACTCTTGCGTAAGTCATCATATTAATCACTGTTATCATACAAAATTACATATATAATGAATGATGACATCACGGGACCACAATGTTGTGTATTAGTAGCGTATTTTTTAATTACTTAAAAAAAATCTTTTTTTATGGTGTATTAATCAACAAAAAAAATTAATAGGTATTATTTTCAACATATAAAGTGTTTAAAACTATTTTTCAAATGTTGTCAACCCCTGAATTAATAGAGTTCATAAAAATAATATGTTTGTGAGATTAACTCAGTAGTGTTATGTGTAATACAGGGTTGCGGACATCTTGTTTGGTACAATTTAGTTACCGTAAATAAATATATTTTCCGCGGATATCAACGTATAGCGCGGTGGAGCGCGCGGCGTCAGGCACACCACTACAGCACCATTGCACCCGCGCACTCATAAATGTCATTGTGACCAAGTGGGGGATGAAGGATATTACACCTGTGAAGATATATTTCAAATTATAATTTGATATCACATGCCGTTTAATTTAGCCGTATAAATTACATCTATACTAAACACCTTTTATTCCGTATAGTTCAGCATAATAGTTTTAATGTTTAATTTATTTTGATTTACGAATATAACAGCAATACCTACTTATACGTTATTAAAAAGTAAAATGTTGTTGCCTGGCTCCGTGTTCCACAGAACTCATATTCAATAAAACGGCAGTTTTTTTAATATCTTTTACAGTTTGTCTAGGCTCTTTGGGGTTCACATCAGTGACTCTAGATCTTTTGTGGACCATTAGTAAGTGCTCATCAGATTGAATAGGTTTACTAAGGCGGCATTTCGGAAGACGTGACGTCACGCGGTGAGTGCACATCTCGAAATTTCACACCTATTTCTTAAAATTTTACATAATTTCGTTAAACTAATTTTGAGTTCATGAAAACTATTTTTTTTTAAATTATATAGTATTCACTGGAAGTGTCCGGATCCGATGCTCGTACATAAGCTTGTTCCGACAATATCAAAAAACTAGATTTCTGTGGAGAGAACTGAATCGGATAAAGAAGATGAAGATAAAAAAACGCTATTCTAATAACTTTCAATCATATTGAAATGTAGGTACAACACTGTTCTAAATATAAATATTACCTAAGTGGAGCATAAGGTGGAAATAAACTTTCGCGCCGTTATCACTCAACTAATCTGTAAAAGTCTTCATTACACCATTATTCAGTTGTCATTGTTGAGCTCCCCCCCCCCTACCCCACGTGCACCCCGCCCCTGCTGCACCGCTCTAGTGTCACAGTGCCGATACCAAGCAATAAATCAAGCGCTGTAAGCACATTTGTTTGCTGCGAGCACACGCAGCGCCACAGCACCACAGCGGGGGACTTGCACTACTGACGTTTGTTTCACAATATCAATTCATTACCAAACTGTTCTGTCTCTGGGCTGGACCGCTTTGAACCCCTGGACTAGGCTAGCAGTCAGAGCTGTGACCTGTGACACGCCCCGCGCCCCACGACCAACGCTCGTCACTCTGTGAGCGGTATTCAAATGAAATCCATTAATATAAATGTATATTTGTAAAAAAAAAAAATTATTATAAAAATAGTCGCATATTTATATATTAAATTATATTAATATAGAAGTACATTTGTAAGTACTAGCGATAGCCCAATGATCGAAATTCGACCAGCGACTTTTTAATCATAGACTATTTTCTGTTTGACATTTGCAGTATGAACCTAAACAATGAATATTATATCACTTATTGTCAGTTTTCATTGAGTGACAGTGCCAATATTTTGGGGGGTCTAAGTTCAATGACACTGGTCAGTTTAGGATTCGAAGTATTAATTTATTTAATTTAATATATTACTAACAGATATTGTAGATAAATTTTAACTTTCTGCACTCCTTCTTCATATAAACTTAACCCATGCCAAATCTAAGTCTTTAGTGCACACAATACGCTTAAAGGAGTAGGTACAAAGTTTTTGCTTCACGTATTAATATAATGATGATTTAATAAAAAAAAATATTATTCTAGAAATAACGAATGTTTAGATACCTATGCGTCTTGGTATACAAAAATGTTTTGTAGTTAAACGAGAACGGATGTTAAACTTAGTACCTAAATTATACCTCTATTCTCTAATCAGTCATGAGCCTACTTTGTAACCGTGCGGTGCGGCCGCGACCGCAACCGCGCGACACAACTATACAATCAAGCTAAGTAAGTATACACATCCTTAGATTTTCTGTATAGCGTTAGCCGGTGGAGCGGGTGGAGACCCGACACGTCGCGCCGCGCTCCGACACAGTACGTGTCGAGTGTGTCGACCGACAGTCTACAATCCGTGATTTTTTGCAAAAGGTCTTGGATGTGCGGTGCGGCGGCGTGCTCTTTGTGTTTCGCCGACTGCGACCCGGTCTCCGCCGACATCACGACACCGGACCACAACCCACTTAATTATTACAAGTGGACCGAACTCGGGGGCAAACAAATTTGCCTGCAGTCTCACATCCTCAACCGTACCCTGTCCGTCTCCCCGCATCCCGCCGCTACCCCTCGGGTACCCGCGTCGCGTCGGCTTCGCGATGTGATCTCACAACGAGGTTTAATTAAATTTATCGTGCTTATCTGTGGAGATCGTGCGACCGCGAACGATGGGAATCGAATCAAAAGACTCGCAGATTTTTAGAATTCTGTAAACCTGTGAGAACCGAGACACGGCCGCGGCATGGCGGCATTCGGCACAATCTCGAGGCTCGTTTAAATTGCAAGTTGAAAGTGAGTGTAGGTCGCAACTCGATGAAGCGGTCCTGGGGTATACCGGGGTGTCCCGGGGGAGTCGGACGAAGGTACGGAACAAAACAAAAAGCGATGAGTGCACCCGGCCGGAGCGCGGCCGGCCGCGTCCGGGCCCTCTCAATTACCCTCGAGGGAGACAAATGAGCCGCACAGGGCTCCGTTTCCTTTTCTTGTTACTGTTGTGGGCGTTGTTCACTGATTTGTATTTGAATTGCAATTAGACCATTGTTTTTACGAAACGACGGAACACAAGAACCGCTCATTTATCCTTTTTATAACTCATTTGTATTGCGTACGGGCTCCTCGCTCCCCGCTCTCCGCTACCCACTACCCGCTCCCCACTCCTTGGTTCGTCAACACCAGGTTGTATTCACAATAGGTATGATGTGTTGTGCCACGATTACTTTCAGAAGGATGCATAAGCATCTTCATACTATACAATAAAAAGCCAAAAAGAAAAATTGATTAAAAGCTGTTGTAGCGCAAATGAAAAAGGGAAATTTAAAATTTTAACATTTCTTGCGCTTTACAAACTTTTAAAATTACTCGATGTAACCGAATATTAGGTACTTATAACTTCTTCAGCTATATACATAACGCTAGCTGTGCCCCACGGTTTCACCCGTGTTAATTTTATGCGACAAATCCCGCGCTGCCAATGCAACGCGACGCGACGCGACGCACACGTGTAGTCTATCATAATTGTTCTCATTTCCCGCAATTACAAGTTATTTAAATTTTTCATTATCTCCTAAATTAAGTGTCTAAATAGTTTACTATTTACAATTTAACTTCATACAATTAATTGTCTTTATGATGAAGTAACCTTTGTTTGTAAGGAATTGGTAAGTACCTATTGTGATATCTAAAAATAATGCTCATAAATCACTTTTTCATTTCTAACGAATGCTTGTCACAGAATACCTGTGGTTTATGTATAAGAGATGGACATATGCTATCGCTGTTTTTTTTTTAAATATACTAAGGACTTTTATTTTTGTAGAACATTGTATTTATGTATGATTAAGTGATAATATAGGGAGTAACTTAAGCTACTTTTATGTTAGAAAAAGAATTAGGATTCCTCACAAATAAAAAAAAACTGGTCATGGTGAATCAATTCGGGCGCTTAAAACACTTATGCTGAGTAAACCAAAAGATATATAGCAAATTAACGTACTACATAATCATAGGCAGTAAAAAGACCTACAAAAAGGTGAGGGAGAGTATACATCTATCTTCTAAGGAACACACACAGTAAGCATTTTTGTCTTTAAAATAGCCGAGAGCGGGGAGCAATATTCGCGCGGTCATTCTGCAGTCCACGTGAGCGAAGCCACGGGCACAGCTTGTGTTAGACAAGTATACTTTTATCATACTATCGATTAGCCAGATTCTTGTTGTATATGTTAGCCAGACTCACGAGGAATAGTATAGGCTATTTAAGATTAGGCTACAACACTCAGATAGCTCTTAATATTGAGTTTTGTTACGAAAGTCACAAATAAATATAATTCCAATTCCAATAAAAGTCGTGTACAATAAAATTCCATATCATATTAGAGAAGAAGAAAATACGAATAAATTTAAAACCCATCTGATGAATTAATCTTTCTACTCATTAACTGAATTTACGAATGATTGACATAAACACATAGAACAATTTTAATATAATATAATATGAATATTAATAAGTTATGTGATAAATAATTGACATGATGATTATAGAGATAAATGATCAATATAAATAAATGTATGACAATGATACAAACAAATTTTATCTATAAATAAATAAATAATTAGTCAGTTAGATAAATAAAAATGTATGTTTGATAAAGAAATGTAATAATTTGCCAAACCCTATTCAGGGTCCATGTATTCAGATACTTTATCATATAAGAACAAATGTACATACATGATGCATATGGACAAATAAAGTCGGTATTTGTGACAAAGATTTCTTGAAAATTAAAAATTAAAATTAATAAGCATTATTTTTAGACATGGCATATTAATCCTTACAAACAAAACTTACTTCATCATAAAGACAATTTTATCAAGTTAAATTTTACTCTTTAGGGTATGTTATTTAGACACATAGTTTAGGAGATAATGAAAAATTAAAATAATTTGTACTTGCGGGAAGTGAGAACAATTATCAAGCTACAGGGATGCGTTGACGGCGTGACGCGGTGTTTGTCGGATAAAATTAATATGGGTGAAACCGCCGGGCACAACTAATATGGATATAATATTTAATCTGAATATGCATTCTGTGTTAGGTACACTTTGGAGAGCGACAAAGACTTTTTTTAAAACTAAAATGAATTCAGTTAAGATTTTATTAATTGTTCTTTATGATGGTCGATTAGAGACTTGTGTTAAAAACTAAATTTACTTCTACCTAATCTAAATATGCTTACCTAACGTCTGGCCCTTTCGTGGGAACGACGCACGACGGTGGGTCAGCTGAATCGTATCAGCTATGGGATAAGAGTAAATTATGTATTTAATTTTAGAGTAGTTTAGTTGTACCGGACCGGGCGTGAGTTTTGTGGTAAGTACTTAATTATACTATGAACTAATGTAAAATTAAAATGATCTGTAAAAAGGATAGTGGGATGGGTTGAGGGTTGAGGGTCGAGGACCACTGTGCGCAGCGACGTGATGACGGTGCAGTTTCTCGCTGTGCCATCATTTTTCCCGATCGCGTTCTTCGTCATTATTAATCATTTTCAAGACAAACGAGTGTGCGCATTGCGAGTGACCCGCCCCGCCCCGCGTCACCCCTCACTACCCCGCCATCCTCAATACACAGTATACAGAGCACTCAGTATGTCAACGTTACAACTTATACCGTTATATCATCATTTATCAATACTGTAGAGCCTATAAGGATTGCCTACGGTATTATAAACCGTGCAGATGGTATGGATAAATGAAATTATGCTTTAAATGTGTCATAATTTAACGTGTTATTCACGAGAGCCAAGTGCCCGTGCAATGTGTGCACGTTCTCGATCATACGATGTTAGCGTGTGGATGAACATGTAAGTGTCGATTTAGCTTGAAGTCATTTAACAAACGTGTTACTCCTACCTGTTGTGCCTTTGTACCCGCGCCAATTACTAATTAACTGCAAATACGAAAGCAATCTTTTCTTTATATATCAATATCCATATTAATAAATCTAAAATTCTGTTTGTACACGTATTTTTATCTAAATATCATAATAGACACCTATCAAAAGAAGAATGATCACGAGCTTGACTTAATATATTTGTCTGCCTGCTTGTATAGTTAAATGAAATTAATTCGAAAATATATTCATTGAAGTTTTGTATACGAGAAGCATAATAATAAATTTTATGTTATAATTGAAAGGTCAATGAATTAAAAATTACGATACCTTTATAAAATGTAAAAAAAAATGCAAAAAAACATTCCTCTATGGACATGCTATAAGAATTGTCAGTAATATGAGTGAAAATTAAAATTACTGCGTAATAAACACATGCGAGCTGCGGGTATCTCTAGTATTCAATATAATTATAAATAATAAAATAAGGTTGTTTAATGAGACGAGTTAGCCTACTGTTTGTATATTAGCTGTGGTTTGCACGGCACAACGGTTTCCAAGATTGATGCCTGCTCGTTGGATACAGATCTTTGTAGTTTTTATCAGGTCCGGGTCGCGGTTCGGTTCCCAGGCCGAGCTCACAGCGCTCAGCGGGGCGTCCGCGTCCGCAGCGACATCCGTCTTGCAGTGTCGCCACCTCGCGGCCTCTCAGGCTCGCCTCCGACCAACTTAACATCCTAAATTAATAATATATATAAACTGTGTTTTTCTGTCGCATCAGCAATTTTTCACTGCAGCTCTGATTCTAATCTCACTTCACATTGGAGAATCAAGGTCAATTCAAAATGTATGCGAGAAAAAAGATTCTTCACTTGATTATAATTTTTTTTCAGTACGGCGCAACTTGATTCCCTCTTGTTCTTGACCAGGACCATCAAGGGTCACTGTAGCGCTTCAGTGTCCACTCATTAACATTATTTCTCCCTCCTCTTGCCACCTCCCCACAGGTACAGGTGGCACACACCCACCCATACATACATTGTAATGAGGGTGGTGGAGTGGTGACGGAGCTGAGTAAACACAAGTAGTGAGCACGTAGGTATTTGAGCGGTATTAGGTAGGTACCGATAGTACCTAGCTAGGGAGTCCAATCCCGCAAATAAGGGACCCCGGGCTATTTTTGACACCGTATGGGACTACATTATGCGGGATTTACGGGACTAAAACAAAAAATGTAATTCAGAGAAAAATGGACGCAGTTCTAAATATTTATTCCTCATTAACAGGCGATTAAATAACTTTTACCAAAGAACTCATAATTTAGTCTCCATATAGGCCCACAACATAATATATGAATTGGCCGGTAAAATGATTAATTGTGTGGAAATTACTTTTTTATAGATTTCGGCATGAGTTTTTTAGAGAAGGTTGTTTTATTTGCTCAGTAGAATCACAATATGTTCAAAGAACAAGGATTTAATAGAAAAATAATATCAATTATTCGAAAACGGGGTCTGGCCACAAGTTTCACATAATTTATCTGTTATTATTGAATGTCAATGGCGCGCCGCGTCGGATAACAAAATAAATTTGAATTTCTTCAGAAATACTATCAAAAATATAAATAAAATAAATAATTTTTAAATTTATTTGTCTACTACTTCATACTAGCTTTGCCCGTGGTTCTGCACGCGTTAACTAGGGAAGGGTTGTTTATTTATTTGATACATATTACTTCACAGCACATTTAACACAAAATATACATTTGTTATGTTTTGCAATCAAGTGGTGCCAGGTACGAAACAATTATTATTCAATTTTGCTTGTTATGCAGCGGTTAATCATTTATATACATAAAAATATCATTATGAGGTATGATGTGTTTCTATATCTCAATGCGAGTGTGAGTGTGAGTCTGTCGCAAGTTCGGTGAAGCTGTAAAAGCCGCAGGGGCTTCAGGGCTCCTAAGGCTAACGGTATACTCAGTTTTAATAAAAATGTGAATTGTATGTATAAGTATGTACAATGTATGTAGTATGTATATATTGTATGTCATAAGCAATAGAGAGTAAACTGAGTCTTGAGTTCCTGTTTTACATCCATGATAACTATTTCAATGTGTTTTTCTATTTTAATGTTCTATTTGACTAGCATAAATCAATATGACTAAACTTCGTGTCATACATGTTGAAACATCTTTGTAAAACAGAGTTCTTAGCATAATTGTGTTTAACTGGCCGTGGTGCAAATAAGCGCGGATTTCGAATAATTTTTGTATATGTTTTGAAGTAGATCCTATTCACGAGTTCAGGGCAACAAATATGTGTGTGTGTGTGTGTGTGTGTGTGTAAATGTAATTTGAAAGACAAAGATCCTTAGAAGATAGTCATACCTACCTATACTTGCGCTAACTTTGTTTCTAAGTCTTTTTAAGATCTACAACTTTGTAGTACATTACTTTTATATACTATCTCTTATGGTTTAATCAGAATAAGCTATTTAATCGTCCGAATTGATTCACCATGACCAAGTTTTTTATTTGCGCATAACATTAATGCTTTACCAAGTTACTCCTTATAACATCAGCTATCTATCAGTAAAAGCCCCGTCAAAATCGATCCAACCGTTTCGGAGATTACCCGGCACAAACAGACAGACAAACAAGCTGTGCTACTGCAGCCCGACCCGCGACTACACTGTTAGTCTGAGGAACCCTAAACAAATAGAGCCACTGATAGCTTTTGCAGCTTTACCGGGCTCGGGAGCGAGCGCTTAAGGCACTCAGCCGCGAAAGCAACCAGCGCACAAGAGTTCTAAAGTGGCCGGACCTCGACTTGGGCTGTTGCCGCGATTCCAAAGAAGTCCCGATCTGACTAATTCCCTAACCGTGAAATTCGAGCTAAACTACCATATACATATATACATGTCCCTGCCTCCTGGAAGGAAGGAAGGAACATGTGTATATGTATTTAGTGATATGAAAATATGGTCTACACTAACTAGCGTAAAAAAGAAAAATGGTTCCTTACAGAACCTATGTACCTATGTCGTGTGCACGTATGTATGAACATATTGTGTGTAATATGTGTGGGTAGTTAGCTACCCATACACTTAGGTAATTGCAAGTGCAGTGTCACCTGTGTGGCGCGGGCGGCTGCCAGACTCAAGGGTTTCACACCGAGGAACGGACCTAGGCTTGAATTGCCGCGAGAGAGAGAGGTCGCGACGGTGGGTGTGCGGGACCGAAATTAGCCGCCTGTTCCCTGCAGAGGGAACTGTGGTCTCGTGGACGTGGGCGCGAGCACGCTCTGTTTGCAGAGACGGTGGAGTGGTATTTGTTTATTTCCTCGATCTTATCAACGGGATCGGTAAAGATATTACGCAGCCGGCGTTGTTCATGGGGTCGCTCGGTTTTCGGGTGTGAGTCGCGGTGGCTTTCACCAACGGATTCGCGTGAGTCGACGCGGTGTCGAAGTACGATCGCGAAAGGAATTTAATATACGATTCGACCGAAGGAAGTTCCATATCTTTATCGTACCAAGGGGCTTAGTTCGAGTTCGAATCGAGTTTGAAGGATTTAAGAATTTGGTAATGTTGATCTTTGACATATGTGCAAATGCGGCGCAGCTATATGTCATGATAGGACGAATACATGTCTTGTACAGTGTAAGCTTATGTCACAACATGTATTTTCAGCGTATAGTCCTACTTCGACCTCGGAGGGACGGGGTAGGTCACTGACGTACAGATTGAAAAGGCAATGCGCCAGAATGGAGCCTTGCGGGCCGCCTGAGCGTATGGGGCGGGGTGTGGAAAGTACACCTTCCACACGGTAGCAGAAGGTGCAGTCGGTGAGGTAGTCGCGGTTGATATGTATTAATCTATCTGGGACTTCTAAGTGGTGCAGCTTGTGGATTAGTCCGGCGTGCCAGACGCTATCGAAGGACTTGGCGACGTCGAAGAAGACCGCGAGCGTACGTTATGGTTTATCTTTCGCGAAGTTAGCCGCTATGTGCTCCGCGAGGCGTTGCACTTGGTGTGTACAAGAGTGTCGAGCGCGGAACCCGAACTGTACCGGTGGGTATAGATTTTTGTCGTCTATCACGGTCTTGAGACGGTTCAGAAGGATATTACCTAAGGTATTTAAGAGACTGATCGGGAGATAGCTATCGAGAAGCGATGCTTGTTTGCCGGGTTTATGTATGCCTATGACTATGGCCGTTTTCCAGGCGGCTGGGAAATGTCAGTGGGCGATGTTTATATTGAAGATGTAAACTAAGAGTGCTATGAGGTGATCGGGAAGGAGTTTAAATACTTCATTCCTGATTCCGTCAGGGCTGGGGGACTTTTTTAGCTTAAGGCCCTTGATGACGGAACAGACTTCGTCAAATGTGACCGGAGTGTAGGGTATCCGTGGATCCGCGGAGGGGACCGTACTGAGTTCATGTACCGGGGTTTCAATTCCATTGCAAACTTGCGGCGAGACACTCCGCCTTTTCATCGCAATCGAACGCGAGTGGGAGGCCCGGGCCCCCTTCGAGGGGTGGCATTTTGGAAGGAGTATTCTATTTTTAATGATCTAGCTAACTTACAGTATGCGAGATGGGACGATCTGAGACCCTCTAGGTGACGTTGTCCCAACTGTGACCTCTGTATTCTGATAAACGAGCTTTAAACTCTCTTTATAACGCGCGTAATCGTTCGCGATTGTCCCTAGACGGGAATGAGTGGTGTGCGCGTGTCGCGGCGTCTCTCGGGCCCTCTCTGATGCCGAACTGGAGGTGGTGACGAGGGACGAGGGAATCGATCGCTAAGTCGGCGTCTGCAACTGATTGCAGTACGTCAGGATGGCCTATCCACGAGTAGATGTTCGAGTTTCGCGTAGTCAACCACCTGGACGGAGGGAGAACTATGGTCGGATGGATGTCCTAGTCGGAGGATTACCGAGCGGTGATCGAAGTCGAGTTCGTATACGACTTCTATAAGTTGTAACCGAAGCTCGATACCTTTCAGAAGGTCCACATCGAGCACTGTCGGACGACAGTTGGCGTAACATATTGAGTGTCCTCCAGATCGGACCGGAGGAGTCTTTTCGACGGATGTAAGTACGCGGATAGAAACTTCCATATTGGCATACAGTGTAATGAACGTTTATAGTAAATGAGACACATCTAACTGGCGTTCTATAAATATTTATTATAACAATTCTCAGGTGTATAATATAATATATATACGATAGGTACCGTATTCATATAAACTGCAATGTGTTTTAATTTGTTTTGGATCTCGAGGGCTCTAAGAGGAGAGTAGAGACCCTCTTCCCGGATAGAGCCGCACGTGACCCGTGTTTAATTGCACACGATGCCAACTAATCGCTTGACAAATCGCTTTATAGTCGCGCGAGCCCACGCGCCCTGCACCAGTACGGCTCGCAATATTGTTCGTAATTTTATTGTCGTCCATGACAAGTGGAATGGTTTACCCTACATGAGAGAGGAAATTGCTTATTCGCAATCATCAAAATTAATTTAGACAATCTGGACACTAGAAATACAAACCACAGAACCGAACGCCGCTGTGCCGCTGTGCATGCCATATACCTATGTTAATAATTTTAGCAAGGTATATTATATGTTTTGCTGTATTAAGGTTCAACATTATCTATACAATTAAAAAATTTAAAGTGTCTGTTTGTAACACCAAAATAACAGTTTCTTATTAAATGTATATCAAAGCGAACACGATATCTGGGATACGAAACCTATTATTAAAATTTTTGTCTGTGTGTTTGTTCCGGGTAATTTCCGTAACCGTTGGATTATAAGGAGTAACTATAGGTATTAGGGTTCCGCGCAATAAAAAAAACTGGTCATGATGAACCAATTCGGGCGCTTAAATAGCTTATGCTGAGTAAACCACAAGAGATATAGCAAATAAATGTACTACATAATCATAGGCATTAAAAAGACCCACAAAAAAATCAGGGAGAGCATATGTCTATATTGTAAGGATAACCTACAATAAGCATTTATATAACCGGGAGCAGGGGTAGCACGACACGATCGACGACGCGACGCGACGCGACGGTGCGACATTCTGTACCTAGTCCACGAGAGCGCAGCCGCGTGCACTAGTTATAAAATAAATCGACAATAACATGATTGAATAAATAAAATAATATGATTATAAACTTTTTTTAAGAAATCGAGGAGATAATCTCTATTTCACGCAAATAAAAATAAATAAATAAATTTGTTTCTTATCAACACGAGATATTAGTTCATGTGACAAAACAATATCTATAGATAAATTTTTTTCTAAATTTTTATTTCAAATATCGTAATATAAACACCTACATTATTAGTATTTTTACTAAAGTAATATTATAATTAAATGAACTAAGATTTATGAAAGTAAGTGAAGTCAGGTATTGTTCCTTACTCTACGGAGCCCATGGAACAGAGTGAAAGTTGCGAACGATGTATCTCTAGTACATAATTATTACATAGTACGTAACTACTTACAGGCTGCAGTGAGAGTGACGTAGGTACGTGTCGTCTTGTCCATCCGTACCTATTAACAACAAATTGAGACACGTGACAAGTGACGCTAACTGTGGCTCTCACACAGCGAGGCGGCGCGAATGTAGGTAAACACAATTAAACTACTTTAAAATAAAGCGTAACTTATTCTCAAACAATCCTCATTGAAAAACAATATAATAAAAACCAAAAATTCCATAGACAGTGTTAAATATCTAATTTACTCACAAATAAATACCTAATAAAAAAATGTTTCAATGAGTAGAATGAGTCATAATCGAATAAAGAGTGTATCGAAGCGTAACACGGCGCGGTGAGGCGCGGTGCGGCGCGGTGAGGCACGGTGAGGCGCGGTGCGGCGCGGTGCGGCGCGGTGCGGCGCGGTGCGGCGCGGTGAGGCACGGTGAGGCGCGGTGCGGCGCGGAGCAGTCAGGTGACTCCCGACACTCGAGACGCTTTTCATTAGCACAATCGGGCTACCCCGCGAGTTCCGCGACACACTGTGACACCGGCACACCGTGTTCCAACTAGCAGCACGGTGCCACCTCCTCCATATCACGCGCAAAGGACACGCGACACGGTGCCACGGTGTCTCATCTCGCGCAGACTCATTGTAGTTGCTCATTACCCTAATAATGTCGCATTCAAACTCTTAACTGGAATACCTATTGTGGAGTACCTCCTACCTCTCTATTATGGTTCCGTTATTCCTCTATTGTAATGTACCTCAAGTGAAATTAAATCGCATGACTTGTAACGAGTCAATGTTGCGTCACTGGTTCTGCCTACTAGTTCAGTGGCACTGCACTGTACAGTGCAGACGCTGCGCCTGCGCCGCGCCACCCTGTTAGCCGCTATCAATATGTTTTAAGGTTAACTTGCTAACTCCAGGATAGGTACCAATCTTCAATTGGTTCTCACAAGGTTCAGATCAACAACTGTTCATTCTACCTGCATTACTTTATGATGTTATGTAGATACATACCCACTCGTACACGCACACGATTACCTACACATATCACGACATTGTCAGTCATTTTGTGAAAGTATATAAAAATAAATAAATAATAATAATCTATACAACTAAAAAAAATTAAATGTCTGTTTGTAATGTCAAAATAACAGCTTTTTTACTAAATGCATATAACATACAAAAAACATTTTTTTTTGTCTGTCTGTCTGCCTGTCTGTGTTTCTGTCTGTCTGTCTGTCTGTTCGTTTGTTCCGGGTAATCTTCGAAACGGTTGGACCGATTTTGACGGGACTTTCAACGGTATAAGCTGATGATTTACGGAGCAGGAAATAATAAAATGAAAAAAATATTATAAAATTATACATTTAATCAATCGAAGTATGCACCATTATTATCTATGAACTTTCGCCATTTTCATAGTTCCTTGATTCCATTACTGAAAGAATTGTGGGAGCGAAAATCAATAAAATCTTTGAAGGCGGTTTGGACAGCCTCATCGGAATTGAATTTTCTCTTTGCAAGAAATTGTCCAAAATCCAATAAAAGTGGTAAGTCCGCAAAGTCCGGGGAGTATGGTGGGCGTTGTTAATGGCCCAACCACAATTCCTCTAATTTAGCGACCGTCTATGGTAAAGTATGGAGTCTAGCGTTGTCCTGAAGCAGCAACGGGCTAGACAGATTGACCAGTCTCGGATGTTTTGGCTTTTTCATTATGGTTTGCAATTGTTGACAATACAGATTTGCAGTTATTGTCTGGCCAGATCTTAGGAAGCTGTAGTGTATGACACCATTACTGGTCTACCAAACACTCACCAGTACCTTTTTCTGAGTCAACTTTCGCTTGGGACAGGATTTGGCCGGTTCTCCTGGGTTCAACCACTGTGATGAGAATTTCCAATTGTCGTAAAGGATCTATTTTACGTCACAAGTAACAATACGATTCAAAATTCCTTCGTTATTGTGACGGTTGAATAATGTAACGCAGCACTCAATGCGTATTTGTTGGTGTGCTTCAGTCGATTCATGCGGTACCCATTTCTCGAGCTTTTTAATTTTTCCAATTTATTTCAAGTGAATTAAAATTATTTTATCACTCACACCGAAGCCTGCTCAAAACTCTGACGTGAAGTGTGGATCCGCTTCCGCTATCACCTTTAATTCTTCATTATCAATTACGGTCTTCGGCCGTCCACGGGGTTTGTTTCGTAGGTCAAAATTTCCAGAACGAAAACGTAACCAAAAACGTACATGTGCTTCCTTTTACAGTAGCTTTCCGATACACATATTAATCCTTCGAGCCGTTTCTGCAGCGCTGATGCCACGGTGGAACTCATATTCGTAAATAACGCAATATTTTAAGTTTTCCATTTTGTGAAATAAACGATGTCACAGAAAAATCAAATTGTGCGAAAACAAATGAATCCTTCAATTTAAAACAAAAATACACAAACCTAAATTTGAATTTGAAATTCCTAACCAATCGTCAGATATTTCAGATCAAAGTGGCCAGTTCAATAAAACGCCAATTTCATATGTAAGAACCAAATACTTCTTGAAGACTAAAATATAGCTCTGTACCTACATAAACAATATACATAACATTGAAACAAAGAATGCGAATAATATTGCACTGTGCCGCACAGGTCATTCAACAAATTCATTAAAATATATTAACATGCCAGACTCGGATATGGAACCCTAGCCCAAGCTCCCCTAGCAAGTGAACATCACAATAATATAAATACGAGAGCGACAAATGATTTATCAAATTGAATATATCACGGCATTTAGGAATATAATATGAATGGAGCACGTGTTCCTGCATCCCGAGTGGCGAGCGCGACTAACTCTGAGCGGAGACCGACGACGCGCGACACCGCGACACCGCGACACCGCGCCGGTACAGTACCTACCCTGTACCCAGTACAGAGTGTACAGTAAAGCGCCCGGCCAGCACCGGCCGCGGCACGTCCTCTCTGAACTATTAATATGTCCATACGGTTTGATAAATAGATGGAACACGATATGCAGTAAGATCACGGTCCGTACGCACGTTTCCTAGTCTTCTTTCTACAACACGTCTCTACAATCGTATTATTTCTTTTTTTACTTTTACTTTTGCTACGTAGAAGTCTTTATAGAGATTAGTTTAAAGCTGATTAAAAATATACAATGTAGTCTACACAATATACATTTACAAAAATACAAACTCATTTTTTAGTTATTATACTTCTTTTGGTGCATTCAGTAGAGGGTAAAATTAATTAAAATTACCGCGTGCACTGGCGTAACCATTAATGATATGGAAATACAAGGTGTCCAGAAAGGGTATCGGGTATTTGTAAGTTCAATGAAACAAATATTATTTGTATGCAATAAAAAAGTTTATTGTTTATTATTAGCATATGAATTGGAGAATTATTTGGAAAAGATGATGTTATCCAAATGATGACCGTTACGTTGCTGGCACTCTTCTAAACAGAAACGAAGATTGGCGATAACACGTTGACACATAGCTATTGATATTGCTGCCATTTCTGACCTGATGTTTTGCTTTAACTGGGTTAGATTCGTCGGATTGTTTTGATAAACCTTACTTTTAAGGTATCCCCATGCAAAATAGTCAAGCGGGCTAAGGTCGGGGCTTCTGGGAGGCCAGTTGATGTTACCCCTTCGCGAAATGACTTTATTAGGGAATAATTCGTTAACAACTTCCATTGAGTCATTTTAGGTATGGCAAGTGGCCCCATCTTGCTGGAACCACGTTCTTGAGTTGAAACTTGCAAACTCCTGCAACTCTGGGACCAAAAAATTTCGCAACATATCGCAATAACGGTCACTATTCACATTAATTGCTCGGCCTCGTTGATCTTCATGAAAATAAGGACCAATTATGCCTTTAGCAGACATAGCGGCCTAAACAACGACCTTTGGGTTATGCAGGGGTCGTTATGTATTCTCCACTGTCCAGTACCGACAATTCTGCTTATTAACATGACCATTCAGGTGAAAATTTGCTTCGTCACTGTTGGGTACGCGTCACTTCCCCTCTGCGTGAGGGAGGGGGGGGGGGGTGTGACGTTTCCCCGGTTTGGACGGGCGTTTTGTTGCGCCGGATGCCCGTCTCGTAGACACCGTACGGATGCCAGTGGGCGGCGTGATGTTAGTGGTGAGGGGGTCCGGGGGGTGCAATAATGCACGACCGCTTGAGGCGCCGGGTCTTCAATGAAAGTCGATATCTTGTTGTTGATTGTTCGCAGGACGACCAAAGCTTTCTTCTTGTAGTTACTCGTTGCTTGTACTTGTAGACTCGTTGAATTGCACCGTGCCCAATACGGCCCTTCTTCGAGCTTAAGTGGTTCGAGGAATGACCGTAAAGAGAGCCCCGTTTTATTCCGTGTTTATTTCGTGTTTTAACTTTACTTTTCGCTTTGGTTGCCCTGTTAAACTCTTTATATTTCTCTCATTATATATCTTATGTACACATATCATATATCAAAATGTTCCTCTTTGAATTACCTATCCATTACATATTCACTTATAATATACATTACGTATACATTCCGTACATAAGCCAAAAACAATGTAATTTACGGGCGACATCACTATTTTCCGCTCGTAAAATCTCTATAATATTCGATATACTTACTCTATTGGCTTACTCTATATGTTAATCTATTCTATGTTAGTTATATTTTCACATATGTGACACACAATACATAATCGTTTATATACATCTTAACATATAACATGCAACTTGTAATGTAGCGTATTCGCTTACATTTTTCTATAATATTGTCAATATTAATCTATTTTATCGTAACACATAGTATATAACACGTAAATATAATAACAACACATAATACCCTAACCTAAGACACGAAAAACAACTGTTCTGTCGCCAACAGTCACTGAACAGTATGTTGTTAAAGTTGTTAAATCGCTGCAGCATTTCGTTCGCAAAATTCAGTCGATTAGCATAGTCCGTATCCTTCAATTCTTGAACCAATTGAATTTTATAGGCTTTTAGATGTAAGTCTTTCTTTAAAATCGAATGTAAAGACGATTTTTTGATGTTCAACGCTTGGCTTCGCTTTCGGATGGATAAAGACGGATTTTGACGAACCGACGCCTCAACTTCTTCAATTGTTTCTTCATCGCGAACTGAACGAGGACGACCAGAGTTTTGAATTTTAACTGTCGCACCTGTATTCTCGAACATCCTGATCCATTTCCTAATGCTATCGTCACTTGGCGCGTGGCATGTACGATATTCCGCACGATAGAGACGTTGAGCAGTCACTATTGAATCACCATTACGATAATACGCTCGTACGCAAAATGCGCGATGCGTCCCCGAGTACTGTTCCATCATGACTAAAACTCCACAAAATGGCGGACGCCACGAACCCCTCCCCGCACCCTTTAGAGGCCCCGTTTCGAATATGGCGCGAAAACAAATACCCGATATCCTTTCTGGACACCTTGTATAATATTCTGTAAAAATGTTGTTCATTAGTATATCTAAATAAAAGTCAGCGATACCATATGTCTATCTTTTATACATAAGGTATTTTGTGACAAAAATTTGTTGAAAGTAAAAAAATATTATAAGCATTATTTTTAGACATGGAATATTAATACTTTCGAACAAAAGTTACTCCATCATAAAAACAATTTTATGAAATAAAATTTTGCTCTTTATAGCATATTATTTAGAAACATAGTTTAGGAGATAATGAAAACTTAAAATAATTTGTACTTGCGGGAAGAAAAATTATGATGATGATGAGAAATTATGACACGGGTGCGCCGGCGGTGCAGTGTTTGTCGGATAAAATTAACTCGGATGAAACCGTGGGGCACAGCTAGTCTGATATAAATATGTAGTATTGTATTCTAATGTTATGTAGTTTAACGATGTTTTTTTTTCCAATAAAAAATAATTGCTAAACTAACATGTTATCCCTAAATGTAGGTAGTTCAGACTTATAATATTGATTTTAAAATTTGTGCGGGTGATAATGTTTGTAATCTGAAAAGTGTTTTCTGCGCTCTTATTGGTTTAGAAAACTCAGGTTAGATAAATATCATGAAATGTTTTGCAATGCAACCTAGTTATATACTTATGTACTCTCATCCCATAGCTGATACGATTCAGCTGACCCACCGTCGTTCCCACGAAAGGGCCAGACGTTAGGTCAGCATATTTAGATTAAGTTAAGTTTAGTTTTAAGGCAGTCTCGAATCGACATCCAAACGGTACGGTTAATAAAATCTTAACCAAATTGATTTTAGTTTTAGTTTAAAAAAAAGACTTTATTGCTCCCGAAGTTAACTACCTTGTCACTATATTATTATTCTGTTTTTGTTTTTTAGTTATATTATTATTAATTACATGATCAGCTTTTATGCAATGTACAGTTTCAGAGTGCGAGGACTGGACGCGGGGGCGCCACCGCCGCGCCGTGCCGCGCCGCGCTACGCACCGGCCGAGGCAATGCATTTTCCGGGACAATATTAATTCGGTTTTATGACATGCGAAATTACTCTCAATAAATTGTGCATTGAGATAGATAGTATGTGTGCGGGGGAGGATTGGGGGGCGGGGGTTGAAGTAGAACGAGGGAGAGAGAAGCGGCGCGGTGCACGTGCGTCATGTTATTAAACTTTTGATTACCGCGGCGCGGTGCGCGGTACGAGGTGGCCCGACTCTGACTTGACCCTTGCACTTGTTCCTTTGAGTTAGGGTTGCCTCCACGTGACCACCCCCGCCCGCACTCGCGCCCGGCTCAACGCTACCTTCCTTTACTGATAGGTACTGCAGTATTTGTTGTAACCGCTTTAATCTAATCTAAATATTGTATAAATAAAAGGAATCAACACTTGATGGAGTCAAATTATTGAATTGAAATTTGGCACAGAGATAGTTATTATGACGTAGGCAGCCGCTAAGAACGGATTTATAAAAATTCAACCCCTAAAGGTGTATATAACCCATACAAATTTTACCATGGGTGATACCGTCGCGTCGCGTGGAATACAGCTACACAACGCCTAGTTAAAACATCTTAAACCCCAGTGCGTAAGATTCTTTAGGTATTGTTAAATTAAAATAAATTATATTTTTAAGTACGTAAGTAAATAGGACAGTTAAATAATTATTTCATATATTAGATAAGTATAGGTCAGATGTTTCTGTGTTTATGTTACAATCTATATCAGTTAATAAGTTCGTTACTCTGTACCTATGTAGATGCAAATGCTTTTTCTAAATTACCCGCTGTACATCCTATACCTATATAAAGAACACTGACCCATTTTTTTCTGTCGTTTTTAACTCAGAAACGATGCGATCGTTTTTTCACGATATTTTGTACACCGGTAACTTATGTCACTAGTTAATTGATATGCTATACGCATTATCAATATTACCTTTGGAAAACATGAAAAATATCAAAAAAGAATTGACTTGCCTAGAGTCTAGAGTTTTGCACAAGTGCAGTTTGTATTTAAACTTTCATGAAATAACAAGATATAAAACGGCGCAGCGTTTACATTTTCATACTTATTTTTAAAAGTATTCGTAAAACATATTTACCTATAGTGTCATTTTATGTCATACTTGAAATAGGAGCGAAAGTTAAACACTTTCCATAAGCATTGCCTTCGTCGTATTCTAAAAATATAATATAAAAATCTAATAAAGATAAATGTATTTGTACGTTATTAAACAAGTGATGCAGATGCACCCCTGCGCGAAGAGTCAGAGGGCTCGTCCATCCCTCTGCCTCTCAACGACTGAGTCCGCTAATTCGCTATGCACAACATTATTTGATTTTTAATTCGGCTCGGTGCAAGTGGAATGCGCTTATTGACTAGTTGGAGTGTACCGGCCGGGCAGACCCGCGCGGCGCCACTCGAGACAACCCTATGCATCTCGTAGTGCGCCCACAATACCGCGTATGTGCGTACTGCGAAATGATCGTCAACATTGACATTACAAGTAAAACTAAAGCAGTCCGACAGGAATTTTAAAATTACCTTTGGATATAGATAGGTAGGTATATCGTATAGATCTGTATTATGAACGAGTTTATAGAATTGCGTTTGAAGGGTTGAAGGAGTGGTAGCGTGTACGGACTCCGTGTCGATCGACGTGACTTCGAATCCCTGCAAGAAGTCTGAGCGCCCGGTGAAGGAAGCCATAGCATGCTGATAGGGCTTTTTCTAATGACCGCCTGGCTAGGTACCACCTCCAGGTTGAAAATCTGTCGCTAGTACCAATTGGTGTGTTCCGGTAGCTGCACTTGAGAGACAGTCTTCCTCTAGGCTTAGCGTGCTACCATCTTGGGCTATCTCGTCACTTAAGATCAGGTGTGGTTGTGGCCATAATGCTAAAACCTATAAAGATATAAGAATAGGTGATTAATATCATTGTCACAGCTAGAAGCTACAGGTCAAGCGAGTACCTATAGTTGCGACATGTGTGGTGTTGCACGCGCGGGGTGCGGGGTGCGGGGTGCGGGGTGCGGGGTAGCTCTCGCGACGTGACATACATTGTACATGTTTCCGCGTGTAATATCGCCCTTTATTAGTTTTTTCGCGGCGACAGCGATCCCCCGACAATCCGCATATTTGCTTTGATGGCGCGTTCCGTGCTCGCTGTCACTGTGCACTGTGCGTACAAGTGCGTACCTATTCGTGTGTAAGTAGTTCCGATGAAGGGGGCGGCGGGGCAGTGGGAGGACGATGGGACGCTGACATTGCCCCCCCCCCTGCCGCGCTGTCCCGCGCGGTCTGTCAGCGGCGGCTCCGATACTGGAATGCGCTGTGGCATCCGAGGCGCGCTCTCAATTAATGTCGCCATTCTACTCTTTGGCAAATTTCTAATTGAAACGGTTGAATGTTTGAAACGCTTATCCCGTGACGTCACTCGATGTAGTGTATCTGAGATGTGCGGGTAGCGGGGAGGCGGGGAGGTCACAATGGAATTGTTGGCGAGAGTCCAAGTGACTCGAGACTCGGCCGACTCGGCGCGGCGACGACGCGCTCCAAGTATCCACATAAATGAAAAAATCGTTTGAAAGGAGACCGCGCCGATTGTTAACGTTGGTTAATAACGAGCGAGAGTACAATTAGCGGCTGTTAGGAATCCGAGCGCGTGGGAACCGGCCCGTTTAGAATTCCGCTTCCGAGAAGGCGTCCACGTCAGCTCTCGTCCCGCGTCGGCCGCGACTCGCGACAAAACATTATTCTAGTATTGGATTCCGGCGCGACTCGAGCGGCGACCGGGTTCCGCGAACTGCATCAAATAATGTCGGTCCGAAGCCCGTTAGCATCACTCAGCCGTCTATAAATCTGTCGCGAGATGAAACTCTGTCGGTTCGTTGTCCGCGACCAGTTGTTGACCAGTGTGACCACGACAACCGGAGCGACCGAGACCGCGACCACGGAGATTATTATCACGTTTTGTTCATTAGAATCACTATGGAAGAGGTTCTGAGAACAACATATAAATTGTAAACAGATAGAGGCAACATCGCAAGATATTGTCTACATCTAACCGTCTATAAATAATTGTCTTAGCGATATTGTAAATGCTGCGCCATACATCAACATGTCAGTTGAGCGCGCGGCTCTCGCGGCACTCGCGGCTCACACACACACTCGCTTACGATACCAAACAGTGGGTAAATGTCACGCTTAAATACTAAACTGGATTGGTCTGAAAAGAGTTATTGTTATTATATTATCTATACAAATGTTATAATAATAAATAATAATTGTTTGAAAACATTTGTATCATTAAGAAAAATATTCTGTGTAATTTTTATGTTAATTTGGTCACACTTTTAATCTATCACTCTATGTCAATCTTGGAATAAAACTAATAACGAAATTCAGTGAAATGTTGATTTTATTGTATTTTAAAACGAGTGAACATGGTGCCGAAACACGGGAAATAAATAAACCAAATTAATAAATAGTGTGTAAAAGAACAGTTTGTTCGTTTATTTAGTTTGAAGTGAACTTGGAAAAAATCCCTAGTACAACTATTACGTTGTAAATTATACGAACAAAATGGAGTCACTTTATCTGTGGCAAGATGATAATTTAGAAAAGGTAAAAAAAGCTTTCGAGAATTATAAAAAATCGCCGAAAACACGTATAAAAAATCTTACGTTGAATCAAAACTCGAAAATTTAGAGAAAATTTCTAAAGATTTTATGAATTTACATTCGGACATTGTCAGTAAAGTGTCAAAAGAACAAAAACAGAAAAACGAGTATTTTATAAGCAATGTATATTATGAATTCGACGATATTTATACGCATTACAAAACAAAGCTTAAGGAAGATTTTAAAATGTTGACGGAAAAGTCAGACTCCAATTCAAAAACTATAACTATTCCACCACAATCACTATGTGAAGTTAAATTGCCACAAATCCAATTACCGAGTTTTAAAGGAAGTTATGAAGAATGGCAAATGTTTCATGACATGTTTGTTTCCCTAATACACAATAATAATAATATAAATCCAGTACAAAAGTTACATTATCTGGAAAGTTGCTTGTCCGGTGAACCAGAGAAACTTCTTATGAATCTTAATACTACAGAGACAAATTATGAAGAAGCCTGGAATCAATTAAAACGCAGATATAATAACAAAAGGTATAATGTCAATGAAGTAATGAAGCGTTTATTTGCACAAAGAATTATAACAACTGAATCTTCGACCGCAATAAAAGAAATTTTAGATAATACATCGTCTTGCTTAAAATTACTCAAAAATTTGGGCATAATCGTTGATTCATGGGATACTATCGTAATTCATTTAATTGTAAAAAAACTGGATATAGAGTCTAGAAAATTGTGGGAATCAAACTTGAGTCAATGCGATTCTGATAGTCTTCCAACATGGAACGATCTTGTGAGCTTCTTAGAGACAAGATTCAGAAGTTTGGAAATGTTGGAAGAATGTAAAGTAAATAAACATATGGGATCAAAACAGAAGTCATATCACTGCACACTAGAAACAAATATAAATAAAAATTTAGCTTGTGTAAAATGCAATAATCAACATTTATTATTCCAATGTGAACAATTTAAAAGCCAGCCCCCAGAAAAGAGAATAGAGTTTATAAAATCCAAGGGGCTATGCTTCAATTGTTTTGCCTCAAGACATAATGTGAAAAACTGTCACCGACCTACCTATTGTCGACGCTGTGGAAGAAGACATCACACCTTATTACATATTGAGAGAGCTACAGCTTGCGGACCCTCACCAACGGAGAATATAAGAACTCGTGCTGTTTCTGTCAACAAAGAGTCCTCTAATCAAGATAATGAGAAAAAGATCTTGGCTCACTTTGCTGTGGAGAGTAATAGTGAAGTACTACTGGCAACAGCGTTAGCTAAGATCAAAACCCCATCTGGGTTTTCCGAAATAGTTCGAGTTTTAATAGATCAGGGTTCTGAAGCATCTTTTGTAACCGAAGACACAGTACAAAGATTAGGCTTGTATAAAATCCCTATGAATGGTCTTGTTTCAGGTGTAGGTGATAGTGATATGAAAATTAAAAGTAAGGTTTTATTTAATTTAGAGTCAATCCAAACTCCCAATTTTTCTGTGCAGGTTCAAGCTTTCGTGCTACGTTCTTTGACATCATTTCTACCTACCAATAATGTTGTGGTCAAAGAATGGTCAGATATTGAGACACTACCATTAGCCGATCCTCAGTACGGAACACCTGGTAAAATCGACATTATCCTGGGAGTTGAGATATACAGTGAGATCATTTTGAGTGGTCTTTTGAAACATCCTTTATACAGTGGTCCAGTTGCACAAAATACGCAACTCGGATGGGTTTTATCAGGCCGGATTGAAAATCCTAATCCTAAGAAAATTATAAACTTACACCTTAGAGTAAAAGAAAACGAAATATTGAAGAAATTTTGGGAGCTAGAAAAAGAACCTAATGAAGTTTATAAAAAAATGACAAGCGATGAGAATAAATGTGAAGAGTTATTTAATACAACTACCATACGAGAGAAAGATGGACGATATAAAGTTCGTTTACCCTTTAAAAATTCTGAACCCAGGTGTCTAAATAACAGTTTAGACAAAATCGCTCTACATAGATTTAATTTATTAGAAAAAAGGTTTAATAAAGATAAAACTTTACAGAAGGAATATACCAAAGCTATAGAAGATTACATTGATCAAAACCATATGGAAGAGATTACAAAGGCTGAAGAAATAAAAAATCCAAAGGCTGTCTATCTACCTCATCATGCTGTGATTAAGAAAGACAGAGAAACAACGAAACTTCGTGTGGTCTACGATGCTTCTTGTAAAGGTACGAATAACATATCCTTAAATGATACTTTTCTAATTGGACCTAAAATTCAACAAGATCTCCGTCATATATTGATGAGGTGGAGATATCATCCTTATTGTATAGTAGCTGATTTATCTCAAATGTATCGACAAGTTCTGGTTCATGAAGACGATACAGACTACCAGAGAATATATTGGAGACGAGAATCGAACCAAACAATACAACATTATCGTTTGTTGAGACTTACATTTGGAACAGCTTGTGCTCCATATTTAGCAGTAAAATCACTTCAACAATTATCTAAAGATGAACAACAAAATTTTCCTCTTGCATCAGCAATAACCTTAAAAGACTTTTATATGGACGATTTATTAACTGGATGTGAAGAGGAAAATGATGCTATACAAATATTTAATGAAATGAATGATTTAATGAACTCTGGTGGTTTTCAGTTACAGAAATGGTGTACAAACAGCTATACCTTTTTAAACTACATAAAAAGTGAAAAACAAAAAAATACAGAGACTATAATATTTAAAACAGACAATATAGTAAAAGTGTTGGGAATTTCTTGGAACAAAATTACAGATAGTTTTGAATATAATTATAAAATTGAAGGTATTGAAGATGTGGTTACTAAGAGAAAGGTATTGTCGGATATAGGTAGGCTGTATGATCCATTAGGATGGTTAGCTCCAGTCATTGTTATATCAAAGATTCTCATGCAAAAGCTCTGGAAATTAAATCTGAGCTGGGATAATATCCTTCCTTCTGAACTTTTGAATGAGTGGATTGCTTTTAAAAGAGATTTATGCAACACAAAGCATATAAAAATTCCTCGTCTGCTTAATTATAGAACAGATTATGCATGTGAATTACATGTTTTCGCAGATGCATCTAGTTCAGCATATGCTGCTGTGGTATATATTAAAGTAATTGATAATAAAGGAAATATTTATGTACATTTGGTGTCCGCAAAGACTAAAGTTGCGCCAATTGATAGACAAATTTCTATTCAAGACTAGAACTATGTGCAGCTGTCCTAGCAGCTAAATTAATTTATGAAGTTTCAGTGATAATGGGAATACCTAAAGTTAATCTGTTTGCTTGGTCTGATTCTACGGTTGTTTTAGCGTGGATAAAAGGTGAACCAAGTAGATGGACCACTTTTATTAGCAATAGAGTGTCAGACATTCTAAACATCTTAGATAGTCATCAGTGGAATCATGTTTCTACAAATAATAATCCTGCAGATCCTGCTTCGCGTGGTTTGTCAAGCTGCGATTTGGTTAAGTTAGATATGTGGTGGCATGGGCCTGATTTTTTAATTAAAAAGAATAAATATAAGACAGATTTTAATGAATTTATAACCACAGAAGAGATTAAACCTATAAAATTGTTAGCCACAGTTGTAAAACCTATTGAGAATTTTGTTTGGCAAAAGTTTTCGAATTTAAAAAAGGCTTTAAGAATTTTATCATATTGTCGAAGAATTTTGAAATTTAGATTACCAAAAGACAGTAGACCTAAAGAAAATATAACATTTATAACTACGAAAGAAATGGAGGAAGTACTTAACATTTGTATAAAAGCAACTCAGATATTATATTTTGAAGAAGAAATAAAAGATTTAAAATGTAAAGAAAATGTATCAAAGAAAAGTATTCTTCATACACTCAGTCCTATTCTAGATAAAAATTATATATTAAGAGTAGGTGGTCGAGTGACTCATTCACCAGAAAGCTATGATAAAAGACATCCTGTAATTCTACCTTATGAAAGTCATTTAACAAGGTTAATAACTTTGGATGCTCACATTAAAACCTTGCATGGTGGTCCACAAATCATGTTAAATTATATAAGATCAAAGTATTGGATAGCTCGCGGTAGAATTTTAGTGAAGAAGATATACAGAGAATGTGTCACTTGTGTTAGGTACAGAAAGCAAAATAACAACATGTTTATGGGTCAACTACCGAAGGCTCGAATTACACCATCCAGACCATTCAAAAGCGCAGGTGTGGATTTCACAGGGCATATAAATATAAGATTTTCACCTGGGAGAGGTGCAAGGTCTTATAAAGGCTATATATGCTTATTTATATGTATGGTAACAAAAGCTATACATTTAGAAGCTGTGTCAGACTTAACGTCGAAAGGATTTATAGCTGCCTTTAGAAGGTTTGTCTCCAGAAGAGGACATTATCAAAATTTATACAGTGACAATGGTACCAATTTTTTAGGAGCACAAAAAGAGTTGTGTGAAATGTATAAGAGGAATATATCTCAACTAACAAGTGAATTTCAACAGATGTTGGCAGGTGAAGGCACCTCCTGGCATTTCATTCCTCCACATGCCCCTAATTTTGGAGGACTGTGGGAAGCAGGTGTAAGATCAACTAAAACACATTTAAAAAAGATTATTGGAGATTCAACGTTAACATTTGAGGAACTTTGCACAGTCTTAACTCAAATTGAAGCCTGTTTAAATTCTAGACCTATATCATATATTAGCGATGACCCTAACGACCCACTTCCTTTAACCCCAGGACATTTCTTGGTGGGCGAACCTCTTATCACTATACCTGATGAAGATCATTCAATTAATAAATGTTCTAATCTAAGTAGGTGGAAGTTTTGTCAAAGAATGGTAAATTAATTTTGGAATAAATGGTCTAAAGAATACTTAATAACTTTAAATAATAGATATAAGTGGTCAGTTAAGGGAGATGAACCAAATATAGGAGATATTGTTATCATTAGAGACGAAAATGTTCCACCGGCAAAATGGCTTTTAGGAAAAATTATACAAAAACATACAGGTCTAGACGGTATAACTAGAGTTGTAACAGTGAAAACTAAATTTGGATTATATAAACGCTCTTTAAACAAGTTATGTATCCTCATAAATGATAATAAAACGTTTAAGTAAAGGTTTTAGATGTAAAAATTTGAGTTGGTATGTAAACATTTCTATATTATATTTATGCATGCCTTTATAAATTTGCTTATTTGTTGTATTTGTTGCTTGTGTGTGATTGTCGATTTTATGTGCTTATTACTTTGTATACTTATGTTGATTGAATTTAAGTTATATCAATAAGTAGGTATTGGTGATTATTTCTTGTTTGTTAATTTGATTTAAGAACGAAGTTCTTGGTGGGCGAGATATTTGAAAACATTGGTATCATTAAGAAAAATATTCTGTGTAATTTTTATGTTAATTTGGTCACACTTTTAATCTATCACTCTATGTCAATCTTGGAATAAAACTAATAACGAAATTCAGTGAAATGTTGATTTTATTGTATTTTAAAACGAGTGAACAATAATAATAAGGCTTTATTAAATTCCATGCAAAAATTTACAGTGCGATAATTAAAACTATAAATATAATTTTTTTTTGTTTGAGTCCCCTTCGAGTAAAAGCATCCTCCAAGGTATGTCACTTATTTCTATCTTTGGCAGTGTTTAGCCATCCGCCGATCTAGTGTCCGAGCGGCCTCTCGTTTTCTTCCTCAGGGGTTTTTTCTATACAAATATACAATTTTTAAAATTAAAGTTAACAACGTTTTAGTAAATGCAAATGTAGTATAAACAGCACTTAAAGAAAACCAATTTATTAAATTTATGTCTATCTATCTGTCGGTCTGTCTGTTTGTCTGTTAGTTCCGGGTAATCTTCGGAACAGTTGGACCGATTTTGACGGAATTTTCACTGGCAGAGCGGCTGAGTGAGCGGCTAGCCCCTAAGCTACGGTAAAACTGTAAAAGCTGTCAAAGGCTCTTTTTAGAGCCTCTAAGGCTAACAGTATAGTCAGTAAGAAAAAGAACCGAATTGCAATTTTATTTATTTGTATAGGTCAATGTAATACATAATTGTAGATCTTAAATAGAGTTACAAAAATCAGCCAGAGTATATATCTATCTTCTAAGGATCACTCACAATAAACATTGTTGATAACCGGGAAGGAGGCAGCGCAATCCGCGTGTGTGCTCGGTCGACGGCATTCTGTAGTCACAGCTGGTTATATATATATATAAGATACGCAATAAATCAGTTGAGCCAGAGATAAGATTCGTCTAAAAATAAGAGTTTATTATTATTATTATTAATTACAACTATGTACAATATTACAAGTAAGCACATTTTTTACTAACCTAAAAATAAGAGAATCAACAATCAAGACTATTGCTTAACGGATTTCTCAACAATCACAAAGTCTCATAATATTTCACAAACTCACAATTGATTATAACAATTCTGACTAACTTTTACCAATCTTACTTATCTTAAATAAAGACTATGTTTTATAAAGTTCTATCTCTTGAGTCAATGCTCGACAATGTTTTTTCTATCTGTCTCTCTCTATCATAAGGCTCGTGTATATTTCGTGTCACTTAAAATTATAGTCGATCTATACATAGCATAAAATTAAATTGCTTCCCGCTGTCAGTTCCCTACTTACACTTAGATCTTTGAAACTACGCAACGGATTTTAATACGGTTTTTACGGAAGGTTTATATATACAATAGATACCAATTAAATTTTTGTCTAGTAGAGAAAATTCAATTATTAGTAATCATGTCGTCAAAAAATATTTTTCGGGCCCATAAATGGCTTACGCTGGCTAAACCTTATGAGACACATCAAAATAATATTCTAAAGAACTGTAGTTATTCATAATGCCTAGAGAAGAGTCCGGGGTTTCATATTATATAAATTTCCTAAGGTAAGGTAATGTTTCCCAGTAACGATTTTTATCTTCAATATAATAATTAAAAATATTACAATTTTTGCGAAACTATTTTCTCCAAGTCAGTACTAATCTTTATGCAAATAAGTTCGTTAGTTAACTTGGGCAATTAATGTAGATTAATATTGTCCTAGAGAGTTTTCATGTAAATGTAAAATTATTCGTGACCAAAGATATTCTACCTATAAAACCTATGACAAATTGAGTGATGCGAGCTAAGCTCATTATTCGTAACTATGAAGTTACATAACATCACGCCTTTATCTCTGAAGTCACACAACCACAGTTCACCGGGTATGTTTTAAGTCTCATGTAATAGGGGGCAAGGCTATTTCCATTAATCGAGCACAAAGAAGAATTTCATAGAAAACCCCAATAACTCTTTGCTCGATCTGGGAATCGTACTTAGGACCTCGAACATAGCATTTGCATTTAAGACCACTAGGCTAATGAGGCAGTTATGAACTGTCAATATTAAAGCGATAACCTCTAAATCAGGCTAATTTAAACATAAAAAACCTCACTTTGTAAATTTTATCCGTGCGAAGCTGGGGCGGGTTCCTATTTACTATATTTGTTGTTATATGGGTATATATATTTAATTTAATAATATAGAACTAGGCGCTGGGAAATGTTCTACGGGCCTATATTATAGGTAGACTGTATATATATATATATATGTAGGTACTGCACGTAGGTTTATAAATGAAGTTTCAGAATAAGATGGGACATATTGTTGAATATTTGGGCAAATATAGTCATCATAATTATAGCTATTTGACTATTCAATTAACTAACTCGAGAGATCGAGAAAAGATCGCACATTTTCAAATAATTTATGACAAGTTAAGTCAACTTGTTAACAATTCCAACCCAGTGCTGGTACACTCCGGTACGAATTTCGTAATATGTGATGTTGTACATATTGTGTCACCGCTTTGCTCTTTCGATTTCTGCTACAGGTTTATTCTATAAATTAAAGTGAAACTTAACCGAGAGTGTAGTTGTGGCATCGGAATTGGCAAATAATACAACCGCAGCGAGGACGCACTGCGGCCGCGGCACCGCGATGTTCGTTTTGTTCTCACCCAATAAAACATTAGCCTAACTTAGCGAGCGCACACTGCGCGAACAGCATGAACAGCGCTGCGCTTACACACACTTGTCGTGTTTACAGCGCTGCAGCGCTCGTCTTCCTTTGATCTAGATCATGTTGGTATTGCTTTGCGATCGAGCGATCGAGTGCTTAGTGTACTTACATGCTATTGTAATTATTGTGCATGCAGTATGCGCATGCGCATCGTGTCGCTCCGGCACACACGATCACATGATCACAGGAAGCCGACTTCAAACTCGATTAGCTTTATTTACCCATTTCTTACATTTGCGAAAAAAGTAAATGGTTTTGATTTTTTTTTTCTACCTGAAAAAAAATACAATTCGAAGAGATTTTAATTATTTAAACATGTTACTGGCTAGTTATCAAAGTACTGTGGTATTTAAAAAGTACGTTCTGAATTGTAATTTTTGACTGCGGCATTGTTAGACAAATTGTATTTAATTACGTGTCCGTTTAGCTGTTTCGAAAAATGTAGATAAAGTGATAAAAACCAGCAAAGTTGTTGCATTGCTTGAGGAGGGTTTCTGCTAATGCTCCGTGCCTCAGAGGCTAAATGTGAGTCGTTCTACAGTCCAAAGGACATGGTAGCGCTATCAAAAGCTGGTTCCGTCAAGAGAAGGCTTGTTTCTGGTAGAAAGCCATGTACGAAAGTACAGAATGTTTGTTTTCTGGTATTATACAAGCATTTAAAGTAACGTAAGCTGAAACGGGTGACTAATTTATTTATTATTTAATAATGGTTAGTGTTAATTTTGCATTTCTTATCGCGAGCTTATCATTTACTGTAATATTGTTGGCTGCATTCTACAACATGTAAGTATATATCACTCATGATTCAGATATTTATCAATAACATAACAACATGTTATTACAACTATACAGTCATTCAGTCATTCAGTAACCGGGCGTATAACCACAGAGAACAAAATGTATGAAATTGCAAATGAGACATGAAGGTCGAACGCGGCAGTTACGTATCTTACGTTTACATTGCTCCATATTATACTTTTATGAAATACTAGCGGTGTGCCCGCGGCTCCGCACGCAGTTATAGTTACGCAGTAGTTATTTACATCCCGTAACTTTATTTTTACTCATATTGTTGACAATTCATATGCCGTATCAATTGAGGAATGGCATGTATTTCCCGTGTACAATTTTCATCAAATACAAAAATCATCCCCTATATTCTACCCTTAACGTTTTATTTTCGCTACAAAAAGTACCTATGTCCTTTCCCAAGTTCCAGTCTATCTCTATATTAAAATTCATCAAAATTGGTACAGCGGTCTAGGCGTGAAAACTTAAAAGACAGATAGAGTTACTTCCGCATTTATAATATTAGTATGGATGGATTGTGTCAAATATAAGTAAGTAAACTAAATAAATACTTTTTTTAAATAAATTTTTAAGAAAATCAACCTCAATAATTTTGAAGAGTTCCTTCGTGTATCTTCGAAGTTCAAAGTTCGATGCCGATGAAATAAAAAGTTTGCCTATCCTTGAGGTATATCCCTAATCCAACAAAAAAAGAATCATCCAATTCGGTTCATACACAAAGAAGTTATTGCTGAACATCCATTAAAAAGAATATACATTCGAATTGAGTATGATCCCGTCTTCTCTTGAAATCGATTTAAAAAAAAAACTACAGACCATCGCCACTGTGTAGGTGCAGAGGCCAATAGCGGAGGATGGCGGATAATTGTGAGTGGAAAATGTATCGTGGCACGCGATCACGATGTTGTCAGTTTATTTGGCACAGTTCATGATGGACCATGGTAAAGCGTGAGTGGTGGTATCCTCTCACACCGTCGCCCATTGCATTCTTTATATGTTTATGAGCCTTACTGTTGCTGAAATGTTGCTATCGTGGTGCAATGAACAGAATTTTGCAACGTTTTTATATTACTTTGTTGCGTTAAACACATCGAAACAAATGAAACAAACAATTTTAAATCATTTGGCAGGCAGCAATAAGTCACGCACCACTGTGTGAACATTTGCATGTGAGGCGGGGCCGCGGCACAGAGCTACTTTGACTTTTATAATTGTACTAGCTGTACCCGTGGCTTCATTCACGTGGACTACAGAATGCCCGCGCGAATCTTGCTCGCCCGCTCCTGACTATTTTTAAAGACAAAAATGGTTATTGTGGGTGTTCCTTAGAAAATAAATGTATACTCTCCCGGACTTTTTATAGGTATTTTGAGTGCCTATGAATTTTGTACATTAATTTACTATATTTCTTATGCCAAATTTCTTAATAAACCATTTAAGTGCCCGATTTGATTCACCGTGACCAGTTTTTTTATTTGTGCGTAATCCTAATTCTTTTTCTAAAATAAAAGTAGCCTAAGTTACTCCCTATATCATCAGCTATCTATCAGTTAAAGTGTTGTCAAAATCGGTCCAACCGATTCGGAGATTACCCAGAAGAAACAAACAGACAGACAAAATTAAAAAAATGTAAATTTTGTTATAGGTATTGTTTAAATGTACTTTGCTATGAATTTAGTAAAAAACTGTTATTTTGACATTACAAACAGACACTTCAATTTTATTAATTAAATAGATTTGTTGTTATTCGTCGAGAGTGTCAAATATGAAAGCCGACGTGCGACGTGCGACGTGCGACGTGCGACGTGCGACGTGCGACGTGCGACATGCGACCTGCGACATGCGACTCGCTTGATACAGTAATGCTGGATAATAAAATTTAAAACTAAATAATAGGATGTGCCGCGGCCGTCTTCCTCTTACATACATAGTTAGGTACCGGTGCCGCGTCATAGGCTCGTGTGCTAACGCGTAAAGTGCATTGAATAGTGATATGTCGAGCGCGAGAGGCATCAATCAGCCGGCCTCGGGTCGCATAGGCCGCTAGGCCGCGTGTCTGTAGAGCTGTGAGGACGAGCTGGACGTCGCGACAGCTGCATCACGTGCCACATCGCTCTTGCAACGCCCATTCCCCATTCAGAACTACGCATCGTTAGCATTAGCGCGCACGGCGCACTGCGCACGGCGCACGGCGCAGGGCGCACCGCAGCTTGTCCATGCTGTTCAATATAAATCCATCCAGAACATAATATTCTGTAGAGACAAGTGAATGATGTTATAATAACAAACGTTTATTAAATAGTTCTGCTTAATATAAGTTTGCATAAGACATGACGTACATAATCCATACTAATATTACAAATGCGAAAGTAACTCTGTCTGCCTGTCTGTTACGCTTTCACGCTTAGACCGCTGAACCAACTCTGATGAATTTTGGTATAGAGATAGATTGGAACTTAGGAAAGGACATAGGGTACTTTTTGTAGCGAACATAAAACTTTAAGGGTTGAAAATAGGGGATGAAAGTTTCTATGAACAAAATATGGGAACACCAAATGCGCATGCGCGGTAATGGTGAAATGACATCGGCTGCCATACCAACCAGTTTGTTGATTGTCAATCTGGTTTGTCGATATATTGACATTGTTATACTTAATAAGAAATGTATTGAATTTCTAATAATTATCTATTAAATGATAATCCAGTATTATTTTTAAGATTGGCTGAAGTGTTTTTAAGGTGTTTAACTATGTACGCAATACGGTATAATTACTGTTTTATTTCACGTGCGCTGTCAATCGTGACTCGCGGGAGTTTATATGTTCTAAGCGATATACCTATTGTAAATTATCTGCATTATAAAGTTTTGTTACAAGTGAATTATTTCATTGTGTTATTCCACATATAGTGAAAATAAAACTTGGGTGTAAGTTTGTATGAAGAACCCGTCATGTCTCAAATTAGGGATATTCATATTGATTATGCTTTTTTATATTTGATGAAAATTGTACACGAGAAATACACGCCATTCCTCAATTGATACGGCATACAAATTGTCAACAATATGTGTTAAAATACAATTACGGGATTTAAATAACTACTGCGTAACTAGAAACGCGTGCGGAGCCGCGGGCAAACCGCTAGTGATTAATATATAGTCAATTCAAATCCATAATAATAATAACTTATAAATCGCTATAAGGAAGTTTTAAATATATTACTAAAAATTAAAAATATTCAACGTTTTTTTTCAGAGTCTAAGTAGGTACACGTGTCCCTAATGACCAATCTATATTTTATTTTTTTCCCTGTGTTTTTATTTCCTTTTCTCTGTGTTTTTATTTCCGGATTTAAAACAAAAACGGCTTGACCGATTCTTATGAAATTTTGTACCCTGGATGCTTATATCATTGGTCAATTGATAGGGTATAAGAAATTTCAATACTATTCCTAGAAATCGTAAAAAAGAAGTTCAAATTATTACAAGTCAACCGATTCTAAACAAATTTTGTAAACGGGAAGCATACGTCAATAACACATTAGAAATCGTATAATAGGAAAATAATTTTCAACAAATTTTGATGGAAATTGTAAACGGAAAATATGGCATTCATCAATTGACACATAGTACCTGTATGAATTACGAGATGTAAATAGTTAGCGCGCAGTAAGAAACGCGTGCGAAACCGCGGTCTCAATGCAGGCTAGTATAAATATATTTCTTCTTGACACATAAGTAACGCATATGTGAAGTTACGTAGAAACGTCGCCACATCGCCACACCGCCACACCCCGCTTAGTATGCTTTATATCTCCATATATTCTAGAGGGGTTGAGTTCGGCCTCATTACATCATTTCCTTTCCAAATATGTAAAACGATCTCTTTGCTAAAGTATTCCCTCCTTCCTATGATATCAGATCCTTCAAATGAAAATGTGAATTTCAACATGCTGGCACGACGGCGACGGCGACGGCGGTGCTGTATTTACCATCAGGTAAAACCGTCGAACTGGTATAAACAAAAAGAGGCTCGGGATGCGTGGATACGGACCACAGGGTGGAGTAGAGGATAAATAAGAATTTAAAGATTTATTGACGTTTGAAATTGCCAATACGTCGTGATGTGACTTGGTCTCTTGGGGAGGCTATTATTCAAGATAATGGATCGTCTACACTACACAGTAGGTACACTGTACAGGTTAGTATTGGAGTGGGTTCGTGTATGTGCGGTCGCGAACAGAGCTAGAGGCCACCGCGCATCGCACACCGGGCGACACTTTGCCAGTATGACTTCCGTCTGAAATAATCTTTTTGCTCAACTTATAAGAATGTTGATGCATTTATTATAAGCCTCAAAAATGTTTAATTTATATCCATGTATGGGAAAGAAAGAAATTTGAAGCTCTTAGTGGATATGTAAAATTCACGTGACCCTTTGAAACCCACTGCTGCGTAAATACATTTTCAACACACTTGCTCATAAAGTGGCTCTAATATCACCGCAATTAGGCACATAATGACACCTATAATCAAACTGTGACTTTTTCATTGCTATTATTCACAAGTGAGTTATAGAGTTTTTTTTTATTTTATTGGTCGAGTTGCTTTGTTCTTAAAAAAGTTTCGATACAAAAAAGATAATGATCAATAGAACAAATAAATTAATGTACCTATTGCTTGCTCATTTCATACAACTTCGTATTTAAGTAGATGATTTCAACTTGTACGTGTTTAATAAATAAAACTTTCACTCAAATGTAACTTTTGTTTTCTATGTAATAAAGAAAACTTTAAATTCCCCATTTTATACGTGGCTAAAACGCTATCTGCGGAAAGCCAAAAAAAAAGAAACCTCATTCCTTCAGTCTATGGCCGATCGCCATTGTTAGATGCGCGCGCAAACTGATTAATTTTTCCCGCCATAGCGAAAAAAATTCACAACTCGTCACTGTTGAAATTTTAGTTATTTATTAATTAAAATGTCTACAAGTACTAGTTATGAAGAAAATGATTTATGTTGTACACCGCCCGATATAAGATGTGAAGCCCTTAACGTTATGCAAAGTTTACTACCTGAAAACTCCAAGGAAAAATGATTTTTTATTATTATTTTCTTCACAAGTGTGTTGAAAAACGTCGTATGATACACGTGTGTATTGGTGATTACCGTCCTCGGCTCTCTTAAGACCCTCACGGCCTCACCTGACGGCTCGGGTCTCAATGGCGCCTCAGCGGTAATCACCAACATTACACACTTGTACCATAATGTACTATTCTTTTATATTTATTTTAAACTGCTTTCTATACATTACTATAGATACCTATTATCAAGTTATTATACTATATATGTACTATAGAAAAGTACGATATTAAATTACCAAGTTTTAATGAGTTCAGTGTTAAACCAGCGTCCTCTATAGTTTAAAACTACTTGTTAGTGCGAAACACGATGATGTGCTTATGATTATGATGTGATTGATTATATTACGTATATATAATATATAAATAATAAATTAAAGCGAACTATTCATTGATGTCGGAGGAGATTTAGTGATATTTTACATATAAGAAGCTATAGGTACATCGGTAATCGGTTAAATATGAAGAGACTGGAAAATATTGAATAACATAATATATTCCTCTGACCGCCCACAAGCTACGTGAAGTGACACGAGGCATGGTGCGCCGCGCGTCACGACATACGCACCTGAATGCGACTCTGTTCAGAATGCTTTGCGTGAGTGCATATTTAAAGAATGTTAAATTTAAATAAAGAATCAATTATCATTATGGCGGATGAATGTGTTCACAGCAGAGCAATGGTGTGGCTATAGCGTACAACAATATTCAATTATATTTATTATCAATGTCTAGAGCTGGTCCGGGCTCTATGTGCACATGTACGTATAATTAGTTTACGGGTGTAAATGTGCCCTGGTGTGTGGTGTGGGGGGAGGACGAGGAACGGCGGTCGATTGATTTATAGCGGGCGGGCGATGGCGGCGCGTGATTTATTCGCGTTTAATTAAAGTACGTGGAGCCGGAAGAGAGCTGCTCACTCGCGTTTCTTAACAGATTGATGATTCACTTGTGCGACAACATACATTCTTGTGCCAATAGCACGATATAACACGACGCAACATGACACAACACAACACAGCGTGGCTCTAACTATTTCAACTTCGATTGTTCTACTTAGGATTATTTGAAGACATTGAAGCGATGATTGTTCAATGGCATACTGCTCGGACATCGTGTCGGTTGACGTAAGTTCGCAACGTTCATTAATCGCGAATTTTTTCAGTGAAGGAAACACATTATCGTGAGTATATGAAACTGTGTCATGATAGTAGGGAATATTCTAATGCCCTCATGGCTAACTACCACCCTCAAGTATAACATCTTTCGACAAGCACCAGTAGGTTCATAGCTACTGGGTTTAGGGTCTTATTATCTTAAACTAGATCGGGCGTGGCTCGCTCGAAATTTCATATCACATGTGGAATACTTCTAAAGTTAGGTAATATAGACTCATACATTAGGCTTACTGTTTTACTGGGCGGGTCTGTTAGCGTACCTACCTACAACTCGCTGTGGTCTTTAGAAAACGGTTTGAATTTCTTTTATAATTACTTAATTACTATCTATCATAATGTGCTAGGGCATCCTGGATTATATCAACCTTGAAGGTCAGAGCAGCGCCCATTGGTTTAATCATATTTGCAATTATTAAATTTGGTTAAACAGTGATGGTCAGGAGTGGCGTAGGTCTGGCGAGACCACAGCACTCGTACTTGTAGGACGTTCGCGTGTCAGGTCGAGCTGACATGAGACGACACGACGCGACGTAACGTTACTGTCGATGGACAGATCTGTTCAGGTGTCGATTGCTGCCTTTGTTTTTGGTTTGTACGAATGTACCACGTAGGTAGGTATGTACTTGTACGTCACACATTCAATGTACCTACATGAATACATATGATTGTATTATTGACGCTATTATTTTGGATTCTATTTTAAAATGATCAATCGATATATTGATATTGGCACATCAACGTTATAACATGTCTGTCAGTTTTATACGGCGGTAGGATATATATGTGCCAAAACCGTTTAGTACAATTGTATTGGCACTAAGCTAAGTGAATTCACTTAGCTAACATAAATGATACATATAAATAGTTTGTTGTGTAATGAGTAATAACTGCCAGCGAGGCGGCGGCGAGGCGGCGGCGAGGCGGCGGCGAGGCGGCGGCGAGGCGGTGCAGTGGTGCCGCGGTGGACTGACTGAACGATCGCTAACCGCTTGTACTTGGCAATAACTCAAACGGAAAATATGTAACGTAATAAAAACGTATAATTGCAAAGTGAAGGCTGCGCGCGCGCATTGCATCGAACTGTGCTTCATTATCATAATACGCGTAACAACACAGAAACAGATCATGCGGGCGACAACCTCGCCCCTCGCCCCGTCCCTCCTCGCCTCGCCCCTCGCAATACAACATACTGACACCACTACCAGCAGTACCAGCTCTGAGCCCACTAACTCATAACAGCGAGTGCGCAGGGACACATTAGACGCTCTTGCTCAGGGGGCCGCGGGGGGTATTTGCGCCAATTTGCTAAATGTTTTATATTTTTAAAATTTCACGATGTGGCGACGGTTATGAATATTACACTAAAAAACTTGAGCAAAGTGGAAATATCTCATTTCAAGTATAACATTATAGCTACAAAACGTTTACTTACATTTAAATAACTTATTGCGCAACGTATGACATGACATAATTATATTTTCATATAAAAAGGTTAGGTTTTTAAACAGTTAGGTAATTTTTGAATACTTTCATTTGTTCACAATAATATAGTATATTATACTCTCATAGTATTTCTGTAATATAACTATCACATTTGGAAGTTAGCAACCAGAGTGTGAGAAAACTAATTTGTTAATTATTGTGATAGTGTTCAGAAATTATGTCGATTCATTGATATTTATTATTTATTATATTATTTTTTTATTGTTATATTTTTTTATTTCATACATTTCTAACCTGAAATAATTTTTAAACTGTTTAAATCTCAAAAGGAGACACGACCCACGAGACGATCTTCAGTACCTACGCACCTGTGATTCCCAGCCATGTTAGCGATGTTGCTGCCATAAACACCATATAAGCGTCTCATTAGTTAGGGTAATTGCCGCGGTTGCGTTCACGTTGGATATCTTATTTACATGCGTCGAGGCTGACGGGTGCTACCTGCACTACCTGCACTGCCTTCCACGTCATATACACAGTACTCTGCTCTGAGCGAGGTACTGATAAAAACTTCATAATTAAAATCTCAACTAATGTCCAATTACCATTTACGAAGGGACTTGTTTTTATAAGAAATATTTTGAAATATTGTATAATTGAATCAGAGTTCTAAAGAGGAGCCAATGTTGGAAACTGGACCATGACTAATCATGTCACATAAATTGAATTGCAATGCTATAGATACCTACTTGTATCTACTTACACTATTACGTAGGTACCTAATGCATTCATTCAGTAGTTTTAGGGGTTTTATATGCAGAAATGGTATCGGGTACTTACACGTGCATGTCTTGTAGCTTGTAGGATTGTTTATTTGAGGGAAAACCAACAGTGTTACAACCATATAGCGTTTAAAATAAATTCACATAGTTAACTTTGTTTACGACCGAACCGCACCGCAATGCATAGGACTAGTTTCTTACAGCTGATAGCGTACGTTGACACTCTGTTTGCATTTTAATTTATTAATGCAACTTTTTTAATAAAAATCCAAAAGATTTACTGATGTTTAATACAAAAAGTGGAGCTCATTGGTATGGGAAATAAAGTACGAAGAAAATCGGGAACGAGGAAAACTGAACGGTCTCTTATTTAACATCGTTTCGCATAACTCCCGGGAATTGTTCAATAACCGTGAAAAATTGTAGCCGGCTCGCTAACGGCGCAAATTGAGTGAAGTTACTCACGCGGCCGCGTCATGCACCCCCGCAAACCCGCACCCCACCCGACCTGATGATAGGAAATGCCAATCCAATATAGTGAATATATAGGATATGCCGCCCCGCCCCGCCCCGCGCCGCCAAACGCCGTCGCGTCACGCGCCACAGCTTAGCATCTACTCTATATATTCAAATCATCTCTTGCTACAAACATTCTATTCTGTATACAAAAATTCCCGTTCTGTTGTGTTACAATTCAGGTGGCATTGCATTCGAGGCACGTAATAAGGGGTGTAGTTATGCGGTCGTGTATTGCCGCGGTGGCTGGGGCGGAGGGGGGGGGGAGTACGTGAGGCGGGGCAGGGTGGTCGCGGCGGCGGCTTTGAGCGGCGGCTGTGAAATTGATCAGTTAATAGTTGATAATGATTGGCGAGAGGCGCGGTCTTACGCGATGCGTCACGCTCCATCGCGCCACCAGACCACCACGCTGCTGAAACCCCCCAGTAGTTACGTTGCGGCATTTCCCACCGCTTCGTGCCGCTATCGAGTACCGACAGACACTCACTTGTAACTAAGCTGTAATAATATACTGTCCGCATTAATTCATATGAAATTCCTATAATATATTTACGGGAACTCGGCGCGTTCTACTGCACGACCGCACAGAGACGCTGCAGCAGTGCGGTTGCACTAGCCAGTAGCCACAAGCTCAAACATAGAGATTGAATGAAGCTGAATTGGGCAAAAGTTCAGTCGAACTTAGTTTCAGTTTTGCCGGTAACAAATGTGTCAATGAATATTTACTCTACGCTTACCGTCCGTACTGGTCCGTTACTTCCTCACTCCTCAGAACCGAATATATTAGAGTTTGCAATTTCTTGAGGTGGTAATTGTGGCATCGGATCTACTCTTCATTATCCACCATCTCAGAAGTAAACATAAGAAGTTACAGGTAGCTAAAGTATCCAATTCAGACGATTGAGTCAAATTGTAATACTTGTCTGCTCTCGACTTAAGCGATATTGTATTTACACCGGTTTCTTGTCAACCATCAAATTAGCACTATCATATTGCTTGCTTTTTTGTATATGGAAAATCGATGACCGACATTCTATGTAAATTCATGGATCCTTAGCAAAATTACAACATTGCATAATCTTTACCGGTCTATGCTTAGCGAGAATGATTGTTTCTTTATAGAATACTAGCTGTGCCCCACGGCTTCACCCGTGTTAATTTTATCCGACAAACAACGCGCCGCCAACGCATCCGTGTAGCTTCATATTTGTTCTCATTTCCTGCAAGCATTTACGAATTATTTTAATTTTCCATTATCTCCTAAACTAGGTATGTAGGTACATAAATAACATGTTATAAAGAGCAAAATTTAACTTCATAAAATTGTCTTTATGATGCAGTGATTTCTGTTTGTAAGGAGTAATAGGCGATGCCTAAGAATAATGCTCATAAATCACTTTTTAATTCTCAATAAATGTTTACTTTATCAAAAAATTTCTTTACTACTTCCGTCTGAAAAGTTGTTGTTTCGTGTTTCTGCAACAAAAAACGTTTGTTACCTATTAATTGTTGAGGTGAATCTAAAAATGTCGATTCTGAAACTAATACTGTTGGATATTTTAGGTAAGTTACTTAACAAACTCATTCTATCCTTAAATTAAATTATTTAAAATATATTCAGATATCTTAGTACTTACTTTTAGTATTTCTTAAACTGTACAATAAGTAGGCAAACCCAGTAGTTCCGCAGACTGTCTAGAAGCAGTGAACAGTGAACGGTGAGCGAGGTCTCATTAACGTATATTTATTGGTCGCACGCTCTATAAATAAGTCTCGAGCAAATCTGTACAAGTAATAAAACAATAAATGTAATACGAGCTGTATCAACTTAGTTCTTGTACGTGAGGCGCCCGCAACCGCGCCAGCGCCATCTCATATCAATTAACAACACCTTATATGATATTTTATCTGCTCCCGTGTAATATTATCGAATATCTTGCATAATGTATCTGATTTCGTCATGTATTCATTCATTCATAGAGTTGATTTTTTAAATTAATTTCGAAATGTAAGCGTCGCAGCAGATTCGCATTTCGCGTTGTGTATATAGGTAACCCGAATTAAAATAATTCACATCTTCAGTTTTGTATCTTACCAATCCTAAATACTTGAGTTTTATTTATAGGTATTTATTTTTAAAATTAGCTGTGCCCGCTGCTTCACTCACGTGGAATCCTGAATGACATCAATCGGGCACACGCACGGATTCTGCTCCCCCGCTCCCGGCTATTTTAAAGAAAAAAATGCTTATTGTGGGTGTTCCTTAAAAGAAAGACATAATTGTACTCTCGTACATGTACCTTTTTTGAAGGTATTTTTAATGTCTATAATTAGAAGTACCTACCTATATTAATTTGCTATATATTTTTTGGTTTACTCAGCGTAAGCCATTTAAGCGCCCGAATTGATTCATCATGACCTGTTATTTTTTAAGCTAAACAAAATTTTTTTTTTAATTTAAAAATAGCTAAATTACTCCTTATAATATCAGCTATCTACCATTGAAGATCCCGTCAAAATCGATCCAACCGTTTCGGAGATTACCCGGAATCAAACAAAAATTTTCAAAATGGGTTTTTTGCTAAAGGTATAGTATATATATATATATATGTACTTTCACATGCATTTAGTAAAAAGTTGTTATTTTAACATTACAAACAGACACTTTCAATTTTATTAATTGTTTGCCAAGAAATTCTGTACACAATACGCATGTAGGTAACTATAGCATAAGGGAAAATAGAAATAGGAATGAAAATATTGGTGAGAAAAGTGCTCGCTTTCATTAGACAGCATTCCATCGCGCCACACCGCGCCACGCCCTCTAGCAAGAAGTATACAAGTATATGTGTTGAACGTTAGCAAGATGTCCGAGTCCGAAGCGCACAATGCGCACAACGCGCACGTCGAACCGAACGCCATACATGGAGCTGGTTTACGTACACTACTCACTTACTCCATATGGATCCTAATAATATTCTATAGAGCAAGGTTTTTTCGAAGCAACATTAGTCTCATCGGTGTTTACACGCACAAGAGTGTAATGGATACGGATGTATGAGCCACATCCAGCCCACACGACACAGCTGGGATGCACCTAGACAGACTGATAGCTGCTGGCCGACATCTAGCCTACACATTTTCTATTATATAATACGTAATAATAATAGTTTAGTGTACAGTCATGACGTCATGACCACAATAAACCACCATAAGTTCATATCAGTGAAAGAGTTTTTAGAATGGAATCAGTAGTTCCAGATCTATGCAATTTCGTCTGCATCATGTAAGAGAGAGAGAGAAAGAGAAAGAAAGGATTAGAATTAGTCGGTAGTAGGTACTGTAATATTAGGTGCCACCCGCGTCCCACTTTATTCTGAATAATAAAAATGCGCTCGCGGTACTTTATCAATATTTTGTTGCCGAGTTATTTTAAAACTGTAATATATCCTAAGATATTCATTTAAATCGATTACTGTAAAAGATTTTTTTTTTCAAATTTAAATACTTGTGATGAATAACGTATATAATTCATTATTTTAGAACAAGTTTTATTACCATAAAAAGGTTAAATTGAGTAAATCTTAAAAGATAGACATATACTATCGCGGACTTTTTTACATTCTGTTACACACGATTTTTGCGTAACTTTAACTATTTACGCAGCGAACGCAATGGAAGCTCTCAAAAGAAATAATATTTGCCCGTATTTCCAACATTTTTCATTGCTGCTCCGCTCCTATTGATCATAGCGTGATGTTATATATAGCCTATAGCCTTCCTCGATAAATAGGCTATCCACCACTGAAACATTTTTTCCATTCGATCCAGTAGGTAGTTCCTAAGATTAGCGTGTTTCAGTGAAACAAACGTTTCAGCTTTAAAATATTAGTATGTATAGATTTGTTTTTAGATAAACACCAAGTATAAAACAAAAAAAAAATTATAATCTATTGAGTAGATTTTGTGTGACACGCGCAAAACTGCAAACTTTTATCATTGTATTTATTTATATAGATTAAGTAACAGTCTGGCTACAATAGAGTCATAAATGTATACGGAGCTCGTGGGGACAACAGTGAACAAGCAGTCCACCGGTCGCGTGGTCCCCGCAGGATCTGATAGCAGCGGCGGTAGTGCCAGCTGTTAGCGACCATTGTATGTTAATCAGCGGTCAAGCCGTATACATTCTAACACCGCGGAGTGGACAGTGCCCGGGGGTGAGGCGGTGCGGCGCGGCGGCGCGGTATCGCCTACAAAAACCTCTCATATCATTTCTGGTTATCGTTCGTCATCGAGCGGTCACTTTCTGTCGACGTTTTTACTTTTATCTTTAGTTATTTTAATTGCGAAATGCGAAAAACGTCTGCGCATGATATCGCCAGTGTCTATCTGTACAGTCAGCGTTAAATACAAGCTCTGCTGCTTTACCTTTGTATAATACTGATTGATTACTTCACAATGCTGCTTGTCACTGTCGCTTCATAATATCTAATAGATAGATATATTTACTGAGTTGCATTCCCTTGTTAGATGGATGTTACCTTCACTTTATATAGGTTTATATTTTATTGCTTAACATATTAGTACAGTGATAAAGTATTTTGCAGTGGTCAGGTCGCTCACGTAAAGGGGTACGCGACGGCGCGCTGCGCGAGATGACGTGATGTAGGTAGGTACTATAGAAAACTAATAACTGTAATAGGATGTCTGCTAAATAATATAATAGATTACTGAGCGTTGCGGGTTTGGGGTAGGGTATAGGGGTTAAGGGGTAGGTGGGTCAGGCTGCGGTCAGTTGGGCGACAGGTGTGCAACGCGCGACGTCCGCGCTCCGACGGACAGTTCGCCCGCTAGTTGGCCACGTGTCGCGATGTCGGTGGCGGAGTCAGCACTCCACTGACTCAGGCTATGCATTGCTATCTCATGCTACTGAGCTACTTGAAGGTGTCCGTGCTAACACCTCTGGTGAGCCCTGAGACAGCTGAGACACACGGTCAAGCTTGTGAAGCTCATAACGCGTGACGCTTTCTCTTACTCTAGACATTGTCGAACAGTGTGATCTGCCCCACCCCCACTCCCACCTTTTTACCTGTGTTATTTAGGAAATTAAAATATATAACATTATTTTGTTTTGAAGAATCGTATTCCAACACTTGTATACCCTTGTGTAAGATGTGTCTACACTTAATATTTTTAGCTCGATGTTTGAACCTGGCCACAAGGGCTGCAGACCTGGTCCCGAGTATTATTATACGATTATCATTCGCTTTGCGTATTAGAGTCCTTATATGTATATTAGTGTAGTGCAGAGTGCAGTGTTGTGCAGCGCTGAGGCGGCGGCAGGCGCACGCGCACGTGCACGCGCTCGCGCCGTCCCATTTGAAAACAATGGTGTTCCGGTTCCGGTGTTCCCGATACGACACTGTTAACATTTCACTTGATATATTGCTTGCCGTATACTATATAAACGTTTTTCTCCGCGAGTTCCCGCAACCAGCTCCCCGCTGCCAGCTGCCTCGTCCCTACACGTTGTTCTTTATTAACAGTCCAAGCCACGGTGAAGCTGTAAAAGCGTCTGACGCTTAAGAGCCCTTATGGTTAACAGTATAAACAGAACAAAAAAAGGCTTAATTAACAACACCTTTTTTATAAGTACATATTTACTAACTTTAATTACAGGTTAGCATTGTAAGCTGATATATATAAACAGAGTGATATTGGTGGAATGCTAACGAACTACATATATGTATTGACTTATACTAACATAAAAGCAGATGATAAAAATAAATAGCATATAATATAGCTTTAACAAGAACACCTCTTACTCGCAGGAGACTTTTTAGAATCTACTCAATAACTGATTGAAAAAGGTAATATACTTGATTTGAATTTAATTTACAACTTTAGTTGATTAATGTAAACCTGTCAGGTCTATTAATATGAGTAGATATAACTGGTAAAGAGTCATAAGTAGTCCCGGGACTCGGGAATCGGGAGTCGGGAGTTGGGAGCCGGGAGCCGGGAGCCGACAAAGTTCGCTAATGAAGCGCGAGATTAACTCGAGAGTTTCGCTTCATTTCACTCGGATAGAGATCGGATAAGTGCTCAGCTTGTGTTAATTATACCTACCTGGGGAAGCAGGTAAGCACTCAGGAACATCTGCGAGGGACTCAAGTCAGTTAACGTTAAGAATTTTTGCTGAATATTACTAAAATACAGCTGATACCTATTTGAATTAAGAATTTTAACAAAGCTAATAAATTGTCACTTTCGTAATTTAAATTTTGGATTAAATTGTTTATAGATAAGGTTTCTGAGTTATCATTATCACGTATATTCTAAGAATTTTTGTTATAGATACATACAGGTAGGTATATACCTACTTCATTGAAATATTGCGAACGCTTATGAAGATACATTAGTTACTTTAAGGTAAGAATCACTTCCACTGCGTATTACTTCGGAAAACATCTACAAGAAACTCAATAAATTTTATTAGCGATTTTTGTAAAGTTCTTATTTCATTTCTCTATTAATTAATTATGAAATCAAATTTTAAGCAACCGCGTACATACTTTCGTTCAGATTAAATAAAAAAGTATTCTGAATAGTTGTTTACTTATTATTCATCGATTTATCAATATATTATTAACAGACAGCCGCCCGCGACTTCCTTCGTCTTAATTATTATATGAAATTTAAATAAAATCAAATATAGCCTTTCTCACTCTGGGAAAATATAGCTTTGTATTATTAATGAAAGAATTTTCATAATCCGATACGTAGTTCTGTAGAATACCTCCTACAAACAAACTTTATATCTTTATTAGTCTATATAGATAGATATAATATGATAAATTTATACATAAATATATAAGCTATATATAATTTTGTTCGAACGCTAAATGGATGGTTGTAGTGTACAGTACCCCCCACCACACGGGAACTTTGAGTTTGCGCCTGCCAGTAACCCACTTTGAGACAACTCACGTTTTTAATATGATCTAACTCGTGACTCGTCAGGTGGTAGACAGTATAAGTAACACACGACGACGCGACGTACCTGCCCATGCTTACTTTCATATTGCGAAGGGGCTGCGGGATTGGGGCTCGGAAAGTTTTAACGCAAACTGTATTTACATGGATAATTACTTGTAGCGAGTTTGTAATGAGATTACGTCTCTATCTGACTGTACGTTTGTTGTTCATACACAATACGAAGAAAGACAATAAAGTTTTCTTCCATAACCTCACCTATCGACCTCTATCATGAACTGCTCTATTGTCTTTAAACTACCTCCTATTTATAATTAAGATACTGTTCACTAAAATAATCTTAATTACTAAATGAATTTTATATTACAAGTTTCATTGTAAATACCATTATGATACATAACATGAGGAAGTATGTAGTTAACGTAAAACTATTTACTAATTGAATTAGTAACAATGTACAGCTTCCGTAATTACATACCTACCTACGTGATATAATAGCATGAAATATAGGTATGTACAAACACAATGAATAATAAATCAAACTACCTACACTAGAATACAGTTCGTAATATTACATTCGACAATACAAGGGAATAAATTAAGAAAACTCTGGTATGTAAATATAAAAATAATTAGTGTGCGAGTTAATTATTTAGCTTTTGTTCATGAATTACCTACCTAGTTACCCGCGTGACTCTGTTATATTATAAAACGCAGAGCATTAAAATACCAAAACATGGAATTCAGTTGTGCCGGTAAATAATGAGCAGCGTATCAAATATCTAAGATATGCTCGTTAACATTTTTGTTTTCTTTATCTATTTACAAATTATTTTATAACGAGAGTCATCCATTCGTGAACGATGGATAGTTGTGCACCGCAGCGCTGCGTGGCCCGATCGATGGCGGTCTGCCATGCCGTAGTGCTGCCAACTTGGCGCGTTTCGCACCAGATCTAGCGCTTTTTTTTAAATCTCCAGCACTATGTAGAAGCTTGCGTTAAATCTAGCGCTTTTATGGTGTTCAGCACGACTTTGAAAAAGTTCGCATTATAGTAACTTCTTTCACGAAGAAAGGGAAAATATTTTCTTAATGGCTGGGATGTTTTCCGAACCGGTGGTAGTGTTTTGACATTCATAAGTACTTTCTTGGGGCCTAACTTGAATATATGTTTTTTTATTATATACAAAAACAAATCTATGGCAGTATATGAGTTAAGGGTTAAACTTCAAACGATATGTTGAGAAAGATTTCATCCAGGGATAAATATAAATTTAAGATAACAATTGACAAAGACCAGCTGGTTGGGTAACTACCCGAGCAGATGCAAATTATTATCACACGTCGACGAAGTATCCAGAAACAGATAATGAGCATAATAATTTAAGTTCTCTATGATATAAAGTACTTACATTATAATGTTCGTAATAATTGTGTTGATTACCAATAAACGTATTTTTTTTATTAATGTGGCGGCTTCAGTGACATTGACAGAAGAGCATCTTTTGGTAATGTCAGTTCTGTGCATTAATTGACGCCGTTAGTTTTGATTTTGGCACCAAAAGAGCCTTGTCTGACTATAATTATGTTTGAATTGGACGCTATTCTAGCTATTATTTCTAGCGCTTTTTCAAAGCTCTGGCAGCGCGTTTTTGCGTAGGCCGGTTGGAAGCACTGGTTTGTCGATACAGATAGACGGACGGACGCGGGCGGTCGCGGGCGGTCGCGTCGGGTTCCCGCGGTTTCACCACCGAATAATGGCTTCACTATGCATTAATTTTCCTGTTCTATTATCTTAACAATATACTGTGAAAGTGAAGTTGTGGTTTAAACGTTTCCCTCCTGATTGTTCGTTCACGGGAACTTCTGTAGCGAGCTATTCTGTCCTGTTCTAATGTTCCGATACGACTTCTCCCGTGATAATTATCATATTCAACTTATTTTCTACTTTTAAAGTTTACCTTTTAGTTTCATGAGGGTTTTTGTGTATTTTTTCATTATACCATTGCGAGTAGCGACACATATTTTATAAGTTTTGTAAAAAACTAAGTATAACATTGTGTTTTTCTAAAAACTATCAATTCAAGTTATTTGTTTGCCAGAACTTCTGCCTGGGTAAGCAGGAAAAGCAAAAGAAATGTTAAATTATTATTTTTAGGGTTCCGTACCTCAAAAGGAAAAAGGAACCCTTATTGGATCACTTCGTTGTCGGTCTGTCTGTCTGTCAAGACCTTTTTTTTCAGGGCTACGTGGAGGTATCAAGTTGAAGTTATTATCAAAAACTCAGGTCTGCAATCCCCTGAAACTGTGAAAAAATCAAATTTCTAAGTCAACGCAATCAAAACATACGGCTGTTTATGTGTTATTTTTTTAACCATTTCAAAGGGGATAAAAACCTATAGGATACTTCTAGTTGAACTAGATTGATGAAAATTCTCTAGAAGCACTTATGGTACAAGTAAAGGAAGAAATTCGAATACTGCATGTAGCGACATCTCTCGCCACAACTGACGCATCAACGCATCGACACAACTACGTAGCGACACATAGATACATCTATCGAACCACCGAAGACGCATCCTACTATCCTACATTGCGCTATAGGAATTAACTAAATCGTTGAGTATATATACAAAAACCCGACTACAACCGTCGGGGCAGCTGCCCGCCAGACATAGCACCCGTCTGGCTGGAGGATCCTCCTTTTTCTATGGCAGATGAGGAATTTTACTCTCTGTTCCTCACACCTCCGCTAAACTGCAAATTTGTATTTACATCATTAAAAGAATATATATTTTATTATTTGAAATCTTAAATTATAAATCAGCACCACCTTTTCACCTTACAATAATAATTTATTACTGACATTAATATTATTATTATTATATTATTAAAATACACTTTAATAAGGGTTTTAGTAGACAATTCTTATTATGTATACTGTCGTGTAATATTACTTAAAAATCTTAAAATACATAGAGAGATAAATTCATATTGTTTCGTAACAATAGTATGTATTTAAATTTTGTTGGATAACGGAGATAAAGTTCATTTCGATAAGCTGCATTAGTATATTATTTGTTACAAAACTGCGAGCTTAGATTGAAAATATTTTAACAAAACAAAACAACAAATAAACGCGACGATAGACATTGACTTCTGAATTAACATACCATCACGTCTGTATTCCCCGAAGAGTTAGGTAGATGTGTACTAATGTACAGCCACAGTTCGCCGGTTTATTTTTTTAGGTCCCATGTAAAAGCGCCTTTTGTAATTAATCGGGCACAAAACCAAACTCCGAGCTGCTAGACTAGAATTTCATAGAAAAAACCCAATAACACTTCGCTCGACTTGAGAATTGAACCCAGAACCTCTAACATAGCAGTCGCGCTTACAAACTAGCTTGACAAAATTATTTACTCATCCATTCAGGAGCATTCTGACCGGACACCTAAAGACACTTTGAAATTAGCAGATCATCTTGGCGGGGCGGCGCGGGGCGGCGCGGTGTGGCGCGGGGCGGCGCGGGGCGGCGACGCGATTGGACGGTTTCTTAGATGCTTATTTGACTTCTACTACGATTCTTAATAACATAGATATCAGAATAATATTTTGAAAGAAGGAATTCATTACGTATATAAGTCATCCCTGGTAATATCTACGTATTCCTACGTAGATATAAAAAAAGTCGTTACTTACTATAAATTACATAAGAATTTATATAAAAACGATAGAATCGTATCGGAGGCTGTAAGTCGACCTTTCGTCGGTCGGAGCCTGGCAAACAACTTGGATACCTTTATCCCAATTGAGTACGGGTGTACCGTACTCTAGAGCGGCGCGGCGAACGGAGCTCGGAGCCGCGGCCGACTCAGAGTTACTTTGCTTTGTTTCCCCCAGTTAAGTTAAACGTCTTGTAAACTGAATACCTCTTAAATTATATAAAAAGTTATAAAAATAACGCGTAGTTAAATAAGGCAATTAACATTAAAAGTAATAAAATGTTCATAATACCGTGTTGTGAGCAGTGTTTCCTCGTCTCCGTCTTGTAACAATTATAACTTTATTACTTTATATAATAATTAAGTTATGTACCTTCTTGTAAATGTATACATCGCATATCTATATTAATAAATTAAAAAAGCTGTTTGTTACTCGTTAGTAATAATGTTTGATCTGATTACGATTCAAACTTAAATTAATAAGCTGTATGTAGATATAATTGAAAAATACCTCTGTCCATAAGCGATAACATTTCGTTCTATGACTCTTTTACTACGATTTTTTACTTAATCATTATAGATATATTTTATTATTAGGTATTTATAATCTAGAGTTAGATCCACATTTTACTTAACGTTAAGCAATGTCATGGCAATGTCCTAGCTCTGGAAACAATGATGTCGGGAAACGCAAAGGAATTCAAAGCTTGCTGGCACGCAACATACTTCATTCAAATTGAAATATAGTGCTAATAAAACTCTGCTACGTTTTTAACTCGGAAGCACAAAACTAAAAAACTGTTTAAGTTATTTATATTAAGCATGTACAATGTACATATCTATATGAATAAATATGTAGTTCTGTCTGTACGGTTAGTTCTTTGTCCAAATTTCCGGATAGGCAAACTATTAGGTCCTTATGTAGGTATTTACATATGAAATTGGCGATTTATTGAACTGGCCACTTTGATCTCAAATATCTTGCTAGCGTTTGGTTACGAATTCCAAATTAAAAATTATGTCAATTTTAGGCTTGTGTATTTGTGTTTCGAATTTAGTTATTCATTTGTTTTCCCACCATTTGATTTTTCTTTAACATCGTTCTTTTCACAAAATGGAAAACTTAAAATATCGCGTTATTTACGAATATGAGTTCCATCCACCGTGACATCAGCTCGAAGGATTAATGATGTTTATGAGGAAGCTACTGTAAAAAAATACACGGTACGTTTTTGGTTCCAGGGTATCGTTCTCGAAATTTTGACCTACTAAACAAACCACGTGGACGCCCGGAGACCCCAGATGATAATGAAGAATTAAAGGTGATCGTGGAAGTGGATCCATCACAAACCACGCCAGACTTAACGGCAGGCTTCGGTGTGAGTGATAAAACATTTTTAATTCACTTGAAACAAATTGGAAAAGTGAAAAAGCTCGAAAAATGGGTACCGCATGAATTGACTGAAAAGCACACCAACAAACACGCATTGAGTGCTGCGTTACATTACCCAACCCTCACAATAATAATGAGGGAATTTTGAATCGTATTGTTACTTGTGACGTAAAATAGATCCTTTACGACAAACGAAAACGTTCATCACAGTGGTTGAATCCAGGAGAACCGGCCAAATCTTGTCCCAAGCAAAAGTTGATTCAGAAAAAGTTCTGGTGAGTGTTTGGTGTACCAGCGCTGGTGTCCATTTCAGCTTCCTAAGATCTGGTCAGACGATAACGGCAGATCTGTATTGTCAACAATTGTATACCATGGTTTAAAATCTAGCCGTTAAACAACCGAGACTGGTCAACCTCTCTAGCCCACTGTTGTTGCTTCAGGACAACGCTACACCCCATACTTCAGGACAGACAGTCGCTAAATTAGAGGATCTGCGGTTGGAATGTCTCCGACACCCGCCATACCCCTCGGACCTTGATCGAACAGATTACCACTTTTTTCCTAATTTGGATAATTTGTTGCAAGGAAAAAAGTCAATTTCGATGAGGTTGTCCAAACAGCTTTCATTGATTTTTTGGAACGAAGTTCCTTATGGGACGATTGGGACGGGTACCCTAACCAGGAAAAAACGTCCGTAACGTAAGATTTTTTTTAAATAGTAGAATAATTTCAATAAGATTCAATAACACACTCGAAGTCTAGCGGTCGCGAACGTGACTGTTATGGCCGAAGTCCTAGGTTCGAATGCTCGCCTCGAACAATTTTTCTTTTTTTAATTTTTACTTCGGACTTCAATTAGTACTGAGGTAACTTAATTTGAATATTTATAACATAAAAGTTTTAGTATTAATATTTTTTTTCTAATTTAATTTTTTTATTTGCTGAACACAGCATAACTTTTTTGCTAATAAACCAATTTGGATTGTTCTTTTCTGTTGGATGGTGGATATCTCAAGGGCGGTCCCATTTTAATTTCATTGGCATTGAATCTTCAACTTCGAAGATACACAAGGGAACTCTTCAAAACCAGTGGTTATTGTATAGTCTACTTTATGACTGTTATTATTATTCATATAAATAGCTGTTTATTTGTATATTATCCATACTAATATATAAATGCAATAGTAACTCTGTCTGTTACGTTTTCACGCTTAAACCGCTGAACCAATTTTGATAAATTTTGGTATAGGGATAGATTGGACCTTGGGAAAGGACATAGGGTACTTTTTGTAGGGAAAATAAAATTTTAAGGGTAAAAAAATAGGAGATGAAAGTATGTTTGCAATGTCTGCGTTGTCAATGTTGATAATATATTGACATTGTTATACTTAATTAGAAATTATTGTATTTCTAATAATTACCTATTAAGTGCTAGTCTAGTATTCTTTTTAAGACTGGCTGAAGTGTTTTTATAAACTGTTTAACTATGTACGCAGTCCGGCATAATGACTGTTTTATTTTATGACGCTGTCAAACCGCGGCTCGCATACACATAAACATACATTCTAAGCGATATACCTATTGTAAATTATCTGGATTATATAGTTTTGCTACAAGTGAATTATTTAATTGTGTTATTCCACATGTGGTGAAAATAAAAACTTGGGTGAAAGTTTGTATGGAGAAGCCATTCATATTTATGCTTTTGGTAAGAAAGGAATAAAAGGGCTTTCACGTTTTTCAAAACACTTTCCCGCAGGCCGGTATAATAAGGTATGATTTTAATTATTTTTGAAGTTTTATTGGGATGGTTAATGTGTTGGATTCATATTGGCATAAATTGATAATACCACACAAACAGTAATAATCCCATCTATGATTTTCTTTTGGTATCTAAATTAACTAATCGATTTTGATGAAAATTTATAAACGGGAAGTCTAATTATTAATACAATTAATGGGCTATAAGAATTGTCAATATTACTTCTAGAATTAAAAAAAGTAATTCAAAAAGTTTAATTTTCATCAATTCTCAACCGATTCTGATCAAATTTTGTAGAGGGGAAACAAACATTATACCTAGTATAATTGAGAGGCTATAAGAATTGTTAATAATGCATTAGAAATTGTACATTAGAATAATAGTTTTCAACCGATTTTGGTACACGGGAAATAGATACCACTTCTCAATTGATACGGGATATGCATTGTCAACAATATGAGTAAAAATAAAGGGATTTAAATAATTATTGCGTATAACAGACGCGCGTGGAGCCGCGGGCACACCGCTAGTTATTATATATATATATTTTTATAAATCATTGTAAATAAAATAAAGGTGTTAAGATAATTTTGTCTAGTTTTTTTTTCGATTTTTATCTTAGAACTTGAAATTATAATTTTATAAAAAAAAAATTTTTTTTCTCGCTCCCACAATTTTTTCAGCAACGGAATCAATGTACTACTTACATACCAAATGATGGTACATACTTCAATTGATTAAATGTATAATTGCATAATTTTTTTTCGATTTACTTTTTCCATATAAAATACTAATTTCATATGTAAAGACCTAATATATGAACGCTAGGTACTGATCACGAATATGCATTTATTTTTTGTCTGTTTGTATGTCCGGATTTAACTCGAGAACGGCTTGACCGTTTCTTATGAAATTTTCTACACGGAATATTTAAGTAATTAAATAATCGATGGGCTATAACTATCTAGTGTTAATATTACTTCAAGAAATAGTAAAGAAAAAGGTGTAAATACATCATGAACTTCAGTCGTTTTTGATATAACTTTGTTGACGGGAAGCATACGATATACCATAATTTAAAAACGTATTACATTTCTTATATCGTCAATAATACAATAGAAATCGTAAAATAGATTAAACATTTTTAACCGATTTTGATAAAAATTGTAGACGGGGAATACATGCCATTCTTCAATTGATACGGCATATGAATTGACTACAATGTGAGTAAAAATATAATTACGGTATGTAAATAAATAAATTTTTAAATCGTTTTAGATGCAACCGCTAGTTGTAAATAAAAGCAGAGCAGGCAGGACACTGAATATTTGCTTAGAGCCTACATCAAAAAAATATAATTTTCAATAAGGGGACATGGCCGGTGGTTAATTGTTTGTATTTAGTAATTAATAATAAATAATCACTTACAGTAGGTAGGTAGTATATGTTTAAAAGCAATCATGGTTCATCATCGCGATCAAACCCATAGAATAGTGCCAACGCCCGCCTGGCTAGTTACCACCATCAAATTTCCGGTAGCTGCACTTGAAAGCCAGTCCTTACTAGTGGCCTAGTGGCTTAACATGCTAAGCGTGCTACCATCTTGGACCGCATCCTCACTTAACATTAGATGAGAAAACGCAAACGATAAACTTATAATTAAGGAAAAATGTATAAAACATACATTACATTTCCGCTTATAAATAATTTTAATCTGTGCAATCCGAGACATCATACGAAGGCGTTTAACCACTTTGTTCAATATGAATTATATTATAATATAAGGGCAGGCAGGTAGGTATCTACTCTATTTCGCGAAACTTTACTCTCTGTTTTAACTATTCCAATATTTTTAAATTGAGTTTGTTAGGGGTAGGGGTTGCACGACGGCCGCGGCTCCAACTAACTGGGTACCACGGGCTTCGAAACGAGAACACGCCATTGCTGTTTTAAATGTAGTTACCTTCTAGTCGACGACATCCATTTCAAAGAAATCTTTCTCTACCACATCTCTCCACACTCCCCAGCCGTATCTCCATTCCAGTCGACGAGCTGAGTTATTCAACTAGGTTGATTCTGGGTTAGGATCCTCTCCCATTCTCTGAATGTACTAACCCAGCCAGCAGAGCCTGAGATAGCGTGCTTTCGTCATGACGCGGGCGCTGATGTCGGATCTAGCTGCGACTTTTTTTGGATATCTACATTCTGACGTAACCCCCCCCCCCCCGCTATCATGACCGCTATAAATAAGTTTAAAGAAAATGTATGTGTCCTTATATTAGCTTTATAAGCGCAAGAATTTAAAGCGATTTACGTTAAAAGAAAGAGTAGGAACAATTAGAGACGAATAGCTAGTGAAGTATTGTATGTGTTCAGTGCTCACTGTGCTCCGCGAGTCAGCGGCTATAACTCTGTGAAGTCGCATTCCGGTGTGAGAGAGGACGCGGCCGATTGATCTCGCCGCCGCGCCGCGCCGCGCCTCACCCCGCACCGCACCGCACCGCACCAAGCGATCAAGCGAACAAACAACGTGCAGAGAGCTATCTCCATACATTGTCGATTCACAAACTGAGACATCGCATAACACATGACACTGTCTCACGCTGCGTTTTCTGTACTCCTCGTATGAAAATCGCATACATTATTTTGACATAATATATTTCACAAAATATACTCGATTGAATCATTTTAAACAGTTGCTCAAGATTTGGAAGAGATTTGAAAGGGGCTTTTTGTTATAGGTATCGTAAATACTTTCATAAGCATTTAGTAAAAAACTGTTATTTTGACATTACAAATAGACCATTCAATTTTATTAATTGTATAGATAAAACCGGTTAAGTCAACCTTAAAAGATAAACATAAACATAAACTTTTGAAGAGAAACAGTTTCATAGCATATGATTTTTGCGTATCTTTAACCATTTACGCAGCGCATGCAATAGTACAAGTTCGGTGAAGCTGTAAAAGCCGCAGTGGCTTCAGGGCCCTTAAGGCTAACGGTATAGTCAGATATAAAAAAAAGCATGCAATAGAAGCTCTGAAAATAATAAATATTTTGCAAAAATTTTCATTGATGCTCCGCTCCTATTGGTCGTAGCGTGATGTTAAATAGCCTATAGACTTTCTAGATAAATGGCTAATGCGAAACTAAAACAATTTTTTTATTAGAATCAAATTAACACGTTCAACAAAAAATGCAAACTCTTCAGTTTTATAATATGAGTATAGATACAATACAAAATAACTGATACAAACCATTGAATAACTCAACGCGCACTTATATCACTAATTTTTCTTTATTGCCTTTCAGTATTATTATAATTTTAAATTATTTATTTCGAAACAGCCTCATCTGCCTTCTCATCGCAATCTGAATCTGATTGAAATAAATAGAGAGGGAAAAACTAGCTTTTTCCTTACGTGGCGATTTCCATATGCTAATTACTACCACAAACCGCGATAAAGAACTCTACTATTAGTAAGTACAACTAAACTTAAGTTGACTTAATTAAATTACAGTAATAGGTAATGGACCTTTCAGTCGGGGTCGTCGGAGACCAAATGAAATAGGATTTACAGTTTGCCTCAGCGCGGCGCAGGTTACTTCATTTATCGTAGATACACCACATTCCCATGTGATGATAATAAGCGATGTGACCCAAGATGGCTGTCAGTAGCCTTGTGGGAAAATTAACTTTCAGGTGCAGCTGTCGGAACACACCTGTTGGCGCTTGACGATAGATTTTTAACTTGAGGTTGGTAGTTAGCCAGGTGGGCATTAGAGAACACTCCACCACCATGCCCATGGTTTTATCACGATGCTTTCCATCACCGAAAGCTTAGGCTCATTGCAAGTGTTCCAAGTCACGTCGTACACTCCGTACACTCCACAACTGAGTCATCATTGTTTCAAAGGATTCCTACGAATTATGCTGTAAGCATTACCGTGCGCCCCGCCCCGCCCCGCCTCGTCGCCAGAAATGATAACCCTCAACCTACATTCTATTGTTTTTATATTATACTCTTAAACACATACACCATAATTAATATTTTAAAACGGATTAAAATTTAGGTATCACACGATGTATTGGCCTCTAAATGCCTGCTCGCCTGCTTGTCTCCTAGCTTGTCTACTTGCCTGTTTGCCTGTCTTGGATTTAAGTATAATAATGTGTTTTGCAGTTAACAAGTGGTTTAAGCTCTCTACCCCGGTCATACCGTAATATGTAGTTAGTTTAACTGAACCAGTGTATAAAAATAAATAAATATAGGTAAACAAGGTTCATATTAATAAGTTTAATTTATTTGTTTTTATTGTTACATAGAACTAGTAAATAGAGCTGGAGTTCAGCGCTGAGTGACGATATCCACTGAGAGGCCAACTACTGCTGAGCTATAAGCTAGAACAGTTCATGACAACACCGCATCATCTACGCAGGAACTCAGCAACAACACATACTTACACTGCTGCTTTGCAGAGAAACAGATAGTACCAGTTCAGTACTGCTAATTGCTACGCAGTCGAGTTCTAGCACATTGAACTATCGAAATTTTTATTTAATTAAAGTTATTTAGTTCAAGTAGCTTTTAGAATTGTATTAAAATCCTACGATAAGTAACTGTAGAGTGTTTGTAGACATTATGAATGATTAGTGTGGCATAGTTCCGCGGCCCGTCAACTCTTAAATCACGTTATCTTTAGCAAGTTCAGTAGTCGCGGAGCCGATAACGCGACACTCGAGCACTCGGCTCCTCACGGTATGGCGGTATCGCGGTATCGCGGCTCGTTTTACCGCCACTTATGAGTTATTTACGTCCCCGGTGGCGATGACGGTTATGATTGATAGCGCAGTAAAAAACGAAACAAAGATATAAACTCATGATTATTAAACGCCTAAGTATGCAAGTCGTTAACTAAGTAAAAAATTGTTTCGTTTATTGTTTAAGACGGCAACAGGCTACAGCGGCGCCCCCTTGTGTGTGTGGGTACTATGTAGTAGCGCGATTAGGGACCTTCGCTTATCACTGGGCCATTGTTTCTAATGCATAATAAATATTTTTATTTCCAAGGGATTCCTTAGCTTCCTGATAATATCATAATTTATATTAGGTATATAATTAACGTTTACCACGTATACTTTGATATTATGTCGTTGCTAGGATACGCAGACATTATTTAAAAAATCTTTAATCTTACCCTTCGTTGTTTACTTACACATTGCACACCGGTTTCGCTTTCACTATCACAACATTACGAAGAAATTACTGTTATATCTTATCGTTTCAGCTGCTTTACACGAACACAAACAAACCTTTCGGATAGGTCTATCTCATAGCTGGTAACGTGTTAAGGCTAAAATAGGTTCTCAGGTGCAACTTCTAAAGAACACTTAAGGATTTTTTCAGCTTATAAATTTAAAGGTAGTAAAAGTGAATAGTATAAATATCACGACCGACGAGCACCATTACACTCAAGCCCGGTGAAGCTGTAAAAGCCGCAGCGGTTCTGTTTTAGGATAGGGCCCCTAAGGCACCTTATCAATTTAGAAAAATATATGAAGCTTATCATTGTTCAGTGTCATATGTCCTGAGATGCGATCTCTATGTCTTTATCTATACAAATTAATAAAATTGAAGTCTCTTTGTAATCTAATTTAATATAATGTATTTACAAACAAAAACAATTTCTAATACGTTTGCCCGTCTGTCTGTTCCGGGTAATCTTCGAAATGTTTAGACTCAAGTTGGGCCGATATTTTTTTAGTAAATATATTTAACAAATAGATACCTACTACTTTGTGTAGTGGAAAGGAAACCTCGACGAGTTAATCACATTCGCACATGGACGATTTTTGTCTGTTTTCATTCCGGGACTATTATTACTACTAAATTTTTTTTTTTTTTTTTTTTTTAACTGACTACACTGTTAGCCTTAGGGGCCCTATCGTCAAACAGAGCCGCTGCGGCTTTTACAGCTTCACCGGACTTGGGGGCGAGCGCTTAGGGCACTCAGCCGCGAAAGTTTGTGACGACCCGCACGAGGGTGCCAGAGTGGCCGAACCTCGGCTCGAGCGGTCGTCGCGAATGCGAAAAGTCGCGATCTAACTAATTCCCTAATCTTATGAGAATTCGAGCTAACTAATATATACTCATATGCACGTTCCCCTCCTCCTGGGAGGAAGGAGTGGACCATGCGTATGTGTATTTGTTAATCGGAATGGTTTTTCTACACTAACTAGCGCATTAGTCTAACTAGCGCAAAAAAAGAAGAAAAAAAAAAGGTCGTGTAGTATAGTGTCACTTTGTATCGCGCGGGCGGCTGCCTGACCCAAGGGCTTCACACTGAGGAACGGACCTAGGCTTGGGTTGCCGCTAGAGAGGGTGGACGTGACGGGTGTGCGGGAGCGAAGTTGACCGCCCGTCCTCTGCGGAGAGAACGGTGGTTACGCGGGCGTGGGCGGTGGCACGCTCTGTTTGGAGAGACGGTGTCGGCGTAGAACGCGTTAGCTTTTTCGGTTTGGTCGGGCGGGTCAGTGAATATATTACGCGGCCGGCGTTTTCTCCGGCAGGCGTTGGGGTCGGGAACATAAGAAGCTGCCGCTTTTATTAAGGGGTTCGCGTGGTTCGACGCGGTGTCGAAATACGAGCGAGAAAGGTGTTTGGCATATGCATGTATCGAGGGAAGGTCCATATCTCTATGGAGATCCTCCATACGAACAGACCAGGTGGCACCGGTAAGGCGGTGAAGAAACTTGTTCTGGATGGCTTGTAAGCGTTCCCAGTTATGACTTGACATATGTGCGAACGCAACGCAGCTGTATGTCATGATCGGACGGAATTACTACTACATATAGGTACCTACCTATATATACGTTCCATCCCGTGTATTCCTTGCCATAGTTGTCATACGAAACAAACATTCTAAATGTTAAATTAAAAATAAACGAAAATATTTACCAAAACGTTAATCTTTATATTGTTAAATTAAACTTTTACTACTATCTTTAACTTAAGACAGATAGGTATCAGCTTCACTTTTATCTATCCACGCTATAGGATATGGATATATATTATTTAGATACGTAAAAATATCCATTGATAGGTTATTAAAAAAAGAGTAATGATAAAATATTATATTTGTCTATCTTTAGTAATTGAAACAACGGATAGATAGGTTATTGAATTTGTATATATGTATATTTATATACATTAAATAATTAAATAATGAAGATAAAAATACAACTCGATTTACTTAGTTCAATTTCATTCATTAAAAAATGACTGGTTACTCACCTAGTTGCTGAACAAACGATATAAGAGCAAAATGATCGTGGATTCAAACACAAAATTAGTTTGCATGTTTCCGTTATCAGTCGTCGAGTTGATTAGAGTTATTTATTGTGTCCGCTGCGACGCCCCGAACCCAGAGTCCCGGTTGCCGAGTGCCGGGTGCCGGGTGTTGAGTGCCGAGCTACAGCCAGGTAATCCTACATCGGCTAATTATATTTGTTGAGCGCGGCCGCTCATTCAGTCGGCCACCCACAGAGCCCACGAGGCCGCACTAGATTCCACACCCGCCGTGTTTTTTACACCCTAATTAAGCTAATTTATTGATACAATAAGAGAAATTATCGAAAACTTTGTCGGAGCTGCGGCGGCGGGTGAGGGACGGGTGAGGGACGGGTGAGGGACGGGTGCGGGGCGGGTGCGGGGCGGGTGCGGGGCGGGTACAGTAGCGCTCGGTGACCGGCCGCTTTATTGCCCCGGTACTAAACTGTTGATTTAATAGCGCTACCGAGCTACACAGTGTACGCGCCCGAGCCAGTTCGACGCGATGACATCGTACACTTTGATGCCCCAATAAATACACAAAAGTTTCGATCAGATAACCGTCGAATGGGCCCTTTGCTTGGCCGCTCTTAATGACACCCGAGGAATTCTTACGACAAAACCTTAAAATGCTAATAACACGAACGCTACACGCCGCCGCAGTCGCCTCGGCCGCCTCACTACAATGTGTTCAGATAAGGAAGGTGCCAATCTAGCAGATCAACTGATTGTACACATTTTATAACGGTCTAGTTGTTCCTACTTCCTGCTTCATACCTTCATAACGTAAACGTTTGAATGTAACGTATTCGAATGGAATTTTAAATCAAATAACTAGCTGTTATATTCACTCGTAAATTGTTTTTGGCTCGCTTTCGAACTGGACGCGACACGAGGCGACACGAGGCGACGCGGACGCGACATGACAGGTGATATTGTTCTTATATGTATCAAGAAATATCCTGTACTGGCTGGTGCCAGCCCGCTTCACAGGGCGTATTTATTTTTATTTTAAGTATATTTTAGTTCCAAGGGTGCTGGAACTGTCGATCGTTAGAGCTGTCGGAGCCGATCGCGCGAGAATTCCCGTAGCTATAACAGGTCTACTTATTTGTGCTAGATACTAAAAAGCATTTCCAAAAATGAAAATAATGAAATGTACCTAATTATCGCAATCGGCTAACTAGCGAACACCTAAGTACTTATGTACCTACATATTATCATCTTACTAACGCGTAGGTAGGTAGGCAGTAATTGTGCCGTTCTATGAAAAGTACGATAATAATAATATGAAGTAGTGTCATCCGTCAAGAATCCGGAGACAAACTGCGATTAGTGAGTTCGTATCTTCACTATACCTATAGGTAGGTACCTATTTATTAAATAGTATTTAATTGTAGAGCCATTTCATAAACATTGTGTTTTTCTGTTTTAGTAGTTGTTCCACAGTCGATCACCTTCTGCTTAAGGATTTTGTGGTAGATACTTACACGTCAATGTAACTTTGAGAAACACATGTTAAGCAGCATTTAAAATAAGTTTCATTAAAATTTGTTGAATAGATTTTAAGTTTAAACCATTTGAAACACACGTAATAGGAATTGATCATAGGAATTCTAGTATAGTTTAGAAAATATATAAATAAATTATTACCTTAGCTTTTGAATATAAAGGTAGTGAGCGTCGCGCGGAACCGCCTATGCCCGCGTTTTCTCCACGAGCAGGATTACTATGTTACTCGGATATTAACACAGATTTAGCAATAATATAAAGAAAAATATTTTTATTCATTACACGAGTTTACATGGTTTTTGTACTGAAAAAGATTTTTTTCTTAACAGTGTATTGATTAAAAAAAAAATCATTGTTTTTAATTTACATTGAAAAAATGCTTACAAAAAAAAAATTAATTGCCTTAGTTTTTTCTTGTATTTATTTGTATCCGTGTCTTTTATAATAGACCTACAATAGTCACCTCACTTGATATGACACCAGACACTTTGATAATTTTGCTAAAAAAAATTAAAGTCCTAGTAAAAATGCTCTCCATGTTCGTCGCAGACGTTTCCAACGCTTTCAAGGAAGAAATTGAAGTGTGAATGTAGGAAGTAAACTTTCAGGGACATGTTTAACCCATTCATTGAAAGTTATGTACCTAGGTACCTAATAACTCAGTAACTAATTGTCGGTAATTTAAAAATTTTTTTCTTGGGTAAAAACTCTTGAATAATAAATAAGTCGTAAGGAATTCCAAGCTGATCTTTCAGTATCCGAGAATCTGTTTTCGAATATATCATCCTTCAAATTTTTTTTTTAATTTGTGGTGAAAGAAAAGATGTAAGATAGACATATACTATCGTATCGTACCTTTTTGTAGGTCTTTTAATGTCTACAATTAGTAGTACCTACATTAATTTTCTATATATCTTTTGGTTTACCTAGCGTAAGCCATTTAAGCGCCCGAATTGATTCACCATGACCAGTTTTGTTTTATTTAAGCGGAACCCCAATAAATTTTCTAAAACAAAAGTAGCCTAAGTTACTTGTTATAATATCAGTTAGCTACCAGTGAAAGTCCCGTTAAAATCGATCCAACTGTTTCGGTGATTACTGATTACTTACCCGAAACAAACAGAACGACAAACATTTTAAAAATTGTGTTTTGTTTTTAGTAGGTACCTACCGTATTATACTTTCGTACGCATTTAGTAAAAAGCTGTTATTTTGACAATGTATATAGACTTTGTTTCTTAGAAAAAAGAAGCAAATTAAATGTTATATAGGTACCTACCTACTGAAAAAATTCAAGCCGTTACTAAGTTAGCTGGACAAAAGCCGTAGTTATTTCAATTTTGTTCATTTATATATTTTTATTTCTTAAATAACGCAATCCAATTATTCATGGAATCGGGTCGTGATATTTTTTATTACTTCTCAGGAACTATGCATAATTGACGCGCATGTGTTTTACTCTCGCATTTATTTGAATTGTTACAAACTACCTATAGTGCATAGGTAGGTAGATAATCTGCAATAAAAGACGGATGTCACAAAAAGGTGTCAGCTGACTAACAACACTATCTTACATTATAATTAAATAACTTGAACTCAAATGTTGTGATCATGAGCTCCCATTGTGTTTTAATTTCATTGACAATGCTCTACAATAATGAAATATTACTTTATTTAATATCTTTAGTATATCTACAGAATATAGGTAAATATATATTATCATTCCGATATAGAGGTATTATGTAATTAATCAGATCATATTATTATGTATGCATGACATTTATTAATTAAAAATTATAATAACTTATCTTTAGATTAAATACAAAATAATACCTGTACAGTCTGGTCAAGCATTACATTCAGTGTAGTGTTTAGTCGAAATGGTTTGAATGTCATTACTTTTATTTATATCTATCCGCTGTGCTCTCTCAACTTTCTATAGATGTGGGTCTTTTTTGGTTGCACGGCTTGCGGCGCGGCCGCGGCTGTTGCGGCACATTTCAGAGCGCTCGCGCCTAAGCCCCTGTCCAGAAGGAGCGATTTCGCCGCCACTAATATCGCGCGAATTCATATGCGCGTCGATGATTTACTTGAGCTCTATAAATCGCGTCCATAATATTCGCGCGAGTATAAAGTTCACACGTAAATCGCGTGCAGTACACGAGACTCTCAATTCCGCGGGAACAGTGATGACATAACGCGAATTTCCAGCGACAAAAGAAGAGAAACCAGAACCACAAGACTTCCAGAAAAGCGAGAAAATTTCGATACGGAAATTTTTGGTAGAAAAAAGATGAACTCTTTTGCATACTACGATAATAGAATTTTAAAACGAAGAGATTGGGTAGAACTTATTTTAATATTTCCAGGTAGAGATAATACCGAAGAAAAAGGAAATTGTTGAGTAATTTTCTCACGCTGTCCTAAATTTAGATACAAAGTTCCAAACATACATACTTTGATACTTACCTATTATTAATTGTCATTATATTATAAATAATTGGATACAACATTTCCTGCCACAGTAAGCGAGCCACAACTCGACGATTCGTCCAATTCCATGATAAACATTACCTGAGCTAAGTCCATCCTCACATTTTCATTAAACGCTTCTTCTAAAGGCGACGCGACGCGACGCGACCCGACGCACGCACGATTACGCGCGAGCTAATTCGCGGCGAACTCGCTCTTTCTAGACAAGGTTTAATGCAAAACTATTCCGCTTCTAATAAATCACGATCTGACACATGTCGTACTTCCTAAATATATTATATTAGCGACCCGCCCCAGCTTCGCACGGGTACAATTTACCATACGACAATTTATTTACAAGACCGATTTAGAGTTTATCGTATTAATATTGACAGTTCATAACTTTACAACTGCCTCATTAGCGTAGTGATCCTAAACGTGACTGCTATGCTCGAGGTCCTAGGTTCGATTCTCTGTTCGAGCAAAGTGCTATTGGTTTTTTTTAATGAAATTCTCAGTAGCAGCTTGGAGTTTGGCTTTTGCCCGATTATGGCTGTAGGTTCGCCTACCTATTACATGGGACCTAAAACATACCCGAGGAACTGTGGGTCCTAACACTTTGGGGAAACAGGCGTGATGGTATGTTATGTAACATCATAGTTAGGTACGAATAGTGCGCTTAGCTCGCGTCGCATAATTAGCATAGGTTTTTTTAAGTAGGATTTCTTTGGTCGCGAATAATTTTGAATTCGTGATACCATTAAATGGAAAACTGTAAAGGGCAATCTTAATCTACATTAAATGCCCAAGTTAACTGAAGATCTTATCTGGATATAGATTGATAATGAACTGGAGAAAATAACTTCGCATATAATGTCATATTTTTATGTTAAAGATAAAAATGGTTACTGTGAGTCAACCTTAGGAAATAGACATAAGAATGCCAGCGCGGCCACTTCTTTTGGTTTTTTGAAGAACTATGTACAATTGTTTAGAATATTATTTTGATGTATCTCATAAGGTTTACCAGCGTAAGCCATGTAAGCGTCCGAAAATAATTTTCGGACGATTTAATTTCAAATAATTGAATGTTCGCTATTATACAAAAACATAATTGGAATGTATTGTATAAATAAACCTTCCGTAAGAAATTCTCTAAATGTTAGTGAAAACCGCAATAAAATCCGTTTGGTAGTTTAAAAGATCTAATCATACGTACAGACAGACAGCGGGAAACGACTTCATTTTATACTATGTAAGTACAGTACAATATCTATTTATTGTATAGATAGGTTAAGTGAAACTTAAGCTACAGTACCTATTAACGATCGAAATACAAGTAAATCTATATTAATAAATATGTACTTCTGTCTGTACAATTAATTTTTTTTCCAAATTTCCCCATATAGGTAGGTACTATATGAATGTTATTGAACACGCGAATACTTACTTATGCCATAAACATATTTTTATCTGTCTGTTTGTCTTCTAGATTTAACTCAAAACAATTTTTATGAGATTTTATACACGGGATGCTTAGGCCATTGTTCAATTGATAGGGCTTAAGAATTTTCAATATTGCTTTTAGAATTCGTAAAAAAAATAATCCTACAAAATATATTAATTCTTGACCGATTTTAATGAAGTTTTGTTCATAGGAACCATGATTCCAAAGATTCCATGAATGAGGGGCTATAAAAATTATCAATTATAATTTGGAAATGTTAAAAATGTAATTTTCATCAATTCTCTACCATTTCTGATCAAATTTTGTAGACGGGAAGCATACCTCATACCATAATAGAGAGTCTAAGTAACGTAAAAAAATTTAGTTCTTATCCGGTTTTCATGAAATTTTGTACATGGGAAGTGTACGTCATTTGTCAATTGATAGTTTATATATGAATTGTCAATAATCACAGTAAAATTAACGATTCTTATAGCCTCTCAATTATGTTAGAAGTTATGACGTATGCTTCCCGTTTACAAGATTCGATCAGAATCGGTTGATAATTGATAAAATTTGATCTTTGAACGTCTTCTTTTAACGATTTCTACAAGTAGGTAGGTAATATTTAAATTTAATTTTCATCAATTATGTAACCTACTTCCCATGTTCAAAATTGCATCTAAATCGGTTAAGAATTAATGGAATTCAGAATGTTTGGATTTTTTTTAAAGATTCATGAAAATTATATTCAAATTATCATAGCTCATCATTTATGGAATTATACTTCCCTTTTACAGATTTCAACAAAATTTGTCCAGAATTAAAGAAAATAGATTTTTTTTTAAATTAGGTATATTTTTTTACAATTTGTCAAAGTAATATTGAAATTTCTTATACTATATATCAACAAACCAACGACATGAGCATCTCATGTACAAAATTTTATAAGCCGTTTTTAAGTTAAATCTGAACAGACAAACAGACAGACAAAAATGTTTTGGCATACTTGTGATCAGCATTGTTCATGCTACTTAAAGTGTGCCTATCGAGAAATTTTATAAAATATTAAAAGTATAGACTGAACTACATATATATTAAATAAGGTACAGATGAGTAGGATTTATAGTTAGGTATCTATGTGTCTTAACTCTGTAATATCTAGGTTTTAATTATACCTACTATACCTAGTAATTGCGCTTCGCGATTTATCTTGTGCTATGAGTTCTATAGGACTTTAATTAGAGCAAACAATATTCTATATCACTCTTCTTCTTCGTAACTTAGCAACTAGTATTCTAAATTGAAGACCAATATTGCCATTTTCGAGTGATTATTGGGTGTCCTATGAGGATTTACGTACCCATTCTAACAGAATACCGGCTCCCTTGGTAAACTTCTAGGGTGTTTTTGTGGCATCTCAGAATTTATGGCCCATGTTATTATTTCCAATCCACTTCACGTGCACAGTAATGACGCTTTTCTACTATAATATTATTTTCTTTTCATTATGACCGTTGTTTTAAAAGTCTCTACTTAGCACCATCTAGGAATACTTGTATACAACTCTCAAGTTGTAAACCAATATGCATAATAAATCAAATATTAATTTAACGATTACAACTACAAAGTATTAAAAAATCACGTAAATTTATTTTACGTTAATAATTAGTAGGTATATAAATAAAGAAGTTTAAGAACTCACAAATAGATCTCTGTGAAAAAGATATTAGTAGGCTATAAACTAAACGTCAACGCTGTGAAATTAGTCTTCTGATCAGTGTAACCACATTTAGCAGGATCCTAGAGTTTTAGTAGATTTTGTCTTACATTTGAAGGTTACACAGGTTTTGTAACAAATTTCTAAAATATTTCAGTTTTTAGCAGAATGTAAAAAAAAAATATACTACATATTTTTGCTGTATACTTATAAGAGTAGTGTATGCTATACTTAGTTCGAAGTATTAGAACTTAAAAATAAAACGAACACAGACAAAATTATTGCTTTATCTTACAGGGGTAATATACGTGCAAGTAAGTACGCGTATTTATGGCTCGATGAGCTTACTCGCCAGTCGCCGAGTAAGTTTGTCGGTGTTCCAACAGGATGAAATTTGGTCGTAGCCCACTTTGGCTCGTACGTCTGTAATCGCCGAGAGTCGCGAGCCACAAATTCCTTCAAATAATTTATTGGAAAATATACGTATGGCAAAAAGAAGTGCTACTATTGATACTGTCAAGAAAAGAATTAATTCGTTAAGGGCTGGTCATCATAAAGAAAATACATTCTTTTATTATTTTTTTTAAGTGATATGATATAATTCTAAAATAAAACATAGCTGCCTTTGCCGACGGCATCATGATGCAGTACGGGCAAGCTACACGTGTTTCACTATCGTCGAGCCGAGTAAGTTTGTAAACTTAAAAACCGTGCACTTTAAGTTCGTACTTCTATCACCCACTTCATTTATTGTTGCTTATGCTTGGTTATTGAAAGCTAAGTACAAAACAAATATGTACTGCATTCTGTAAAGCTTGCAACGTGAACATCGAAGTATCTTTAGTTGTGCATTAAAAGACCATGTTATTATAGTAAAACATAGCATTCATATTGGATAAACTAGATTGCCATTTTGTTGCCAGAGTTTTTGTTGGAAAAACGCGAGTGGTGTTCTCTGTAACTACGAATCCAATTATAGACTTTGACAGACAATTATTGTTTTAATTAAGCTTTCACTGACATTTAGAGATTTTTTTACGAAAGATTTATACAGTGGTGGTCATATAATTAGAATCACTACCAAAGGCCCTTGACATTATGTAAGACACTTCACCGCAATCGTTTATATTTTGAAATTAAACAATTAAGTCTGCTAGAAACCGATGTAACCAGACCATACGCAATGCCAAACGTCAGTATATCCTTAATAATATCTCTGTTTGTTCTTCCTCGGCTGATATGTGGAAGTTCCTTGGGACTCTTGGCTTTGGTAAATCTCAACATCTAGATCTACCTAATACAATAAAGTTAGATGATATCAATAACCATTTCACAACCTCCGCTAAACTGAGTGATCAAACTAAAAGTAAGACAAGTCACTACATAGCTGCATTGCCTCGTATGGGCATGGTCTCATTCAAGTTTTCCACGGTTACATGTGATCAGATTAAAAAGTCCGTTCTTTCAATAAAATCTAATGCTACGGGCTGTGACAATTTGAGTAGACAAATGATTATTACTATTCTTGGCCAGATTCTTCCTATTATATCTCATCTCATAAACTTTTCTCTATCCTTTGGACAGTTTCCATCCATATGGAGTAAAGTCTATGTCCGTCCGCTCCCTAAAACTGCAAATCCTTCTCTTCCCAGCCACTTTCGACCTATATCTATACTTCCATTTCTTTCTAAAGTACTCGAAGCATGTGTGCACAATCAACTATCATCCTTTGTACATTGTAACAATATCTTGAGTCCACTACAATCCGGTTTCAGGCCAGGTCACAGTACAGTTACAGCTTTGCTTAAAGTGACTGGTGATTTGAGAAATGGAGTGGAGAATAAAATGATTACTGTGCTGGTTTTAGTAGATTTTTCCAATGCCTTTAATACTGTTAGTCACGACATTCTCCTGGCTATTCTCTCTCATTATAATATCTCATTAGAGGCACTGGCATGGTTCGCTTCATATCTAAAGGGACGACAGCAATCGGTTCGTATAGATGGGGCTACGTCTAATTGGTGTGAGCTTGGTGCTGGCGTCCCTCAGGGAGGTATACTTTCACCTCTTCTTTTTTCCCTCTTTATTAACCTTTTAACTCATGAACTGCGATGTACGTATCATTTGTATGCTGATGACCTGCAATTATACACACAGGCCGCAGTAGATTCTCTATCAGATGCAATTTATACTATTAACCGGGATCTAAATGCCTTAAGGGATTGGTCTGAGAGATTTGGCTTATCAGTTAATCCTTCCAAATGTCAAGCAATTGTAATAGGGAGCTCTCGTATGATTACCAGAATAGACTTCAGCTTGCTGCCTCAGATTATTTTCAGTGATCTTGTCATACCGTTTAGTACGGAAGTAAAGGACCTTGGTTTACACATTGATGCCAAATTGGATTGGAGAACTCATATTTCCAAGGTTATTCAGAAAGTGATCGGTACTCTAAAGTCTTTTTATCGCCTGAAAAATTTTCTCCCAGTTAAAACGAAAACCATGCTAGTGCAATCTATAATATTTCCTATAATTGACTATGGTGATGTTTGCTTTTACGATCTGAACGCTGACCTTCTTAACAAACTTGACAGATTACTCAACAATTGCATTCGATTTGTTTTTAATCTTCGTAAGTATGACCATGTATCGAGCCATCGTTCAGAGCTTAATTGGTTGCCCATACGCCAGCGTCGGAGTTTGCGGGCTCTGACAACTCTGTATTCTATTCTATTTTCTCCCAACACTCCCTCTTATTTAACTCCACATTTTCAGTTTTTATACTCTAATCATGACCTTAACCTTCGCTCTTCTAATAATCTTATTCTTTGCTGTCCTGTCCATACTTCCGGTCTAGTACATTCATCTTTCTATATCCAATCTATTCTCCTATGGAATGCGCTTCCTTATGAAATCAGGATGTCATCTAATCGTTTCAGTTTTAAAGTCAAGGTACGTCGGCTTTACCAATGTCATTTAGCAGAATTATCTGGTTAATGCTGTATTTAGTAATTAATGTTGACTAATTATATTTTTATTTATTGTATTGATATTTATATATGATGTTGTTATGTGTATGTATTGTATATGTGTAGTATATATGTATTATATATGTCTTATATATATTATGTTTTGGTGTTGATATTTTATTTATATATTATGATTTTAAATTGGTTAAACATAATTTCAATAAACCTCCTTACCTTTTACACCTACCAATATTTATCTCTGCATCACCTAATGGTTGACTGGCAGAGAATGCCTTAGGCATTAAGTCCGCCATTGCGTATTTAACGCATAGTGTGTAAATAAATAAATAAATAAATAAATAGAACAACAATATGTTCAACGACTTATCATTTATTAGAAAAATAATATAAATCCCATTACAAAGTGCAGTTTCAATATTAAATTTACGGACAAACATTTAAATCAGTTTTAATGTATGAACAATAATGATCAACTAATTAGAAACAACAACAAAAAAGTATAAAAAACAATATTTTTCTAAGTATTCGTAACTAGTATTGTTATTTACGAAATAGCTACTACTATCCACAGCCTATCAGTATTTATAATTAATATTTAGAGGCGTATCCCTAATTTTCAATAACCGCACTGCAACAACGTGGCATTGCTTTAATCAATTTCATACATTTTTCTAGAGGGATTGAATTCCATGCTTCAACAAATGCTTCATGTAGTTCATTTTGACTGTGTTACGTTTGTTTAAGACTCTCTTTTTAACAATATACTTGAGATTTTTTATCGTGTTTGAATCCGGACTATTTGCTGGCCACTCTAAAACGGATATACGCTGTTTGCTAAGGAAACATTTGACGCTATTGGCCGTGTGTTTAGGGTCATTGTCACGCTGAAAGGTCCAGGTTACAGTCATTGATCTATTGTACCTTCAATATTCCGAACGGGTCCAACTCCACATCAGGAAAAAACACTTCCAAACTTTAATTTTACCGCCACCGTGCTTGATTATACTCCTTGTGTATTTATAATTAAAAGCATTGTTTACAGGACGTCTAACATAGCGCTTTCCATCGGAATTTACCATATTTATTTTTGTTTCATCTGAAAATAACACTTTTTTCTATTCTCCTAGCGTCCAATGAACATATTTTTCAGCGAATAATAATCGCTTTTCTTTGTTTTGCTTGGTAAGACCTTTCGAGAGATTCTTCCAAACAATTTAGCTTTTACTAATCTTCAGTGTATCGGTCTTAAAGAGATGTTTCTCTGGTCACCAGGCGAAAAAACTTCATTATTAATCTGGTTGGAGCCTTTAATTGGGTCTTTTTTAGCAACACGAACTGAAATACCAAATTAACCGAAATGGTAAGAACTTTGGCACAGTCTAGAGATAATGTGGCTCTAGCTTGCAGAACATTTAATAATAGGCATGGTACAAACGTAGACCGCAGGACTATGTTAGCCGCAACTCAGCGGCTCTGAGACCACGGTTCTTTTCAACCGAACACGGCCATCGACCGGGGAGAAAACGTATGCACACGTACTCGTCTTCAGAACGGAATACTCAATTATTTTGACGAGAATCTCCTTAGCAGTACCCGAGAGGCAGCACCACATTTTGACGTCAGTCACATGTACGTGTGGCGAACGCTCCATGGTGCCGGTGAGCATTCATTTCAGCTGAGACACTGTCAGGAGTTGACTTCACGTGATTAAGTACTAAGGTTGGAGCTCAGCCGATGATTATTGGGAAATTGGCAGCGAAATATTATTTGGACCGACAAAAGTTCAAATTATTGACACGTAGTGACCGCCTTCCAAAAAGTGAAAAGTGTTACTAGTGTTTTAAGACTACTACTAAGACATCAATTACGCAAACGGGCAATAAAGTGCACTGAACAAGGTGGTAGACATTTTGAAAATGTTTTGAAGAGAGATCGCCGTATGAGTGAAAATTAATTAGTAGACTCAAGATTTCAGTAGACTGTAAGTAGTAAGTCATGTACTTCATTCATTAATTATTGAAAAATTATCATTCACACCTTATAAACACGCCGCCTTTATTTGATTTATCTATTAAACATAAACAACTCTGTACTCGGTTATTATGTACGATTCGTATTTATTTTGTAGGCACCTAGGCGCTTCTCCATGCCGCGCCGCCGCACTTCATCGATAGTTACGTACTATACTTACGTATTATTTTTTACGTAGATTTTTAATATGACCATACTTCTCGTCCACAATGAGTATAACTTAATTTCACAATTAAAAAATATCAAAACACATACACAGTAAATTTGTTTTGTCGGTATTATGATTATAACTGCTTGTTCTAATTGGGGTGTTTGAGAGTGTGCGTTATTCATGTTACATGTTGTATACAATGTATTATAGCACTTTGATCGACATGCGTATCGAATCTAGGACTTACGAGCTCAGCAGTCACGTTTATGACCACTAGACAAGTTATGAAGTTATGAACTGTCAGTATTAAAGTAATAAATTCTAAATCTGCGCTTTATTGAACATAAAATACAACCATTTTGCAAATTTTACCCATGCGAAGCTGGGGAAGTTGCTAGTTATATATAGTCCAAAGGACTCAGGTCTAGACTATGTGAAGGCCAACTTAATATCACTTCATCGCGAAATAAGTCCCTTACGGTTTCAATTGAATCATTAGATGTGTGATAAGTGGCACCATACAATTGGAAACATATTCATGAATTGAAGCCAGTAAATTTTTGCTAAGATGTAGCTAAAAATTAGATTATTATATATCGCTCTTTTATTCACAGTTAGTGCTCAACCTCTACGATCTTCAAAAAAGCAAGTACTGATTATTCTTTGCTGACATTGTGACCTACACAGTGACCTTAGGGCGATGGAAGCGGTGGTTCATGTTTTTGTTTGGAGTTTTCGGCTGACCAGCAATGACAAATTTGCTTGTTAACATGGCCATTTAAGGGGAAATTCGCCTCATCACTGAATAAGATATTGTCAAAAATGTCAAACTTTTAACATTAATTTTACGAAATTTAACCTGTGAGTGTAGCCAGTTTGCTTTAATTCAGGCACAAGTTGAATTTTATATGCTTTCAGATGTAAAGTTGCACTTTAAAATTACGTGCAGAGATGATTTCTTAAATTTCAATACTTGAATTCTCTTAGGAACATATAATGCTGGATTTCGAAGTATCGATTTTCAAAAACGTTCAATCGTTTCTTCGACTCTGAAGGCTGATGGACGACTACTATTTTGAATTATTTGGATCCCATCGATTCAAACATTTTATTCATTTTAGGATGATGTTCCGGTGTGGCGGAGTTCGGTTCTCATAATGAGCACAAAACAAAGGCTGAGCAGTAAAGAGAGAAAAAAAATTGGTTGCCTGTAAAGTCGGTATACGGGCGAAAGTTTTACGTGACAACGACTTTATGTCTGTCTCTCTCGCTCTTAGGCGGGCTAACCATGCCCGAGTGGAAGGGACGCGTGCCTCTCACTCGCTCTCATTGTGAGCGCATAACGTGAGCGGAGCGTAACGCAGTTTCTTGAAGTGTCACCCGGCAAACCAATTTATAAGACGTTGTCACGTCAAAATGTTTTGGTAATATTTTTGGACACAAAATGCTCACTGTTGACCAGTGAAAGGCTCCATTGCTACTAAATTTCCACCAAACGAGCTGCTTACTAAGCAATGCTTAGTATTGCAAGCCCCGTATAACTCCGCCTGCGCGTCACTCGATTATTTTAAAAATAAATAGCTCTCGCCTTTTCTGGACACCTTGTATAATAAATATAGGATTATGAAATTACAAATTATAGCTAAATTAGAAATAATATTCCTAAAAAAATGTATAAGGCCAAGATATATATTTTTATTTTAGATACAAACATTTATCGAGGCAACATAAATTTTAACTAATTTTTATTTTGTTTTAATGATTTTTTTTAAGTTGATTACGTTTTGTCATTCTTAATTATTATTAACTAAATGAATGAATTCATTGAAAAATATTTTCATTATTCAGAAATAGCGTAAGTCTTTAAATAGTAGGAAATTTTACGCAGGTTGATGTTCTTGTGTATCTAGTTTAGTTAGCCGGTCCCCTGCAATCCTACTAGGAAAAAAAAGCTGTCAACTGCAAATGGGCAATCCCGCGAAACGGGAAAGTTCCCGGGATTGCAGTAATTTAATAATTTATCAGCAATTTTGTATAGTACCTATTTATAAAACTATTATTTTTGTATTCTTTATGAATTGTACTAACTGATAAATAAACAATTTAACGTATTTGCTGTTTCTTTTATTTTGTAAATCTAAGCTAAACATAGAAATAAGAAAATATTCATTACGATTGCAATAAAACTCCAATAATTTAAAAAACTCCCAAGGAATATCACAAATATTTATTTTATTAACATTACAAATAATCTAACACTAACATAACATTAACAACACACAACTTTCTGAGCAAATTATTCTAAAAAAATATTCTAAAAAAAATAGCATTCAAAAAAAAACAACACTCTCAAGAGGCCCCATAGGGGTGGAGGGCACTAAATATTGAAATGGTTAAAATTACACTCTGAGAACAACGACAGTCAGGAAGTCCTTTTGTAAAGTATTTATTTTAAAATAATATTAGATATTAATTATATTCCTACTGTAAATATAGCTACTTTAATAAATAAAAAAAAAAAAAAAAAAACTCACCATGACGTTTAGATTACAACTTGAGTTGATGTGGTAATTTTACGAAAAAATAAAGTAAAAACTTCACAAATACGTAATGTATTATATTTAAATGATTTAGTACTAAATTATCCATTGTTTTCAATCGAAAAACCCACTTAAACACTAAAAAACAACACTAAAACAACACATTTACACGCACACTTAACGGTCGCTGACTGACGCTAACTGTAGTTCGCAACAGACTAAAACGGGCAACGAAATGCCTTCTGGACGATATTATATTACTGTTTTAATAGTTTGTCTCTGTCTTTGGCTATATTAACAAACTAGTAGGAACAGGACAGAAAAGTCCGAAAGCGCAAAAACTGGAGTGTAAAAACAAGAAACGGTTGCGGACCGATGCATACTGCTCTGCAGTTATGCCATTTTGGCGGCGGACCGGCGCATACAGTTTATGCAGCAGGGCGGCTATTACGTTTATTATGTTAGCAGCTTCTGTCTGAAAGTTACAAAATTTTAGTCGGGTTTTTGTTACAGTTTAGCAGAATTGTAAATTGAAGCTAGCAACATCGTGACATAATAAACTCTGATGACAGTGACACTAATGACAGAATGACAGCAATCTGAAGTGTCAAACGCTTAGCGTTCGTATCGTATTGTGCGGCTGCGCGAATTAGCTCCCGGAATCAAAATAACAATAAACACTGTCGAGTGGTGAAAAATGCTCGCAAGTGTCTGCGATGGCCGGACTGAACGTTGCTGAGTGGACGCCAGACCAGGTGGCGGACTGGATATCAGGTTCGTATATTATTGATTGTGTAATGTTGATGTTCGGTCTCAGGTCTGGTCGGTGAGTCAGGCGAGACGCAGCGACTCACGTCGCCCCATAAATTATGGAACGTATTCGTATAATTCATCATAAGGCCTGAATTTAAATTTCACAGAATATTGTGGTTTGTTTGTTTATTAGGATGAATCAATAGTGGGGCTCGCCTACTCTTTCCGGTTGATCTAATTCAACAGCGTTATGCTACAATATTGTCATTTATATAACAGAACTACCAGTTTTGTAATTATTGAATAAGAGAGATTATTTATCAGCTCGCAATGTATTTTGTTCTCATATTGGTCTACATTAATTTAAAAATGATATCCTTTATTTGAATGTAATGAAAAATGAGTACCTTTGTGTTTGAAGTTTGCATGTGGCTTTTACCAATAAAACTTAGGAATATGTTCTGATAAAGGTCTGGGGCCCACTGTTGCCCAATATGTGCCAACACTAAGAGAGAGGGGTCTAAATGGAGCAAAGTTGTTGATGTTAAGATGTGATGACTTGGAGTTCTTGGGTATGCACATCATCGGGCATCAGGAGCTGCTGCTGGAGGCTGTGGAGCATTTGAGGAACTTTGTAAGTTTTGATTTACCATTATTTATCATTAAAAATAAGGTTTATTAAATAAGGTAATTGATTTATTTCATACTATTTGTAAAGTGGACAATATTATTAATTAAAGCAGAAAGTTCTTAAGTCCAAATTTTGAAGTTTTTGGGAAAATTATTTTAACACAGATATTAATCAAGAATTAAACATTAACACAAAAATCAGGTTTAAAGATAAAAGAACAAAATTGGTGTATGGATCAGAAATCATCATTCACCAATAAAAATTGGACATGTTAAATTTTATGTGATCAAAAAGTCTCTATGAAGACTCAGAATTTCTCCAACTGGACCTTTCAAATGTACTTGTTTTAATTGAACAATGAATTTTAAGCTAGTAATGAGAATGTCATCTTCTTGTAAACATTATTTGAGTGACTTATATCACTAAAGAATATATTTCCTAGATGACAATATGTTACATTCACTCCAATGTCTACCTAATGAATACATCAAACAGATTTAATTAACTTTTATTAGTAATACTTCAATTATAAAAGTTGTTTTACCATTTCATAAAATTGTAATCAATGGTTCTTCATATATATTTTATTGAAATGAATGAATGAATGTGAATACAAAGTTTGATGTAGTGGTCTATTTGTTAATAGAGATTTTTATCAATGCATAAAAAAATGTTATTATTTAATGAATAACTTTTCCGACACAAATAATTACTGTATATGCAACCGCAGCTGAACTCTGACATAGATTTAAAAAATGCACAACATTCAATATAACATCACAATGACTCTAATAGAAGTACTAGGAACCACCACTGAGTTTGTTCATGTTAATCTATATTAATATTATAATCCCCACTTCTCTCGCGGCATGAAAACACATCAATGAATGTATAGTGCTTATGAAAATCATATTTTCTTTAAATATTTAATAACTTTTAATTGAATAATGATATATTTTTTTAAAGATAAGAATCAATTAATAAATAAATTGATCAAAATCTTTCCAGTAGTTTTTGGGTGACGCATGCACAATGGCAAACCTCTATCATTTTATTTATATAATGCTAGCTGTGCCCATGGCTTCGCTCACGTGCACTAAAGAATGCCCATGTGAGTCTTGCTCCCCCACTTCTGGCTATTTTAAAGACAAAAATGCTTATTGTGGGTGTTTCTTAGAAGATAGATGTATACTCTCCCACACTTTTTTGTAGGTATTTTTAATGCCTATAATTATGTAGTACATTAATTTGCTATATCTCTTATGGTTACTCAGCATAAGCCATTTAAGCTCCCAAATTGATTCACCATGACCAATTTTTAATTATTATTATTTTTCTAAAATAAAAGTAGCCTAAGTTACTTCCTATATCATCAGCTATCTATCAGTGAAAGTTCCGTCAAAATCGGTCCAACCGTTTCGGAGATTACCCGGAACAAACAGACAGACTGACAAAAATAAAAAAAAATGGACTTTTTGTTATAGGTTTCGTATATACTTTCACATACATTTAGTAAAAAACTTAAATTTTATTAATTGTATAGACGTAACCATGTTAGGGCCTTGCTGTATGTGTAAGCAATAACCATACACTTTGGTACAATATTAAATGCACATCCACTGTTCTTTCTATCATGTATCTGTATGGTACAGGGAAGTACAGCATGGTTGTGTTATGTTAGAGGTGTCAAGTATAAGCTATTATTCTAAACAGTTGTTATAATGGAAGGAATATTTTCTAAACTGGTGGCAGTTTTATTGCCATTCCTGAGTTACATTAATGGAATAAATACAATACATCAGATTAGATTGTGGTGTACCCTTGTGTTGAAATAAAGTTACTATTGAATTTTTATGTGTGTGAAAAATTTGTATATTACAATATCTTACATAAAACTCATACTCTTTACACTAAATATTGATGTGAATTGAATAAACTATTTCTTGCATTTATTACAATTCACTACTTCCTACAATATTAACTGTATATTGATGCGGAACTTAAGTATGTAGTTATGTACTTTTATTATATATTATTAAAGTACATATAAATTTGATAGTCTTCAAAAATCATTAGTAGAAAGAGTCGTAATCAAAATATTTTCATTGGTATTGAAATATTGATGTAGTAGCTACCATTTGTTAGGATCACATGAGTGTAAACAGTCTGCCGCGAACGCGTCGTCTGTTATCTCTCGGTTGTTATCAGTGGTGACGAGTTGACCGTCGCCAGCCGCCGCTCTGCCACCGACTCTAATAATAATAATCGTGAAAGGCGACAGTTGCGCTAGACTACACTGTCCTAGTTTAGATAACACCGCCGCGCCGCCCGCCTCCTCCACTTCATCTGGATTCTCAATTGATATTTAATTTATGTTCGCATCTATCCTAGTCTCCCGATTGATAACAAGAGAATTAGGTGTTTTTAATTTACATTATTTTAACGAGTATGTGAACCGCTTTTCTAATTAAACAATGCAATGTGTTAAACTTATGAGATACAAAAATCGTTGACACTAAATTGTATTCTAATTATTGAAATGGATCTATTTTCTTTGTTGAATCTATACAGAATGATTCTGTTATAAATTATTTTGTTATTCTTTTATATCTGGTTTCGGAGGTTTCTTATCAGAAATGGAGGTGTTTTCACAAATGCTGTTGGTTTTATCATTTATAAGTGTACTTCATAATGTCTTCAATAATCGTTATTAAAATTTAATTTAATTCTATAAAACTATGTATTCATGAATATTATTTCAAAAATTTACACTTAACACTTAACAGTATTTAAATGTAAATCATAATAACAAACACTATCTAGTTTATTTAATGTACGTTATCTTATTATATTAAGTGAGCAATTCTTGTATATATATTAGGTCGGGGAAAAAGTGGGGGAAAAAGTGTTTTCGCGTAACGTAGGTATGAACTTGTTATAAAATTTCTTTGGCTGTACTATCTGTATCTGACTGGTTTTGGTAACATTAAAAATAAACAATCAAAAATAAAAAAAGTTGTTTCCCGCTATTTTTCATTTGTTTTTCTTCCTCTAAAAATGAGTGAATCTAATGAAGAACTTCGATACATTTTAAAATATTATTACAAAAAGAGCAAAAATGCAACTCAAGCAGCGAAAATAATTTGTGATGTGTATGGACCTAATGCAGTGTCAGTAAGAGTAGCACAAAGTTGGTTCAAACGTTTTCAGTCCGGAAATTTTGATGTTAAAGATAAACTTCGCTCTGGTCGCCCTGTTACGAATAAAATGGACGCCATTTTTGAAAAAGTGGAGCAAGATCGACTTATCAGTAGATACGATGTAGCTAAAGATCTGGAAATTGACCACAAAACACAGTTTTAACCCATTTGAAGAAAGCTGGCTATACCAAAAAGCTCGATATTTGGGTGCCACACGAGCTCACTGAAAGTATCCTAATGAACCGTGTACTCATTTGTGATTCATTATTGAGACATAATGAAACCGAGCCGTTTTTGAAGAGATTGATAACTGGCGATGAAAAGTGGATCACGTACGACAAGAACGTGCGAAAAGGTCGTGGTCTAAGATCGTCCAGGCTTCACAGACTGTAGCTAAACCTAAGCTAACTCGAAATAAGGTGATGCTGTGTGTATGGTAGAATTGGAAGAGCATTGTTCCTTATGAGCTTTTACCGCCCGGCAAAACCATCGATTCGGATCTCTACTGCCAACAACTAATGAGATTAAAGGAAACTATAACGCTAGCCACTCAGCAAAAATTAAGAGAGTTTGGCTGGGAGGTGTTAGTGCATCCACCATATAGCCCTGACCTTGCACCTTCACATTTTCACCTGTTTCGGTCTCTTCAGAATTCTTTAGGTTCTGTAAGGTTAACATCAAGAGAGGACTGCCAAAACTATTTGTCGCGTTTTTTTGATCAGAAATCCCAAAGTTTCTACAGCAACAGGATCATGTGTCTTGCTACAAAATGGCAGAAAGTCATCGAAAAAAACGGCACATACATACTGTAAATAAATGTAAATAAACTTAAAAAAAAATGTGTTGAGTTTTCATATAAAAATGCGAAGAAACTTTTTCCCCGGTCTATTATGTAATGATGAATGAAAGAAGAATGACTAAACAAATTTATGATGCGAGTATGAAAGGAATCGTGGGAAGAGGAAGGCCTAGACGAATATTTATCGATCAAATCGCAGACGTTCTGAAGAAAGGTAAGGTCAAGAGTACTGTAAACCGACGAGCATACATGAAAAGATTAATGAATGTTGAAGAAGCGAAAGAGGTATGCCAGGGTCGTAGCAGGTGGAAGGACGTGGTCTCTGCCTACCTCGTTGGGAAATAGGCATGATTTATGTATGTATTATGTAATTGGTTTCTCGGAAACGGCTCCAACGATTTGGATGAAATTTTGTATTTAGATAATGTTTTGCATTACAAGTTTATCTAGGTAGGAATTTTTTCTTTTTTTTTTAATACCGAGCATAGCTCGGTCGCCTAGTTATTATGAATAAACAGTGATAACATTAACTTGTTTAAAAAAAAGCTCTCGTATCTCGAAAATCTCCTTATCATCAGTCTTTTTCTACTTGCTCTAGGATTAAAACCTCTTAAATTTTTAGAGGATTAATACCAACCATGTCTACCTGTACCTGTATATGCCTGTAATACCAATACTTTTTTTGTTGTTTTAAATATACACAGATAAGACTACTACAGTCTGTTTCAGATAAGTTTACGAGAAGTGTAAATAAATTTTCGGTTAATTTGGTATTGGACAACTACAGTACTGTGTAAAATTACAAAAAAATATTGTGGTTGTAATTACGGAGAAAGTTACAAATTTGATTTTAAAATTACATAAACTGCATTGTTATTTTAATGTTATCTATGTATATCGAAGTCTCTTCTTTAACCTACATAGGCAATGTAACATCAAAATATACAACTAATTACTTATGAAAGTCATGGGTTGCGTAAAATTACAACGCATGATATGTACGATTGGTAACTAACAACGTATTTCGTAATAATATAAAACAAATACACAGAAAAAGCTTTGTATCATTACAATAGGTACCTGATTTAAACTTTGGCTAAATATATTGTCTATTAGTTTCCAATACATTTTTTATAAAATTACCATAGAAATTTTTAACAGTAGAATTTTCTTTAAAATCGTAATAAATAAATTCTTTCTCTAATATTAGGTACTATTGATTTTTACAAATTTTCCAGTTTTCTTTTGAAGCGGTATTCTGGTACAGTAACATGTCACCGTAAGTTAATAAAGGACTCTATGAAAGACATAAAATATAATAAATAATATTTCTATAATTAAAAAAAAAAAAAAAAAAAATCCAAATAAATGATGAATTTTCTTTTCCTAGGAGCTAACAATGTCCAGAAAGTGAAATAAAATGCTTAAAATAATGGTTAGTTGTTCATTGTGAATGATATTAACTGTTGTTGTGGTAACTCCTCAGCAGTACGAGCTGTCCCGCGAGTGCGTGCAACAGCTGGCGGTGCGCGTGTCAGTCGTCGCGACGACCTTGGCGCGCACGCTGCGTCACCACACGGACGCGCGGCTCGAGACGCAAACGCTGGCTGACGTAGCGCGTACCGTGCAGGCTGTCAAGCCGCTCGTCTGCTGGCTCGACCGGTGGCCGGGAGGAGCGGGCGGAGCGGGTGTCGCCGAGCGCAAGGCCGCCTTGCTCCGTATCGCGCTTGAGGCTGCCACCTGCGCTCAGCGTGATCGGTTTGCGGAACAGCCTGCGCGCGCTGTGGCCGCCGCTGCCGCAGCCGCTGCCGCCGCCGCCGACTATCTCGTGCAGGAGGTGTCCGAGCCGGCGGCGCTACAGCCTAGCGCCCTGGACGCGGTGTCGCTACGGCAGCGCGGTCGTGCGCTCGGCTTCGCACTCGAAGCGTCGTGTTGCGGGCACGCACAGCTCGCCGACGTTCGGTTCGGGTCGCCGGCGCACGCGTCCGCTGCGGTGCACGCCGGTGACGAGATCGTGCAGGTGGGCACGCAATGCGTCGTCGGCTGGCCACCTGACGAGGTGTTGGCGGCTTGTACGCGTCAGCAGGACCTTGCGCTGCGGCTGCGGCGGCGAGGAGCTCGCCCGGCTCTGCCGCTGCATGCGCGTCGTCGCCGAGAACCGCCAATGCCGCTCCCGCTCCCGCTACCTGATTCTCCACCCCTCAGGTCAGTCATCATGGTCTAAGATTTAGGTTCGGTAGACCTACCCCCATCCAGTTCACTAATAAAATGTAATTTTTATGCAATATTATTTGTTGTTATTAAACAAAATGTAATAAGGTTGCCATTCCATATATATCCAAGTTTATTATTATTTAAATATGAAGATGTGTTTTTTTTTAAATTCACTAATAGAGAGTAACTAACATAAATAAAATGCTAAAGTAAGGTTGGCTTCATTTTCCATGCAATAATCGAAGAATGCCAGGTATAAACAGGTAAGCGTGAATTATTAATTTACCGTCATCGAGTTTCCTTACAAAATAATATTCAAAACCGCACTATAACATAGTTTTTGAGACTTTAATTCGCGACAACCCTAAGATTTGCTACTTTCACTAAGGCAACCCTATATCATCGTGTTTGAAATATTATTATCTACATTTTGAATATAATTTTGTCAGGAAACTCGATGAGGGTAAATTATTAATTCACCCTTACCTGCTAATATCTGGCAACCTTTCATTATTGCCTGAAAAATGTAGACAACCTTACTTTAGCGTTTTATTTACGATAGTTAATCTCCATTGGTTTTAAACTACATGAGAGTAGTTTATTTTATGAATTAATATTTAATTAAAAATAGACTTGCAGCAATATGGAATGGCAACCCTATATTATACATTTTGTTTAATAACACATATTGCATAAAAAATACATTTCATCAGGAAACTCGATGAGGGTAGGAACCGAACCTGTATCTTGTACTATCATAGTTTGTCTGCAGCAGGGATGTCAGGAATGACATATTTTGGACATTCGCGAACACGAATGAGGTTACGAAAGTGCGAATGCGAATACTTTTTTTTTTTTCCTTTATTTTAGGCTTAGTCGCTTGGGCGACTATGTTGCCTGTGTAATTTAAACTTCACAAGACAATTTCCAAACAACATAAAACCAATATTAACAATTACTTAACTTAATTTTAAATAGCTCCCTAGCAAAAAAAGACGAAGGGTCGGCCAAAATGGAATTATATATACCAATGTGGAACGAACCAGAAGCATTAAGTTTAGACATTGGAGATGGCGTTTTATGCATCATAAATGCGAATTTTTTCGATGGAATGTGTACCGAGCGTAATCTCATTCCTGTTATGGCTTCTTGCCGAATGCGAATACTTAGAAACATTAGAAAATGCATAAAATAAAGCTGAATTTGATCTTAACATTTTTCCCTATTGGGCGTTATCTCAGTGACTCGTATATAAGGCCGGCTCCATTTATAATTGCTTACTCAGTGCACTTGCAGGTAGAGCATTGAGATACTTGTGAGCAATATTTGCCAATTTGTCATATTTATTTTAATTTTTCTTCCAGTTAAGAGGGTTTTCCTTGAGAGAGGTTTTTTTTCAAATATGCATTCAATTCAGTTTTGATTTTTCACAGCAGCGTGTCTTCAGGTCAAGATTGCACATCGGTGGCTTCCTTGCTTGAGGAATTCAGGATTACTCGTAACGCACTCATTCATAAACCATTCACATTAAATGATGGGAATGTGAGTGGTGAAGCGAATGTTTAAAATTATTTGAATTTTTCACATATGCGAATACGAACATTCGTAACATCCCTAGTTCGAACTGGTGATGAAACTTGTATTATTTTCCGTCACAATAAAATGTACGTTCGACAGTGAGCGCAGTGTTACGTGTGCGGTGACACCAGTGAACGCGTTGAAATGCAAGCGGAGCGGCCGTGGGGATGGGCGTGGCGGCGGGCAAACTCGCTGCACCGGCCCTGCTACCGGTGGGGGAGGGGGGCCGCGCGCGCGCTGACTCCGCCGGGGACTCCTCAGAGGATAGCGAGCCGCTGTCGCCGCCCGCCTCGCCCACGCATCCGCTCCTTGACCATAACAGGTAAGTAGTATGCCTTATAAAATAAAGTGCTTCAAGATACTTTCCATGTGATTGATAATGTCGATTGTCGGGCAGGATGTACCCGAGCAAGCGCCGCGGGATGACCCAGCGTCGGCACTCGGTCAGCGGCGGCACTCCTCGCGCACGTAGACCTCACCACCACATGCACCAGGTTCACACCTACACATAGTTTAGCCTAGCAAAATGTAAACATTAATAATAATAGAATAATATAGTGACCCAAAGTTTACCGGTGTTGGCAGTTCTGGCAGGAGCTCCGCGAACAAAAATGGAGCGGCAGCGTCAGCACGAGCCCCGCGCCCGGCGACGACGCCGCGCTCTACGCACGTGATAAGGTATAACATCATACATGTCCAATCATTGATTGCTACATGTTATTTATATGAGAATTGAATCACATGTCGGCACGTGTTGACAGGCAGTGTCCTACAGCACGGGGCTAGAGTTGTCACCGCGGCCGCGCACCTGTCTCGGCGTGGTGCCGGACCGTGCGGACCCCCCGCTGGACCCTCACGGTGACCGTGGCCGCGGTAAACTTGATAAAAGTCATTCGACGCCCGCATACGACTTCGACGCGTCCTTGGAGGAGCCCGGGCCCCTCGTGGCGCAAGTCATTCCCGAGTCCCCCACCGCGCCCGCCGACAGTCCCACCGTGCTCGTGCACTCCGCCGAGAAGGCGGACCAAATCCTTGATTTCAAGAAGTCCAGCTCGCAGATCGGAGAAGCCATCCTGCAACAACGCACTCGCCGTGGTAACGACGACGAACCCTCGCACATCAGGCTCGATGTCGAGAATGGATTCGCGCTAAAGCCGGACGCTTCTGTTCATTCGCTGATGCGAAACGTTTCGGATGCGTCTGAGTCCACGGATGCCTCCGAATCCGGACACCTGCGCGTGAGGCCTGCCGTCAGAGTGTGTCCGAGTGGAGGCTCCGAGGTAAATATAGCCAGTCTAGACGTTGAAGGGACAGGGGAGCGGGACGAGTCCACAACGGAGAAAATCTTGGAGACTATAAATATAGCAATGATGGAGCACAGGCGGCGCTCTATACTGGACGGACGAGCGATAGAGAGCGCCAAGGTCACCAGGCTGCCCACCGGAGACCGCGGGAACGAACATGTTGCAGAAGAATTGAGAATAAACATTCCCAGGTAGGTCGTTGATTCAGTCATTCACATCATTCATTTGCAATATGTCGTAAAGTGGGTGATAGTACGCTGTTTTTAAGTTCGCAAACTTACTCGGCTCGACGTCGCGTCGCGTCGTTGACACACGTGTAGCTTGTTCACAGTGTATAACGATGCTGTCGGCAGAGTAAGCTTTGTCTTATTTAGGAATTATATCAATTCACCAGTATAAATAATATACGCTCTCTAACATTAAGTTACAATTTCCACCTAGCTTTAAATCAAATTGATTTTTGATACGTAAGTCGGAAGTCGAAACTCTCGCGAACTACTTTATCCGCGTGCGCTGGCGTAATGGTTAATGATACGTAAATACTTTAAAAATACCACGTAAAAATAAATTCTATGGCAGGCGTACAATATCTTTCACGATACCTGACATTATTAATAAAATACCACTGGACGTTAGGGATTCAATAAATAATAAAAACATGAAATACAAATTTAAAGATTATTACATCAACTCTATTGTATAAGTATAGTAAATTATAATATTTTAACAGAACGTTAGGTTTAATACTATACATATGTATATTAAGAACAGTGTTCGCATAAATTATGTTAGATGGCGTTGTAGCCATCCATAATAACTTAATCAACAACTGTAGCTGTCTACCAATCGGAAGTCGGAGCGATCGCGATCGCTCTGAACAAACAACAAAACCAACTGTCAAAAAAAGTCTGCAAACTAACGTCTGTTACAGCAAGTCTATTTTATAATTTGAAAATCTTTAAAGGGCTATTTCAAACAGCAATGCGTTGAACAAAACCTCAGGCCATGGCATGCTAAGACAAACCCCAGAGGTTTTATAGGATGCCTATAACAATAACTATTATATAAATTTATTTGTGAAATAAATAAATAAATAATAATAATAATTGTTCTACAAAAATATTGGCCATTAGTATATATAAAAAAAGTCAGCGATAGCATATTATGTATATCTCTTATACATAGGCCACAATAAGGATTTTTGTAATTATTATTTTGTATGTTTGGACGCATAGTTCGAGAGATAATGCAAAATTAAAATAATGCAATATTGAACTCGGGTCTATGTCTATAGTAGTTAGCGGCGCGAACGAGCCGTGCGATGCAATGGCGCGATGTGACCATCTGGCCGTCAGATAAAAATATTACATAAACTGAAGTATTATAAATTATCAATCAGTGACTTCTTCAAAATTTTATGTGGGTGAAACCGCGGGTCACAGCTATTTTATTATACGCCTGAAACTTCATATTTTTGCCTTATTTCAAACAGATAAGTAGGGAAATTATTCATTTTAACTAGACTATGAATCAAAACTAAAAAATTACACAAATGTCAACTACCACAAGCGTTGCGCACCCACGGCCAGTCGAAACAGAGTGGTGGCTCGCGACTCGCGGTGATGACGGACGTACGAGCCAAGACGGGCTACGAGTAATATTTCAAACTTGTTGGATCGCCGACAAACTTACTCGGCGGTTTTAAAGTACGCGTACTTAGGATGACACGCGGGCGAGTAAGCTCGTCGAGTCATAAGTACGCGCACTTACTCGCGCGTGTATCACCCCTTTAAGTTAATAATTGCAGGAAATTTTATTAACATTCTTAAAATAAATTTCGACGTTAGAAAATATTATTTCTCAAACATGCATGGAAATATTGTCATTATTTTCGAAAAAAAGAACACGCGAAGTATTGAATTTACGGACATGTTAAGAATGATAAAAGAGATTCAATCAAAAAGTATTTAATAACCCCAGCGCCCCGTTTCATACAACATTGCTGGAGCGTTGTAATGTTCCAAATTCAAAAAACGCTCCTGCAATGGATTTGATTTTCTTTATCCGTAAATTCGATACTTCGCGTATTCTTTTTTCGAAAATAATGACCATATTTCTATGCATGTTTGAGAAAAGTACTATATATGCATCGGCGGAAATGGCAATTGTCTGTCTCGTATTAGTGCTCAAGCACTTAGATTAGAGTCAGGCTCATACTCGACCTGCAATTGCCTATTTCATGGCCTTTGCAATAATGTACTATTTTGACAATAGAGGACTTGGTGTTATGATTACTTTAATGTTTATAAGTACTGGCTAGCATGTTACTGGACAGTGGACACTGAAAGTAGTGGTTCGGAGTTCTCAGAGCAGTCTTTTAACAATGTTTTCCAGGTACCCGTACCTCCGAAGCGTATCGAGTCGGTCGTCGCGCTCGGACACGCCTCCCGAGCCGCCGCCACGTCCCACCCCTCCGGCGGGTGCGGGGGGTGGAGCCGGCGAGTTCGGCGTGCTGCGTGCGTTCCCCCGTACACCGGACCGCAGTGAGCCCACGTCACCGTTGAAACCTATCAGGCCCATCGATGCAGGACAGGTCTGACACCTTCATCTTGCTATTCATTGTGACTGCATGCCCGCCTGGCTAGCTACCACCCTCAAGTTGAAAATCTGTTCATCAAGCACCTATATAGGTGTGTTCCAGCAGCTGCACTTGAGAGCCAGTATTACCATCAGGCTTATCGTATCATCATCTTGGGCCACATTGTCACTTAACATCAGGTAAACCCAAAGGCTAAACCTGAAGTATTAAAAAATATATTGTTTTGTGTGCAATTCACACGTGGTAGAAATGAAACTTTCACATTTATGTTTTTTTTTTAAATTCAGAAAATGATCATATTTACACTAATTTAAAGTTTATGAAAATGTACATACAAGTACTCAAAATCCTTATTCACAATATCATTTTAAATTAAGGCATGACCTTGCACATTTGAAATATCCATGGTAACCTAACACAATATCAATCAGTAACAGAATGTCATAAGTGTTGTCTAAAAAGTTTTTATTTCGTGCCTTTTTGGTGAGATAATAAAATTAATTATTGCGTGGCAACAAACCTCTTTTGTACCATTTTACCATTGCCTAAAACTTTCCTATCTCATTTTCTCCCACGTTAAATCTTATGAATTTATGTGTGTCTCTTTTTACTATCGCATTCGCTTTTTCGTTTCATCTACTTTCAAATCACAATGATGCTAAAGAAGTTTTCACTTCAAAAGAAAGAAAAAAACAAGTCCTATAGTATATGTATAGGTTTTTTTGGTGATAATTAAGTCATAAAATTTTATTGCAGATCTCTGTGCCGATTCGGCATATAACGAAACACGATATCCGGGTGATACCGAGCGAGCGGCACGAGCTCCCGCCTATCAACAGCGAAGTAGAGCCCCCCACTCCGACAGCCTCGCTCCGCAGGGGGGGCTCGGGGGACATCGTGATGGGAGCGCATGCGAATTCAGATGTAACGCCAACACGTGGGACTGGCTCTATCACCCACCAGCGCCGTAAGGGGTATTTTCCCTACATCTAAATCCAGAAGTCTGAAGAAAAAAAGCTCCATTCTTGCGAGTGAGTAACTACTGTTATTAGTCTAATATTGCTAATATTTTAACTCATCATAATGTACCAGAAGGTCTCTGTTTAGAACTGCTTCTTTTATAATATCTTTAACACAAGTTTGATATTTGAAAACATGTTACTGTGTTGGGTTATTATAGAATGTCGTGCTTTTTTTAATTGCGCGTGTGGTAATTTTTATGAAGTTTGTTCATTTTGTTTAATATGAAAAGCTTGAACTATGGGACGAGATATGCCCATATTGCAGTCATTCGAACTGTACGTAAAATTGTGTTTTACAAGGTTACAAGTAACCTCGCTACGCGGGAAATAGTTTGTAACAATCTTAAACATGACCGACTTTTGATTTGACTGTGACTCCCTGTAGCGACATCTACATAGCGACATCTATCGAGCCACATACGTCGCATCCTACATCGCGCTATAGAAATTAACTCTTCAATTGATTATATATATAAGAACCCGACTACAACCGTTGGGCAGCTGCCCGCCAGACATAACACCCGTCTGGTCGGAGGATCCTCCCTTTTCTATGGCGGATGAGGAACTTTACTCTCTGTTCCTCATCTTCGCTAAACTCTTCTTCCTACATATTCCTTGATAATTGGCCTGTAGGGCTTCTCCCGTCAACGCGGACTCCGATATAGGTTAGTAAATTGTTGTGACTTAGTTAGCCCTGCGAACTGCAGGAGTATTCTGTCCATCCTAATAAAAAGCTCGGATGATTCGGTCTTCCACTTCGCTTCAGTATGTATTCCTGAGTGTTTAGTTGGGGGCGTAACAATATTTATTAACGATATAGCTAATTATATGTATCAGTTTGTGATTAATATTTAATTGTATCAAATATTAAAACCATTGATTAAATTTACAAGTTAGATTTGATTCAACACATAAGTATTGCTAATATAAAATAAGGCTTGTAAAATCGCTGTTTGGAAGGCAGGCTTGATAAGGGTATGTGTGATGACGCCTGGCAGATGTGAAACATCGAAGGGTGTCCTATTGTGTCCCGACAATTTCCCTGTGGTGGTCCTTGGGGGGTCTCGTGTGGGTCAGGGGTCCCTAAGGGTGTCCCGATGATTTCCCGGGGGGGGGGGGGGGGGGGGTCCCCAAAGGGTAGCCCGACAACTTCCCTGTGGGGGCTCCCGTGGGGTGTTATTGGTGGAAAGTCGGGGGTCCCAGAGGGTGTCCCGACAATTCCCCTGGGGGGGGGTTAGTGATTATTTTCATAATTCATAGTAAATATATTCCAGCATATAGCGTGGCGATGCCTCGCCTATAGATGTTTCACATCAAATTGAGCTTCACTTGAATGTGCAATTTTGACAGTTTTGAAAATGAACAGATGCATGCAGACAAAACGAACATTACTAAATTTATAAAATCTTGTTTAGAAATATTTAGGATTATGCAAAATATGTTAGAAATGCTTTAAATGATTTAAAATTTGTATGTTTTAAAAACTTTATGTAATATTTTGTGAATTTGTTGTTTATGTTCCTGGTTTAGTTTTGTTTGGCGACTCCCCTCGCATGGAAGTCTCACATTGATTAGCTTACAATTACAAAAGCAAGTTCATTAATTACGTTTTATGAAAACATTAAATATCAATTGTAATCAGTTTAGTGAGTAAATGTGTGTGTTTGTGTGTGCGTGTGTACAGAGAGGCGCGCGGTGCCTGCGCGGGCGCTGTCTGCGCGGGGCGCGGCGGGAGGGGCGTGGCAGCGAGTGCGCGCTGGGGGCGGGGCGGCGCAGGCTCGCTGGGCGCGCAGGCACCTGGTGTTAGCGCACGGGCTCCTGTACGCATACCGCGCGCCCGACTCCTCTCGCGCCGCCTGCATGATCCGCCTCGAGGGGTTCACCGTCTGCGCAGCTAGCGAGGTGCGGTCGCGCGACCACGCCTTCAAGGTCTACCATACCGGTACCGCGTTCTACTTCGCGGCCGACTCACGGGACTCCATGTTAGCATGGATCCAGCTGATCCACCGCGCGACCCTTCTGCCGGCCGGCCCCGTCACCTCCGCCGCCCCCACCACTACCGACGCTAAGGATCGCTACTCGGAGACAGACTACTCCGAAACAGAGTCGGACGAGCGTGACCGCGACCGCGACCGGGACAAGTCCAAGTTCGGCTCTCTGAAGAAGCTGACGCACCGCATGCAGCGCAGCGAGTCGCAAGAAAACGTCACGCACTCTTCCACCAGCTTAGATAGGAAGTATCTAAGGTTTTTCTCAAGGAACAAGGGCAAAGACGACACTAAAGCGACCAAGGTAAACAAACAAACAGCGTATTTACACGACTGCCCAAAAAAGGAGTGTAATGTTTCCAGGTTTCATGTATATGAGTTACTTTATTTCACCATAACAATTAAATTCATGAACAGATTTCGATTTATGGGATATCGTTAGAATCTTTACACCATCCCGAGTGACACTGGATACTAAAATAACAAATAAGATTTCTTCTATTATTACAATATAGGTATTAAATTGAAGGCATTGATGAGCACGAGGCAGTCGAGTATGTTTGATTTCTTTAAATAGGATTATTAATTTACAGCTGGTGACTGTGTAACGGAGACCGATAAGTTAAAGTTTTGTGATAATAATGATGTCTGTACAGAGCAAGCAAGGCGTACCGGTCCCGACAGAGCAGTACCGCAGCTATCGGCGTGTGCCGGCGCCCCCCGAACCTGCCCCCCGCCCTCCAGACCCCACGCACTATATACACGCCTCTAACCCAAACCTGCTCGACTTCGAGAAGACCGATTTTGTCGCCAAGCCGCCGCTTCAGGTGCCCAAGCCGAAGCCCAAGGTGAGGTCCATTCCGATCAGTATAAGCTAGTTTACGCGGCCGGCTATGTTACTGATGTAATGTGGTTTACTTTTTTCGTGTTAACAAACACTGCCTAAAAGATTTTTATGCTAGATTAATAAAACTGTAGTACCTGTCTGTACGTCATGTATTTTTTTTCCCAATTTTATATATTTTATATTCTGCTGAAACAGCACAAAGACTTAAAAAAAATTGTCTGTCTATTTGCATTTAACTCATTTAACTCAAAAGCGTTTACTAATTATAATGAGTTTTTATGAGCAATAAATTTATTAATACTCAACTTCTGCTGGTCTTTTAATTCTTCAAAAATGTTTCTTTATTATTTACTAAATAAAGTTTATTATTATGCATTCGTAAATATAATTGTTTATTGTGAACATTAAAAAGATGGTGATGTTCCTAAAATGACATTGAAAGGCGGAGAAATCTTGCGGGCTGGTAACACTGGAGCAGTTCATGCTGGAGAAGCAGGCGGAGGAGCGCCGGCAGGTGTACAGCGAGCGCGTCCTGCTCGGCGTCAGACGGACCGGCTCTGCGCTGAACCCGGCATCCTCTGTCCAGCAGCACCAGCATCACCATTCCGACTTGCAACGGCAGTTGCATGATATAGGTTATATTTTTTATACTCTCGTATAGTCATTAGCACTAACGAACAATCCAAATATGGGGCATTTTTTTTAAATCCGTAAAGAGATGTTCTAAATTGAAATGTATGTTTTTTAAATATATTTATAACAGCTCGGCTCTATGACGACGGTAAGCACAACACGGTCCAAACACAACGGCGACCACCAAGGGATCTAAATCCATCGGTGGTTTATGATTGTTCAGCCATAACTATTTTGTTTATGAACCTATTTGGATGATTCTTTTTTCGTTACGTGGTCCTATTTTAACTTCATTGACAAAGGACCTTCGATTTTGAAGATACATCAACGAACTCATTAAAATAATTGGTTTTCCTTTTTGCTAAAAATTGCCAAGTTACTAAAGTACGTAACCTTCGTAACAAGTTATTACTTTTTTTTTTGTTGTCGTCGGTCTACGTGCTGACATAATTATATTCCGTCCTAAGAAATAATCGATTAATCGATATTTTTTAAATAACAATTGATATCTTCCCCATGCCCAAAAAAAATACGAGGTTGTACCAATATAGTATATGAGTAGCAAGTGAGCATGTAGAGATTGGTCCATGGTCACTTGTAAACAAGTTTATGCAGGATTCCAAACCGTATGTGAAGTTACTAATCCTTAGGATGAACGCTTTGTATGTCAGTTAAGTGCGCGCCGGCTACAGAATAGGATACATCAGCGCCAGTTCTGTACACGCGGTAGAAAAAAGTCTGCGATGGTTTTTTTTGCAGTCAATTCTTGCAAATATTCTACCAAGTTTCGAAAAGTTCAAGAGTATTGTAATCTTTATTGCTGGTTAAACATTGCTTTATTGGATAATCAATAATAATCGATTGCTTATTTTAGTACGAATATGTTATGTCAGTTAGTGAAGTGAAGTAAGTGAAGATGACAGCGTAAAAAAAGGTCATCGCGCGTTTCGATGGTTTCCGTACCTTACCAACTTGACGAGCTAATAAATTACTAAAAAGGAAACAAAAACCCGTCTGCAACAATAACATTTGACTGAATAAATAATATTTTTCTATTTTTGCTTTTTGTTTGATTCCCAGACGCTGTACTTAAATATTATATAGTCTTCTCACTGTAGGCAATCCCACAGTTAAGACAAATCTAACGACACCTCGAATGCTAAAATACGTCAAGCAGTTTAGGCTTCAGAATTTACCAAAGAAATAGACATACATAACATACGCTCGAAAACACAACCCTCTTTCGCAAACGAGTATTAAAAAAGGTTGTTTGCGCTAATCTTATACCCTATATTATCTATTGGAAATCAAAAATCGATTAACTGATTGTTCTAATGACTATTGATTCTTAATCGACGTTTCATCGACACTGGTAATAATATATTGTTTTGGTTTCCAGTACCGGACGTGATCTACGGAGAGGTTCCTCGTCCCCCCACGCCCCCCGCGCAACACACCGCCCACTCAGTAACCGGTAGCGACGGGTCAGTTTCACCCCCTTGTTACTGTTGGCCTACACGCAACACGTGTACTGACATTCGTGGTGAATGTTTGCAGATACGAAAAGATAGTTTACATCGGGTCGGCGAGTCCACTCCCCGCGGCCCCCGCACCGGATCGCTGGCGGGACTCCCTGCGCAGGAACGACAAGGTACCGCACCACTACCACGATTACTGATATCTATATTAATAAATCTGAAGTTATGTTTGTACTGATTTTTTTTCATAGTTTTCCGAAGATATTGCTGTATAAAGAACTCTGATCACGAATATGCCTTACATTTTTTTTTCTGTAACTCTTTTGTTGAAATGTTGTTCACGGGATATGTATACGCGGGCGGACCGCTAGTATGTGTATAAGTTTAATTAACTTTCTAGACATTATAGACGGTGTCTTATAGTTTATTTGTAATACCCGAAGATCATATTAATAATAATAAACTGTTCCGCGTTTACGTCGTGCAGATAACAAGTTAACATTATAAATATAAATGTATTCCATAACAAGGTAAATTAAAAATATGTTAAACCCCCGACACAATTGAGACCATTCCAGTGAGTCCAAATACCATATCTCTGCTGTAAGTTAAGTGTCTTACGGATTCCAGATAACGCTGCAGCGTCTGGTCAACGGTTTTCTAATATCATTGAAGTAATACCAAATCTCGAATCGATCAGACCAGTTGAAGATGCTCATATCCATTTTTAGCTTGAAAACCGCATCCAAATCGGTTCACCCGTTTATTACCACAGACAGACACACTGTGTAGTGGTCAAACTTATAACAACCCTTTTTTGCTGCGTCAGGGTTTAAAAAGTAGTTGTTAATATTACAGTTCTGTTACCAATGTGCAAATGAAATAAAATACAGGTTCACTCGGCGAGCGGGAAGGAAGGCGGAGTAGGTTCCGGCGTGCCGTGCCCCTCCCCCGTGCCCCCGCCCGTTCCGCTACCCCTGCCTGCGCGCTCATCCCCCGATAGGTATACTCGAACATGTATTAAATAAGTGTTGCCAGGCTTTGATTTCCCTCTAAATTAAGGTGGATTGCGGGTAAAGAAAAGTACAGGTGAATTTATCGAGTAAAAAATAAACAAGCAAGGCATTCTGCGAATTTCGAAGAGGTGGTTTATTATTTTTGTATTGTACCAATTCAAAATAATTCCAAGAGATCGAAACACAAGTTTTCGTTGAAAAGATCGCCCAGCTCAGAGACATAAATATTTTGCTTTAGTTTTAGATTTAACTAAGAAATGAACTCACAAATGTACCTAGAGAGTGCGAGGGGGCGCCACCGAGTCGCATTGTTCCTATTTATTTACTTACTTCAACATATAATATGTAAAACATCGAATGAAACGTAAGCAACTGCTTTAGTTAACATGCTAAATGATTAAAAAGGAAACAATTGTTTTTTGGATTTTTGCTTTTTATTTGCATTTCAGTGTACCGTTAAATTTGTATATTTGTTATAAAAATTGCTAATATTGAATCTAACACAATTTTTTAGTTTGAGGAGACGTCATTAGATATATTCTTTGTAAATAAATATATTGACAAAGGGAAGGATAATCGAGTTTGCTTCTGTTTGTTTCAAATGTTATAACATATATGTATTTTATGATGTTTCGAATAAAATAATTGGTTGGTGGTTTATCAGATGGTGCGTTTCGGCCAGCGTGGGCGGCGGGGCCGGCGGAGGTGCAGGGGGCGGAGTCATGAGCAGCACCACAGGGCCGGGCGTGTCCCGGCTGCGGTTGATGTTCAGCGCGCGCACTCAGCGCGACCGCCCCCAGGTACTGCATTTTGTTCTCCCGTGTTTCAAATCATCCTTAACTATGTATTATCTATATTAATAAATCTGTAGTCGGTCTTTTCATGTAATATTATTTACAAATTTCCTGATAGGAATACAAAATACGAATATGAAAATTATTTTCACTTGTCTGCCTGGATTCTTATAAAATTTTGTTCACGGGCAGCTTGTGTCATTGGTCAGTTGATAGGATATAAGAGTTTTTAATAATACTTTTAGAAATCGTAAAAATAATTAAATTTAAATAAAATTACGAGATGAAAATAATAATTACTGTTGTAACAAAAGTGCGTGCAGCTACGTATATAATATAATGATTTAATTTTATTACTATGAATGTAATTGTATTGAAATGTATTGATTATGAATTGTATTGTATTATTGTATGAACGTTATATCACCGAGAGGGATTGGTCACTGGCGGCATCTTAGCGAGTCCTGCATGTCGAGTGTAAACTTGTCGATAACGTTCTATTAGGCCTGTTCATTTGTTTGTGTTCAGGCGGTGAGCGGGGCTCCAGGAGCGAGTGCCCGGCGCTCGTCGAGCTCGGCGGGGGCGGGGGCGGGGGGGGGGGCGGGGACGGGGTCGCCGCTGCGTAACCTGAGCCACCAGTACCCGCACCTGCAGTGCCCGCCCACCTTCCACCCGGAGACGTACTCGCTCGCGGCGCTCTCCCCGCACCACGCCGCGCCCCCGCCCACGCCGGCGCCGCTCACGCCCCGCACGCCGCCGCGCACGCCCCCGCGGCACCGTTACAACTGACAACGCAACTCTAGCAGTGCGGTATGAGGGGAGGGGGAGATTCAACTTAAACGTTAACTTTGTAAGAACGCCCAGTATTATACACAATAGCGTGAAGTTGCGTTGAACGTTGCTCTCTGTACCGAGAGACGCGACTCGCATGTCGGTCGCTATTTTATTTCACAACAATTTTTATAAAATATTACGAGTGAGTAAGCGATTGTTTGAAAAAGCATTAGATGTATATTGCAGTGTCTGTGTCTATTATATCGACGGTGGAAATACAAATTGACTAACACGAGTTAAGTTTGTTATATACGCGTTACATGGTCAATTTCTTTTATTTTAAAATAAATTCACTATAAACACTCACTCGTTCCATTATAACATGTAATATTACAATTAAATTTTATGTCTGTAATTAACTAATTATTTATTACAAGTTGTCATATTTTAATGTACTCGTATGTACTTCCAAATGTATACATTTAAGGATTTGTATCAAATATATTCATAAGTTTTAGCGTTATATAGTTTTGATAAAATTATTTTTATATTATTATCATGATGAATGCATTTCGGTGTGCGGTGGCAGGCAGCGACCTCACTCGATAAGCGGGATTTATAACTAAATTACTTTGTTTGTAGGTACCTTTAAAGCTAGCGAGTGTGCTTCGTCAGCACGACAAAGTAAATAATAATTATTATTTTGGAGATTCGCTGTTGAATTTTATTTAATTTAAAACTAATGTGGAAATGGTAAACATCTGGGACAGTTGAAAAGCTTACATTATATACAAATAATTGAAAAAGCACAGATATATTGTGTATGAGATATTTAATATTTATTATACTTAGATTAGTATAATTTTTTATTACGAATTTAGTAAATTATGTAGTTGCGGGTTATGTCGAGACTAGTTAATGTATCTTGGTATGCTCCGGTACATTTGGTACTATCTATATTCATAAGATGCAGTCTAAAATATATTATAGTCAATTAGTTTTCTACCTTTACTTCTATAAATGTTATTCTACGCAACAGATTTACAATAAGTACATACTGCGCATGCGCCGGTCCCATATTCGATCTCTATTTCTACAAATATCATGTCATTTTTTTTGTCTTTTTATCTCATATCTATATCCTGTTAAAAAGCCCCATTTTTTTATATTTCACCCGTTTATATGTAACCTTTTTCCCCTAGCTTTTCTCCTTTAGTTTAGCGTATGACTAAAATTTCACCTGATGTTAAGTGACGATGTGACCGAAAAGATAACACGTTAAGCCTAGAGAGAGTGTCTGGCTGTGAGTGCAGTTGCCGGGATACACCTATAGGTGTTGGACTTGCTTAACTTATAGTACTGTGTAGTACTAGCCAGGGTATAACACTAGTCTAGCACTGCCCGCGTTTATCTTATGAATTAATCAAATTCCATTTATACCAGTTTTGTATATTACAAAAGTAAGTTATTAGTGTGAGTATAAATTATATTAGACCGTCCTGCGTAGACGTGACTGATCCCAGTATCACATCTGACCGGAGTACATGAACAAACGTTCGTTTATGTTGTGTTGTGTCTATGTTTTCAGTACCAGTAGCGAGAGTATTTGAAGTTATCACTTTGAAAAATAAGTTTAATTGTGATAAATATTTAAGAAATGATATTTTATGACTCGTACCTCGGGGAGTTCCAATTTTTACTAATAATACTAAATCAATGTCGTTCTAAATACTATACAGGTAAATACACTCATCAAAAAAGTCTAAGCAACATGTACTAATTTAAATTTTAGGATGGTTCTTCACATTATAACGTTGTATTTTATTTTTAAAATAATATCTTTAGGGTTCTATGATGTAAAAATAACAGCTGTTGTCTTTATAAGTTCTTTTAATAACAGAAATGAACAATATTAGAATATACTGTAGAAACTAAGATACATAAGAAACTAAACTTTTTTCTTACAAAATGAAATTTCTAAAGAAAATGTATTTATTGTGAAAGAATAGAACAATTTAATACAAAGTATGGGCTCCTCTGCCATTCAGAACTTGTCGGCAACGATTATTCATTGAATTAATGAGACTGTTTATGTCATCTTGCGGTATTCGCTCCCAATAGAATTGTAGCAAATCCTTCAGCTGTTGGGTTGTTGTCGCTCCGTCCAAGTCCTTCAAAACACGTCTCTGGAGCATGTCCCATGCGTGCTCGATGGGGTTAAGATCTGGCGATTGTGCAGGCCAGGGCAATACCCGGATGTTCTCCGTTGCAAAGTATTCACTGGTTCGCCGAGCTGTATGTGAACGCGTATTGTCATGCATTAACCTAAAATCGGAGCCAAAGGTTTGTGCAAATGGGTAGACATAAGGTCTGAGAATATCCTCAATGTAATTTTCAGCATTCATGTTTCCATTTACAAAAACGAGCTCAGTTCGCCTGTTCTTCATAATACCCGTCCATAACATAACTGTTAAGCCGCTGTATGGATGAACTTCCTGAACGCACCTGAGCCTTTCAGTATTTCCGGGCCGACGATACACTCGCACTCATCGTCAATCATCATCATCAATCGCGACTTATCGGAAAACATAGTTTTATCCTATTGTTCCTGGGTCCATGTTATATGTTCTCTACACCATTCATATCGACGAGCGCGATTCCCGTGACGTATCGGTGGGCACCTGATTGGGCGTCGAGCTCGTAGGCCGTACTCATGCAGTCGATTTCGCACAGTTTGAGGACTTACATCAACACCACTTGAAACTTGTAGCCTCAAACTTATCTCTCGAGCGGTTAACATCGGTTGGCGTCTTGCAGTCAGTTGTATGTACCGGTCTTGCCGAGTGGTTGTACTCCTTTTACGGCCTGGATGCTGTTCAGCGGGTTCTCCTGTATTATTGTAGCGCTGACAAAGACGACAAATAACACTTCTATGAATGCCAAAATGTCGAGATACCTGAGATTGATTACTTCCCGCTTGCAACATCCCTACAGCTCTTTGCATTTCATCTGCCATCAAATGACGTCGCTTCATGACGTAAAGAATATCTAACAATTCAATTTTGTCGCTAACTTTATTTAAATGGTTGGTAAAATTATAAAATCAAGACTAAACGTAGCAATTAAAACGCACTTAAATTCAAACAAATTCGCAGTCATTTGAATTTTATAAAAAAACAAAACATAATCAAATTTTTTTTTTACAACCAGCTAGTATGTCATCAATAACAAAAAATTTTACTTACCTACGCACTTTGTTTGAGTAAATATTTAGAAATTAATTAATATAAATAGAAAAATTTGTAATATCACGCATGTTGCTTAGACTTTTTTGATGTGTGTATTAAGTGAATTATAATAAGTAGTGCACGTTTATTTAAATACGTTTGCGTTCTCTTGAATGCATTTTAATATTGACATATTAATTATATTGTTCATTGTGACAAACTACTTAAATAAGTTATTTAATTGTTTTACAATAATTAGAAAATAATTTTATTAGCAATCACATTTATTGAATTTTTATTCAAGAAACTGTTAGTTATTCCTTAAAGTCTTTATCTATTGTACTCGCTAGATGGCGTGCTAGGCGAGCGACGGTCACTGTTCAATGATCTCGTCCGATACGGGGCCGTAGTTTTCATGAACCAATACAAAAGAGTAAACAAATAATTTACGAAGCATATATATAAATGCAAATGATGTACAATGCGTTTCTGTTCAATTGAATACAACGGGAAACTATATTCTTTTTCATTCTTAAAACTCTATGATTACATTTAATTAAAATGAGATTATTAAAGTAATCATTTCGTACACTTGTTAAAAACTTGCATTTTTATGATTATGAATTTGTCGCGGATATTTGTTTTGTTAGTTTTTATTGGATTGATTTGAGTTCGATCGTGTTGTGTCGTATCGTATCGTGTCGCGTCGCGTCGTGTCGTGTCGTGTCGTGTCGTGTCGTGTCGTGTCGTGTCGTGTACACCCCGCTCGGTTGAGCTCGCTCAATTAGTACAGTTGATACTCAAAGCAATTCTCGTGGTCGCTTGTTGTCAGCTCAAATTAACCGTAAGTATATTTATGTATGCACATACAGGGGATGCCTTTAACTGTACAATTTAATATTTTTAAATTATAATTTTATTAAGGTTTATTATTTACATGTTATGTGAGTACATAGCCATCTACTGAGTGAGCAAGTACAGTACCTAGGTAGGACTGCGACGCCATTGTTAACATATTTACTAAAAAACGCCTATTGTTTGATTTATTGCATTTAAATAGTTGTAAAGATAAAATAGCCTATTAACATTTCCCCTGTAGGTATATGTGTTGTGGTTGCGATATGTCTTGCTCTAGGAATGGTTCCGTACAATATATTTAATATAGAAACGTGAATGGGATTTCGTATCGTTGACCGATACTTTACTTATATACTAATAATAATATACTTCCTATTAAATTAAGGTTATTATTTTGTATATTATATATTATTATGTCGTGATATAGCGATGCAGATTATAATGAAATACATTTTTATATAAACTGTGTGTTTTATTTTAACGAAATCTGGAAGTAATATTTTAATATAATATGTTATTTACATTGAACGTTTGGTTGTGAATTGAACTGTTCTTAAGGTAAGCAGAGTACAATACAAACAAAGGCGACCACGGAGGGATCGAAATAATGCATACAGGTGGATGAAGGAAAAATAAAGTGTGGGATTGAAGTATTATTATGAGAAGACTGATATAACGCGATAGTTTATAAAGATACCAAAAGTCACGATACATATTTGTAAGGAATGGTACCTATTAGCTGTGACTAGCCGGGCCCCATAGTTTCACCCGAGTTAAAAAGTTTAACCCTTTAGTGGTTAAATTTTAAAAAAATCCGTTCTTAGCGTATGTATACTTCATTATAATGATCTGTGAATCCAATTCGTTCAGTGATTTGAGCTGTTTTGGATTGTGCATGTGATAAGATAAACTGGATGGATGTATTTAAGAACCCGCGTTAGAAGTTGTATTTACCGTATTATGTATTTATTTGTATTTTATTACCGCACAAACATTGTCAAGACTCAAGAATCTAAAAATATTACTTTGACATGTAGTTATGAACTGTAAATAGTCAATCAAAGAGTATTTATTATAATTTTATATTTTAACTGTCAACATTTGTAATTTATCATTATTAGATGGCACCAATACAGAATTTAATAACTAACAACAAGAGTCAAACAACGCCATAATGTAACAGACCTTTTGTTATAATTATAATGTATAACTACTTAGTACTCGAGCAAAGTGTTATTGGGGTTTTTCTATGAAATTCTCAGTAGTAACTAAAGTTTCGTTTTGTGCCAGATTAATAGCAATAGGCTCGGGCCCCTTACTACAGTACACAAGTACACCTCTGCCTAATCCTTCGGGGATATAGGCGTGATGGTATTTTATGTTTACTTGTTTTTTCATATCGCGCATAAGGCAAGAACAGAATCTCCGAGGGAAACAAAAAAAACTATAGGTGAGACTTTTTCACTTTTTCCTTAGGATGTCCTTGTCCTTGGCAAAATGATCGCTCTGTACCTACCTGATGGAAAGTACGGTGTCGTTTAGAAGCGGCTGCGACCGCTGCGACGGTGAGGCCTTCCGTTGGTAGTTGTTGCCGACTGCCGTAATGCCGTTCCTCGGAAATGCCTTTTCAATCCTCAGTTGAAGGATCCGATATAAGAGGAAGGTGACACGGGAGGTGATTCCAAATCTTCACAGTACAGGAAACTTCATTGATTTTGCCGAGATGGGTGCTACTGTGTAGTTTCGACTTCGAGCACCAGCCCGTGTGGTTCTTTAGTCTAAGGAATATTATCATGAGATAAGGCATTTGATTCCGTATTTCGCAAGAGCAAAGCGATACCAATAAACGCTAAATATTTGCTTGTAAATCGCAAATTCGTATTATGTAACACATAATGTAATGAAAACGAGCTGATTTTGCTATTTCGAAGCAAATATTTAGCAATTTCTGCTATGGCTTTACTATTGCGAAATATGTAATAGGAGGACCAGTCAAACAACTCATCTGATAATTTACCATAATAAAGATGATGAAATACGCTCAGTGAGGCAACGCAGACAGCTCGTAGCTGCAAATTAACCAAGGCATCAAGGAAGTAAAGAGAGGAACCACAGCAGAGATGCGAATCCTCAATGAACGACCGAGCCTTGTACAAAAGGTATTGCTTGCCGGGTGTCTCTTTGTCCTGGATGTTGCGGAGATATAACCTTAATAGCGATCCCGGAGGTTAAAATAAATATAGGTATATGGGGGCAAAATTTTACACACGGCCATTTAATTCCAAACTAAGCAAAGCTTGTGTTATGACAAATAAACAGCTGATACATATACATATTATAAAGATATTTAATACCCACACATGCAGAGTTGTATTATCAGTTCATAATTATGCTCATTACACATAAGTCAGTGACGGGCGGGGATCGAACTCGCGACCTCTCGGTTCAATTGTACGGGCTTACTGCCACTGCGCCACGAGGCCTGTCAAAGGTTGCAAGGAGACGGGTATTTCTGGACCCAGAATATAATTGGTTGAAATTTGGTTTATAAAATCAAATATATTTTTGTTTTTAAAATCGTACAATATCATTAAAATTCACAATCAACAAAATAAGTAAACTAATTGCTTTAAAATATAATATACATACCCCTTTTTAATATTAATCATACTTCAAAAATGGTTTAATTTAAGTTCGAAATGACTTCGCTTTTACGACTTATCCTAAATCTCTGCTTTTAGATTTCAAAAAATCCGCTTTTTGCAGTGTCTGTTTGATAATGCATTAGCTATTAATTTACACCATTTTCATATTTTTTCATTACTTTTTTTACCCAGGCCCATGTCTTTATGAAAGAGTATCCGTCTCCTTTAGCTAATAAGGGTTACCATGCTATTTTTACAAAACCGGCCGTATGTAAAGAGACATCTATAGACTTGCAATATATTACTATTGTGAATAAAAGACGTCCACAATATTTTAATGTGTGCTAAATTAATAGCGCTTGTTTTATTCTTGTTTCTTACAAAGTTACAGTAGTTCGTAGTAACAATGTGGTTTCTTAATAACGTTCTTGACTGTAGTTTGCTTGTAGATTCGCTGCTTGCTGTTGCTGGTGTTGTGGTGTTTCTAGAACTGATCGTAGACTCGCTGCTTGCTGTTGTTGTAGTGTTTCTCGAACTGATCGCAGACTCGCTGCTTGCTGTTGTTGTAGTGTTTCTCGAACTGATCGCAGATTCGCTGCTTGCTGTTGTTGTAGTGTTTCTCGAACTGATCGTAGTACTGCCGCCCTCTCCGCTATATTTAACCTCGCCCTTTGCCTCGCAACCGGTAGTGCGATGGATTCCGTGCGGGGCGTCGCTCAGCCAATGAGCGCGCACGCCCTGTGTGCGCGCTCTCGGCAGTACCATGAGTCACCATGCCAGATGTTCCGAGTCTGGCATGGTTCATCCTTACAACTAGTGAAATTTATACATTTAAACTTACAACTAGCTATATTCTTATTCTAATCGTTTTAAAATACACATATTCACACATATTCAGTTCATATTATTATATCTATTCCTAACACGTATTTATAAACCTTATTCCTAACACGTATTATTTCATTTACTTGTTCATTTTATACTATTAGACTATCGTTATTCGCTCGCCCCGCTCGCTGTCCACAACAATTACATTTAATCTACTTAATAAAACCCAGTGTGTTGTGTATTTTTTTATATTGTTTGGTAGTACAATCGTAGGTAGCAGCTTTGGTATAATGCTAGGTATAGGTAGGTATATGTGAGTTATGGTGATCGTGGACGACTTAAGTTGTTTGTCTTTTTGTTTATAGAATTATAACTTATCTACTAGGTAATTACTGGTTCTAAATTGTGGATGCAGGCTTTAATATCAAGGCTGAAGTAAACATATAAATTCATGAGCATAGCTAAGAGAAAGGGAGGGGTTACTACACTTATCTTTAAAGGGGGGTTAAACAGATTGCCCACTCTTAAAAAAATCGACAGTATTGGAGGAATATAGGTACCGTTTTTATTCTTTATTGCATACATTTCTTATTTACCTAATTAAAATTGCTGTTGGCACTCAATTGTAAGTCTGTTCTAATTTAATTGTACATCTCACGACACAGGAAGGAACAAAAGGCGGAATTAACCTTTGTCTCAGAGCTTATAATTAACATAATTAATTAACCGTTGACTGCAGAGCAAGAGATTTAATAAGTCACACCGAGGCGCTGCGTAGCGACACTGCGACGAGATGCGAGGGGCCTAATGCCGCTTCTCCTCTTCAAAAGAATAAAAAATTTAGCCTACTCCCCAGGAGTGGCTCCCTACTCTACTACAATTATTATTTGATTAAGTATTTCACTTAGAAACGTTTTATAGTAAAATTAAATAATATTCAGATTATGGGAACCTTTTTTCCATATTTTATCTAGGTATAAGTAAGTTCGGCTGGATGAACTCTAGTACTGTTTCCCTTTGTCATGTTGAATCATTTGTAGTGAAGATTTTGCCCCCCCCCCCTCTAGCAACGTGCAAGCAGTGTACATACGCGACTCCTGACACTCGTAAATTTCTCAATAGTCCGTAGTTTGTAGAGTGCGCTGTGCACTTTATGCAAATAGATGCAATTTGCCTCGACGCGAGCGCGAGACTGTACCGCTACACCAAGCGTTTGGATAATTGCAAACACTAACTAAATGCACGTAAACGTCTTCATACAATTATTTTAAATATGGTACAATTTCTATTTATAATAACATTTAATACAACTTATTTTAGAATTGCTCTTACTTTGCATAAGTTTAAATAACTTGTTACGGCACATTAGATACAGTTAAATATAGTTATTATACTTAGGACTAGTCATCGATTAGGACCGATCAATCAACAGATAACTTTTACCACTTACGGCCGTTTTCAATAACATACCTGAGTTTGCTATCGCCGATTAGTACATATACCAAAAAGGCACGAAAATGACACTCGTTGCTGATTGATATTGTGTTAGGTTACCATGGATATTTCAAATGTGCAAGGTCATGTCTTAATTGAAAATGATATTGTGAATAAGGATTTTGAGTACTTGTATGTACATATTCATAAACTTTAAATTAGTGTACCTTTGTAGCTTGGGTTTCACTTCTACCACGTGTGAATTGCACACATAATTCTTTTTATTATTTTATAGGTAATGTTAAAAAAATGAAGATGATGTTAGGTAATACCGTTATGTATTCCAAAATTGCTATATTTTTGAGCGTTGAGATCTGTTTCCACATACAGTTTTGAGTGTTACAGACGATACGTGATGGACATACGTACATGCGCTTCGTTTCGCGTCTACCATATATTATATAATGTAATTTCAGATAGGAGTAGCGTCAGCGACCAGCAGGCGGCGGCGCGGCGAGTAATGTCGCAGAGAGCGCTGGATTTGGTGAGGCTCTGCAATTTTATTAAATAACTATATTAACTTTAATAATAAATATAATATTAATTAATTATATTATTGTTATAATCATTAATTATATTAATAAATATAGTAATATTAATTATATTAACTTCATTCAATTCACAGGTATGAACTAATTGAATACATGTTAGAGTTTGCAACTGTTCCTTTTCCTTAACATAAAAATATCGTTTCTAAATATAGAAAATGTAATTTGAAGGAAGAAGACATTACAATACAGTGGTGTAATACGTGGTGCATAGATATAGTATTGAGTTCGTTGACCTCTGGTGTTGAACTTCACGGGAACCTGATGAATCTTGAAGTATTCCAGCAGCTGCACTTGATAACTTGTCGGCTATGTTTATAAGCTTAGGGAGTCAGTACTTAGTATATTCCCTTAGGTAACAAGTCAAATCAAATCAAAAAAGTCGTTATTTAATTTATGCACTAAGAAGGCACTTATGAACGTCAAAATACTACCACCGGTTCGGAAAACATCCCAGCCATCGAGAAGAACCGACAAGAAACTCGATCAGGTTTTTCTTCTTTTTTGAAGTGAAAACTTCTATGCATAAGTTTGGATATGGAATAAATTCATGTAAGTTATCATCGACATGGTCACCTAACGTGTTAACGATAAACGGACTCTTTGTAGTGAAATAACCTAAAAAAAAACAAAAAAAAAAACATTTAATTTGGATATCCAAAAATAATCACTGTTTCTTTATACCTAGTTTTAAGTTTTCACTTCAGTCGGCAGTCCTCTTGACTGCTTTGTCTTTTTTTTTCAATAGTATTAATATCATACAATAATGTTTAATGTAATAAACCCACCCTGTCCCCTCACGTTTTGACAGTAAAACCTGCTTGACATGGTCCTTGAATGTATTGTCTGGCAAATCAGTAATGTGCTTCCCGGAACTTGTTCTTTCGTGATTCTCGAGGTCTCATGTTGTATATTGCTCGAATTGCCCGCTTTTGTAGTATGAATATGGTATTAATCTATCTCAGCTGCTAAACTCCAAAGCAAAGTACCGTAAGACCTTAAGCTATGGAATTAAGTGAAGTAGACTGACCTAGCGGTGGCGATATCTTTTAACTGGCGAATCTTACGTACTGCGAATGCAGCAGAGCTTAAGCTTCCCTCCAAAGTTTTAATATGCAGACTCCATTGTAATTTTGAACCAAGCGTAATACCCAAGAAAACAGTACTATCAACTGAGCCTACTAAATTCCCTTCTATGTTGATACTACTATCAACACGCCGAACATTGAGCAAGATTTTGTTTGATAAATTATTTAAAGCAAACCATTCAGAAATTTGAAGTAAGATATTATTTAATTGCCCAAGCTCTGATTCTATTCTTTTCAGTTTGAATATAAGTGAAGAGGTGTCCGCAAAAAAAAAAATCATGCCAGCACCGTTTTCAACCACCAGCGGTAGATCGTTTATATAAACGAAAAATAAAGTCCAAAATCGAGCCCTGAGGGACACCGATAGAATTGGCTAGAGCCAATGATTCTGAAGAGTTTACTTATTTTCTGACAACGGTCTTTTAAATATAAAATAAGCGTGTATCGAGAAGTTCCACGCACACCATAGTATTTCAGCTTAAATATAAGCTTAAATATCAGTACCTATAAACTAAGGCGATTATCCGGTACCCAATGTTATAAATACCTACATCGGGAGATGAGGATAGGTGGAAGATCACTATCGGCCGTATTTGCCAATGCAAAATGATTATGTTGAATAATTTAATCAAATGAGAATTCGCGGTTACTAGTCAGTGTGAATGCGCATATACCACATATAATAAATAATATGTATTATGCATGTAAAGGCATAAATTGAAGTGAGAAGCGATCGCTCTCCGCGCTCGGTATCCTTTCGGGCTACGACTTACGATGCAGACGTTCACCCCCGCACCCCCGCACTCCCGCACTCCCTTACCATGCGATATTGAAGTATTGCTGTACATATAGAATACAAATATATATTATTGAGCGGGTGCATTCGCTTTAATGAAATTATTTTCACTGTAACTCACGAAGCGTATTCTAAAGTTTCTATCGCTAATATTATATAACTTTTACGAGACATATTTCTTTGAATTTCTACAAGACTTGTTTTTCAAATATGTATGTCAAATTGGCATCGGTTACCTTTTAGTAAGTGTTTTTTGAGGTTATACGTTAAAGAAAATAACCTGGTATTAATTCGTCAACACTTGCAAACAGATTGCGTTACAATCGAATTCCGTTTTTATTTCCTTATCTATATGTTAACGCATTCCTGGTCTGTATGTATATATTCTCTTATTTGGTATTAGTCTGTTGCTGAGAGAAGGCACAGAAGTAATCAAAAAAGCAATCTATATACTATTTTCATATAATTACCTAAACCTTTATTATACACCGAGACCAACTTTTATGGATATTTCAATTACCTACATTAGCCTACATAGTGATACCAAGGAAACGCTACTTAAATGTTAAAATTTTATCGACAATTTTCTTTCAACGTTCACAGATAGTGCTAATAATAATTAGATTCATAGTGCTAATTGTACGACAATTACGAAGAATTGGGTGGAACAGACTGTTACGATCTGAATAAAACAAGCTATTTTGGAAATGTCTAGAGAATCTGCTCGAAACATCGAGTGAGTATTGTTAGGTACGAAAAGTCATACTTACTAGTTAATACACACATTTATAGCTTATCAATCCGATTACGTAATCAAAAAAACAATACCACACTTCCTCTTTTAAACGATGCCATAAAGCTCAAGGCCATTTCAGTAATTTCGACCCTCGTGTTATTTTGGTATATTATAAGCGCGGTCCGTGTTCTAACGGAGGACAGTTCTATTTTGAATAAACAACTGAAATAAAGAAGTGACAACATAAGCAATCTTGTTATGATTATAATAATATAATTATTGTATATATATATACATATATATAATCTAATCATAGATTTATTTTGCTAAACTAGAACCTGGATAGAATATTTGTCTATACCTGAGAAATTCCTAACTGCGCATGCTCTATTACTATCAAAGAATTATCAATGACAGAGATTGTCATAATATTGCAATGTAAACAATACGAACCTAAAATATTAACAAAGCTGTTATTAAACCAAAATTATCAAGTTATAAATTATCTAAACGCATCAATACATAAACCTATCATTAATTGGTATCCTGGAAATAAAAGAATAGGTACACCAAAACAATAATAAGGTAAATCAAATGAACTTATGATGAATAATATAAAGTAGATATTAAATAAGATTATCTTCCAGATAAATAATATAACAATCTGCAAGTGCAATGTAGATAATATATGAATAATGACTTTGTTTAACAAGTACTAATAAATTATTTACTTTACATAAATCTATCGTCATTTTAACTACTCGCAGGTATAATAGTACATACCGTGACTCAGTGAACACTGGATCGGAATTTATTTAGATGTGTTCCGGCTGCTGCGAGATTCACATTTAGTATATTATACCATTTTACACCGCATCGTTTCTTACCATCAGGTAAGATTGTACTCTAATGCTAGCTTAAAAAACATTAATAAAAAACTCTGCAAACTTTGAGTGTAAATTCCAATTATATTCCAAAAGTAATGTACCTTGTACAATGTTGCTTGAGACGGACGGACTGGATTGGACCTCTCCTTTGGTTTGTCGCGTTTCGGGATTAGCCGGTGTATACCTATCTGCCATAGCATGTTGATGCATGATCGGTGATGGAACATTGATCTCTCGACGGTTGCCATTATTTTTAGATAATACTTTGGCCACCATCAAGCCGAGTTCCATTACTTTAGTTACAATAACTATAGTTTGCTTTACTTAGGTACTGATCGATAAGGTTTAATCTCATAAAAGTTTTATAAAACCTCCTCTCAGACGCACAGAGGCGTAACTTTATAAGTTAATACCTGTCTAGGTATTATTTTCATAGTTTATTATTCAATTCTTTTGTGGATTTACTGTCTAGACCTTTTACGTTGAGATGCGACGTGGGCGGCGACCGGCGACCGGCGACCGACCTTCTTCACTGCTAGGACCAATTCCACATTAAGTTGTTGTACATAAACACATAATACCTAACATATCACAATATTGAATGAAGTAGAAACCTGTTCACCTCACTAGCTACCACTCCCGATATCTAACAGCTGCATATGAGAAATCGCTTTCTTCACTTAGTATGCAACTTGACTGGACTTATTAATATTATAGAGAATTTATTTAACGAATGGCTTGTTGATTTGCTAATGTTCGGTCGGTTGTTATTAGCTCTTTAGCAGGCTGCACCACATCGATCGATTGCTTCCCATCGCTGGGCAACCCTGTTCGGTTGTAATCGATCATTCCATCTGATAGAGTTTGGTCGAACTATTGTTATGTATCATGCAATAGTTCGAGTTATGTGTGACCCAGTTTGAGTATAATTCAGTAAGATCATCTGAGCGTCTGTTCAGTAAATATTGATGTCGATACACGAGGGAGCAGTACATCGTATCATGGTGCTACGGTCCACGGCACGGCACGGTGCGGCGCGGCGGCATGGCGCTTAGGCGTACTCTATGTTCGTAGAGTGAACGCGTCGTGACAATGCTTGTATCACCACAGGGATGAACTCAAAGTAATCCCGGGTACTCGACCCGCGACGTTTCTCTTACAATCATCAATATTAGCTGATTCCTTTAAAGTATACCGTGACTGTAGTTTAGCAGTGAGCTCGAGGCTCATTAGGTTCCGGCTTATATTATTCTTCGTTAATATTCCCTAAGTTTTTAATCATATTATCGAATGATCTGATATTACATTTATAAATCCTTCTGTTTATTTCATATTGTCATACCCGTGGGTAGTGAAATGTCGTTATATTTCGCATAAATATCTTATCTGTACCCGAAAACACAATTTAAACAAACTTTCAATATCGCTCTTCGAATGTATTATAGACGTACTTACAGTTTCTCCCTATGGTCGTCTTGTGGATTTCTTCTTTTATAAGTATCGCTTGTAGTTTTCACTTCACTTCTAAAAAGAGAAATGTCATGGGTCGGGATACGGTTCGCTTATATACTCAAATAAGACTATCAAGAAATCACTAAAAGGTACTTGAACTTGTAAATAGATTGTAAACAACATAAATCAATATTTTTAAAAGAATGGCCATTTAGATTATTATTGTTAATAATAATGTAATTGCGATAATGTCTTTGTTTGTTTGAATAATAGTAATGCTTTTCGAACCTTCATAGGTTCGGTTAGGTAGGTATTTTCATTAACATACTTGATGCTTCGAGTACATTCTAGACTATTCTAGAGATTTTGAGAATGGCGATTTTTTCTATTTTTAGGCCTATGATAACAATATATTTTAATCCCCCGCAAATCCTTCACTTCGTGCCTGTTCGACGTGCGTACAGTACGTGTCCGTGCAACCGCATTCATACAACGTGCATGTATAACTCAGTGCAGCCACAATCCCGACGACATCGTCTACGTTTGCTTTGTTACTAAATTAACAGATTTATTGAATTATAAAATATCTGCGAGTTAATTAATAATATAATTCAGTAGTATTGAATAAAATTATCACAAAGTGAGTCAGCAGCGGCTCGTGAAAATAATTCTTGGATGTTCACTAACAAAAGGAGAATATGTCTTAATTAATCATTTTTCATTCGGGCGATGTTAAAAATGAAAATGTTTTGACTTTACCTAACTTCGAAAAACAACACTCACTTTCGACTGAAGTGATAGAAATAGTACACACAAATTTCAAAAGTTTCATACGACAGATTCTAAAGCGTGGTTCATTAAATAATGTGTGTCAACGTTGTATTGTTATTTCCTATGTAAGAAGTGACTAATAATTTACTTTTAACTAAACAATAAATCAAGTAAACACAAAATTTAGAGACACACAAACAAACAGCTAAATTATTAAATGTGAATAATAGCATAGTATTTGCGCGTAAATTAATTAGCGCAGGAGCGCCGCTCCAGATGTGGTTCATACCCTATACAAAAATTTTGTTTAACGTGTCGAGCCGTTTATAATGCTCCCTTTAGCACTCATTGAATTTCGTGCTTGTCGTTGTTCTGAACTTTGCTTCATGCGAGCGCAATCGCTGGCGCTCCACCCAATACAAATTAATATCAAATGTTTTTATTGTACGTAATTTTAAAAATCAAATACGTGCTTGGTTTTTAGACTTGTAATGGAGGCTTGATTACCCTTTATTATAAACTAGCTGTGCCCGTGGCTTCGCTCACGTGGACTACAGAATGCCCGCGCGAATCTTGCTCCCCCGCTCCCGGCTATTTTAAAGACAAAAATGTTTATTGTGGGTGTTTCTTAGAAGATAGCTGTATACTCTGCCGGACTTTTTTGTAGGTATTTTTAATGCCTATAATTATGTGGTACATTAATTTGCTATATCTCGTATGATTTACTCAGTATAATCTATTTAAGCTCCCGATTTGATTCACCATGACCAGTTTTTTTTATTTGTGCGGAACCCTAATTCTTTTTCTAAAATAAAAGTAGCCTAAGTTACTCCCTATATCATTTGTCAGTCGAAATCTCGTCAAAATCGGTCCAACCGTTTCGGAGATTACCAGGAACAAACAGACAAACAGACAGACACAGACAAAAATTTTAGAACTTGGTGTTTTGTTATAGGTATATTATATATTTTATATGCATTTAGTTAAAAACTGTTATTTTGTCATTACAAACAGACACTTCAATTTTTTTTAATTGTATAGATGCGTTTATAAAATACCACCATAAGTTATGAGTATGATATGTTCATATAATTAGTACAAAAAGCAGTTTTATTCTATCGACACATAATAGGTTCCATTACGTACGGAAGCGATCCGCCGCGTCTACCGCGCATACGCATAAACATTAAAGCCTGTGTTTTATGATAAACCATACGATAGAGTTAGACGAAACAAATACGGCAGTAAAAGCATGAGCTCGTAAAAGTAACACCTTCAAAGCAACTCAGGCTCGTTGTAAACGAGCGAAGTTTTTCTATTTCCTTTTCTCACCTCCCGTTGTTCTCTCTTCAGGTCCGTAATTAGAATGTTTTTCGTAGGCACATTTATTTTTTGCAATACAAGAATATCAGAAAGCAGTAATAATTCTAACAGGGCAAAGTTTGAAAAAAATATTTTGTTTTTAAAATAGGACGGTAAGATGGCTGTCAAACTTTTTTGACTATTCACAATTATGATTGCTAACCCGTCCCGTCACTCCGATAGCAATATTTACACCTATATTTATGGATTTCAGTAATGATAACAGTAAATGTAATATGAAATTCAACACCCTAGTAAAATAAATATTTGGCGAGATTATCAAATATAAAACACTAACTATGCCCCACTATTTCACCCTTGTAAATTTTATCCGACAAAAACCGCGTCATTAACTCATCCGTGTAGCCTATCATATTTATAGTTATATATTTAAGTTTTTCATTATTCTCCTAAACTATGTGTCCAAATAACATGCTATAAATGCTACAATTGAAATTCATTAAATTATCTTTATGATGAAGCGACTTTTGTTGCTAAGGATTAACATGCCACGCCTAAATATAATGCTCATAAATAAATTTTCAATTTTCAACATTTTTGTTTTGCTAAATGCCTTATTGTGTATTTCGGATTTGGATCACATTTTTTTAGATATACTAAAATAAACAAAAACCTCGTCCGCTATATTAAATTATTATATAGATGTTATCACCATCTATTTTAGAGATGAGTGGGGGAAGGGCATAGCATAAATATAGGAGTGCCGGAGGACAACGGCGAGAAAGTTCAGCTTCAGGACTGCAGTGCTCGTCAGTTGGAAAACGAAAAGCAGCGACCATTAAGTGTGTTGAGCTGAAGGTACACTGAGCAGAAAGACGCTAACTCTGAACACGAGGTCTTATTTACATTACTGGCTATTATTTTTATGCACTTTGAAAGCATTTTATTGTGATGTCTATGATGATCTTTAATATTTAAATTTTAAGAAACACGTCCACAGAATAAGGGTCCTCGTCCCTTTATTATATACTGATTTCGACTCTGTAGTTTTTATGTTCTCTAACGTCGGTTTGAGGCCGGGATGATAAATAGTGACGTCACCTGTCACCGGTACGGCGCGAGTTATGAATACGAAATATTCTATTGTGCCGGTCAAGTTTTCCGGATAATTGACTCAGAATAGAATTCATATTCGAGGTTCGAGTAAAATTGTTGTTACAAATTTAATGTGCCAATTGTTTTGTGTTGCCAGTTAGGGTAAAAAAGCTAAAAAGCTTTATTTTAAAGAACACCATTTACGTTGCCTAAAATAAAGTCCAAATTACCTGATTTGAAAAAAAAAAACCTATTTTGTTAAACTAAGCTCTTAGAAGGCAAGAAACTCGAACAGGTTTATCAACTTTTATAAAAAAAATGAAATTATAGTACTAATTTCCGTTTTGAAGAGTTGAGTGACAGACACCGATTGGTGCAATCCTGCGACCTGTACAAATACACTTCATATTAGATTATGGTAAATAAATAAAAGCTTATAGCGCAATGTATTGCTCGGTGTTTGCGTTAGATTATCATACTATATGCACCTACACATAACAATACATACACCTGATATGTTAATCAATAACAAACACACAGATTATAAAGTCACCATAGCTTAGAAAGGAGTTCGGGTATTGGAGGAACCCGATATAGCCGCAGCGCCACGACCGACTACCACTTATGTACGTCATTTCTACCAGGTAGATCAGTTTACATTGTTATCTATGATAACATTTATTATTCATGACGTGAGTTTGAATCCCTGCAATTAGCCTGAACTTTGGTGAAGGAAAACATCGTGATGAAACTATAGGCTTTCCAGGCTTTTTCTAATGCCCGTCTGGCAAGATACTCTCAAGTTGAGAAGCAACCCCCCCCCCCAGGCTTATCGTGTCATCACATTGCGCCACATCGTTACGTAACATCAGGTAAACCTGTTAACGATAAAAAAACCCTGCGTTATTAAAAAACTGGATACGTGTAAGTGTAAGTATATGTAGAAGTTATAATGCTTTGAATAATTAATATTTTGAATAGTTATATGACGTATAACATAGAGTGTGTGAGTGAATCTTCACCACAATAAAAGAAGTGGTTTAAATAGCTACTTTGTATTTGTACACTTTTTGTTCGAAGCATCGTAAAAATTCACTATCATCGTGTTGCGGCTGAACAAATATAACTTCAAGAAACCTAATTTGTGTAATATGTTGCCATAATAAAAAAGTTTACAATCTAATAGAAAACTAAAATGAAAAACATATTTCTTTTTATATTGTAACATTTTTCAAGCCCAAAGCACAATACCTATGGAACATTCCGTAAAGTCTACTCGTGAACGTTCATCGTTACCCTTTCTTATAATTTGTAAACCGCCCGACAGCAACGAGGAGGCAAGCGAGCACCGACCGCGTCTTGCCGCACTACGCCGACACAAATCAGTGCGAATAGAGAAGGTACACTCATCCTGAATCCATAGAAATAAATTCTGTAAAAATATAATAAAAATCTAGTTCACAAACGCTTAAACGAAATTTATGTAGGCTATAGCCTCGGCTGTACTGCAATATCGTTGACCGCAGTACGACCGTGGTACGAATCACTAATCTCTTTATTATATCTTGTGTAACAATTTTGGAAACATTAAACAATAGATCTTTTTAAAATATCATTTAATTATTTGGTAACTATCACATATTGTGAGAATATATCAAACAGGTTCCGGGGCACATTATGTCAATATGTATTTCGCTTTGTTGACATATAGTAACAGCAGAGCATATATACACTTAACTTTGTACTTGGATCAAGTTAAGAAGTAAAATCTTGCATAAAAATGAAATTAATTGTTGAGATGTAAACAGGATGAATTATATTTTTATAAATTTTGATAAAATTACCGTCCCGTCATTAGTACAGAAACCAATACTAGGTACTCCTATTTTTCCTTCATAATACTAATAATTCTCGTGTCTGGTACATAGGTAATTACAAGCACGTGAATAGTATTTTATTAATTATCTTTTATCGTGTAATATGCATTGACTATGATTTCGTTTTTAAATTACTATAAATATATAATTTAATTAGGATTTAAAATAAAAGTGTACCTTTTGTAAGTTTGTTCTGCATTGTGTCTATTATACTAATAACGAACAAGTAAAATACGAAGAGGCCGCTCGAGTCTGAAGCGGGTGAACTTTCCAACTAATCATAACAAGTGATATTGTGCGGTTTATATTAGATTAACTTGAATTATGACTCAAATGTCAGATGTTTTGAACGCCACACTTGCTTCCACTTCGACCGACAAACCGCCTCGAACTGAACGCTCAACAAACTTTTTCATATTTCAGCAAATTTTTAATCATATGAAATGTTTACAAAATTTTTGTTTATTTTATTATTAAGTTGTACTCAGCTTTAGAAACTATATTAAAACGTGTATCCTCTCGGCTGGAACAGATGCAGTTCTATGATGAATTTGTGATAGAAGAATCATGACGCACTCGGTGGAAAGCTTTACGTTATTAAGTGTTAACATTTCACTTCACGGATATTACCTTGGCAAGCTCATCACTCACATATAGAGGTACAGTCTACGTATCACGTATGTTCATATACGTACTTGGCTATATTATTTGTTTTGAATAGCTTTACATGATAATTGGTAACTCAGCCGTAACTCTTTCTAGAATTATTTAATGTTTAATTATAATTAAAGATTGATTTCCATATATAAAAGGACATCACTGAACGGTTTGGGCTGAAATTTTGCACACAGATAATCTTAGTGTTTTTATGTAAATACAATATAAGTCTATCAGAATGTAAGTTCACACGGTAGCTTTGTAAACGCCGTAGATAATGTCATTTTAGGTTCAAGTTTGACACTTTAGTCTCTCATTGAAGTATTGGTCTTTGTACCTGTGCTCTGATTGTAGATTAAAATATCTATTGTAATAACACTTTATTTTTAAAATTATAACCGAAACTCCAAGAGATAGATCCTAAGAATTACGCGCTAAGAAAGGATTTTTATAAATTCCACAGCGAAAGGGGTGTAACGGGGTTCAAAATTTGTATGGCGAAATGGTGGTAGTAGAGTGATGGAATATATCTAAAATCATCGTGAAACTGAACTGTACCGATACGGAAGAGAAGACAAAAGCGAAAGTTTCGAACTGAGGAAATATTGAATACATAATATTTATTAGTCTAGAAACATAAAACTACCCTCAATAATATGATTACAAGCATGTGTTTGTTGGCCAAAATTCATACGTGAGCGCTTACATAACAGCCAACAAGGATACGATGCCGGGGTAGGTTGTCTTGAGGGTTATTCCATACCTCTTAGCCTTAAAAGGGCCGGCCTTTTCTATCAACAAGATATATTAAATTTTAGATACTATATAATATTAATATGTTGAAGAAACGTCGATGTGATTATGAAATATGTACTAATACTTAGTATTGGTACTATTCACCCGCACCATATTGGCTGGGTGCGTTAGCAACAGGTGTGATCTGTCGACCGCACGCATTATATAATCATGAAACGACTATCTTGGATGGTTAAAATCGGTGAAGCTGTAAAAGCCGCAGCGGCTCCAGGACCTCTAAGGCTAACAGCATAGTCAGATCTAAAAAAAAGTCTTGAATGGATTCTCGCTTCAGACGTGAGAGGGTAACGTTCTCCCTGGAGCTATGTGATCGTGAAGACCTCAGTTAAAATGTCGACTACAATAAAAAATGTTCCTTAGTGCCTTCTCCCTGTCTGTTTCGACTACGCTACGCCATATTAAAAAAATAATAAATGTATTGGTATAAAAGTTAATATTTCAAATGTATTTAAATTTAAAACTCGAGTCTATATGTTATAAAGTTGTGTAAATAAATTATTACATATTAGTTATATTGATGTTTGTATTGTGATTTTATGGACGCGGTTCACGGTCAGTGACGTCACTCGTCATACAACACAACACAACACAATTCTGAACAAACATTTGGTTTCATTGCGCACGTTATTGTTTAGATAAGGTTAGGACGCAGGACCCTCTGTATTTACATATTATATTATTATCATATCTGGGTAACTCTGTTATCATGAAATATTAAATATTTATAATTAAATAACATATTTTTGTGGTATCTATGTTAATATATATAAAGCTCAAGAGACAGTTGGTTTGAACAGGGTAATATCTGGGACTACCAGTCACGTCTTAAATTTTTTTTTAATCTTTTAGCTTATTTAGCTATAAACCTAAGAAACATTATAACTATATAACCTAACCTTCATAAATGTTAAGAAATTGGACAATCAATAGGCAAGTACGGGAAGTGGTGGCACGATGGAGGATTGGTGGAATACATTTAATATGAGTGAAACCGTGAGGCTTGCCTAGTAGCTTATATAGCAAGGTAGCAAATACAAACGTTACATTTTTCGTAAATATAATACGAAGGTATCGTATGACATACTCGTGTATTGCTAGAAAGTGCAGTCCTGTTGTCTAATTCAAAAAATAAAGAAAGCCGCTTTTAATAAGTACTACATATTTAATGCAAGCTAATGAACCACGTTAGTTTGTAATAAAGATATTCTATGACTGGTGGAGATCTCTGTACGTCTCCCGAGAAGGAAAGCAACTTAAGCAGCGCCACGTTGCGGCTCAGCATGGAAACGAAAAGCGACGCCAGGGGCACTTCGTAAGCCAACTACGCCGTAACAAATTTGTTTACTCTCAGAATCCGCCCCTAACCTGTATGTGAATCGTAAACGTGATGACAGACTCGTCACCTAACGCTTCACGCCACGTCTCACGAGTCTGAGCGAATTTTAATGTTTTCAACGGTACAATCATAACAATAGAATATTAATATTTAACTTTATAATCTATATTCATTACATATTAGGTACATTCCTCCTGTAACAGTATTTGTAACATGTAGTAACAGCATTTGACACTAATATTCTATAGTACAGAAACTGATGAGAAAAATAGGTAAATAATTGAACTAAATATATAGTCTCATGCATTATACTTATAATCTTTTCCGAAAGTGCTTTGGCTCCCTTAAGTAACAGAAATGTACGTGAAATTGGCGAATTCGCCATCCAAGGGAGCTGAGGGCTTAAGAGAAATGAAAAAGTAGGAAAAGTGAAAATAATTTATTAAAATGTGATATGTTTGCGACTTTCAAAAATACAGATCCAATCGTTCCAATGTTTCGATATGTAGTACAGATAGCATGTACCTTAGATCTTAGACCCTTCATGAGCTCTACTTAGAGAACCCTTGATGAGTTCTAACGCAAGTAAATAGTAGTAAGATAGTATTGAAAATAAATGAGCGTTGTCTATGTGGCGTGACGTGGCAGTATACTAGCGTAAGCGCGTATTAGTGAGCAAACAAATAACAAGCGAGCGCTTTGTAATACTTAATAGTATGATTAACTTTGTATCACTGTGCAAAACAATTATTATAGTTTAATTTTTCCGTAATGACATTGAATATTTAAAAATTGAAATCATTTTCCATGTACCCATCATACACTGACTTGTCGTTTTTAATGTAAAAAAAAAAAAATTTAATAAATGTGAAAATATATTCCAAATCTGATAATTAAATAAAATATACTGATATCAAGTTGGTGGTGTGTTGAATATAATATGTAGTTGTAACGTTCTAAGTAACAAGTTTTATTACATTATTCGTATTATATCTAAGTGTCATAACGTTATATGAGACGAGTAGAGATGTTCACTATTTGGGTTTTATACAAGGTGTCCAGAAAGGGTATCGGGTATTTGTAAGTTCAATGAAACAAAAATTATTTGTATGCAATAAAAAAGTTTATTGTTTATTATTAGCATATGAATTGGAGAATTATTTGGAAAAGATGATGTTATCCAAATGATGACCGTTACGTTGCTGGCACTCTTCTAAACGGAAACGAAGATTGGCGATAACACGTTGACACATAGCTATCGATATTGCTGCCATTTCTGACCTGATGTTTTGCTTTAACTGGGTTAGATTCGTCGGATTGTTTTGATAAACCTTACTTTTAAGGTATCCCCATGCAAATAGTCAAGCGAGCTAAGGTCGGGGTTTCTGGGAGGCCAGTTGATGTTACCCCTTCGCGAAATGTCTTTATTAGGGAATAATTCGTTAACAACTTCCATTGAGTCATTTCAGGTATGGCAAGTGGCCCCATCTTGCTGGAACCACGTTCTTGAGTTGAAACCTGCAAACTCCTGCAACTCTGGGATCAAAAAATTTCGCAACATATCGCAATAACGGTCACTATTCACGTTAATTGCTCGGCCTCGTTGATCTTCATGAAAATAAGGACTAATTATGCCTTTAGCAGACATAGCGGCCCAAACAACGACTTTTGGGCTATGCAGGGGTCGTTCATGCTTTCGTCTCGGATTCTCCACTGCCCAGTACCTACCGACAATTCTGCTTATTAACATGACCATTCAGGTGAAAATTTGCTTCGTCACTGAACAGTATGTTGTTAAAGTTGTTAAATCGCTGCAGCATTTCGTTCGCAAAATTCAGTCGATTAGCATAGTCCGTATCCTTCAATTCTTGAACCAATTGAATTTTATAGGCTTTTAGATGTAAGTCTTTCTTTAAAATCGAATGTAAAGACGATTTTTTGATGTTCAACGCTTGGCTTCGCTTTCGGATGGATAAAGACGGATTTTGACGAACCGACGCCTCAACTTCTTCAATTGTTTCTTCATCGCGAACTGAACGAGGACGACCAGAATTTTGAATTTTAACTGTCGCACCTGTATTCTCGAACATCCTGATCCATTTCCTAATGCTATCGTCACTTGGCGCGTGGCGTGTACGATACTCCGCACGATAGAGACGTTGAGCAGTCACTATTGAATCACCATTACGATAATACGCTCGTACGCAAAATGCGCGATGCGTCCCCCGAGTACTGTTCCATCGTGACTAAAACTCCACAAAATGGCGGACGCCACGAACCCCTCCCCGCACTCTTTAGACGCCCCGTTTCGAATATGGCGCGAAAACAAATACCCGATACCCTTTCTGGACACCTTGTACATGCTGGTGTTACACACGGTGACCGTCCGCGACGCTACGCCATGTCGGAATCTACACGATTTCTTAATAAGCAATTCGTATTTACTGATTTTATAGCGTGCTGTATAGCATTTCAGGAACTCAAAGCCGTCATACTCGCATGTAGTACTCTTCTATATAATATTTCGAACATTTGCATTGGTACTTATACGATAAAATTATGATGGCGATAGAGACAGTTCTTAGATTGATTTTTTTACCGTTATAGGTTTACCGTTGGCCCAAGATGGCAGTATGCTTAGCCTAGTGGAATACTGGCTCTCAGGCGCAGCTGCCGGAACAGACCAATTGGTGCTGGCGACAGATTTTCAAGGTGAGGGTGGTAGCTAGCCAGGTGGTCATTAGAAAAAGCCCTATCACCATGCTATGGCTTCCTTCACCGGGCGCTCAGATAGCGTAGATAGCTGCTTTGAGACTAGGTATGTGTTAGCGATGTGAGCGTAGGTCAGCGCGGCGCGGCGTGGCGCGGTCTCGAAGTAGCGGGTTCACCGTAGCCGCGTAGCCTCGTAGCGACGCTACGCTCGCGTCCCGCCTAAACAGTTTATGCAAAACGAGAAATTGAATAAAGGCAAAGATCGTGAGCCGCAGCCGACGAGTTCACTCACTGCCGACATGCAGACGGTTGCGAATACACATGACCTTTTAATCTATTATAGACTAACGGCAAATTCACAAGATATTAAGTGGAGATGTTTACAGAGAGCGGTGTTTGTTGAAAGACACTGATAGATGCTTAAAGATACATACTCTAGTTTAGAATAATAGCTAATCAAGCGAATGCTATAATATTATAATAGAAAAGTTCCGCTAGATGTGCTTCAATCGTAGTATTTTTTATGACAATGGCAAAGCAACTTTTGACAATAGCAAAATTATATTTAGGCCCTAAGAAAGCACTAAACTTATGAATGTCAGTCCACTACTACAGATGCCTCCAACAGTGACCATTTAAATCTATATTTGTCTATGTGGCACCTGCTACACTCTTAATCTTTTCTTATAGATGACCTGCCTCGTTTTTTAGTTTTTGTATTATGTCTATAAATTATTGTTTTTGACCATTTTATTTTGCCCCTGATTGTACGCCCCACCCATTTACATTTAAGTTTTCTGATGGATATAGTAATATTTTTTGCTTTGGTATATTTCTTTATTGTTTTAGTTCATACAATATCTGTAATTTTTCGGTCTGTGGTTACGGTGTAAGAGACTCCGAGTATTGGCTCTGATGTGAATGTGATACGTTATCCAGCGATATCATTATAAAATATACAGTTGCTATTTTACCATACTAGTGTATGCGCGGGGGCGAGGAGGGGCGAGGTATGTGGGGTGGCGCGGCAGGGCGGCGTAGCGAACGGCTAAAGGTTATCATATTACACGTCGATGCCATCGACTTCGACCGAATACGTATTGAAATATTCCGACAAAAGGGTTAACGTACAACTCACCTAGAACAGCTTGTCCATTGCGAATATAAACCACGATCAGTTAGAATTTTATTTATTTCTATACTTTACACAAATTTATCATCGATAATATTAGTATTTATAAATATATTATATAATTGCGATAGATTGTAGATAGCTCGGGTCACACTGGATTAGCAGAACGTAACTTTACTGCATCTGATCGTAATTTAGTACAGTACAAGACAACGGTGACCGTCAAACGTTTCTAACATTCAATACTGTTACAGATAGATATACAGTGGTGGTCGTATAATTAGAAACACTACCAACGGTCCTTGACATTATGTAAGATACTTCACCGCAATCGTTTTTATTTTGAAATTAATCAATAAATAGGACAACAATGTATCATTTATTTGAAAACAATATAAATCCCATTACACAAGTGCAGTTTCAATATTACATTAAAGACAAACATTTAAATCAGTTTTAAGGTATGAACAGTAATGGTCAACTAATTAGAAACAACAACAAAAAAGTATAAAAATCAATATTTTTCTAAGTATTCGTAACTAGTATTTTTATTTACGAAATAGCTACTATCGACAGCCTACCAATTGTTATAACTAATATTTAGTGTCGTATACCTTATTTTCAATAACAGCACTGCAATGACGTGGCATTGATAAATCAATTTCATATATTTTTCTAGAGGGATTGAATTTCGTGCTTCAACAAATACTTCATATAGTTCGTTTTCACTGGTGTTACGTTTGTTTGAGACTTTCTTTTTAAAAATATACCAGAGATTTTCTATCAGGTTTAAATCCGGACTATTTGCTGGCCAGTCTAAAACGGATATACGCTGTTCGCTAAGGAAACATTTGAAACTATTGACCGTGTGTTTAGGGTCATTGTAATGCTGAAAGATCCAGGTTACAGGCATTGTATCTTCAATCTTCCAAACCGGTCCAACTCCACATCCGGAAAACACCCCTAAACGTTAATGTTACCGCCACCGTGCTTGACTATACTCCTTGTGTATTTATAATTAAAAACATTGATTACAGGACGTCTAACATAGCGCTTTCCATCGGAATTTACAATATTTATTTTTGTTTCATCTGAAAATAATACTTTTTTCCATTCTCGTACCGTCCAGCTAACATATTTTTTAGCAAGTAATAATCGCTTCTCTCGGTGTTGCTTGGTAAGAAGCGGCACCTTTCGAGAGATTCTTCCAAACAATTTAGCTTCCTCTAATCTTCGGCTTATCAGTCTTGACGAGAGGTCATCAAGCGAAAAAAACTTCATTTTTAATCTGGTTGGAGCCTTTACTTGGGTCTTTTTTAGCAACACAAATCTTTAGCGTATCTTCTCCGGGAGAGGTTTTTCTTGGCCGAGCCTTTCTAAGAACATTTTCAATAATTCCATGTGTTTTATTATGATCCATTGGATTAAAAACTTTCTTAAGAGAACAATTTAAATGCTCAGCTATTCTTCTGTACGCCCACTTATGATCTTTATGTAAATTAACAATTATTTGCCTAGTTGACTCGTCACAACTTTTATTTTTGCCCATTTTGAACAAAATAAAATTCTGATTAAATTTTGAATTGCCGTCAAAATAATAGAAAAAGCCAAGAAAAAATGTTATTCTCCAATTTCAAAAAAAGAAAGAGCTATGGATGCTTTGTTAAAATATTTCTAATTAAGCGTCCAAGCCGCCAGTAACAGAAAATAAACTCCTACATGTGTAAGACTCATTTTGTAATTAAAAGTAAGATATTTTTTATATTTTATGCATTTAAGGAGTTTTTTATTTGAGTGGCTAAATTATTGCATGATTATTAATTATTGAATGTGAATATTTTTTACAAACATTTGTACGTTGATAATTATACTTTGTTTATTTATAAGAAGTGTTTCTAATTATATGACCACCACTGATATCCGGCATCTGTTGGCTTTGAAAGTAGTAATGACAGGTTTTTGCTTTGTCAACGGTATCCGATAACGCATGCTTGCTCAAGTGTCTTGGTATAGACATTTCATTTATTGGACGCTTGTAAGAGTTTGAATATATTTTAGTTTATTTTCTATTTACTTATGCCTTGATGCGATTGTTTAGATAAAGTAAACATACGTGCGACGTCCGCTCCTGAGTGACAGTAATTACATTAGGGTGGTCAAGATAAAACATTATTCGATATGATTAAAAATAAAACAAATATTATCTATGTCTATAATATTAATAATATATGTAGTATGCATGTCCAATTGGCTTAAAGTCAGTACACATGCTCTGTGGCATATGAATGTATATTTTGCGTCGCGACTCCGAATTGTATTTAAAAGTGAACCAGCTGATATCTACTAGATATGGTAAAGTGTTTATGTTATAGGTAAGAATTTTCATAAAACTGTATCCTTTAAAATATCTATGAGCAGTTAAGTTTAATATGTATGATTTTTTATGTGCTTAATAAATTGTAAAACTTTTGTTATTATATTTAAAAGCTATATTTACGGGATAAGTAATAACCTAAAAGGATAACAGTTTTGGTTTCCGCGTGTGAATTCATTTCGAACAGAACTGGATGAGCTATCAGACGATAGAACTGTTTTTCTGAATCAAACTGCATCCAATAAATCTATGTAAGAGAATTTACCGGTGAAAATGTTCAGCGCATAACACTTTCAACTTTTTTACACTGTTTTCGTTTTTAAGTGTGACTCAAATGTTCAAGCTTTTTTATTTAACATGTGTTTTTCTACTTTTTATTTTATATTTTCTGTGGTACTTTAACTTTGTGTCTCACCATGAACAACATTTATTATAACTTCTTAAAATATTAAATAAACATATTTGTTATTATTTTCATATTATATTTATCGTAATGTTCTGCATAAACATGCCAAAGCGAGCGAATATACCTGGCAAGAGATTTGTCATCCAGTTAACTTTGTTTTTTGGAATCAAAGATGATTTTTTAAGACGGTACAAAGTGTATGTACAAAGTCTTTGAATTATTCTCGTTAAAGTCCGTCCGTTCATATTTAGTGCACGAATGCATTTTTCCACTTCCATGGCTTCAACATGGTCCTCGATAGTCACGAGATCACGGTTTAAACTGTAGACCTATTTGGAATTTTCTTTAAAAAAATCATACGCACTGTTTCTCGCTCGCTAGAAACATAGTTATTACCAATTCACGCATACACAGAGAAATAGTGGAACATGATTCTGCCTTCACTACAAAGCAACTTAATATATCGTGTGAACTATCCATATTCAAGGCGTAAATTTTAACTGTATCCTTGTTGGTAGAGTGAGAGGGGGCGGGGGCACTATCTGACATCCCCTCGACCCTTCATTCAGACAATTAGCATTTAGATTAAACAAATAAACGACGCCGCGCCGTGACCCGAAAGTATTATCCACATTATATATAATGTAATTCATTTGAATATTATACCATTTTAATTGGTACGTCACTAGCGCGGATATTTGTACAACTTAAGATATTTTCAGTGGATTATCTCGACTTCTTACAAAAAGAAAAGTACAATTTCTACGTGGTGTTTCTAGAGCAGGATCGTGTAATATATTTGGACGACCTTTTTTTGATTTCTCTCATGATTTCTTTTTTAGTAGTTCTAATGATAAACTCTCAGTAAACGCTTGGAGTATGGCTTTACGCCCGATTAATGGCATTAGGTTCGCCCCCTATTACATTGGACCTAAAAACATACCCGGCGAACTGTGGGTGTTTATTAGTTCACCTTTTTTTATTGTCCTATAGACCTTAGGACCGCCTAGTAATAATTGCTTCAAACTCAATATACCTCTGCCTATACCATGCATTTATTTATATATTGTTAAGAAAATGTACCTAATCATTAAAATTCCAGAGTTATGTCAACAAGATAAATTATGAAGTGAATTGTGTTTGTACGCGAGTTTATATTCAAAGTGATATAACATGCATAAACTCACAAGTTAGCTGCAGCCTTTGATGTCATCTCGTCGAGTCGGTCCTGTCGGCCGCGGTGCTCGCTCACGGACCTGCTTTATTATTCAGAGGTCAAGTGACACGAGACACGAGACTCTAGCTCGAGTCACTATGACACGTGACGTGACTGACCAGCAAAGACGCCACTATCTGTTTGCAATCTGTTTTATAAGTAAATAACCGGCTATCAACATGTTTAAATATATTTGTATATTACATTATAGTGTTTCCATAAGGTTTTTAGTTGTCCTAAACAGTAAAATTTGAAGGTGTCTTTATGTAGGTTGGTCAGTGTAAACGAACACCGCGTACCGGGGGAACACAGTTTTATGTTTACGATAGCCTGTGTTTATCAACGGAGACTCTCGTGACGCATTGCATGTTAAATACGTTTGACGTGCAGAGTGCGGAAAGCAAAGTACGGTGGACATTGCTCGGTTCATGCGAACTAAGCCAGTTTACACGTTTATATGCTTTAGTTTCATATAACAATTTGGAGATAGTTCTAAAAATGTTCTTTTAGAAAAGATATATACAAAATATTTACGTAACCCATACACAGAAAACAAAAAAAATGATAAACAAAGATATACTGTTGGCACCAAAGAAGTGCTTTATGCTTTGATTTAAATAATATAATTAGAATGATGTAAATGGTTGTTGGTGAGCAAGTCGTGAATAAGTGTCGGAGCGTTTCGAATCCGTTTCAAGGTATGAGTGGTAGAGATGCTTCGTTGTGGTACTAGATCGCTTCGACAGATACAATTAATAGGTCGAATAGGACATATTACTTGTCCCAGCATAACGGTGTGAGACCATAAGCCTACAAGCGCATATCATTGCAGCGCTGGTATCCTCGTGTATGTACACTGCACAGGGTTTGTACAACCTCGCGGGTGGATTGACACACAGTATTGCCATATCTTAGGGAAATACAGAGTAATAGATCTTTCCCTTATGATTGGGATAATTTTTGTGGAATTGTGTGTTTTGTCGATTTATCTGTGGACAGTTTTAGAAGTACGACATTTACAACTGTTATTGTTGTATTTTTATATCTATACTAATATTGATGAGTTTGTTTGTTTGGTTGAACTCGCTAATCTCAGGAACTACTGGTTCGGATGGAAATAATGTTTCAGTGGCGGATAGCCCATTTATTGAAAAAGGCTATAAACTATATAACATCACGCTATGATCAAAAGTAGCGGAGCATCAATAAAAAATGTTGTAAAAACGGGAAAAATTTATTTCTTTTGAGAGCTTCCTTTGCGTTTGCTGCGTAAATGGTTAAAGTTAGGGGAAAAATATGTGTGTCGGAAATATTTCCATAAAAATTTCTAAAAAAAGTCCGCGATGGCATATGGCTATCTTTTAAGTTTTACTCAATATAACCTTTTTTATAGCAATTAAATTTGTTCTAAAAAAATGAATTATTTGCAAAGGTGTTTTATATACATGGTATTATTCCTTATTGCAATAAATACGTTAAGTATTCAATTTTGAACAAAAGTACCCTTTAAAGTAATTGATTTAAATTAATATCGTAGGACATATTACAGTTTCAAAATAGCTCGGCAACAAAATAATGATCAAGTATCGCGAGCGCATTTTTATTATGAAGAACAATGTGTGAGGCAGGCGGTACCTAATAATGCAGTGCCTACGACCCAGTCTCTCTGACCCTTTCTCTCTTTCTTACATGATGCAGACAAAAATGCGCGGTTCAGCTAGTATGTACATATAAATAAAGTGAACTACAGTATCAAGTCGAGTGAAGTCGTCAGCAAAAGTAGTAAAAATTTGTCTAATTTTCATTTAATGTTGTCCTCATGAAAATATTGTTTTGTATACACTAGGGTTAAACTTTATGTATGGGAACCAAATCATCTGCCGTAAGCTTATTGTAAACTTCTGAAAACGCTAAAGCTCCATCGAGTGAGCTCGATTACAGATTGTAAACCTTATCAGCGAGGCGTAAGGGTCACTTAAACTTAACAACAAGAAATATCTTAAGTTTCTCCAGTTAATATTTGGTTACATTTTAATAGAATACATTTAATACAATCATAACATTAAATGTTGTTACAAAGTTCGGCAAGAGTTCAGAGTTCCGCCGAGAGAGGATCAGTTACTCCGTGGAGGGAAATGCTGTTCGCTTGTTTGTTTGTTATCGCGTTAGATATGGGACTTGGAAACTTGTTATTATTATTATACACCTAAAGTTCGCAAGATATCAATCACTAGCACATTCCCGACCATGCACCTGAAGCCCTGTGAGGCTGTCAAAGCTTCTAATGGCTCCAGAGCCCTTAGGGCCAACAGTATAGACAGTTCAACAAAAAAAAAAAAAAAAATCGACTTTTAACCCCTCTTCCTTAAGGTAAACCTACTCACCGCAGAAACACAACACAAGGACATCTGGCTGTAATCTTCTGTATATATATATACAGAATAACTATTTTAATAAAATTCAATTGTCTGTTTGTAATGTGAAAATTAAAGTTTTTTACTAAATGCATATCAAAATATATACGATACCTATAACAAAAAATGAAGTTTTAATATTTTTATCTGTCTGTTTGTTCTGGTAAATCTTCGAAACGATTGAACAGATTTTGATGGGACTTTCAATGGCAGATATTTGATATTATAAGGGGTTTACAGACATGATGGTATGTTATGTTTATTCCAAGGATCACCCACAATAAGCCTTACTATGTTTAAAATAATGGAAAGCGCAGGTAACACGATTCGCAAGTGTGCCTGCCCGACGTCATCCTGTAGACCATGTGAGCGAAGCCGCGAGCACAGCTATTATAATAATAAGTAAAAAAAAAAATTCTAAAACAATAAAAAAAAATTGTGTGCAATTCACGCGTGGTGGAAGTGAAACCTTCACATCTATGTTTCTTTTTAATTCAGAAAATAATCAAATACACACTAATTTAAAGTTTATGAAAATGTACCTACAAGTATTCACAATCATTATTCCCAATATCATTTTCAATTAATGCGCATTTTAAATATCCATGGTAACCTAACACAATATCAATCAGTAACAGAATGTCATAAGTGTTGTCTAAAAAGTTTTTATTTCGTGCCTTTTTCGTAAGATAATAAAATTAATTATTGCGTGGCAACAAACCTCTTTTGTACCATTTTACCATTGCCTAAAACTTTCCTATCTCATTTTCTCCCACGTTAAATCTTATGAATGTATATGTTTATCTCTTTTTACTGTCGCTTTCTATTTTTCGTTTCATTGACTTTCAAATCACAACGATGCTAAAGAAGTTTTCACTTCAAAAAATAATTATGGATAAATAATTTCGATGATATTAAAATATGATTAAAGTAAAGATAATAGTGAGTTTCAATTCAAGATATTATATACTTTTACTTTTGTAATTCACTGTGCAAAATGTCGCAACATTTTTATATATTTTAATAGAGCATAGTTAAGGTGATCGTCCGTACATAAATAACTCGTGATCCCGTCCAGCGTCCGATGGACGACAATGCGGTCGCGTGATGCATGAGTCACGTTCGTGTCACGCTCACGTCATGGTCGTGTCACGTACGCATCACGCTCGCGTGATCGCGGCTCGCTGCGGGATGAGATATAGCTCGCGGTCCACTAGTCGAGATACATGACTCACTACACTTGATACATTTTATAATAAAACTTATTTTCTACAGTGTTTTTATAAAGTTACACATACAATAATAGAAAAATATATACATTAATATATAAAATTATAATAAACATATAAGTATAATCTATACTATATTTACCTATATTACATTATATACAGTCGCGAATAGGGATGACCCCGAGGATCAGTTTGTTTGGTATACATACTTACTGTATTTTCTTGGCATGATTTGTGAAAACTATACGTTAATAATATGAAGCAATGATGGCTCGGTTGGTAGCGTATACTCCGCGTCGATCGACGCGAGTTCGAATTCCTGCAATGAGCCCGAGTGCCCTGTGAAGTAAAATATCGTGATGAAACCATAGCATGGTTGGTAGGGCTTTTTCTAATGCCCGCCTGGTTAGCTACAACCCTCAAGTTGAAAATCTGTCGCCAAACACCAAACGGTGTGGTCTGGCTGCTGCACTTAAGAGCCAGTCTTTCATTAGACTTAGCGGCTACCAACTTTGGTCACATTGTTACATAAGATCAGGTGAGATTATGGACACAACGCTAAACCTATAACGACTTAAAAAAATGGGATATGGTGAGTAGATCATGAATCGAAAGCACCGGTATTCGTCGAAAAATGACCCACTGACAGTCTACGTCATGACATCGGTCTACAAGGTCACGGCGACAGCGGTTGCGGTGGCGGTGGCACGGACGATAACTACTCGGAAACTATATATATATAGGCTGAGAGTTAGCAGCACGGTTGTAAATTGTGACTTATAACACGTTATAATTAACACAGGACATGCTCCTGCCACCACGCTGTCGCTATTTCATTAATTTGTTATCGTTTATTAATACATGACATTTGGGATAAGTTTTATGTATTTCAATATCTTTTATGTTTCAATTTTAATATTACTTAAATTCTAATCTAAATATATATAAAAGAAAACTGCGACAGACTGCCTCGACTGATTTATCAACACACAGCTTACACCACTGAACGGATTGGGCTGAAATTTGGCGTACAGATAATATTATGACGTAGGTATTAAAAAACGGATAAAAAAAAATTCAACATGTAAAGAGGTGTATCGGGGTTTCATATCTAAAATGTTAACACGAGTGAAACCTTAGTGCACAGCTAGTTTTAATATAATATGTAAAAAAGTATATTTAACTTAACTGAACCAGTTTTCGGGCATTATTGTTGCACGTGTGCGTGACCCGTGTCCGTATTCTATATCTGAAGTACATATCTGGTTCGTCGAATATAGTACTAATTAAAACAATACAGTATATTTACTAAAATGACAATATGATAGATTTAGTAAAGTTTTATACATTTAAACAAATTATCCTGAAGATCAGGTATAACTTATTATTTATAAGTGTAACTTATAACCAAGGGTTGATTAGATCATATCACTGACAAAAATATACAGTTAACTAATGATTTTAAATGAAAAATGGTAATATAATTTAGGTTGTCCGTTTGTGAGATATGAGGGAACATTCTGTTCACAATTTCGGAAGGGTAAGCCTGCCTTGCTTATTGACAATGACACATTTTATTATTATTGGGTCGGTCGCGCGGGTTGAGCGCCGCACCGCTCCTCACCGTGCCGGCCGCCCCCCGCCCCCGCCCCCCGCCCGCTGCCGACGTCCGATATATTGCCCTCTCACAATATATTTTATCTTTTATAAAAACACAAACATAATAACGATGATATTTTGTCCGGGGGACGAGCGACATCGGAATACTAAACTCTTTCAAATTGTATAATATTGTGTTCCACTTTTCCCAACTTATTTACGTCTGCATTTTATTTTTGTTTTTCGTAGAATAATTTTTACTCCAAAATTTATTAAGAAGTTGGTTATATATTTGTTCATTGTTTTAATGAAGATAGTTGATCAACCTAAAACTACCATCTATGTACAATAAATACTTAATTACAAATCACGGTATAAAATATAAATACATTGCTTTTTTAAAGTCGATACAGCAACACAGCATGCGCGATTTGATAAACATGTGTTACATTATTATTATGAATTTATGGATGAATTAAATGAAATGTCACTATAATTAATCAACAATAATATTTCTCTTTTTACAATAACAACTGAACACTACATACCAATCAATAAAATAATCAATACTAAGATAATTGGTAAATTCGTAATTCCAATTATTATATAAGTTTAAGGAATTGTTTTGGAGCTTACGTTTTAATAATTTCGTTCAAATTTTCAAGAATAATACTAAAGATTTTAAATTATAATGTATTGTGGTACAATGGTTATATAAGGTTTAATAGGAATAAATAATAATAATAAAGTTCTCTATAAACAGTTATAAATATCTACCACACATATAGTATTGAAATAATTAAAATTTAGACAAGTTTAATGCGCATTAAACGAATAACTTCTTAACTAACGTCCATTTATGTTGAAACTAAGTGGAGCATTAAACATCAGTGGAGGTAAGCAGCTTACAGCGCTGCTTAGGGACGACTTCAGTGGAGTTATAACAGCAGTAATCTGCGCTAAAACGCTGCACCGTAGTTATTTACGCTAGTACGGAATTACGGCGTGGTTGTGTTTATGTGAAGCACTCGGACTTAATACAAGGCTATATACGAATGTATAGTTGGCTCTAGATAATGGCAGTAGATCTAACTTCAAAAAGAGATCGATCGTCGAATCCAACTCGGTTGGGCAACGTTTGGGAAGCTACATAACATCTTCTCGTTTAAGATAATGGAATATCTCAATACGAAAGTCTTTAACCAGTGTGTGTTGCCAGTGATAGCTTATAGAACTGAAACGTGGTCGCTAATTAAGAGAGTTCAAGGTCACTCAAGAGAGGGCTATGCTTGGAGTTTTTTTGCGTGATCAAATCGGAAAAGAAGAGATCCGCTTAAGAACTAAAGTAAATGATATAGCTCTAAGAATTGCTAGAGTGCCAATGGGTGGGGCACATTGCTCGTACGACGAAAGGTCGATGCAGCCGAAGAATTCTCGAGTGGCGGACATATACTGGAAGACGCAGCGTGGGCGGACTCACTACAAGGTGGACCAACGACCTGGTAAAAGTTGCGGAACCCGTTGTATGCAAACAGCGCAGAACCGGTCATTGTGACGATTATTGAGGGAGGCCTAGGTCCCGACATGAAGATGATGATCGAAAACCACTCGTATGCGTTGCTCTTATATCTGTAAACAATATGTTTGATTTTCCGGCATTACACTTTACGTTACATGTTGTTCATTCATGGTATTAACTTGTTTTGAGGGTAGCTAATTCTCTACGAGAAACTTTAGGTCTGGAAAAAGCTCTGTTATTAAATGTTGCTAATATTTTGAAATAAGTAACATAAAGTAACGATGTGCTATGATTATCACTTAAAAATGAGTACAAGTAAATTTCTTGCAATTGCAAATAAATAAAATCATTTAGAATCGTCTTAGAAAAGACTTCAACGATATATGCACAAAGCACATCTTTTACATGAAAAAGTTGGTCGAGTTGTAGTTACTTATCAGACGCAATGTTGAAGCAAGGTAGTTTATAATTCTGCGATCGTTACTTCACTTCGTTGGCGTCACAATCGTTATCATATTTTTGTATAGTTTTTTTTCTGTCATCTTCAAACCATAATTAATCATACTGTTTCACTCCAAAATTTTAAATGCATCGCCTTTTAAACAGACCTTCAGGCTTATTCAATTCCAGTTTGGATCCTGCACGAATTATTTTAAGTAGAATAAGCTTGATCATTAGTTCTGATTGAAATATTAGATCTTTGTCTACCAAAGTAAAGGTAGGTTGTGAGTTAGTTGTTAACCAAATGATAGTTTCTGGAATTATTCTTCCATTTCTTGGTATATATCTATATAATATATTTTTAACCCGAATTTAGAACGCGTCTTATTTATTACTTGATGTTTTATATCCGCATTAAATATATTATAAAGTAAACAAAATGCGATAGATTAAATGTGTTATATAAAGTTAAATATTTTCAAAACCTTATATTAAATTAAACACATAATTTATCTATTTAAGTTGAGATCAAGTTCTAGCAGTTTTCAATAAACTTTATTGAGTATAAACACAAAGGCTTCTCCCGAGAGGTGGAGCTAGTTAACTCTCAGTAAGTGTAACGCAACACCTCGGCCCCGAGTCGGTGTCCGTTACCAATCAACCAACAATCGCGAGCGTAGCACCGGACACTACATTACTTAAATTTTATTTCAATTTATTTGTCCACCAAGAATTATCTATACAGGGGTTGTTTGTAAACGCGCTAATCTCTAGAGTTGCCTGTCAAATTTGAACTATTATTTTTTGTATTTTATAGCCTATTTATTGGGGGAAGGTTAAGCTATATACCTTAATGCTGAGACTCTAAGGAAGGAGTAGTCATGGAAGCTAAAAAATCTGTGCAGTACGGGAAGTGAGAATAATTATAGACTATACGGGTGCGTTGGCGGAAACATAACTCGGTAGAAACCTTGAGTTACAGCTAGTAGCCAAAAAACATAAGGGAAATTGCAATTGAATTGTTTAGTATGTGTTTATAAGTCAATTAGGTATTGAAATAACTTTAATTCCGTTATTGCCGACAGTCTGGCTAGACCTAGCGATTTAACTTAATATTAATAATGCACAAAATTAACTTACAACTAACATCATCATAGGTTTCGTCTTGCTTTTAGATTTTAATATTACTACTCAAAATGGTTAAAGTATTCACTTAAAATTCATATAACCGTAGGATTAATATAACGGGTCTTCCAATAGGGATTTCAGAACTTTGACAGTTGATGGCTGTCATTTATTCAATATGTTTTGCCAAATCACCATGGATGGATATAGCGTCCAACAAAACGTGCAGATGATAAAATTGTTTTATCAAAATGGGTGTTCTGTTCAGGCAATGTTCCGCGCTCTTCATCTATTTTATGGTCGCCATAGTCGTCCTACCGAGCAAATTATTTGCAGTTTGGTGGAAAAATTTGAGTCCACTGGCTCAGTAAACAATGATACAACACCAAAAAGATCTACCAAAAACATCGACGCTGTCCGTGACAGTTTTCAGGAGAACCCGAGACATTCGATTTCGCGTCATTCACAAGAACTTGGCTTTTCGCAGACTACAACTTGGCCAATTTTGCATCATGACTTGGTCCTGAACTCGTTAAAAATTCAACTGACCCCTCGACCTGAAGGTAAACGATCATAGACAAAGACGTGTGTTTACTGAATGGGACCTGGAGCAGGTGGAAACTGACCATAATTTTCATCTAAAATCATCTTCAGCGATGAGGCACATTTCTGGATAGATGGGTACGCCAACAAACAAAATTGTCTATTTTGGGAAGATACCAACTCACATGAGGTCCAAAAGCGTCCAATGCGCCCAAAAAGCCACTGTCTGGTGTGAATTTTGGGGTTGGCGGCATCATCGGTACCTATTTCTTTAAAAACGACGTTGGTCAGGCCATCACCGTCAACGGCGAGCGCTGTAGGTCGATGATACCAACTTCTTTTGCCTTTGTAAGTGCTTTGACTCACTATAGGCCAGCTAGCGGGTGACCCCTATCATTCAGAAAGTTGCTGAAGTTTTACTCAATAAAAGTCTGTATTAAGGTTCACTCAAGTCTTTTATTTACTATCGCCACAAAACACACACTTCACCCTCAAGAACGGTCGGGTGCGTGATGTAGCATGCAACGTGATAACAAACGTTAAGCATGACCGGGGAAATACGAACGACTGTCAGTCCACGGTGGCTAAACTACCAGCTTGCATTTTGCGTACGTGTGTTTGTATGCACCCCTACACCTTGTATTGGTTGATATGGGCACCAACGATATATGATTTAATTTGATGATGACGATATATGCCACACAGCTTATACCACATTGGGCATTATGCACGAGCGATTTGAGGACATGGTCATCTCACCTGGAGGTGATGTGTGAGAACAAAACATTTTCGATGATATATCACAAACATTTACAAGAATTAACGTTAGTTGTTTCTTGATTTTGATGTGTTTGTTGCTCTCGAAATAATGATCATAATTATATATTTCAAAATAAATTTTCGTATAGCAAGTTTGTTAATGTGCGTAAGGTGTGCTCCGCATTTTTTCATAAGAATTATTAACAGGGTATAGGCGCTCGTATTGAAGTGAAGCGATATCGATATAGCGAAGACTATCCTCGCCATAACTGACGCATCCTACATAGAGACATCTATCTCACCACATACGTCGCATTCCTGCATCGCAATATTAAAATTAGCCGAACAATTTAGTATATATACAAGAACCCGACAACAACCGTTGGCCAAGTCTGGCCCAAGTTCGGTGAAGCTGTAAAAGCCGCAGCGGCTTCAGGGCCCCTAAGACTAACAGTACACTCAGATCTCAAAAAAGAAAAACAACCACCGGGCAGCTGCCCACCAGACATACAACGCGTCTGGTCGCAGGATCCTCCCTTTCAATGTGGAGGCGGTAATAATCACCCCTACAAAGTAATGGACACCCTATCGATCGATGTGCGATCAAATCCCTGAAAATTCCTGAGCTTTCAGCGAAGGAAAGAAATTATAATGAGCTCATAGCAATCTCATGTTTCGGTATTCCGGCATCTGCAGTTGGGAGCCAAGTCCCCACTAGATTTAGCGTGTTTCCGTCCTGGGCCATATTGCTACTTAACATCAGGTAAGATTATGGTAAAGCGCTAAAACCAATATAAGCCGCTATTTTGGCGACTACCATACCACAACATTTGAAGTAGACATGGTGCGATTAGATACAGCATCCGAAGATATAGGGTTCGTTCAAATCATACCTGAGCTTTCGACGAAGAAAAACATTTTGATAAAACTATAGAATGGTGTTTTTTAACCACTAACTTGGAGTTGAAAACCTGTCGCGCATTATTACATAGCGGGTTATAAATTTGCTCAAGTATTGCACATAATCCGTGATGGTCCCGTTCAAACCCGTTACCGCCGAGAGGTATATTCTTGCTCGTTGTAAATCCACAACGGTGACTTAACGACGACATAAATACCACTGCCAGGGGGTAGGGGGTGTGGGGTGCGAGGTGAGCGGTAATTTACCGCTTAATTGCGTGCCATCTATTAACCGCGGAGAAAGCTTGCTGAGGTGTTTGCATTTCAGTCATTTTTATACATAAGGGAGTTTAAAAGGAAAAATACTTGTAATTACATGATTTTTTTTAATTGAGGATTGTTAAGGAATAATTGTCACTCAGGTTATATCCGAGGGTATGTATTTTAAGGTATTTGATATCATAAATGCAGATATTTCATAATCATAAGCATATTATGCATGCAATAATAATGAAATGGAGCATTCATTGATATTGTATTACTTTCATGATTATTTACCATATTATGTTGTACGTTAAATCAACCTTTTGAAAAACATATCTACAAAGCTCTTTTTGAAACACAAATGGAACAAACTAGAATTAAAGCAACCTCGATATTACATGCAGTGCACTCGATATTTAATGAAACCATTAATCAATCAATTAATTAATCATTTATTTACTATTTTATTATGTTTAGGTTTTCTTTCTTATTATTATTATTATTTTTATATTATTTGACTATAACTTTTCTTTCATAGGTATTGACTGTTTATAAATGTGGGGCAGACTGAAAAGCTGAGTCTGTCCCAGTGCCAAATTGTGTACGTAATTATATTCATTTGTAACTTGTTTTTGGCACACAAAAGATGATTATTATTATTATTAAATAGAAATATAGTTTAAAGGAGGTAATGACATGAGGCCGGCATGACAGCGGTGACCGCCGAAGGATTTAGATCTCTCGGTGGTCACCGTTGTGTCAGGATTATGCTGTACTTATCATCAGGTACAGTACTATCATTGTGCCGAACTATTATAAATTAAAAAATATGTACTCAGTGGTATCGCGTGCGGACACCGTGTTGGTCAATGTAGTTTAGAATGGTAAATTAACCTGAGTTTTCGTTGAAGGAAAACATCGTGATGGAACTATAGCATGATTGTTGGGTTATTTTCTGATGTCCATCTAGCTATACAACTTTCAAGGTGAAAATCTGTCGTCATGCACCTATAGATGTGCAGGCATTTGCACTTGAGCGTGAGTTCCTCTTACCTTAGTATGTTACTGCCATCTTCAGCCACGTCGTCACTTAACATCAGGTGAGATTTTGCTCAAACGCTACATCTACAAATAATATAAATTAAAATCGAATTCCATCTGAATAACTAGAAAGAAAGAATGAAAAAACGTTTATTACTGGTACAAATACTAGAATAAAATAAGCATAACAGTAAAAAACTAAGAATAATTACAATAAAAAACAATGACCTGTACTTATTCAGCTATATACTGAAGTTTTGTAGGACGTCCGGTCGGAGAACGTATGAAAACTAAATATAAAATTAAATATAAAAAAATATACAACATACTACGACAACCTGTACTACTTAAAATAAAATAAAAAATACATTAGCAACACTCTTGATATAAATTATGAACATGGTATGTATGTATTAATTTTGTTAACCAGTTTTATTTTATTAAACTATAACCATTCCTTAACCACTTTGTAATAACTAAAATGTATTACAAAATCCGAAATTTTAATTTTTGTAGAAAACTATTGCTTATATTATAATTACTTGTATTAAATAAGACAGCATGTCAAATCAAAATTGGGTTATAAAATTTTAAAATATTAAATTTATCTATATCTCTCTCTCTCCTGAATATAATGTATGACAATGAATTTAGCGTTTTTTAAGTATGTATGTCTCTTGAAGAATGCTTCCTTTTCCTTTAACAAGTACAGCAATACATTAGTTCGCAGGTATGACGTTGGACTATATTGCCCTCATATAGGAGACGTTTAATTCGGCTAATGGAGCCGCGAGCGCGCCGCGTGCCTCCGCTCGAGTTGTTCATTTATTGTACCAGAGACGCTATTAACGTATTTGGTGACATATTTTAAACATGTAAACTGTTTTGTGATAAAACCTCTAGATGAAATATTTACTTATTATTGTTAGTGCACTGTTAGGAGTTAGTACCGCGTCTGACACTGTTGCTAAAGTAACAATGACCGTTACAAAAGTATAAATAATTATAAAGTAATAACAGTTACGAGATCGACTAGTATTTGGGAAAATTAATATCCATTATGAAATTATGATGCAGTAAAAATGGCCAAGAGAAAATTCTATGGTGTAAAATTTTTTTTTTTTTTTTTAAATATTGTATGTTATCGCATTACAAATTTTATTTATTTGATTAATTGGTACAATGGGATATATTAAATTGAATAAAGTCCCTTAAAAGATATTGCACGTACAGCATCCTACACGTGACCGAAGTGAAACTTTTTAAAATACAACTTCATCCTCTCTACTTTATATCTTTCTTCTCTGTCACGTAACGAAATGTACCTAAACGTGATGCATACTTGAAATTTCATTTTTGTTATTTGTCCAATAGTCGAATTGCCGCTTAAGAAGTTACTTTAAGTATTGTAACTCGTGCAAGCACACATAGAGACATTTGCCATAGTATTAGCAGGTCGGCATCACGACAGTGAGTGATAATCATATTATTAAAATTTCATACTAAGTACCGATGGAGTGATTGCCATGTGATATTTTGTCGAAAATGTAATGTCGTTAGTATACGAGAATAGGGGCTGCCCGTTAACATAATGCCAGAGGGATGTTCATAGAGGACATTTAAACACGCGTCACTTGTCAGTGTCGCAGCCACACCGCCCTGCACCACGCCGCGCCGCCCTGCTCCAAGCCACGTCGGCATGTAAGTATGATTGCTTGTTTAGTATAACTTACTTTTTATTTTTCTACATAATGTTCTAATAATCGTTTAACTAGATAAGGGCATACGAAGTAAGCTTAATCAGTTGTTAGGCTCGGTTGGATATTTCTAAACTGTTTTCATTTCAAAAGAACATTTCATATGATTCTCCATGAATATTTACAACTTAATAAAACTATTTGAGAATTTATAAAAGTTATTGAATTTAAAAGCCGCGGCCAAGGGGGATCCTTTCTTTGAATTGATTTTGTGAAAGGTAATAGTTTTAAGTGCGATCATGTACAACGGTGCGGGGGTACGTAATACATAAACCTGAAAATAATATCTATTACGTAAATGAATTTTAATTTATATTTAAATGAGTCTCATTTATTATAGTTTAAATTATTCTTATAATAATGAGGGTCAAATGAAGTGGCCATGTATTTTTAATTGATGTGAACTAACAACAAAAATGTAAAGCAATTTCACATCGATGAAGCTAATAATATGTACAATTACTACATACGATATTGTGCCTTTGTCAATTGTAATACGCTTTATAGTCCATAGACCACAACAGAAAGCAAGAACAAATATACTGCACGCCGTTCCCGCACGTTATTAACTACAATGTTTATTAGCATTATCGGCTCGACTGTGTTAGGCTTTTTTCAATTTTGTGCCGTAACAATTTCTGAATAGGCTTCGCTTCTACATATATTCACCCTTCTCCTCTTTCTCATGGCTGCTGTTGTGGCGGTAAGAGTGCTTTTTCTTATTTGCAAAACTCAAGTTTATGAAAAACAAGTGATATCCTAAAAGGTTGTGCGAAGAGGTCGCGAAGGTGACACGGCCCCCTCCGTCGTGGAGGCAGGGGTAGCGGGGAGAGGGGGACGGACGGTAAGAGGTGCAAATGTGCATCTCTCGAGATGAGTCGCTCGAGTACACCTCAGTTTAAAAGTAACTTTTATGTTTGTGTAGTATGGAGTAGCATACTTTATTAATATTTTATGTAAAAATTTTGAATATCTAGTGGAAAAGGAGACCATATCTTCTACTTCTTCAGTTACTATTGCTGAAAATAGATATTTTTGAACAAGTGAATTATACCATCAAACGAAACTAAAGAATACCAATTTACATATTTGATACTAGCTGTGCCAGCGGCTCCGCTCTCGTGGACGACAGAATAACGCGTAGTGCTTATAAAAACCGTAGTTTCTTAAAATTTTAATAACTTTTTATTGTATGATCATATCGTTATTATTATTTTTTTCATAAGGCCCAAGTAACTATGGAGCAAAACAAAAAGAAAAAAATTGGTCATAATCTATCTATCAAACTTTTATCACTTTATTTATATTATATCTGTTATTAACTTTATGAGAGAGGAATACTTTTGTTTGTTTGATTTAGTTTTGACGTCTTAGTACGTTAAAGCTTGCTTCACGTAGACATCAACCTATAATCGATACGTATCCAAAATTGCATTTAGTGTATATTGTATTATATTTACAATATAGCTGGCTTCACACACGTTACCTGCCTTTTCTGGTAGCCAATAATTGTAGCGCGGTTGCACATATCGCGTTCAGGATTAGCGTTAAAATACTTAGATCTACTCTAACTTTAGTGGTGATCGATCAAACGGTTTTCGAGTTTATCGATATCATATTATAAAAATACCAACATTAATTTTTATATGTACTATATATATATATATATCTATTTTATATTTGGATAATATTTTGTTTCTCGTAAAAGTCGTTAAATCAAATAGAATTGCTAATTTGATTGACATCTGCATGTTGGATACTGGGATTAGTGTTTAAGGTCAGGTGTACTTAAGTCCTGTTTTTTCCTAATTTTTTTGTTTTAGGAGGGACACTAATTAAAGATATTAGAAATTTAAGCTCACTCCACACTTTGCGGCATCAAGCAAGTACTGCGGTGTGAGCGTTGGACCCCGCTACCGCGTCGCGTTGCACTGGAGACGTTTTGTGGGCGAAGGGAATGCTCAGACTGAGCTCTACAGTTTGGTTACTTGTTTCTACATATTATTTTCATTATATGTAGATACATGGCTCCAGTTCGATTTAGATTTTCAACTGCAGTTTTTTGGAGACATGCATATAAAAAAGTAATCTTCAAATACCAGGAAGGGCATAGTCGATCTCATGTGGTTCATACATATGAACTTGACATTTCTTTTTTTCTAATTCGTTCGCTCACTTTGAATATAACTGTTAACCTTAATTTATAAGTAACTAGCGACCCGCTTCAGCTTCGCACGGGTGTAATTTAATAATGTGGTATTTTTTGTTTAAAGAATCATGTTCGATTGATTTAGAGTTTATCGTTTTAGTACTGATACTTAATCGTTACAAAAAGTGTGTTTATCTCGTCGCCACTCGCCAACCGTTTCGCAGCTAGTGAGTAATTTTTTTTGTTGCGTGTAATCTGTGATATCGTCTATTGTATTCATATAAATTATATTACGTACAAGGCAACTTTAATCTACATTAAATGTTATACAACAATATAATACAATACAATAAATGTTATTATATGTGAATCAATATTTTAAAAATGAATACATTTACTGTGAGTCAACCTTAGGATATAGACCTATGCCTACAATTCTTTAGTACATTATGTTGATGTTTCTCATAAGATTTGGCCAGAATCGACTATGTAATTGCTCGAAAATCTATTTAATGATGACTTTATTAAAAAGAATTGAATTTTCTCTACTATACAAAAATTTAATTAGAATGTATTGTATAAAAAACCTTTTGTAAAAAGACATCTCTAAATTACCGTTAAAACCATATAAAAATCCACTGCGTGGTTTAGAAGAAGTAGGCAGACAGACAAACAGACAGATGGATAAACACACAGAGAGAGTGAGAGACGCGAATAATTATTAATAAGTTCCTTAGTTAATAAGGTTGGAAGATTTTAATATTCATAATTCATATATATATATATTACATAACATATAAATTTGTGACACAAGTATTATGTAACTTAGAGAATAAGTAACAAAACATTTTCCAAACCATACAAATAACTTTAGCAAAAATGTTATTTATTTCCAACTACGCAAACGACCCAATTAGGAGACAATACCTAAGTTCTTATTTTTGTTAGCGAAGCGACGTTAGGCTGTTCACACACAATATGTTCATTACGCGCGGGGAGTCACGCGGCTCGCTGCGGCGCGGCGCGGCTCGGCGCAATGGCCCACGCCGCGTTTTGCCGCGCGACGCTAATTTCCCGCGTGACTCATAAATTACCGTGCAGTTTGTCGCGAGACTCGCCGCGTTTCGCGAACCCGATGAAACGACCCGTCTCTTCTATGACAGTACAGTTAACAGACAAACAGAAATGCAATCTTGTTTCTTGAGTAGTTTACATTTACTAATAATAAATGTTTTACTGTATATACTTTTGGATTTTTGTACAATTTAACAACTAGAAAGTTATACCTTCTATGAATTCTATAGTTCTGTATGTACATATTTTTTTTCAAATTTCCCCAAAAACATTTATTCTAAAGGACACTAATAAAAAGAAATACATTTAAAATTTTTTGTCTGCTTGTTTGTTTGTTTGTTTGTATTTGCCGATTTAACTCAAAACAGCTTTACCGATTATTATGGGTTATTTTTACGAGAACGAGACAGACCTTTATGAAACGAAAACCACAGTTGACATTTTCATTTTATAAAGAAGTTAAGGTGCTGTTTATGAATTGACTGTGTAACAGTTCAACAGAGGAGCAACTACGGAAGTATTCACTCGGGCTCTCGACGTTATGGTAACGACGTGTTGTCGCCGGTCCCGTGGGAACACGACCGTTTACTATCCTTCTTGACCAATGTGGGGCGTCCTTTAGCGTACAGACTTAGGCTAAAATAATATTATTTAGTCTTGGTGTACAGAGTAAATTAATGTTATTGTGGTACATATTTTTTATATTTGTTATATGAATAATTCTTGTACAAATTTGCCACATTCTGACAAGTTGACATCTGTGTTGGATGCGCTGATAAGTGATAGCAGAGACAAGTTGAAACGTATCTATCTCTTAAATTATCACACCATCCAAAAAATCTATTTTCAATTAATTATGATACAGAATAACCGAAACCTTGTTGTATAAAAAATACACAAAGGGTTATAAAAAAATTAAATTAGATGAGAAGTAGTAACCGAGAACAGCACCGCGGAGAGTTTCAACTGCTGCACTAGATACCTCTAGATATATAGCGTGGTACTAAATTAACCTCTGTTAGCGACGCATAGATGTAGGTTTGATAGTTTAAGAAATAGCAATAGTGATATTTAGTTGTAGGTATAAGTTGCTAAGCTTTAGAAATAATCATTTACATTCGAAAAGTCATTGATTTACGTTTCTAGATCAAAGATATAGTGTTTAGCTACATAATTAAATTAAATAAATAGATAGTAATATAGCTTAAAATTACGCGAGAATAGTGTAGTAATGTACCAAACTTATATTTCAGTATTAATCTTTGATTTATAGCAAGTTATGTGTAATGTTTATGAGGAGGTATATTGTGATAGTTAGGATAATGTGTAAGTTTTATTGTGTTCATAACTTTAATAAGTCGTATAAAACGCGTTTATACGCTATTTTATGTTGCAATGTTTGATGCTTAATATTTAAGAAGTTTACTATTTCTTAATGTTATATTGAGTGAATTTAGTAAGGTATTAGTGTACTTAATAGATTCAAATAGGTTTTATAACGTTTTAATAAGAATCTAATAAGATACGGTAAATTATGTGTATTTGTGTAATAATAATATTATTAATATAGACAAAGATAGCAATAGTGCTTCGTAGGAAAGGTAATAATAATAGCAGAAATATTCGCGCCAAAAAAGGTAGTGCCCGCTTGTTGTAACCAAATAAGGCAATGTTAGAGTGAAAGGGGAACAGGCGCTGTCATTCCGTCGCACTCCAACACACCTATAAATAAGGGGCGAATGATAACAATGAATCAATGATAACAATTAATCGTGTACACCCCTGACATTTACAGAAGAGCACCACCGCAACTGATATTTCTACCACAAGGCAGCAATTATATAGCGCGCTGCTATATTCTGGTTTGAAGGGAGAGTTGGCAACCAGCACTCGCACATGACTCATGAGACTTTCTAACTCAGTCCTCAGGGGTACCTAACAACCTATTAAGGATTGACGACTGTTAAAACTGTATGTAGTTATATTTTTAACTGACTACAAAAAAGGAGGAAGTTTTGAATTCGAATGTTTTTTTTTTTAATGGAAGTTCAGCCTTAACTTGTTTATGAACCGATATCGATAATTTTTTTTCAATGTAAAGAGAAACCTTATAGTTAGTTCCTTTTTAATTTCATTGGTATTGGACCTTCAACTTCGAAGATACACAGGAAACTTCTCAAAATAACTGAAGTTGTTTTTTTTTTGTTAAAAATTATTACAATTAAGGTGGAAATACGCGTACAGCCCGCCAGAGGTATCAGTAGTACGTTGTCGACCTTGGTCTTGTCTTTCCCCAAGGAATTCTGCTGACCTCCACTCACCGCAGTAACAAAACAGAAAGTAGTTTTAAGCATATCAATTGATGAATTTATTAAAAAAAAATCCATATCAGTGTATATAATTGTAGATTCATTTGACATTCCTTCAGTGATGAATTCCAACAAGACAGTTGCACAGGGCGAACGGGGAAAATGCAGTAAGATCCCGGTGGAATCTCGATGGAATCCCGGCAGCGAGATACCGCGCACGCTTCCAATCGGCACGGCACCCGTTCAACAATGCAACACGACAAATGAATCGCTTAGCGTGTACTGTGTACATACTGCATTCCGGGATACAGCAGACACGAAAGCCACTTAGAATTGATTCTGTTAAAGCTGGTGTAACTAGCTGGTACCTCTTCCTTCAGAAACAGTGGTGATATAAACGTTATATAACACTTTATATATCTTATAAATAGTAAGGTTTTAGATTCACTAATAACACAATAATTACGTACTGACTTTATGCAAAGTAAAAATATTTATTGTAAAACATATCCAGAAATAAAGTAGTTTACAAGATACAAGTAAGCACATTATACAATTAATAAAATTCATGTGTCTGATTATAATATATCAAAATATCAGATTTTTACTAATTGCATATGAAAGTATACTAGGTATTGGTAATTCGACAAAGGGATTCGTTAGGAAGTGATAGGGGTGACTGTTTTCGTCAATTTAAACCCCATGTGCATTATGCAAAAGTGAACTATTATTGAGTTATCATGTTTTTTAACTTTTTTCAAAATAAGTCAAAAATGCAATATCAACAATTTATTTAAAGAAAATATCAATTGAAATGTGATTTTTTCTGCAGATTTATAAAAAAGCGATTAAACACTGGTTATTTATCAATATTAAAACTACAATTACCGGACCAAATTTAAAAAAGCGAGACGGAATATTAATAAAAGATACAGATATATCAATATATATGCAGATTTTTTCCCTAAAATCTGTAAACAAAAAATATCCTTGTCTACCACTTGTTCCGATCAGTTCGCCTTTAAAATTGCAACGTTGCTAACACTGATGACATGCGGTGTTAAAAATAGAACTTTACTTTCAAAAAACTTGAATAAGTTTCGTATTGGTGTAAAAATGACACAAAGGAGCTCCAAAGCGTAAAAGCTGTTGTTCGGTACTTTACTCCAACTATAAATTCCAGTATTCTGATCATTTGCATATAGTTGTAATCGACCAAGAAATGCCCAACCAACAATCGGCTAGTTTATGAAAGAAACGACATTACAGAATACAATAATAAGTATTTCAATATTATATTGAGATTTCTTTCCACTAAAATGCCTTAAAACCAAAAAATATTATTGTGAAACTTGGCTTCCAGATTATTTTGAAAATATAACCGTTTTCTTAGCTCTCCAACAATGCATAACAACTAGGAACTTCTTTCAAAGAAACTGAAAAAAAAAATGATCACACAGGAAGCAGACGGAAATTCGTATTTGAACTAAACTTAAAGTCGTTGTTTGAATATCTTGCGAATAGGTTTAGTGCGTACCTAAGCCAATGCAGGAAGCAAACAGGCAGGTTAAAAAAAAAAAACAATGTTTCCAAAGAGTTATTTTTTCAAAAACTTTTCATTCGTGCATTGGTTTTATTTTACAAATTGGCGCCGTATTTGATATGGGATTATTTTAGAAAAAGAATTAGGGTTTAAGATAACTTAAATAAATGAATATATATATATGTATATATAAATATAATTTAAAAAAGGCGGTTGTGGGTTAAAGTTATGCCGTATGCGTGAGAGAAATGGAAGCCAGACAGAGTGGCGCCGTAACGCGTTACGTTACGAAGTGGTTTACTCTCCCATAAGAAGTTATCACTTCAATAATATCATAGTGTATCAATGCGGGCGCTTAAATGGCTTACACTGAGTAAACCATAAAAGATATATCTAATTAATGTCAGACATAATTGTAGATATTAAAAAGACCTACAAAGAGTGAGCGAGAGCATGCGTCTTCCTTCTAAAGATCACTCACAATAAACATTTTTTCCAGGAGCGGGGGAGCACGATTCTGGCGCGTGCCATATCGAAGGCATTCCGTAGTTCACGTGAGCGAAGCCACGGTCACAGCTAGTAGACTAATAATATGTTAGCTAATACTGTAATAGTATGCCAGTAGGCAGGCAATATAGACAGATAAGCTGAAGAAGAAATCGGTATAAAGCCAACTGGAGAAAAGCAAACCCGACAAAAAATTTAATTTGATCTGTTGTTGTAAGATCTTGGTTTTTTTTAATTTAAATATTCATTAAATAACTTTATACATCTATATGTTTGTAGTTATTATTTTTATAAAATTATATAATATTTTTATATAGCGTATTTAAAAAGGTAAAGTTTTTTTTACCTGCGTCAGAATATATCGTTCGAGACGGTCCGGACAGCGGCACCTGGCGCGCACCAGCCGAACTAAATATATTTCTTTTCAATATTTAATACACATGACGGGAACAGAATTGTATTCTGTAACTCAATAGTAAATTAATAATGTGTAAATGATGCTCATATTTGTTAGCTTTATTACTTTCACTTTATACTCCATGTTTCTTTTTATAATTATTTACTAAATTACGAAATATGAATCACGGACTAGGTAACTCGGTGATAGTTCGAGCGAGAACAATCTTTAGGTTTTTTTTTTTTAAATTGACTATACTGTTAGCCTTAGGGGCCTGAGCCACTTTGACTAAATTTACCTTACTCTGTTAATTACCAGATGTGATAAGGCTACTACAGCCTTCAATGGCTCCTAATGCGACCCTGGCCGCTGCGTGGCGTGACGTGGCAGTGGGACGTGGCACGTGGGTACCGATCAGGGGTCACGCGCGGTCCCGCGCTGACACGTCGCTTTCCCCTCGGCCTCACTGTCCCGCTCACTGTATGACTTTGTTCGCACTCGAGTGCTGTACCTTTTGTTTCAGCGTTTTCGCAAATATTGCAAAGATATTACTTGTATGTGTTTTTTTATCTTTATAGGTTTTTAGCGTTGTGGCCACAATATCACCTGATTTTAAGTGACGATGGGGCCTAAGATTTCAGATCGGCAAGACTAGTGGAAGACTGGTTCTCAAGTGCAGCTGTCAGAACACACCTATTGTGTTTGGAGACGGATTTTATTATATATGTATGATAACAGGCTGGTTTTGTATATTTTTTATTTTATTTAATGCCCATTTTGTATAATTAAATTAAGATTATGAATAATAATTGAAATGTTTCAAATGATAATCGAGGCTGTATTTTAGGCGTTATTAGATTCAAAACTATCATAGTAAATATAAAAGATTTTTTTTTTTTACAATTTGTTACAATACTGTTGTGCATATTATATATTAATGAAGCTTTTGAAATAATAATAATATGTGTTACATATTACAGCTGAATATATAATATACACTGGTGGCTGGTTTCAGAATGCGATATGCGAGTACGTCGACCAGGTCAGGCTTGTGTGTTCTACCCTTTGCAACCTGCCTACTGCTAAACTTAGTGCGGGTTGATCAGGAATCGTGTAGGTAACATTCAGGTTGTTATCCGGCACCTATTATTGTATATAAACCCACAAAAACTTTAATATAACACACAATTATTTACCTGGAATTAATATAAGTATACCAATATATAATATTTTTAAACTAATGTTAGTAATTAGTTTAGTGAAGCGCGTCTCAAACTAGTTCTTGAAATTCCTGGAAGGATTTAAAACTACAATGGATGTTTAAAATATCTAAAGTATTCCGGGAGATCGCGTGAAGAAAAACTACCTTCAGAGGATAAGAAAACCTTTCCCACGTTTTCTTCGTTATCGTGCCGTATCGTAGAGGTAATAAAGTGTACAGTAGTGTAACAAGGCTACGAGGTGAGTTTGTCGCACCGTGCTCTCACTGCATTACACATTCAACTCAGTTTTGCTAAGTTAGAGTTGCGTTACCGTGTCTGAATTCTGAAATATCTTGTGTTCATGTATTCAAAATGCATACGCTTTTGAAGTTTGTTGAATGAGGGCCTTTCAACAACCCTGCTACCTGAGTTTTAGTGATAAAACAAGGTGCAAGGTTCACTTCTCGGTCAGTATAAGATTCTCAGTATTTATATTTTAGCTTGTATTGAACTTTATTAATGATATTTCTCACGGGTGATAATAACATATCCATTAGATTTATCTATCTAGTTATATGTTAACAACACTAAGGCAGAATTACTGAGAAGTTATGAAGCAGATAATTATACACTTTACATTTCAATCCATCTACGGCGGTTACTGACGATAGAAAGGTATATATGTCGGTAAGTTTTTGCATTTCAGTAACGTAAACGTATCTTCGGATAGCTAGTTCATACAAACACTTACCAACAGACATATCTTTCTATTTTTAGTAGCAAAAAAGTGGTTAGACAGATTATTGAAAATGACTGGTAGACGGTTTACGTGAGTTTGGATCAGATCAGCTTTAATAAAACACTTTTCTTTTTTTATCTACATATATAAGCAATGAATGGCCATATGAATAAGTGATTCCAGCTGCCTTTAGGGCTGGTTCAATCCTAGGCCAATTATATGTACTAGCGATCGCCCTAAGATCGAAATCGACCAGCGACTTTTTAACCATAGACTATTTTCTGTTTAACATTTGCAGTATTCATGAACCTAAACAATGATTATTATCTACATAACTTGCTGTCACTTTTCGTTGAGTGAAAATGTCAATATTTTGAGGGGGTCTAAGTTCAATGACACTGGTCAGGTTAGGATTCGTAGTATTAATTTATTTAGTAACAGATATTATAGATAAATTTTAGCTTTCTGCACTCCTTCTCCATATAAACTTTAACCATGGCAAATCTCACAGTCTTCCGAGCACGCAAGACGCTTAACAACGGCTAGAAAGTTTTTGCTTCAAGTATTAATATATAGATAATCAGGCAAATGATATGGAGCTGTATGCAGTAGCTAGGTACGTGCGGTGACAGTGATCTCAATTGAATTATAAACAGGTTCTATTACGTGTAAACTCTTCAACACCAGAGTAACACCCAAAGTCAATTGTGATAATTATGTTCTCAGTCTTTCACTTGGATAGTATTCTCGTTTAAAACAACAAGTGTAAAAAAAGTTTTTAATCTTTTGTAGGTAGTTCCTAAATCACCACAACCATAAATAGGGTTTAGTTTCGGACATTACTTAGATAAAAGTGCCGGAACCTTTTCAAATTATTGCACAGATTATGGAAGTTAGTTTGTCTTGTCAAAGTTATCTTGTTTCCTTTGTGAAATGTGAACGGAAATTATTTAAAAATGATAAAAAAGTATAGGTCTTGAAATTCTTATCTTCAATTCTCTTTTACGTAAGGAAAGCGAGCTTTTACATCCGCATGCAATGTTACTTATGAAAATGAAGAGTTAATAAACAAAGCAGACACTGCTACAAATGCTTGAAACTGGTGACTGGGAGGAGCCTATGTTTCGCTTCGCTTCATTGCTGTATATATTTCGCGACGCTCGCTTGAGTGTATACGGGAGAAAATTAGTCCGTTGCGGTTTTATAGACAATATTGTAAATATTTTTTGATTTTCTGAACCCCATTTTTTAGAATAGTTGTTATTCAATATGTTTTTATATATTATTACTACAGTTTTTAAACATTACTAGCGGTTGCCCAATGATCGAAAGTCGACCAGCGACTTTTTAAACATTGACTATTTTCTGTTTGACATTTGCAGTATGAACCTAAACAATGCAATTAATATTATATCACTTGCTGTCACTTTTCATTGAGTGACAATGTCAATAGTTTGGGGGGTCTAAGTTCAATGGCACTGGTTGGGTTAGGATTCGCAGTATTAATTTATTTTATTTAATATATTAGTAACAGATATTATAGATAAATTTTAGCTTTCTGCACTCCTTCTCCATATAAACTTTAACCATGCCAAATCTCACAGACTTCCGTCCACGCAATTTTCCTAATAAGGGATACAAAATTTCTGCTTCACGTATTAATATAATGATAAGGTACTATAATAAGCTGTAAGGAACCAGATGTCTTGGCTTACACAGAAACAACTAAGATCTTAGTCTGATTGATATGACTTATTTAAAATGTGGTTTAAGTACAGATCGCATATAACTGGGTAGCGACCACCATACGCACAACAAAAACCCTTCACAGTGACTCTAATTTAGAATCAGCTCCATCGGTAAACTCGCATAGATATTTCGGATGTGAGACTAGATGATTTTCTGTTTTATTGTATACAAAAGGCAGCGTGTGTAGCCTAAACGTGATGTCGTATGTCTTCACCGCGGCGCGGCGCGAGCGTCTAAATTATGACATTAGTCATTGGCACAGTGAGCGAGTACGCGTCCTCAACTCTAACGTATTATTTACGCGACGGAGCGCGGAGAACAACCAGCATTTATTAAGCTGCTCTTTGGTATTTTCATGAGAATTTTCAAATAAAACCACCAACAACATACTGACGTATGTTTTTGTCGCTGTTTTTTAGAATTTTGTAGGTCTGTTCGATTCTGATTCAGCCGCAAACATATGTTGTGGAATTCGAATCCGGTTGCTTCGGTGGGCGGCAGAACGTGCGACTATTGAACCATGAAGTTATTTTTTTGTGTCTTAATACTATATCACAATGTATGTGTACGAAGCTTGGAGGAGAGCATAATTCACAAAATACGATAATCTAAATGCGAAGGTATAAGGTATACGATCGAAGTTGGAACAATGTTATCAGGGAAATATTAATGGCACTGCATTTCAGGTTCTGTTTACAATAATGTGTTTTGTACAGAATTTGAAAGTTAATTCTATAAATTGAGCTATTTAACATATTTATCTGTATTGCAAAATGGTAGGATCCAAATGATTGGTGTTATGTATCCTTTCTTTTCTATTAGTAATTTTCTTCTACATTAATATATAGCATCTGGTAATGGTATATAATCATATCATATCATGCCGATGGTGATGGTATCAAATATTCATAATATTTATTCATGTATTGCAATACATGTTTCGTAAAAGTAGCAACATTTTTTTTATTATGTTCAAACTTTACGTAAAATATGTTATTACTGACCTGAATAAAACGTGAAATTACATTTCGTTCATACCGTGTAATGATTAATGAGGGAATCAGCACCTCCACTACGCTCCACTCCACTCACCTCACTGGACTTCGCTGCTGCACTATACACCATGACAGGAGATACAGTAAGCCGACTCATCGCTGTTAGTTTTTACCCGACTGTGAAAAGGAAGATTATATTTTTTTAATGTATGTATGTATTTATATATGTCTATTTCTTTGGCACGCTCTTTAGCCTAAACGAGTTCATGGATTTTAGTATACGAGGTGTTGTTAGATTCGTCTTAATTGTAGGAGTGACATAGGATATATTGTATTTAAGTACGACATCTGGGAATCAAATAAAAAGCAAAAATAGAAAAAGTTAAAAGTTATGTAATCACTACAATAAAACTATACATATAAATGTAGTTTCTTTTAAATATACTACAATTATGGTGGCGAACAAGGTTACGGGCTGATCGTAATAGGTTACCGTAGCGTAACGGTTATCTATGGACATTTGTAACACCAGCAGTAACATTAGCGCTCTGCCGACCTTGAATCAACCCTTTCCCAAAATGCTCTGGAAACTCTACCTAAAACAGAAATAAAATACAAGCTTATATTTTAGCTGCGATCTTCTGTAACCAACCAGGCATCCTCACATAGGGGTAAATTTTCAAAAAGAGTCCTACTTAGTTTTGAATTTTTAGTTTTATGACTTTTTTAACACTTATTACAATAATTACTTTTCAATCAAAATGATTTGTCATGTTTCATTTAATAAAGGGTTTAGAAGCTTACAAAATATAAAGTATTTAATATTTATCATCATTTTATTAGCAGTTAGTTAGAGTGAACTACTGTACAATTACTACATGCTGAGCGGGATCACCGCTGCGGCATGCAGGCGCAAATTTATCTCGCAAATGCCCCATTTAATTCACCACCGGTCTGTTCTGCTCTGTTACCATTGCTTATACACTATATTGCACTCCTCCCACTCTAACATAACATGACAAAGAGGGACGGAGTGAGAGAGTTGAGCGTAATTATGGGTTGCAGGTTAAAGTGGAGCCTCGATTAATGATTGATTACAGGCCATTAGGCTTGAACTGAGGTAAATAATAGATTCGACTCGCTTTTACTCTAATGTACGTAATTATGATATATAGTTTTTGTTTAATTAAAGTACTGAAACGAAAATCAAGATGCTTAATAGTTTTAGGGACCTACAGAATGTGACCGTGGAAGATATTTATATTAAGGATTGTTCAAAAATTGAAGTTTTTTAAATTTAATTAAGGTCATTGAGTGTTGACGTGACTCGACGGAAAGTGCGAATCCTCCGAGTTTTTAGACAGTTACAGTGCTATTTTACAAATAAGTGGATATGCGAATATATGTACATTACTATACAGTCCCCATGGAGCCGGAAATAAAGGTAAGTTAACAACAATGTCTTTTCGTTTCTTTCTTCGTAACCACATACATATCCAAGTAGTATCCATAAGATTATCTTTGTGTCCAGTCACAGTCTCATAAGATATTAAGTGACGATGTAGCCGAATATTGTATCACATTAAGCCTAGAAGAGGAATTGCCTCTCAAATGCTGTGGCTGGAACTCATTGAACAGCTTCTGACGAACCTAAGAGCCTCCGACATGACTGCCGTGTACACCACCAATGAACTAAATGCACTTATATTTCACAACTAGCTGTGCTCGCGGCTTCGCTCACGTGGACTACAGAATGTCCGCGCGAATTTTCTCTCTCCCGCTCCTGGCTATTTTAAAGTCAAAAATGCTTATTGTGGGTGTTCCTTAGAAGATAGACGTATACTCTCCCAGACTTTTTTGTAAATCTTTTTAATGTCCATATTTATGTATTATATCTCTTATAGTTTACTCAGCGTAAACCATTTAAGCGTCAGAATTGATTCACCATGACCAGTTTTTTTTTTATGGGCAGGACCTTAACTCTTTTTGCAAAGTAACCTAAGTTACTCCCTATAAACTCAGCTATCTACCAGTGAAAGTCCTGTCAAAATCGGTTCAACCGTTTCGGAGATTACCAGGAATAAACAAACAGACTGACATGACTGACGGGTTTTTTGTTATAGGTTTCGTATATACTTTCATATGCATTTAGTGAAAAACTGTTGTTTTGACATTACAAACAGACACTTCAATTTTATTAATTGTATAGATATGAATATAATATATGAATTTTATAGCTTGCGTAGAAAGTGTTGCATGCTTGAATTGTTGCTGGTGGACTTAACGAAGTGGAGGTAAATAAACTGTTGCAAATCCAGGGCTTGGCTATAAGTTGATGCAGATTCTACACCGGCTGCCGACGGCGGGTCATCTATCACTAGTAGAACAAGCGCTTATACTGAGCCATACAACCAGCGGAAATAATAAATTAACATATAATAAGTTTACCCATTTCTTACACGGTAATTCGTAAAAATTTCGCATTTACTTAAATGTTCACAGCAAAGAATTTTATACTAGAATAGATGTACCCGCGGTTCCGGCCGCGTGGACTACAAAATTATTGCTCATGAAGGCACCTGAATTTTTCATTAATGATAAAGACCAGGTATCTAAGGTGTAAAACAAAAATAAACTTGGTTAACATCTATTCTATAGTCTTTACGTTATGCGCGCATAACTGAAAAACTGTACAATTTTTTTAATATATATAGTGGATTAAGTGCTTTATGGAGTTTCATTGAAAAATATAACAAGAAAAATATGTTTTTATAGTTTCACTATTATATGTTGTTAAAATAGCTAAAGGTTGTTTAATGCTTACAGAGGCAATTGCTGCTGGTTAGGCAATTAGAAAGACTGATGGCATGGGTCAAGGTTTTGGATCATTATAACAAAATAAAGTGTAAAAATGTAAACTTTTATGTTTACATAATCATTAAGGGCGTTTAAATTAGTTCCAAATCATATAGCCTTTAAACCTTAACAAAGTGATATAGAGCCTAGAGTATGGAGTAGCTCGTTTCGTGGCTCCATTGTTACACAACGGCTTAGCGGGCATTTAATAAATGCCCTGTCTTTGCTTAGCTTTATAATTTCACGATGAGAATAAGCTGTCTATATTGTTATCAGGGAGGTTTAAGGTAACTTCTAGATAAATAGCATTCTTAACACTCCCCTTTAATTAATTTGCCTTTAATCCACATTTCTTGGTATATTCACAATTTCATTCAAACCATCAATTACTACATCCATCTGTCATTCTTAGACTTGACATGTAGATATATTTATATAGTTAATGAGTATGAAGGAACAATTACAATCTTGAGACAACCGAATCAGTCTCACTTGCACGCTGTAGGACATCTTACTGGAACCAAATGAGAAGATGACTAAGCAAGGTAGTTGGATACATGTGCGAAACTGGATCGCGACCAATATGGTCGTAGAGGGGAAACCGTGACAAAATACTGACTTGGCGTTTTAGGATTAGTTAGCTTACAACCAGAAGATTGTTTCATGGTAAGTTTATAGGCAGGCACCAACTGTATTGACAGTCACCAATATTCTTGAAGTACTTACTAATTACATATTCGCCGAGATAGGATAAAGAAATTATTGGAACAAGTAATAAAAAAAAGTGTCGATTCAGGAATCAACTGAATTTAATCATTAAGACAGTTTTTGTAATGTAAGGAAGTTTTCCTTACTTACCCACTACGCTTAATTCTCTATTTACTGTAAATAAGCAAAAGTAAATAAATCTTTCTTATTTCCCATTTCCCGGTATCATTATTGATGAATATTTAAAATATTTACACAATGAAAAATGATGGAACGACTTGAAATATGATTTGTGACTTGTTACCGTTGGAAGTAAATTTGTTTACAGATGTACAATTAAAAATACCTTCGAAACACAAAACTGTCAATATGAAGAAGAGAATGTACTAAAAAAACTACCTACTTCAAAGTGTGTAAAGTAATTTAAACACTTAAATATGGTTGTTTTCTTAAATAAATTACTTTAATATAATAGAGGTACCACTGTTGTTACAAGAGATATTTAATAAATGGCTAATAGTGAATTGTTGGAAGCTTTCTCCTATTTGTAGAAGCAGTTAGGTGTAATTAAGGAATAAAAAATGTTTTAGACCACAAAATCCACATAAAAGATTTAATTTACAAAAATATAAGACAAGTTTTTTAATTTACGAATATAATTATTTTTTTGGAATCTTGTTCGTAAATACTCGATTTGGTGAATGGGCAAAGAGTGAATGAACACAGAATTGCAATATGGATTTAGTTGTTAGTATTAAGTTCACGTACTTTGATAAATACTAAATATAATACAATTATACAAGCAGCCCTGGGTGCTATAGCTAGTCTTTACCTCGGCCAAGTGAGAGGAAAAGTTAATTTCCCTTGCCATTATAAATTCATGACTTCTTTTTGTAGCTAAAAAATAAGTTGTTTGTTTCGACACCCGGCGCTGTTACCCTCGTGCCCTCACAGGGAACTCTGTAATTGCTACCTGTTGTGATCCCTCCGCACTCGCACGGATGATGGGCGGGGGGCAGTTGCGGGGTGAAGGTTTTGGTGCATTAATTTTTATGTAATTTAGTTTCATTTTGCACTTAACGGTTCCTTTAAAGACATCGTTTTCGTCCAATTAAGATTATTATTGAAACTCGATGAAACCAAAAAACTGTTAAATGTTTAAGTTTAACCAGCCGGAAAAACGTCACAAACCGAAAAGAACGTTCCACAGTGTTGCAATAAGATCATTCTTTATTTCCAGATCTCACAAAAGCGATACTAAAAAGACATAAACACATACATCTATAGAATATAACCTGCAAGAAAATGAAATAGAATACATTTCTGGAATACAAGCCCTGAAGTCCTGATTTACACGACTATGATCGTCGTCCAATTGGCCTAGCAGTGTGATGAGCAGACTTGTATACACACTCTTACAGTGTACAGTACGAGTGAGTTAGGATTTTTAAGACAGATCACTAAATACCCATACGCATGGTTCTTTCCTTCCTCCCGGGAGGAGGAGAACATGTATATGTATGTGTATATGTGAGTTAGCTCGAATTTACGGATTGCAATTGCGGCAACCGCCCAAGCCGAGTTCCGGCCACTTTGGCACCCTTGAGCGAGTTGTCTTTACTTTCGGGGCTGAGTACCTTAAGCGCTCGCCCCCAAGTCACGGTGAAGCTGTAAAAGCTGTCAGGGGCTCCGGGGCCCCTAAAGCTAACAGTATAGTTAGTCAGAAAGAAAAGGATTTTTAAAGCGAGATTTTAATGATGATCTTTTATGTTTTTTGATGCTTCCACTTGTACCTTGTGTGAACTGCACATATGTTTTTTTAAATAATGTTACATAGTTATAAATTTTAAACAAATAAAAAAAAGTTTAAAACTTTAACATAGCCGACAAATATGTTACAAACATTTTTATATGACTTTTGTAGGAAAGGCCAGTAATGTGCAGTGTACCCACATGCATTGGTGTTTGATATACTCGTAGCGTAGTAGTAAGTGATACAAAACCGCACGAGATGCGCTGAAGCGGTTACAAGACAATGCTTTTAGCGGGCCGCGACGTTCCTTAGGTCGCATCGTGGTCACTAGAGCTACACAGTAAATATGCATTCAGTATGTATATATTTAAAAAAAAATGTGTTCTAATTTATATAAATCAGTTTTTATATTATAGGTTAATGTACCTACTTTTTTTTAATTACTTGAAGTAAGATATAAAGGTACAATGAACTCATTTTCATTAGACTGCATAGAAAGAAATACATTGTAATATTACATGCATGGGTTCTTTGGCAGGTTTATTTTCATAACTTTAAAAACAAAACAAAAATATATATTAGGTGTACAATTAAGTTTCCGCCGTTTTATTGTAGATGGCGCGGCACGGAGTTTCGGTTAGCTTTCGCAGATGATAACCGGCTTAAAAAATAATTTGGACATTCAAGAACAACATAACCTATTAATATCATTGATTTTATATTGGTAAAATATAATTTTTATAAGTTGAAATTTATTTTGTGGAAATAATTTGGTGGGATCAGCTAGGTGTAGTGTATTATGAGTTGCTTAATCCGACCGAAACAATTACTGGAGCCCTCTATCGAACGCAATTGATGAGATTGAGCCGAGCTCTGAAGGAAAAACGCCCTCAATACTATTCTAGACACGAAAAAATTAAACTTCTGCATGACAATGCTCGTCCACATGTTGCGGCCCCCGTGAAAAGTACTTGGAAACACTTGATTGGGAAGTGTTACCCCACCCGCCGTATTCACCAGACATTGCACCGTCCGATTATCACCTGTTCCGGTCCATGGCACATGCTCTGACGGCACAGCGGTTCACATCTTATGACGATACCAAAAATTGGGTTGATTCGTGGATAGCCTCAAAAGACAAGGAGTTCTTCAGACGTGGGATTCAAATCCTGCCTGAGAGATGGGAAAAAGTGGTTGCAAGTGATGGGCAATATTTTAAATAAATTTATATTACCGTTCTTCTATAATAAATATTTAATTTGTGTTAAAAACGGCGGATACTTATTTGTACACCTTTATATATATATAGAGATATCCTAAATCAGAGTGAATCGAACCATCGACCACTCCTACTGTAAGTACATAGAACATTGCGTAGATATCTGATAATAACATAATATACTTACATGTGTATAGCGAAAGGAACTTCATTACTAGAGGTGTCCACGACGATTTTTTAAAATATTAATTTATATATTTGCTTTATACAACTAGTTATAGAGTAAATTGTAGTGTTTGCTTCTATAATATATATATATATATATATATATATGTATATGTATATAATATATATATATATCTAATGTGTATGTGCTTGTCGTTGATCTATGACATTTCTGCTGGAATGTAACTCATGTCTGGTCTACGACGTAATTACTCTAATTAGCTGTTTGTTTTACGGCGTAACTGATGTAATGTTGTTGTATTTAACGCACTACCAACATGACAATAATACAGTTTACGTGATGTAGTATGCCAGTAAGTCCAGACTGCTTCATTACTCACGAGCTGGAACTCGCAACTTCGTCTGCGTATTATTGGATATACGTAGATTGATCTCGGAAAACGACACACCAAAAGAAAATCATAGATTGGTTTGTCATTGGGTGTATGGTATTGTAATTACATGCCAATATGAATCCAATAAATTAACCGTCCCAATAAAACTTAAAAAAAATATTAAAATCACCCTTATTGTACCGGCTTGAGAGAAAGATTTTTGAAAATCGTGATACGCCTTTTATTTCTTACCAAAAGCATAAATATGAACTTTCACCTCCTTAATTTGAGACAATATGGGTTCTTCATAAATACTTTCATCCTCTATTTCATTCCGTCATTCCTTTCATCAAGTTTACATAAGGTAGTCTATGTCCTTCTCCATGGTCCAATATATCTCTTTACCTACATTCATTACAATTGGTATGAAGTTTGTCCAAAAGTCAGAAGGTTGCGTGTTCATATCAAGTCGGGCTCACCACATATGAGATAGCACAATGAAAGAATTCATCACTCTTTGCAAAACTTTTTAATCTAGATTATTTACAATAGGTAGGTATATCAATATCAATAAAACAACAAACCAGTTGACGTGCCTTATGTAGGTTTAGGTATGGGTTAAGGTTTAGATTTAGGTTTGGGTTTACGTTTGGGGTTAGGTTTGGGTTTAGGTTTAGATTTAGGTTTAGGTTTGGGTTAAAGTTTAGGTATAGGTTTGGGTTTGGGTTTAGGTTTGGGATTGTGATTAGGATTAGGTTTGGGCCTAGGCTTAAGTTTAGGTTTAGTTGACGTAAACTATACGATAATCGTTAAAAAAACTAAAAGAGATTGAGCTATTGAAAACTGAATTTGATGATCTGAAAGCATGAGGGAGGGTGAGGGGTAATCTCCATGTGTAGGAAAAAGCGCGGAAATAAATCGTTTATAAAAATTATTATTTTAATGTTATTTTTATATCTGTCTAAGAGTTTTACATGAATTTACAACGAATAAGAGTAAATTTCATTCAAATCGGTTCAGTCGTTTTTGCGTGATTGAGTAAAAAACATCCAAACATACACACTTTCACATTCATTATATTAGTATGACAGGATTTGAGACTATATAGCGGGTTTCGGCTTATGAGCTACCCTGAGGATAGTGACTAGTCTTTTCTCATACTGCATACTCGATAAGTAGTCAGGTGACTTGAGTTAGAGACAAGCTAGTGTCTGTCTCACAGCTCACTCCATAACTCAGCCAATAAATCTTGTTTACCGTATGCATTATTTATTTTGACAATTTTATTGTCTAAGGGAGAGTCTGGACTACGGCAAGGGGTAAAGTATTACAAGTGGCTGCATTATTTTTATTTACTATAAGGTTTAAAACATTGATACACAATCTCACCTGTTGTTGAGTGACGATATTATTTAAAATAGGGTAGCACGGTGCCAGAAGGTCGAACACACCTATAAGTTCAGGATGTTTCCCTTCACCCAAAGCTCAGGCTTATAGGGGGATTCGAAGTAACATTGATCGACTCAATGTCTAAATACTTTACCACTGATCTATACTTGCTTCGTTTCGATAACCATAATATAAAAGGTCTACGACACATTTTTAGTGACTCTATTTGACTACGGCGTAGGCTTATTCAAGAAAGCGTCTTGTATTTCAACGAAATGAACTATTGATTTTAGTTCTTTATTTTCATCTTCGACTCCGAATGTAGAGGAATTAACTATGTTTGAGATCAGTCAAGATGTCCTGGATTTATTCTTAGCCGATTTTCGAATCAACGGCATGGTTTGGGTAATTATATTCAAGATGGTCGAAAGCCTAGCTACTTCGTCGTACTATAAGCGCGCTGTTCACTTATCAAACCAATTTTAGTATTAAGTATTCTGGAAATATTCTGTACCACGTCAGGACACCCTTGACTTATAATCGTATAAATGGACGCTGTTGATTTGACTTTGTAATTTCAATGATGATATTGTTTCTCGAAGTGCTAAAAAACAGTACGCATAATAATATTAACAAGGTGTTATCAACTAAAATGTAATATTTAGTTATTACAACGCCCGGGGGTTGTACATCCCTTGTCACGTGTCGGGCTAACTGTAACAACTTTACAAACCACAAGGTGTAATAATATAAGGTGCGGTAATAGTATCAAAATAAATGTAGATAGGTATACAGTTGACTAGAAAAACAATACAACAACCCCTTTAGAACAAACGCATTATGAGTGATATCCGCCAGGAAATCCGCGAGTTGACTGCATGTTTAAAAATAGAAATAAATTACTGAGTAATATTGGCTTATAGATAAAAAGCTTAAAACAATAAAAATCTGGAAAATTTGTTCATTTATTCAATTTTTCCTTTGGAAAATTAAAATTTATTGTTTGTGAGTCATGATTAGAAAACGTGACGTTATTCTTCAGGAATTATGAACGTTAGACTTTTGCGTTAGTTGTCAAACTTGTCAATCTTATCATACAAAATGACATATAACACGATTGATGACGTCACGGGACCATAATGCATCGTTTTTGTTGCGTACTTTTTATTTAGATTAAAATACATTTTTAAGTTACTTTTTTTGCTGTATTAATGACGATATTCCAAAAGTTGTCAACTGCCGAATTCAACTTTCTATCATCTGTTTTTAGTTTGTAACAGGAAGTCACTCTTTACAGATGTAGTGTTTTAAAACCTGACGTTATGATAGTTTTATGATTTAAAGCCATGCTTTGATTACACGAAAGTTCAAAATTTAAGATTTTTGCAGGTTGCAAGCTACTTTACACGCTTCTGAACACAAACGCATAGAGAAAAGAAGTAATATCAAATAGGAATATGAAAATATAACATATTAAAGCCCCTCTCTGAGCTTTTAGCAGGAGTGTGGAGCGGTAGTGAGTACTTATCTATGCAACAAAATTATCTCATGCATCGTTCGCGAATCTAGTTAATCGCACAAACGAGTCATTAAAAAAGCTCGTTAGAGTGCCCAGCGAGGGCTGCGGGCCGTTGGAGGGGTGTTAGCGGATGGGGAGGGGGGCAATGGGGCGTGCGACAAATTAGCATTTATATTGTCTACTTGTAGTCGGAAGCGAGCGACGCGCGCGCAACTACAACGTTGTGTCTTCGCTTGTTACATGTGTGCACATTCACACCGTACTGTGGAAACGAACGAAATTTTCTTTTTTCGGAATTAATTTTGTTGTAACTCTACGATTTAACTATTATTCACTGACTGACTGACTGACTGCTGCCTGTATTCGCACGTCGAAAGTCGTTGTGCGTTATTATATTTATCTTGCAGTTGTATTTTGTTATATATTTTTTATTAATTTTTTAATACTACCTACTTGGTAAACAAGCGTACGACCTTGAAATCCCCTCCCCAACAAGAACTCTAGAAACCCTACTCACCGTAGGAACACAACACGCGTTTCATTAATGTAAAATTTTCTATTGTTCTCTCAATACATTGTAATGTTTTGTTTAATATTTCATAACACTAAGAATGTAGTTGCGAATACGTACAAAAAAGTAAATTTTTGTAAATAGCCATCCGTTTTAGGAATACAAATAATGATTCTAATAAAATATATTTGGAAGGTATTTATTCTTTGAATGGTGTTTAAACGTTTCACGTGCTTTTCTTAACATCATTATATTTTGTTGTAAGATATGCATATGCGTCTGTCTTATAAATCTTGTCAGATACGAATTCCAATTCTAGTAAAAAAAAAAAAAAATTCTCTGCTTCACCTATTGCTGTCAAACTATAAGTACTAACTACTAATATTATATGTTTACGAGTTCCGATTTGGTCACTGTTGCGAACGGACGTGTCGCTCCGTTTTCAATTTTGACCATCACGTGACTTAATTGTTGCGATCTTATATTTGGAATTTATTTCAAATATATTGTTGCAATTACGACGTAAACCAACTGGTGTCTAACGCTCGCGTGGTAAACCGCACTTTTCGGTGCGACTTGCTTGTTTTTTTTTTTTTTTTTTTTTTTTTTTTTTTGTAAATCCACGGTTTTGTGGTCACTTGCTGGATACCTGACGGTGCCAACGAAGGCAAGTGGGGCGTGACCCGAGCAGCCCGCTGGTTGTCTCCTTCAGAGACAAACAGCCAGACTCGGACGGGCCTGGGAATCTAGACCTTTGCGGTTATCGCATAGTCTTGCCCCAGGTGTCTCCTGCCAAACCTTCCGATCCTGCACACTCCATCCCCGGGAACCTGTTTGGGCCTAGCCCGGTTTAATTACCGGTCTGCGTCCTCGGCCCCAGGCTTGTTAGGGCTCCTTAGGGTTGATAGGTCCTTCCTGTGTGTCATTGCACCTTGACAACAGGTCTCTTGCCGACTCCGATAGTCTTTTAAATATTTTGGCGCACCCCCCTGCCCCTAAGGCAGGGAGGCCTTTAAATTTAAAATTAAATAAAAATGTCCCACTGTCCTCCCTCTTCTGCCGCCATGGCAAATAACGTTGCCGACCTGGCCACTTGCATAGGCAAGTTGCAAGCCAGGATGAAAGCGCTGGAGTTTCAATACCAGCGCTATCAAAATTTCGTCGTATTACGGTGTCCCTCTCTAGACGAGGAATACCGTAATCTACCTGAGAACGCCTGCGTGCGTCGCACCGCTGCGACCGCGACCCGTCATGAGGCCGTTTCAGGTAGCGAGGCGGCCGCTTCAGGTAGCAAGGCGGCCGATGACGTCACGGCCGCGACCGTTACATCCACTGGCGCCGCGCCAGTCGGCGTCGCGCCCAAACGTCCCGCGCGCAGCGTTACGCGCCTGTCCGCCGCGTCATCCGGGGTCATGGCCGCGCCTACGGCCACGCCCCCTGTCCCGACTAGCCAATCGCGCGGGTCAAGCCCCGCCTCCGTCAGGCGAGGGCCGCGAAATTCGCGGTCACAATCTAGGGTTACCAAAAATAGTCCGTACGTCCGTCCCGCGCGATCCACGGAAACCGCGTTAAAGACGAAAAATTCGTTTTCGGCCCTTCCGGTCGAACAAGACTCGCCCGCGAATCCGGATCCATCTCCGGAGATGGATACCGAGAACGACGGCTTCACCGTCGTGGCGTCGCGTAAGCGAACGGCGCGTAGCAGTCCGACTGCTCAACCGGCGCCTAAGGTAATAGCTAAGGCAGTAGTCAGGGGCGCCGCCGCCCCCGCGTCCTCCCAGCTCCCCGCGCCCACCGGCGGGAAAAAAGAGCGTGCCCCACCTCCAATCATAATCCGGGACAAGGCAGCCTGGATGGGAGTCTGCAATGAGATGCGCAGACTCAAACTCGACTACCACAAGGCTAGAAACATAGTCAACGGGATTTCTATTTCGGTGAGTTCTTCGGAAACTCACCGTAAACTAACCACCCTCCTCCGGCAGAAAGGTCTGCAATTTTATACGTATTCGCTCGCGGAGGAGCGCGTCCTCCGAGTGGTCATCCGCCGCATTCCGGTGGAGCTCGACCCGTCGGAGGTGTGCTCCTCGCTCAAGGAGCAAAGTTATCCCATCCGGGAAGTACACCGGATGTACAGTAAAGATAAGCGGCCACTACAAATGGTAGTGGCCATATTGGACCTTTCCCCCGAGGGAAAGGCCATCTTCCAGCTAGAGACGGTGTGCGGGCTCTCCGGGATTAACGTGGAGCCCCCACACAAAAACCACCAGCCTGCGCAGTGCCACAACTGCCAGCTGTACGGGCACGCTGCCCGTAACTGTCATTCTCGTCCGCGGTGCGTAAAGTGCCGAGAGGACCACCCCACACGGGAGTGCACGCGCGAGCGTGACTCCGTCGTCCCCCCGAGCTGCGTGTTATGCGGGGAGGAGGGGCATCCCGCGAATTATCGCGGTTGCCCCAAGGCCCCGCGTACCACGCGGCCACGCACGCAGAGGCAGGCGGCCCCCCGGGCGGCGCCCCCCACCTCAGCCATCAAAGCGCAACCCCCGCTGGCGTCAGGGGAATTTCCCGCGCTGCCGGTCCCGCGCCTGTCCCCGGCCACCGCCGGCCTCTCCGCACCCCGCGCGGTGCAACCGCAACCCGTGCGTTCATCGCAGAACGCATGGGGCCCCCGTCGCCCCAATCCACAGCCCCTTATGGCTATGGATATTCCCGCGCCCCGCGCGCCTGCGCCCCGCGCGCCCGCTAACGCTGTCGTTAATAGTAACGACTTAATGATACTGCTCCTTCGCGAGCACGATATCCGCGAGCTCATTGACTACAATGACCATCTGGAGCGCTTCGGTCTCATCAAGACCGCTTGCGCGTTCCCCCGCCTCTCAGAGACACTACAACGTCTCGACCGTGAGGCGTGTAATAATAACTTAGGGCCTTTCAATGGCAAAGTTTAAACCGAAAGCGTTAAATCTTTCGTTTTTTAACGCACGGAACCTATATCCGCAGCGTGATCTCGTCGCGACCTTTCTTAAAGATCACCAAGTAGATGTTCTTTTAGTGCAGGAGACGCTCTTAAAGCGTGCTAAACGTGATCCAAAAATCGCGAACTACAATATTGTAAGAAATGACCGGGCCGGCCGCGGGGGCGGCACTCTCATTTATTACAAACGATCGTTATATTGTACGCCGGTAGATCCTCCGATACTTACCAATATGGAAGTATCCGTGTGTAGACTAGGAATGACCGACCACCCGTCCATAACGTTAGTCTCAGTTTATCTCTCGCCGAGGAAAGAGCCTCTCAGGTCTGACCTAGAAAAGCTACTTTCGCTCGGTGAATCGGTCATTATAGCGGGTGACCTCAATTGTGGACACACTTCGTTTGGCAATTGGAGAGACTCCAGTAATGGGGTTAAACTCGAAGAGCTAACGAACGTGCTAAACTTTGATGTCATAGCGCCACCCACTCCCACCCACTTTCAAGACAACTGTATGCCGACAGTGCTTGATGTAGCTCTCATTAAAGGTATCGCGCTTCGGTTACGACTCATTCGGGTCGTACACGAGCTCGACTCCGACCACCGTCCGGTCATCATGCAGCTAGGTCAACCAGACGACTCTAGCCCTCCTTCGGTCCAAGTGGTTGACTATGCCAAGCTAAAACATTATCTTGCGGACAGGCCGTCCTCGTCCAGCTTAGATAGGATCCCGGACGTATTGGGGTCCGTTGCGGACGTAGATCTCGCGATCGATTCCCTGGTCGACCACCTGCAGGCCGGCATCGGAGAGGCCTCGAGAGAGGTCGAAGAGGCGAGCGATCGCCGCTTCGTACTCCCTGCCGACGTGCGGGCGTTGTTGACGGAAAAGAACGCGGCGACTCGTGCGCACGACCACTATCCGACCGAGGAAAACCGCGCACGTTTACGCGCACTTCAAAGATCGGTTAGAGCCCGTATATTAGAACTCAGAAGTCACAGATGGGACGCCCTCGTCGAAGGGCTAAGGCCGTCGCATCTGGCTTACTGGAAATTAGCTCACAGCCTCAAAATAGAGGCTTCTTATCTTATGCCCCCCCTCGAGAGGGGTCCCGGTATACCGCTCGCCTTCGATAGCAGCGACAAGGCGGAGTGCCTCGCCACTTGTTTGGAGAGCCAGTGCTCTCCGAACAGTGTCGATGCAAATACCGACCGGGTCGAGGGTATCGATGGATGCGTGCGGGAGCTGGATAAGCTCCCCGCGACAGACTCCCTGTCCCCAGTCACGTCTGAGGAGGTTCTTTCCATTATAAAAAGCCTTAAGCTTAGAAAAGCACCAGGTCCCGACGGGATCAGGAATGAAGTACTTAGACTTCTTCCCGATCGCCTCATAGCTCTTTTGGTCTGCATCTTCAATGTAGCCATAGCCCACTGCCATTTTCCAGCCGCCTGGAAAAAGGCCATAGTCATAGGTATCCGTAAGCCCGGCAAGAGCGCGTCGCTTCCCGACAGCTATCGCCCGATCAGTCTCCTAAATACTTTAGGGAAAATGTACGAGCGGATCCTTCTGAACCGTCTCAAGTCAGTAATAGAGGAGAAAGACCTCTATCCGCCTGAGCAATTCGGTTTCCGTGCTAGATATTCTTGCACTCATCAAGTGCACCGCCTCACGGAGCACGTTGCATTTAATTTTGCTGAATTATATAAACCCCGCCGTACACTTGCGGTCTTTTTCGACGTTGCCAAGGCCTTCGATAAGGTCTGGCACGAGGGATTGATCTACAAGTTGTATCACTTTGAAGTCCCCGATAGGCTAATTAAAATAATTCGCGACTATCTAACAGATCGCACCTTTCGCTATAGAGTGGAAGGTGAATTGTCCACGCCCCGTCCAATACGCTCAGGCGTTCCCCAAGGTTCGATCCTGGCTCCTAGCCTATTTAACCTGTACGTCAGTGACCTACCTCGACTCCCGGAGGTCGAGGTAGGGCTATACGCTGACGATACAGTCTTATATGCCTCAGATAGGAATAGATCCCACCTCAGACACAAAGTCCAACGCTCCGTGACCACTCTCGGGAAGTGGTTTAACGAGTGGCGTATAGCCGTTAATCCCTCGAAGAGCGCCGCGATGCTCTTCGATGCGGATTCGTCACAGATACCGTGGAAGCTTAAACCTGTTAAGCTCTACGATAATCCGATTCCGTATGTAAGAGAGACCAAATATCTAGGGGTAACCCTAGATAGTAGGCTCTCTTTTAGACCCCACATCCGTAAGGTTAGGAACAGGGCCGCGTGGGTCCTGGGCCGGTTGCATCCTCTGTTGTGTTCGGTGAGTAAAATGTCCACGCGACATAAGCTCACGCTCTACAAGACGTGTATTCGACCAATTTTGACATACAGTTGCGCCGTGTTCGCACATATGTCCGAGTCGAGTTTCAAACGGTTACAATCGATACAGAATAGGTTCCTCTATCGTCTCACCGGGGCCCCGTGGTATGTTCGAAGCGTAGATCTCCATAGAGATATGGAGCTTCCTTCGATACATGCCTACGTTAAACAGCTCTCCCGTTCGTATTTCGACACCGCGTCGAACCACGCGAATCCGTTAATAAAAACAGCCGCCACTTATGTTCCGGCACCCACGGACATCCGGTGCAAACGCCGGCCGCGCAATATTTTTATTGATCCCGACGATCACATCGAAAATTCGAATAAATATTACACATCCGTCTCTCCAAACAGAGCGTGCCAGCGCCCACGCCCGCGTAACCACCGTTCTCTCCGCAGAGGGCGGGCGGTCAATTTCGCTCCAGCACACCCGTCACGTCCACCCTCTCTAGCGGTAACCCAAGCCTAGGTCCGTTCCTCGGTGTGAAACCCTTGGGTCAGGCAACCGCCCGCGCGATACAAGTGACACTGTACGTGCATCACTTAGCTACCTACATACAACACTACACACGTATGAACATACACACGTGCACACCACACAGGTACATAGGTTCTGTGAGGGACCTTTTTTTTTCTTTTTTTTACGCTAGTTAGTTAGCGCTAGTTAGTGTAGAAACATTCCGATTATTGAATACACATACGCACGGTTCCTTCCTTCCTCCCAGGAGGAAGGGAACGTGCCTATGTGTATATTTAGTTAGCTCGAATCGTAGGTGTAGGGATTCGAATAGATCGCGACCTATTTGCGAACGCGACGACCGCCCGAGCCGAGGTCCGGCCACTTTGGCACCCTCGTGCGAGTCGTCCACAAAACTTTCGCGGCTGAGTGCCCTCTGCGCTCGCCCCCAAGTCCGGTGAAGCTGTAAAAGCCGCAGCGGCTTTAGGGCCCCTAAGGCTAACAGTGTAGTCAGTTCAAAAAAAAAAAAAAAAAAAAAAATTATATGTTTACATCAAAGTTTCTTTAAACAGTGTTATTATTAGCCCGACACATACAACCTATGGTAAGGCTCATAGATAATTTATATAGAGAACAAAAATACATGAATTTTATCATAAGTTTTAAAGGTTTCAAAGTGTTATAATTATAATCGGTTTCACTCCGGTGTGAGTGATGGAACAGCGAGTGCATTTTCCGGCGCGTTTTCCATTCACGTAGTGAAAAGAGCAAGCGCCTGTCCACCGGCTGTTTATTGCCGTTTCTCTTCATATTGCCTCCGTCAATAACCAGCTCTTTGTTTGTGTTGTTTTCTAACTTTCATCCTTAACTTAGGTGCTAAATATATTTCATCAGACGAAAAGAAAACTCTTCAAGTGACGTAGGGGCTTTTTATTTGATTGAGATAGTGTTAGACCACAATCCCACTTGAAGTGAAGGAATAATCTGGTTTGAAGATGGCAACAAGTCAAATCTATAAATATAGTTGACTCTCAAGTGCCTACAGCTACCAGTATTGCTGGACTAAATACTACAATTAAACAAGACATAAATAATATTTAGGTAAAATGTTTTTTATTACAATACTTGCTAACACAGCAGAAAGAGACTGAATAATGATCATAGACTACAACACATCCAAATACTACATACATATATCTTTAATACCAAGGGGAAGGGAGTTTGTCAATTTCACATACATTTCTTTTATGTAAGGGAGCCAAAGGGTTAATAGGGATGTGATTACATTGCCCGGTTATTATTTAAACATTAAGCTATTCAATATAGCAGAATATAATATAAATATATTATTAATCCTTATTACAGAGACATTACTGTGTACAATAAAATTCCAGATAATATTATGGAAGAACAAAATGCGAATATATTTAAAAATAAATTTAAAACCCATCTGATAAGTTAATCTTTCTACTTATTAACAAAATTTATGAATGATTGACATAACCACATAGAACAATTTTGAAGAATAATTTTGACGTTAATATAAATAATAATAAGTTATGTAACAAATAATTGACATGATTATAGAGATAAATGACCAATATAGATAAATGTATGACGGTGTCGTGACACAAACAAATTTTATGTATAAATAAATAATTAGTTAGATAAATAAAAATGTATGTTTGAAAAACAAATGTAATAATTTGCCAAACCCTATTCAGGGTCCATGTATTTCAGATACTTTATCATATAAGAACAAATGTACATACATGATGCATATAGATAAATAAATAATAAAATTACTATTATAATATATAGTCTCTATATAACCACTATAGTGTCGACCGGCGGTCCCGTTTGATACAAAGACATCGTTGGTCAAAGATTGTACTTTATTTCGATTATTCCTTCATAAAGAATTTCTATATACGCGCTGACTTATGAATTTAAAAATATATTCCTATAATGTATTTTACCTATTTGGTATAAAAATAATATTAAAATTTTGTCATATTAGTATTATCATACCTGTGGGTAATGAAAATGCCGTTAGATTTTAAGTAAATAATTTATTCGTACCTACTTGATGTAACAAAACTCAAACAAATTTATTATTCAGATGTTCACTACACACACACACAGTTCTGTTTCTCTTGCTGACACTACTCTGTGGTCCTCTTGCGAGTTTCTTCCTTTTATCACTTGTTGTTTCCTCTTGGTTTTCCAAAACAGAACTGTCATCCGTCGGAACACTGTTCTCTTATATAAATTAATAATAAAACGAGGGTCGAAATTACTAGAATGGCCTTGAACTTTATGACATCGTTTAAAAGAAGGGAAAGTGTAGTACTTTTAGACATTACGTAATCGGACCGATAAGCTTTGATTGTGTGTGTGTAAACTGCAATGCCTTTTTATACCTACGAATACGTACTGGATATTTCTAGTAGATTCTAGAAGCTTCCAGTTATTTTAACAATAATACATTATTCAGATCGTATTATAGTATCATTTTCATATGATGGTTTAGTAGTAAAAGATATGAGGCAACACTTAAAAGAATAACGGTTTACAACATAATGAAATAGTCAACCAGAATATATGAAACAGACAGAAAGGTCTCGAATTAAAATCAAATTACGAAATCGTGTTTTAGTTTCGAGTACGTGCCAGAAAACAGAGTTTCACCCCCTTAATTACTTCTAATTTAACATGCGAGAAAATCTTGTAACGCTGAATTATGAATAATTTGTGCCGAATACGAATTTTAGGAACACGCCAACTTGAAAGATACGTTTCGCCCCTAATTAGCTACTAATGGAGCTACATTTACTGTATTATTAAGGATAAATCTATGAAAAAGTCAAATATTATTTATCCAATACAAAAATATATAAAGCTCATGCAAAAATAAGCTCAATATTGTTTGATTGTAGAGCGAGATTGGAGAATACGAAGGGATAAGGCCGCAAGGGAGAAATTCTCTTCAATAATTCCTAGTTAATGGCCTAAGTAACCGAGTTATCAAGAGTCTTGTCTAATACTTTTGTCTAACAAAAATTGATGAAATTTAAAGTTTTATTCAATTACTAGCTGTTACCCGCTCGCTTCACTGAACGTAAATTAAATTTTAGTCATAATTAATAAAAGGTATCGTGTGTCCTTTTCCAAAAAATCTTAATTTTGATGCCAAATTTAATTAGAATCTGTTCCGTCGTTTCACGTTCGGGAGTGATTGAAGACAAATATTCCAAAAACATTTTCACATAAATTTCATAAAATATTTGATTTAATAATTATGTCCATTTATATTGACATAACATAATGATTACCATCACGCCTGTATTCCCCAAAGGGTTAGGCAGAGGTGTATTCATTTATACCCACAGTTTGCCGGGTATGTTTTAGGTACTATGTAATATAAGGGGAGAGCCTGTTGCCTTTAATCAGGCGCAGAACCAAACTCCAAGCTGGAACTGAGAATTGTATAGAAAAACCCAATAACATTTTGCTTGACCTGGGAATCGAATCCAGGGCCTTGAACCTATCAGTCGCACTTGACAAATGAGGCATTTGACATACTTATTCTCTTGCATTTTGTTTCCTCTATGTAGCTTTTTTTAAATACTAGAACGACAAGCTGTATGTTTAAACTGTGCCAATCATAACATACCGTCAATTTATATAATACGAATTGCTATTCAGCAATAACATAGTCGACATTAATTGTTCATACCTCGTCTTCACTTACTATCAATTGTGATTGAAGGCAGATGTTTGTCAGTTCAGCTTGGAATAAAATGTTATATACTAGATAGGAACAAGTAGTTCTACATGAGTTCTGTTTATCATTGCTAGAGAAATTCCTGATAGCGTGTATACGAATTTTCCTTGATGGATTAGCGTTGCGAATTTATGCAAATCGAGTTTGATTGACAGCATAAACCGTGCGATTACTTAGGGCTTGACCCTCATTACCGTTTTACAAATAATCTACAACGATCACTGTCAACCTGACAGTCGGACCACGATAACAGTTTACCCGCAACATGAGGCTTTACGCTTTCATTGTTTTAATATATGTGGTCTTCGGGTATGATCTGGATAGCATTCGTTTTGCAGTAGATTACTTTCATTTAAAAAATGTTAAATTTCTTTGTATTTTTTCATGCCACCAACGTTATAGTACGTATAATTTCTTTGTAGAAGTATTTTGCTAATGTCAATAATGTTTTTTGCCTATGTAACTACATAAATGATTCTAGTCTTTTTAATACTCTAAAGTGGTAAACAAGCTTACGGGCCGCCTGATGGTAGCGGCTACCTTAGCCTATGAACTAGTAGCCGAAGAGCCTGAACCTACAGAACAGAACTTAAAAATATAACTGTTAATATGTAGGTAATAACATAATAGCAAAAAGTTTTATGAAAGCGAAAATGAGGGTAGCTATGAAACCAATTGATGATGAAAACGTGAACGTCGAAAGAGTTTTACGACAGTGGAATGTCGACGTTGGCGTCCTCATAGATACTCAGTGCTCTAGCTCTAAAGGAATACTTGATAAAGTAAGTTACGATATATTAAACTAATAAGTTAGATATGTATACGATAATTAATTTAATTATATCACCTTAGTTGCTTTCTAAAGGTACTGAGAAATTCTAAACTTTAGATTGGATGAATAATATATGAGTAAAAAATCTATTTGAAAATACATAATGATGTGAAGGTTGCACATTATAATGATGCGTCATAAATAAGTAGTAATCGATGTGTACTTTTAGGCATCAAATTCAAAAAATTTCGACGCTGCTCACGTATGGCTTGTATTTGCGACAGGAGCTAATGCTACCACTGGCTTCATTGAAGAAAATTTTGATGACGTCGATCTTAGTATTGATGCTGATATCACCATTGTTACTGGAACTGGTAGTAATCATACATTAATGTTTCAAATAAATATTTATTCAAATTTTTTTCTGCTTCTTTTTATACCATTTTTTTAAATATTTATGTGAATAAAATTGCAAGTAATATTCACAAAGATTGCGTCGTAGAAGACAGGCTACATTATAAGTTTTATTACAGCTGGATCCTATGAACTGACAGACGTTTATAATTTTGGTAAAATTCAAGGCAACCCTTTAGAGAGTACGCCCGCGGGGACATGGCAGCGGGACAAAGGTAATTCTTTCTAAAATGTTATCTTAATTTTTATTAATTAAACAAGTAAATATTATGTGATATCAGTCCGTTCACATAGTCACGATTCTGTGATGGAACTAGAACATAGTTTTATCACATAAATCATAACAAATGTTAAAACGTTTCTATTTAATTTCATTACCTAATAGGGTAAATGAGTATAATTTTTTATTAATGATAATTCAAAACATGTTAAGTCAACACTGTCAAAGTTCATATTAACAGAATCTATAAAGACATTGTCTTTATCTTGTTAATTAAACCTATGATATACTATGTAATGTGACACATATGAACAATTAATAAATAATTATTAATTATTATATCAATAAGATATCATTTATAACAATTTTAAGAGGCGAAGCTATCGGTATAAGCTAGTCAAGAATTAAAGCTAAGTGAATACTTAAAATTTCAGGTCTAATGTTGATAACAGCAGGGTTTAAGTATTATGAGCGATGGAATTTCCATAATTTAACACTAAGAGCGATTTCAGTGGTAAGTTATGTTCTACTACTCCTTGTGGTGACTCTGCAGCGAGTAGAGGTTATGAGTCAGCTCCTTGTTTTATGTTCTTCTCTATATAAGTGTATATATATAATGAATTCAAGGTTATAAATTCTTCTGTTATTTATTTTTCAAATCAACTGTTAATATTATTAGATATGTCTTTATTTCCATAAATAAAATTAACAAGTTGATCAAGCCTGAAAGCGTTATGTCCAGAAGAGAATATATATAATTATAATTCAAGTTTAAGTCTGTGCGTTTTGTATATATAAATATATGCTATTTAGGTAATAAAGGTTCGTCTACAATTGCTGACATTAATGTTAGAATAAAATAATGTGGCTTATGGACTACGCAAAATGTAGCAATTTCTTACAGACAAAAACCGCATATATATTTTGTGTTCGACAAATTTATTAACTTATATACATTTTACATACTCCCAACAAATAAAAACCAAGATGAAAATCATTTAAAAAAAGTTTGTATAGGTAAGCAATAGCTCCAGTAGATTCATCAATGCTGTTAAAGTGCGCATTAATAATATTAATATAGTAGGTATTTAGGATATTGCAGAACCCAGGAATAGTTGGAATTGTTCCCAAGACAGTATGTCTGAATAGTGGGCAAATCTAATAATAAGCTAATATAAGCTTTTCTTAGTTTGCTAAGTTTGTGTGTGAGATTCTACTAAAAACAAAGTGAACGCAACTTTTTTAATCCGAATTACCTTCAACAGAATTTAAATCACATGGTATTGTTATGCCTCACGTATTGTTTATTGGTAACCATAGATCCTGGAGCGTCCCGAAGTGTTTTACCCGGGGCTGTTGTCAGACATTAAATACACCCCGGGAGTGGCCGCTATGACGAAGATTGCATCACAGTTGTTGAATATTCTCAGAGAACAACACAATTTTACGTTAGTAAACATATAATTAAATAATAAGCTCCGATATAGCAAGAAGCAATTTAAAGAAGAAAAAATGTACTCGAATTCAAAGTATGCTACATTTTTTGTGAATTAGAAGAAATTAAAAAAGTTTGGACTTTTTATACTATGCAATAGTAAATAAACCCACTAGCTGTAACGTGGTTTCCCAACGAGGTAGATAGAAGCCACGTTCTTCCACTTGCTACAATTCTGGCATAAATCTTTCGTTTCTACTACATTGATCAATTTTATTATGCCTTCTCGTCGTAGAGTATTCTTAACCTGACTTTTCTTCAGAAAGTGCTCAGTGAAACCTATAGTTATTTATGACCAACTTCAAATAAGACAGCAGTCCTAATTGCGAGCATTCAATTTAGTAGTAGAACTGAATTGGAACGACTCGTGCCAGCGCGTGCAGTCACCACATCCTTCAAATCGGAATATAGCATCGCAAGCAATGCTGCTTTGCAATAAAAATAAGTTTGGCGGTGATGCTTCCGCAGTCGGAGATCACACACACCACTTCTAAGTTTATCATTTGAATAATTTCATTCTAAAAAAGTTACTGACTTTTGGTCTTAGATTAATGATTGGTCTGCGATGCGTTGGAGCTCATCATACTAATGTTTAAATCGTGACTGAATAAAATATTTATATCATTTGATTTGATAATATAGTTGATTATCTATTCATGGTCCAGGAAGATACCGTGAATACCTAAACTACTACCTACCACATAAATGGTAGAAAGTTTTCCGTACGTATAAATGAAATCACAAAGTCAAGTATCAGTAAAGTAATCTAGGTCCATTCTCCGGCAGGTCCGTGTCTAAAGCTTGCTGAAACTTCATTAGCGGATAATTGTGTTTATGCCTTCCAAGGTTCTAGAGAAATAAATGCTATTGTCTCCATTTAGTTATATAAAGCCGTGCCGCGTCGCTGATGGAAGAAGCAAATATTAATACTAAATATGAATAGCTTGATAAAATCAGTATTTTATAGAAAGATTTATTGTGAAATAATAATAATAAATAGGTGTTTTTGCGCGAACTTCATCTGTCGTGTTGTGGTTTTTATTGTAATTAATAAACTTATGCATAGATTAATCACCATCTGTGAATTTATGCTATATGACACTATATTATGGAACATTGGTGGCATTTTGTGTGATAAAGTTTGATGATTGATCATGAGTAAAGTTAATTACATAACAACTGATGACTTTAAAGTGGCCACAATACCTTCCGGGACTATTTTAAAAAGAAAGCCGCTATCTTTTTAAACCTTTGCTTAAACTAATATTGTATCCATATAACATTGATATATTTGTGAAAATACATATTTTGATATTTACCAAGAATAATAAGTAATACATTTTATAAATAAGGGATACGATAGAAGTTTTAAAAACACTAAGTGCAAATATTATTTCACAATATAAGTATAAAGACTACTGCAACGGTTATTGTTTGCGTTTTTAGTGTGGATAGCTCGAAATTCCAAATCAATGATAAAAAAAAAACACAATTTTAAGTATTTGTCGGCAGTTACGTGACGTTTTAAAACGTAACGTAAATATCTATATATAATAATGCATAATCTGTTGTAAATAGTAAACACATGACAATTCGTTCCCTCGCTTCGGTATCAGAATATATAGGCTGAATATTGACGAACATCAATTTGTCGTAACTGATGTGATTTCAGATTCAATTATACAATTGCATCTCGTTGGATTGGATCGCCTGAACGAAACTCTACTTTGGTAATTAATGCTTAATTTCTGTTCTTAAATATTATTTTTACCATACCATCATACCAGCAGTTAAATTCCTTTAGCTTAGACTATTAGAATTTAAAAAAATTCCATGTAGTCTAAATATCTACAGTACTTTCTATGGCATTTTAAATAATTTATATTTTAATGGATATCGGTACTGTATACATTTTTTGTCACGATCTAAAATATGAATAGAAATAACAAGAGATATTATAGTGTCACTTGGTTTGCTCACGCTTAATAAATATTATTATCATCAGGCGGTATCGAATTCTCTTTACTGGGGTGAACAAGATATATCCAGCACCACCGCCAGGATCTTCCCGCAATGGCTCGACTGGGTCGACATTTACTTTCCACCGGTTACAAATCTTGAGTAAGAATAAGTTTTAGCTGATTTATGTTATCGTTTGCTAACTCTTATTACATACATGTTCTATTAAATGGCACCATAAAAGATGGCATTTATCGTGTTCCAGGACTTGCCAAATCTATGTAGGTACCCAAAATTCTATTTTGGATTCGTTTTTATCTTTTCTATGTTGTTCTTTGATACTTATTGTAAAATAAATATTTTAGTCAACTTTCATTAATATATTGATTTCCATAAAAACATTTATGGATATCTTTCAGAACCAAGTTTTATTACATAATCTCCGACAAAGGAGTTGGTGATTACGAGAATCAGTTCCTCACGCCGATGTCGTCAGGTGTGTGGTGGTGTTCATTGGCATCTGGACTGCTCTGTGCATTCGTCCTCGCAGCTGCGGCCATGCTGGAAAAACGACAGGAACCTGGTTTATATGCATTCTTTAGTGTTTTTGCTACAAGTTGCCAGCAAGGTACATTTTTCTTAATACGAGTACGAGTATACTTTAAATCATTTTTTTGATCTATATTATTACTTTACCAAGACCTACTTATGTAAATCACAAATCAATACTAATGATCTTAAATGCCAAATGCTCACCGAATATTATTTATTTAGATTTTGAAGATGGAGTTCAAGTTTCTGAAGCAGAATCAAGTCAAGGTAAGTTTTTTTAAATTGAATATGACGAAACCCACATATTAAAGGAAATATATGCAAAGCACACTTGTAGTAATAAGTAAGTACTCTTTTTTAGGTCGTAGAGGAACTCTCCTCGTAGTTGGATTGACCAGCATGCTTCTGTATAACTACTACACCAGCAGCGTCGTGTCGTGGCTTCTAAATGCTGCTGCACCATCTATAGCTAATATGGATGCCCTTATTAACAGTGATTTGGAGCTTATCTTTGAAGATATTGGATACACAAGGGGATGGCTTGATGTTAGTATAGTATTTAAATATTTTTTCTATGCATACACCATACTTCGTCCCACAGGAAAAGCTTGTATAATTTTACCATGCTTAGTCTTAATGTCATAACGTTTACCTACAAAAAATATAACCATGAGTGAGTTGAGGCAGTATAGTTTAAGCTATAAAGATATTTCCGTGAACCGAAAAGATTGGATTACAGTCCCTGTATGGCTTCTTCATAGGTAGCTCAGAATGCCACCATCAGCTTCATTACATTCATTTTCGGTTTTCAAACTCGTCAAAATTTTCATTATTTTATAGAATCCTGGATTTTTCTACTACAGCGGATACGTGAATGCAAAAGAGGATGAGCTTCGTGAAAGGAAGGTGACTATTGTAAAACGTAACCTAGAGCCACTTCAGTCTGTGGAAACTGGTATAGAACTTATACGTACAGGCCGTAAGTAAATTTTTTACTACGTCTTCTATTAAAAATAGTCACTTATGATGCTAAATCTCGTTTTTGATATTATTTACTTTTTTTAAAATAGGTATTGGACCCTTTATCAAATTTATAAAGGTATTGACTACCGTTATTTTAGGAAAGTATCCATAAAATAATAAATATGTGTTCCCAGGTTACGCGTATCATACGGAACCATTTACTGCAAGTCAGGTGATATCTAGACGTTTCGAAGAACAGGAGCTGTGTGAACTAGGCGCTTTACCAATGATGTTACCGGCACACGTCTATATATACGGACAGAAGAGGAGTCCATATAAGCAATTCTTTGTTTGGAGGTACTTTTAAACCAATATTTCTATCGTGTAATAATATTTCTTCATCTCATACTCGGAAAAGTATCATTACACTATACTAATAGTAGATATATATCAATGTAAAGTGGTTTCCGAATGTTTATATTATTGAAAAAAAAACTCTCAGCTATGTGAAAGAATTCAGTCATATTTTTGTGTCATTTATCAGTTTCGATAGATCGATTATCGTTGCTTTTATTTAGGTAAATATCAATTCCAGTTTCATGACCCGTGTTTCGTCAAATAGCAAAGATTTTTTTTTAATAATTTGAATTTTAATTAGTAATACTATCAACAAGGAAGGGAACTTGTATCTTGCCCCGCAGACCTTCTTGCTCTTATTATAATTACTAGCTGTGCCCCGCGGTTTTATCCGCATATAAATTAGAAGAAATCACTCATTGATGGTTTATGATATTTCAGTATAGACAATATTTATAACGGGCAGCCCGATGGTCAAATCGCGCAACGCACGAATAGTTGCGTCACTACTACTATGGACCTATTTTTCATTATCTTTCAAAGTATGCGTGCAAATAACGTGCTGTAAAAAAAACAAAATTTGTCTTCATTAAATTTTCTTTATTATGAAGTAACTTTTGTTCGTTTGGATTAATTATGTTATGCTTAAAAATAATGCTCATAAATAATAATGTTCAAGATTATTTTTTTGCAAAATACCTTATTGTGGCTTATGTATAAGAAATAGATATATGCTAAGACTGAATTTTTTTAGATAAAATAATGGCAAATATTTCTGTGGAATATTGTATTTACGTATCATTAACCATATGTCAGCGCACGCGGATAAAGCAGTTAGCGAGGGTTTCGACTTCCGAGTTACGTAACAAAAACCAATATTTAAGGCTAACTGGGAATTATAGACTGAGGTTATATAGCCTATATACTGATCTACGTAAGTCGAGTTATCATATCAGAATTTTTTTTTTTAATTCGACTGGTAGTTCCAGAGATTAGCGTGTTTAAGTAAACAAACAAATAAACTTTTCTCCTTTATTATTATATTATTATTATTTTTATTGTTTTCTTCATAGTTTAATGCGTCTCCTGGAACGAGGACACGTGAGAGCATCCCAGGCACGCTTTGCTGGAACAATACCGCCATGTTCAGGCCGTATGCCTCGAGCTCTTGCTTTAGGACAAGCAGCGCCCGCCTTTATTCTATTAGTCGAAGCTGCATTGCTCTCTACGCTTATGTTATTGTTTGAAAGATTGTGGTTTAGGTAATAAATAACTTTAATCTTTTCGAACTAAATAGAATAGAATAAAAATTGAAAAATTATTTTCTTACGTTCTGAGTTTAATACTTCTGAACAATTTAAAATTACTTGAATATTTGTTTTAAAGGTAGTATCAAAGAATAATTAATGAAAACAAATATGAAACATTTAATTTTGCTTATAAAATATTTCTTTAAAACTTGTTTTCTTTAACAACTAAGAATATAAATTACAAGATGAGATCAGTGTTAGTAAAAACAGGTCAAATGGGTTCTCCAGACTGATTATGGCAATATTTCAGGTATCAATACAAAAAACGGACGCTGCCGAGACCACACGACGTGGACATGCTGAAAAAATGATCCATTCTCTATATTTCAATCAAGGATCATTCGCACAACGTATGAGGAGTTTTCTCACAGAGCGCCTGAACTTGCAAACATAAAAAAAACAATAAAGGGAAGTGTCTGACGCGGCCTCGAGCTGTCAACATAGTGCAAAACAAAACAGAAGGACAACTTGGGCACAAGTTTTACTTCACGTTCACCATTAAAACACTCATTTCAACAATATTTCATATATTATGTGTTTGTAAATCAGGAAACTTTATATTTTGTATCTTTAGAATAAAATACGATGTACTTAGTATGAAAATGTCATTAATGTTCTGTGAAATAAATGGATGCCACTAATACTACTCACTTACTCAAAACGAGATCGCCAAAACTATAAGTCTGATTGATTTGAAATGTAGCGTAGTTTCTCCTTTCACGATATAGGCAGGCTTTTACTAAAACGCATTTTACGAAAATCCTATTCACAATTTTAACACGGGTAAAACCGTGGCGCTTGACTAGTATACATACATATATTAACCCTTTTAAAAGCTATACTTGATTAGATGGATTATGAAAAAAAATATGAAAGTGATTTTTTACGATGCGGCGCACATTGTATCCCAAAGTTTTAAGAAGGATGGCTCAGTTGGTAGCGTGTATGGTAGTGAGTTCGAATTCCTGCAATTAACTTGAACACCTGGTGAAGGAAACATCGTGATGAAACCATAGGATCCTCCATAGCTACCGTCCTCAAGATGGAAATCTGTCGCCAAACATGAATAATGTGTTCCGGCAGCTGCACTTGAGAGCCAGTCTTCCACTAGATTTAGCGTGCTACCATCATGGACTATATCGTCACTTAATATCAGCTGAGATTGTGGCCATAGCGCTAAACTTTAACCGATATAAAAAAATACACTATGGCGCCACCTGTACGAACAAGTTAATCGCTTCGATATCATGGTCCTGCCAATTCATTCAATAACAACTCTATGAAAGTGTCTCCATACGGCGATATCATCATAGAGATACGACAAATGATGTTGATGAGGTTATATGATGTATATGTTACTTTATATTAGTCAGATCGCGACTTCTTTGCAATCGCGACAACAGCCCAAGCCGAGGTCCGGCCACTTTAGCATCCTTGCGCGCTTGTTGCCTACGCTTTCGCGGCTGAGTGCCTTAAGTGCTCGCCCCCAAGCCCGGTAAAGCTGTGAAACCCATAATCGGCTCTGTTTCTTGGATAGGGACCCTCAGGCTAACAGTAAGGTCAAATCGAAAAAAAAAAAGTTGTTGCGGACAACGCCAACGACTGACTACGCGCTTGCTGCGAGATGCGACCTACTCCCAGCGTCGCAGCGCACTCGGAATGATCTCTAATTGCGACTATACGCAGGCGGGAAAATCATCGTCTCGTGGAGATCACCCGACGAATGCACGACGAGTGCGCCTATGAAATTACTAGTTAAATTAATGTAGTTAGTTAATGCTATTGTGGTGAAGATATTGTTACTCGCTTTTACGTATAACATAACATTAAGTGCGACTATTCAAAGTAGATCACAGACGGGCCTGTATGCCACCTAATAATGGCTGAAACATAGGTAATGCCGGTTTTCCTTCTTGACTTACTGGTTAAGTTGTAACTGTGGTTTGAGTAATGGAGGCGAGTCGCGCGGGCTATCTAAATCGCGCCGTTATAAATGATGCGATCAATTCTTGTTTACTCCCAAAGGAGGCCCTTATTCAATTCTCTCCTTTACTCATATAGCTAAGCGTCTTGTGTGAATTTTAATGCTGTAATTTAGAAGTGGAAAAAAGATGTTCAGTTATTGCATATCGTAAAAAAAGCTAGTATACATTATATATCAGAAGACACGATATATCTAAGTCGTGATGGAGAAATGCTTAAGATTAAAGGGATTTTGGCTTCATGTTCTCCGGTTGATGGTTTGGCATATAGTATCAAAGGGTACATAAATCGAAAGTACATATTTCGCGTATACTAATTTAAATATATTTATAACTCTATATGTTGATGGTAAACGAAAACATACATTACAGTGATGAAATCTGGACGACCAGCATACAAATATCGTTAATTGAAGTAGCTATATCCGAATAAATTGAATATTGAAATTACAATAAAGGCATTTAATTGCTTTAATACCGTTACGTGTAGACATAGAGGTTAATTTTGATGGTTTCAAATGATCGTTTACCGGAGCGTAAGTATATCGGAGTAATACTGTGGTAAATCCATTAGCTACGCTTCGCATATAACATCTTCGTTGGGTGACGTCACATCGGGGATCGCAATGCATCGGTTGCATTTGCATTTATATGGAATTGTCATTACTATTGTATTTATTATTTAACTAACTGCCTAGTAAAAATATTTATCGATTGGTGTTATGATATAATTCAAGCGCTTTGTGGTCTAAGGGAAAGATTTGTTAACAAAAATGATACCACTAATTTGGCACACAAGCATACGGCCCGCTTGATGATAAGCGGCTACCGTAGTCTATGGCTGCTTGTAATGTAGCATTAGCACGTTTCCGAACTTGAACTCGCCCAATCCAAGGAGCTCTGGAAACCCTACTTAACGTAGGAACATAACTCTAGATTATTTGGCTGCGATTTTCTGTGGGGCATTCCACCAGTAGAACTGCTGTAAGTAGAGAGAAATCTCCAAAGATATTTCTTTGCGCCCTACTTAAATTATAGCGAAATCTCTAAAAACTTGATTCACATAATTTCAATCGCACTCAAGAAAATATTCTCCAATCTCTAAGCAGGTCAAATCATCTGTTTATTTAGTTTCTTCTGAGAGTATTATAAGTAAGTCAGTTTAGATTATTCTATTTAAAATTTACTTTTGGTTAAATGTAGGTTTTATACTATTTCAGAAGCTTTATCAAATGTGGAAACGTTCCGCAAGAAAGTGAGCTGTGCCCTATAAAATAGCTGGGGCCTGGGTGTCTCCATCTGTCGAGCGCGCCCCAACTCGACATGTGATAAAGCCGGTGCGGTTTCGCGGGCTATATATCACGCGCCCTTCGCAGTACACACACGCATAGAGCGCACCGCGCCTTAAATTCAATATGTTATATTGATTATATAATATGTAAAAAAGCGCAATGTTACATGTGTACATGAGAAATATCCGCAAGTGCATTTAATCGCACACGGAAAAAACCTCACATGTATAAATGCACACATAAAAAAAAACACAAGATACGAAGGAATTTATATCAAGGATGATATTTATCAAAGTGTAAAATAAGTATTAGCAAGTAATAGGTCCTTACATATGAAATTATCTTTAGATATGGAAAAAGTAAAATGAAAAAAAAATACTATGAAATTATACATTTAATCAATCGAAGCATGTACCAATATTATCTATGCACTTTCTCCATTTTATAGGTAGTTCATTGATTCCATTGCTTAAAAAATTGTGGAAGTGACAATTAATAAAATCTTTAAAGGTGGTTTGGACCGCTTCATTGGAATTGAACTTTTTCCTTTTCCTTGCAAGAAATTGTCCAAATACCGAAAAAAGGAGTAATTTATTAGAGCAAGGTCCGGCGAGTATAGTGGGCGTTGGAGACATTCCAACCGCAGTTCCTTTAATTTAGCGACCGTCTGTTGTGAAGTATAGGGTCTAGCGTTGTTCTGAAGCATCAGTGGATTAGAGAGATTAACAAGTCTCGGTTATCTAACGGCTAGCTTCTCCATCATGGTTTGCAGTTGTTGACAATACAGATTTGCCTTTATCGTTTGGCCAGATCTTAGGAAGCTGTAGTGTATGATACCAGCACTGGTCCACCAAACTCATTAGTAACTTTTTCTGAGTTAACTTTTGTTTGGGATAGGATTTGGCCGGTTTCCTGGGTTCAACCATTGCAATGAGCATTTCCGATGGTCTTAAAGGATCCATTGTTTGTCACAAGTAGCAATACGATTCAAAGTTACTGTGTTATTGTGACGCTCGAGTAATGTAACGCAGCAGTCAATGCTTGGTGTTCTTCAGTCAATTAATGCGTTACCCATTTCTCGCGCTTTTTCACTTTTCCAATTTGTTTTAAGTGAATTTAAATTGTTTTATCACTCACACTTAAGTCTGCCGCTAACTCTGGCGATGTTAAAGAAAAATCAAACGGTGTGAAAATGAATGAATTACTAAATTCAAAACACAAATATACAAGCCTGAATTTGAAATAAATTTGAATTTGGAATTCCTAACCTAACGCTAGGTATTTGAGATCAAAGTGGCCCGTTGAACAAAATGCCGATTTCATATGTAAGGACCTAATACTTAACAGAATAAAAATAAATAAACCAAGAGTCTCGTCTAGTAGAAGTAGACGTTGCGGTGGACAAATATCTTTTATCTTGTTTGAAAATATGTTAAGGATTGTTTGAGTCCAATGTAACATGATAATTTTATAATAGAAGGACGCCGACTATCCCGTATAGTTGCTGAAATTATACGATATATTTTTTTATTATAGCAGTAGAAAGCCTGGCGAGTATTAATATTTATTTTCGTGCTCACAGATGTGGTTTCATCAAAATTCAATATTAAGTTTACATGAATTTCGTTAAATTCGAACTTATTTAATCAGAAGCCGCATCGATCCACCGAACCACATCCAGTTCATGCAGACATGAAGAAGACGCAATACTTAAAATTATACCCAAACAGTTGTTTTTTTGGATATCCAAATAATTGTTCATTTTTTTTTTTGTTTAGATTATATTGCTATAAAGATACCGTTTATCGTTAACACGTCACGTGACCATGTCGATGAAAACTTGCATGAATTTACTCCCTACCCAAACCTTTCTACAGAAGTTTTTACTTCATTGGTTTATTACTATGTGTATGGAGGTTGCGATCTTTATCATCTTTATTTCGGTTCTATTGCTACAAAGACTGTTTATCGTTAACATGTCACGTAACCATGTCGATGAGGACTTACATGATTAAAGAAGTTATCACTTCAACAATTAAACATGACTTATGAATTTATTTATTGTTGTAATACGTGCGCTCTCATAGTGATTATTCTAAAAACACAAATGAAACACTCAACTGAACTTGTTTCTTGTCTCATTTCATTTAGGTTGAATTTGGAATGGTTTTGTACTGCGTGGCAATAAAATCGTTGGGTCACATAACGGGGTGGGATTAAAAAGTAAGTTTCCGCTGTCATGCGAACGAGTTATGACAGTACTGTAGACTGCAAGCGAATAGACATACATTATTACCTACTCGTATGTGCATATTACATCACAGTGCATATATTTAAAGTGGCAGTAAAAACATTACTACGTACTAGAGCAGCTATTACGAACAAAAATTGTGTTTCATTAGATATCGTGGAGCGCGAGGCGCGGGACACGCGCGTATTAATAGAAGTTACTGAACAGAATCTCAGTGCAAGTGAAGGCATATTTATGACGTAAACGCAACAAGTGCCCGGCACATACTGTAAGTGCGAGTGTATGCGCTCGAACGTGTGTTTCACACAATCTGTTTGAGGCGATATCTCTAGTACATTACTAATTAAATCAATAAGTAAAAAGTATATATTTTTCATTGTATTCTATTTTGTATATTGGAACATCAATCGGATTATAAATAACGTAAATAGGAAAGTTCGAAGACAGTCAATATTCTTCAAACGATGTTTGTTAATCCTGAGAACCAATCTAGAACGAGCCGTGTCCTAGGACATGCTCTTAGTGAATGCAATATTTTGATTTGATTTTGATTAATATTATGTTGTATATGAGCAGCAACGCAAGAGATAGATATATATTACAAATTAAAATAATATCTTAATACAAAATCCACATTTATGATTCCATAGTAAATGATGTACAAATAATCTTGCATTTATATGTTTTCCAAAGTATATAAACTCAAACAAGTTCACTTGAACTGAAATATGATCGTAGATAAGTTTAGAAATCGTTGTCCATTCACATCAAAAGATACATTAAAAAAAATGATGTCTGAGTAAAAAGTCTAATAGAAGCAAGATTTATTTCTGCGCCAAAATCCCAGTCATTTAATAACATTTTAATAGAAATGAATTGGATAGGGTCTCGTTTTTTTTTTTTGCTTGTATTTCTTTCTATAGATTGGCTCAGATGGGAATCCTATGGGGGTCAAATCAACATAAAAGCAAAAATTATGGCCAATTAAATAAAAATGCAAAATATTAGTTAATTATAATTATTGTGTGGTTGTTAATTTTATTTATATATTAACTAGGTGTGCCCGCGGTTTCACCTGTGTTTAATTTATTCGACCAATTGTTCACCGCGCCGCGCGACATCATCACACCCATAGATATCGCACCCGTGTAGTCTACCATAGTTCTCACTTACCGTGCTTGCCTACATATGACAGATTGCGTAGCGTGAACTTATATAGCCTATAAATTTCCTCAATAAATAGAAAGTAGTTCCAGAAATAAACGCGTTGAAAAAACAATCTCTTGAGAAGTATAATATTAGTATAGATGATTTCTCTTAACGCAATTCATGTTTAATATAGAATTTGATAAAGAGGTACTTATACTATTTGGAAAGTGGACAATACTACAAAGTTTTACAATACATAAAATTACCAAGAAAGTGCTGAGAGCCAAGAGAATGTTACTTGATATCAATGACGTTTTATAAATTGACGCGTTATACTTTAACTAAAAGCAATTTGAAAACGTTACAATTTTTTTTTATCAGCATGTTGAAACAAAAGAGATAGGAAATCACAGCGCAAGGCGGAAACTCTGTTGTCAAAAAAGGATAAAAGTTTCTTCTCGCTCACGCCGGTATTCAGTCGAAAGTGAACCGAGGGTAATTTCTCACCATTGTTTGATGTATAATAATATCTATATTACGATTTTGTTTAACTTAAATATAGATGTGTGAATGATAGAAACAATGGCATTTGACTAAGAGTCTACCCTTTTTTGTTAGACATAGAATTAAAAGTAGTGTTTACTTAATAGTTAACAAATTTGCGTTGGAAAAAAAGTTATATATTCCAGTGACAATCTCTATTTAAAATGTCCCCCTTATGAAATGTAAGTACGTCTCATGACGTAGGTACTTAATGTTATTAATTCTTTATCCCATCAAGCATGACGATCCTTAGGCGTAGTCTCTTTCACATCAATGTTGAGATAGTATTGCTGGATAAATATATAAAAAGTATCCGATGATTAAATTGATAACGTAGCTTTTTTGTGAGAGAGATTGGCCCAAACGAGTCTTATCTGACAAAGCCCTTTCGTGGGACCCTATAGAGGGCTTAGATGTGAACCCTTTCAGGGGTAAGATCAATGTGGAGTGGTAGTGTCTAAGTGACGAGAGAATGCCCGTAAAAAAAAATTAATACTCATTAATGATATACATACATCTTATAAACTGTTTCATATATTTTGTGAATTTGTTACATTACCTATGAATCTTGGAATGACTTTACATTTAAAGCCTAGACTAGTAGAAATACTAATTGATTTGATGGTGAAAGTAAACATAATTTGAAAGGTAAGACGTGAGTACTTATTAAAATCATATATACCCTAGCACCCACCCGTGACTTCATTTGAGTTAATAAAAATAATTTCAAACAGCTTCGGTAATAATTCAGTTCTTTATCTGTGAAAGAATTTTTAGAATTGGTTTTGTACTCTGCAGTTCTTCTACAAATCCACAAGATTTACCTCTTTGCAATAATAGTAACTAAAGATTAAGAAATAATAAATTAATGATGTTTCTATTTCACTCCTCTTTTGTACTACAATTCCAAAGGCATCAAATATCGTGGAATCTCACGAATAAAATCCGACAAAGTGAAAAACTGACGCGAGTTTCGACCGGGAAGCGCTTCTCTCAACTTTTGATGCGACCCGGTTAACAACGACAAAACTGCGGATCTATAACTTTACTGAACTCTGTGTATATATTAAAACATTTTTTTACAACACAATGTCTTTTTAAGGGTTAGCAGATAGACATTATAACCAACAGTTATATTGCTTTTATTTATCCGATATGTAGAACTGAACACCGTTCTAAGAATACCTACTAAACGTTTATTTTTTGTATCATTTATTTTTTCATCATCATCAGTGGCAGTTCTTACCTTTAATTCACTCAAAGCTCGCTCCTTCTGCTTACATCATTCAGGCATGGGCAATCTCACGTGGGTCCTTTGCCATGACTATTTCAAATTGATCAATAGGTTTGCCAACTGCTTTCAACATACCATTTTTGCTGATAACCACCATTTTGTTCATCTATGTTCCGAGTTAGACTATACTGTCCCCGATGTATCCATCGGTTGTTGTCGCTGTCATGCTAACCTGCATAAATTTAACTGGATATGCAAAGGCTAATCGCGAAACGCGACACTCAAATGCGAGTCACTATGACGAACTTTTCACCACATGCATGGTGATCGAAACCAAGTTGGGTTAAACAACCCTACCACCCTGCTATTGCCATGTTCTCGCTCTTCACTCTCATTTTCTTTGCCGGCGAGAAGGGGTATTGAGTCTGGTAGATCTATAGTTGTATTGTCTAGTTTCTCAGTTAGATGATAATAAATAGTATCTTGATAATATTTGTACAAATGAAGGAACACCACGTCACGCCGCGTCACGCCGCCGCGTCACGCCGCCGCGTCACGCCGCCGCGTCACGCCGCCGCGTCACGCCGCCGCGTCACGCCGCCGCGTCACGCCGCCGCGTCACGTCGCCGCGTTGCCGCACCGAAGCAATATTGTCCGTCAGTTTACGATGATAATAAACTTTTCATGTTGCACGTTACTGAGAGCGGAATCCGTGAGTTATGGATATTTAAAGCGATTTACTACCACTGGACAATACATGAATTTTACTGTACAGTGATTTTATAGTATTTCTATTGTCGCTATTCGAGGGAGGTTGTTCATTTGTGAATTGTATTAGGTGAAGTATTCGTCAATATAGCTAACTTATAAATAAAAATTAACGAAAGTTCTTATCTTTAGAATTACGTACCGATTACATCTACATTAAAAAAAAATACATTACTAAATTATAAATACAATGTTGTTGGTTACATCATGCCGTAAAAAGATTGTTTTTACAAAGTAGCTTCATTGCGAATATGCTTATTGTTTTTACTGACTGTAATATTGGCATAGCTATACTAACATTGAACTATATTTATATGTTAATAAATTATGAAACTACAAAGATCTGCTCAATCAAATCGCTGAAAACAACTTTGACGATCAATATCCAATTACAATATTCAATCAGCGCAACCGACATATCTTGTGCAAACATAACCGGAATCGAACGTGGCACCGTTTCCAATTACCTATCAAAATTCATACTAATACTTTGTTAATTTGAATCAACACGTTTCTTCAGGACTTCCAATTAGTTCTCATCTGGAGGAATTCACACGTTCCGTTTAGCGGGAACCGAAGCCGCGATGCAGGGTGGAATTTTAATAAAAAAATCTTCATTTTGCTTATTAAGAGATTCTTTGTTTTTATTTATATTACTAGCTGTGCCCGTGGCTTCGCTCACGTGGATAACAGAATGCCCGCACGAATTTTGCTCCCCTGCTCCCGGCTATTTTAAAGACAAAAATGCTTATTGTGGGTGTTCCTTAGAAGATAGATGTATACTCTCCGTGATTTTTTTGATGTATTTTTAATGCTTATAATTATGTGGTACTTTAATTTAATCTCTTATGGTTTACTCAGCATAAGCCATTTAAGCGCCCGACTTGATTCACCATGCCCAGTATTTTTTTTATTTGTGCGGAACCCTAATTCTTTTTCTAAAATAAAAGTAACCTAAGTTACTCCTATATCATCAGCTATCTATCAGTGAAAGTCCCGACAAAATCGGTCCAACCGTTTCGGAGATTATCCGGAACAAGCAGACAGACAGACATACAAAAATTTTAAAAATGGGTTTTTGTAATAGGTATCGTATATACTTTCATATGCATTTAGTAAAAAACTGTTATTTTGACATTACAAACAGACACTTCAATTTTATTAATTGTATAGATAATCAGATCGTGTTTTTTATTATACTAAGAATACATTGATTAGAGTTGAGTAACTGATTATCTAAAAAAATATCTAAATCTCTAGAGAGTCATTAGAAACATTATATAAAAAAATAATGGCACTTCCACACAATAGAAACACAAAGCGCTGCATCAAGCGGCCGCGGCCGGTGCAGTTTATTAGTCTCCACTGAGCGCTGGAGCGCTGGCACTGCTGCAAAGCTAATAACAATACATAACAATGAGTGTACACAACAGCTAAATAATCACGCTTTGCACGTAATTACAGCTAATTGGAATCCTATTTCGCTAATCCTGCTACAGACCATATACTAATTTAGTTGTAAATGTAATATTTAACATATTTCTTTGTAACTTAGTTTGCCGTGCTTTTTTGTAATGTTATGAATTAGCGTTGAAACATGAAACGCAAAAAGCGGCTTAGTATTCAGCGGCCCGAACATTTAGAACGAATTTGATATTTTTAATGAAAGTGTGGTAGTTTCTTTAAATCTAAATAACGGAATATGAAATCTTGACTCGATCAAATCTGTGGAAGATGTTCACATCTATTTATAAACTAGAAAAGAGCTGATAATCTATAAACGGCTGAACAGATTTTCTTGAATCACGGCTAAGAACATTCTCGATCAAGTCAACTTTCTAATAGAAAAATTACCAATATCAGATCAGTCGTTACGACTGACTGATAACTTATCTCTCTGTTTACGCCGGGGGTTAAAATGTGGTAGAAATTTTGTAAAGTGTAACGGGGATGGAATATAATGCAAATACAAAAAGCAGCAGTGCAACATAGACTGGTACACGAGTCGTTCTCCGCAAGAGTAGCTTAAAATCGACCAGACACAGTTAGAACTACGGTCGTCTCTGCTGTTGGTTATAACTAGCTATAAGATGCAGTGAGCACTTCACATTCTTAGGGGTTCCTTTTCAAAACTCTTTAAAGGGACACACATATCTACTTCATAACATAATTCAAAATAAGAAATCAAATAAAAATCAAAAAATTCTTTACTTAAGATGGCATTTATGAACGTAAAAATACTGCTATCGGTTTGGAAAACGTCCCAGTCATCGGTTTATCTTTTTTGATGTGAAACATCTATAGGCGAGGGGTAAATCTTATTTTGGCGTGGCGATACAGGCCGTGGCGACGCATCGCCACGCTATATGATAGAAAATATGTACTATGAATTATGAATATAAAATTATGAGAAAAATTACTGCAACCCCACTGACCCCCATAGGACCGCCACAGGGAAAATGTCGGGACGCCCTCTGGGACCCCAAAACCCCCCACCATTAAGCCCCACGGGACCGCCCAAGAAATTTTTTTTTTATTATACGGTAGTATTAATATAATACAATAAATTTACATTTGTGTATGCACAGAGAGGGAGTCACTTCCAGACATCATTATCATAACCACTCTATAATAACCTTTTGCAATTAAACCTGCTTGACATGGTCCTTGAACTATTTGTCACATGAAGCATCGACACGTTTAAATTTTTGAGAACATTTTTTTCTTACTACGACTGAGTGGTCGTGCTTATAGTCATACAGAGAGTAAACAAAATCAGGTGAACTTCATACCATAAAGAAGTAAGGGAGAATTATAATTCGATTAGACTTGATTCTCACGCGTTCTCACCCGGAGAAAAGCTATACAAAACAAGTGATGAAATTTAGGGAAGTGTTTTATTGACGCTATCGTATCGGAAAGAAAATGTTCAAACACATATAAACTTATAGATGTAATTATACTAACATTTATGTATAAACTTATCGGTGAGTAATTAACGTGGGACTGCACTGCTGTATGAAGTCTATTTAATCATGTTCTAAAGAACAGTAACACTTGGAAAATTGCGGGCCAAACTTTAGGAAGTCGAAGTCGTTGGCCTTAGGCCGGCATTTGGCGGTAGGTAATAGCGAAGAAGAACAAAACGGTTTATTTTTATACAATACTAAAATCTAAAACCTATCTACTAAAATCAAGTTTGAACTTGATCACTGTTAGACTAAATCCAACTAATTAATACACTCCCTTAAAGTTTTACTAATTTTTATCTGTAGGTACTAATCCTGGTTTGATTCTTTCATCCTAGAAAACAACTGTTCACATTTTTATACTTGCTTCCAAATGTGTCAATCACATTTTCTCGTACGTGGTTTTAAAATGTTCCGTAGGCCGGATCAAAAATATGAACTGAGCCGGGCGTTAAAATTGATCAGTGGTATTTGTCGAGAGGTTGTATGAAATGAATGATTGCCAAACAATGAGATACGTATCTATTGTAAACAATAATATTTTGTAACTAGATGAGCAAAAGCTCTCCCCTCAATGTACGCTAATGACTGCACGCAGCACTTGTAGTTAGGTTTTATGGATAATTAAAATTAGATACGAACTCGTGGTGTTCCGTTACGCGTTCCTATAATAATATTAAAATATCTATATCTGTTGGTGCTGTACTTCAAACTCTCTCGGATTAAAACTGGAGCCGAGATAATAATTATGTATGTACAAAATATATTTTTTAGAGTTGTACCTAATTTAATTAAGTGTGTAACTGAAATACAGATTATAATTAACAATTTCAACATTTATTTTTAAAATGGTAAATAAATGACCTCAGAATAAATTAATTTAAAAGAGTCAATTAAATTTTTTCCTTTCTAACATTTTAAATTGATATTTTGTCAAATTAAACTTTCATTTCACGTGTAGCAACATGATTATAAAGACTGATTATATTACCCAATAATATTTTTTTTTACTTTATTTTAATAACATTTAAACATTGCGTATTATTCCAATGTGAAGAAAATATGAATAATTTAAATACGCCCTGTAAATAAGTGTTACCAGTAACATGAATATAAATGATTCCACTAAAAAAGGTTTTGAAGTTATGCTTCTTTTAGCTCGTTTAGTAGAAAGTCAAATTGTGAGGTGCGCGTGCATCATGTAACGGAAATGCGACATAATGAAGTTAGCTATCTTTAATGATAATTCATTTTACTTACTTTTAATTGTTTTATTGTGTAACATAGTTAATTTAACGTTGTATTAATTTAATTAAAATGAATTTATATTATTACCATTGATTGCTAACTTCATAATGTTGTTCCATACGAAAAAAAAATTTTGAAGATATTTTTGTTTTGTTACGCTAAGCAAGTACAACTTGTTAAATACATCATAAGTACACATAATTTTGATGAACAATATTCATATTGAAAATAAAAATCTGTAATACAGTAATAATTACAATAATTAGAATGGCCAGTCTCAATATAGTCATACAAATATACCGCGGCATACCTAATTGAATAAAAGTATGGATATGGTGGTAGCTGAGTCTTAGAGAACATGTTCAATTCTGCATCTTAACTACCATAAACACATTAAATACCTCATTATGACTAGATTCCGCGCAATGCATTTCAGGTTCCTCCACATATATAGGCAGGAGCTTCATAAAAGTTTTTGCCGTGGTCCCGGTAGGTTAGTGACTGTGGAAAAATCTTCATTCCTAAGTTACTGACCTTTAAATAAATTGCATACTCATGTTGCCAAGATCATATTTAAAAAATACTTAATAATACCATTATTTATATTCAATTTATGGCAACACAGCAAACGAAATAATTCGCGCGTTTCCCGCGATCTGAGGTGGCCGCCATTGCGTCTTGCGCAACGTTTGAGTGACATCGGCGTCGTCGAATTTAATTTAGACACCTGAGCCCGCCCGATGCATTATACATGAACCACTTTTTCCACCACATTCATTTGAAAAGCGACATTTCGCCTTTTGTATTTTAATGAGCCGAGATATTATTATTTTTTTCCCGAATTCTAAGGTAGATTGTCGCGGGTGAGTTTTCTTTTATAAATATGATTTAGGTTGATTATGTATACAAAAATATGGATTATAAATGGTGACATTTTTTTATTATTATCCTTGACGCTTTCATCGATGTGATATTTTACGCAAGGTTTACCTAAATAACGTATGATACACCTTTTAAAATATGTTTTAAATATTATTTATATGTGTTAAAATGGAGATGAGGTGGAAGCTACATTTGGCCAGTATGCTATTTGGCATATTTACAGTAAGCTTTCGTTGTGCTGAGATCACAATAAATACCATAGGTATTGCATGCATGTATTTATTGTCCCGGGACGTAGCTTTTCTTTATTTCTTTTATGTACGCAGTCACTAACTATTGAAACGACGACATACCACCTCCCATTCGTAACCCAAATCCGAAATATCTTTTTCGCTTCAAAATTAAATGAAAAAAAAACATTCATTACTGTCGCAACAATTGTATTAGGTATCGGAATTATATAATCTAATCACTCATAACCGATGAAAATGGAAAAAAGCAATGTAAAGTATTTTGTTTTAAGCATAATATTATAATTATAGAGGTTTAAACACTAAGTAAATTATATATTTAGATAAATAATTTCAATTAAAGTTCTTTACGATTTTAATTCGGTTGTATCCGAATTAGCCGTATTGTCAGAGTATGAGTCGACAGTCCTGCAGTACTTGTTGACCTTCAGGTTTAGGCTGAGGTAGGGACCAACCAAACCCTATGCAACACTTATTTATTACGTCTCTCAAATAGTTTATACAATAAGTGTATTTTCGTGGTGTGTGATTCTTATAAACCTGTTTTCTTTGTTTGTTTCTAAATGTAGAATTCTATAACGTGTGTGAAAAGAGTATTCAATGATAAGTTCAAGACTTGATTAAACTTTTAATTTTTATTTTACAGCGTTCTGATATTGTTCAAACCAGAAGTGACATCACGATATAATCAGCGATTCTAAAAAATACTTACACGCTATGCGCGGAGAGAGAATTTTCTCAAAATACAGAAAATGGGAATTTACGAAATATTTTCGACCTGTGTTTGGTTGCTAATTAGGTGAGCATTATGACTTGGAACCGTAAAATCTGTATCTTTAAAATAAATACAAGACTTCTATGGTTACCAAATTTGCATAAAGTATTAGCTTCGCACGGGTACTATTTACAAATTAGTGTCTTTTTGTTTAGTAAAGCCTGATTTAGAGTTTATCGCTTTATTTTGATAGGTCATAACTTCATAGTTACGAAAAGTGCGCTTTCATAAATTCATTCCCCATAGGTACGGAGTGCCGGCCAACCGACCGCGACCGTTACGCAGAGAAGGATTTCTTTGGTCGCGCGTAATTTTGAATTCGTAGTACCTTCTACGGTATTCATTTAAATGGAACACTGTAAAGGACAATTTTAATCTATATAAAAATGTCCAAGTTAACTAACAAACTTACCTGGATAAACATTAATACCGAATTGGAGAAAATAGCTTCACAGATAACGTAATATTTTTAATTATTATGTTGGGGATAAAAATGATTAATGCGAGGTGACCTAAAATTTTTATAAAGGGTAGGTAGGTGATGTAAAGATTTTTATTTTCACCGTGGTAACATCGAGTAATACAGTTTTAATATCTACAAATAACAGGCAATAACAACTCAAGGGTAAAGTGGGACGATGTTGTATTTTCAATTTTGCGGGATTATAGCGAACGGAGCACGCGGTCGGGTTTATCTCTCAACAACGCGGCGCGGCGTCAGGCCTTCCGTGTGACGCGTCGCGTAATCCGCATCGCGACACCGCTCCCAATAAACGAATACATTTCCCGGCGAAAAACAATGGAAAAAAATATTTACAATTCTTGAAAGATTTTTTAAGAAACTGGTAACCCTTGGATAATGTCGAACCATCCATCCATCCATCCACAAATTTTAAATTGAGATGAATTGAAATATTAAAGGTTCACAAAATTTATACGTAAAACTTATTGACGTTGTTCGCGATGTGCCAATTAAGTTATTACTGATGAAAATGTAATGTACTGAAGCAGTCCTGCGAGCGGCCGACAGTGCACAAGCCCTTGAGGCATGTCGCATGCAACACGAGGGGGTTATTCTCATTATTAATATGATTATTTCTCATTTTAAATGAGGACAAAGAGTTCTCGAGTGAAAACCTTGTTTCGGAATTCGCAGCGTGGGCAGAACCACCACGAGGTAGACCGACGAACTAGTGAATGTTATGGGAGTCCGGTTGATGCGAGCGGTGCAGGACCAGTTGTTATGGCGATCTTTGCGGGAAGCCTATGCCCATTGCTCAGCGAAGGACGTCTTTCGGCTGAATAGATGGTTGGATGAATTTGATCAGGAATTTCTTATAAGCATAAACTACAATTCTACTATACATTACTATTATATAAAGAGGTAAAGGTTGTGAATAGGAGGTAATCTTTGGAACTATTGATATGATTTTGTCCAGTCTTTCATTAATAGAAAACTGCATTAAGGCGGACAAATACTTTTAACACGCGATGTGGAGAGAAAAGGACAGAAATATACACATATAACATAGTTATAATATGAGATAGACAGATAGGGTGACGTCGCGGTTGGTGGTAATAATGTATTTCTAAGCATACAAATTAGTACATTAATTGATTTGACTTAAAACGCGTCACGTCGCGTCGGGTAGCGTAACGCGTTAAAAGTATATTTCTTCCTTTACTCTTTTTTTATTATTATTATTATTACATTTTATTTTGTACAAAGCCGCTGAAGGCAAAGCAAAGCTGTAAACAAATTTTCCAAAAAATGGTAATATTGGGTAAATAATCCTTTCTAACAAATTTATTATTCAAGTAAACTTTCAGTTAAAAGTTTAACGTGTTCTGAAGATTTTTACTGCATAATGTGTATCTGGAGAATTCCTCTTGCTAATGTTTGAACAAAAATTACAAACTTAGTACATAAATGTCACTCGGCTTAAACTTATCGACTTGTTCTCGTAACCTACTATTTTAACCAGGATTTAGACATACTTCCATAAACTGGTGTCAAAACTATAGAACCTTATAGTGTATTTCTAATTACTGGAAGTATGGTGGAAAGGTAGAGTGTGTATGGAAGAAGAGGATTAGAATTTGAGTTGAATAACTTATAATAATAATAATAATTTATTTGTTATAAATGCAGGTTACATGTGGGCGTTTGGTATATAATTATAGAGTCCATATACATTTAGTCACATTGTCACATACAAATATTACATTAAATTAAACGAATTTTCACAAAATATACTTATATATTTTAATACATTTAATTACCCTTTAACATATTACACCTACTTAGAAGAGATATGTGTACAATTTTTTCTGCCCTATTATTTCTATCAGCCACAATTTTAATTTCCTGGAAGTTCCCTAATATCTCGTAAGGGACAGCATTATATATCCGTCAATACATAGCATAACAGTTGTAGATTACGTTCTACTCTTACTGTACCCGATCAAGTTTCTTGTCGACTCTTCTCTATGACTGGGATGTTTTCCGAATCGGTACCAGTGTTTTGCTGCTCATAGGACTAAGTGTCCTCTTATGGCCTAAAATGAATAAAATATTTTTTTATTTTGCAAATAAAAAAATTCGAAATCCAAGAGCTTCAAGACTTGTTATATTAAAGCTATGTACATTGTTAACTATGCAATCTGTCAGACTATTATAAGAATGAGATGGAGAATATCGAACGATGTTGTAAATAGTCCCCTATTGAAGTTTTAAAGTGTCTGAGTGTACCCTCGCCGGAGGCCATTTTTATCGACTATCTTTAAAAGCCTGAAACGAGACGACTTCGAGATAGCTTTTTTACCGGTTTCATCGATAAGTTAGAGCTCAGATCGCATTTAGAATGTTCGTGAAAGAAAATTTCTTAGAATAGTATTGAATGAGTCCACGAGCCCATGATTTGAAAATCTGGTATTCATCTGCCTTACTAGGTCCATGTCAAGGTTTTAGAATTGAATTAACTCGATTGATGAAGACTGAATCGTAACCCACGTACACATAGTGAATGAATGAATGAGTGAGTGAGACAATTAGTCATGATTCGAATGGCTTTTATGAAGATTTTTATACGTCGGCATCGCGCTGATAATTCTCGAGGGACCACCACCAGTCACCACTATCCTTGCATTCAGTTATATCAGACATTGTGATCAGATATCCATGAAGCAATATAAATATATACTATCAAAAATATATAAGTTTAACATACCAGTTCTGAACATACAGTTCAGATAAGACAGCTTGGTATATATGCCACAGTTTCTCAGAGATTGGCTTCGCTTCTATAAAATATTTATACAATTTATTACCCTTTCTAACCGGTGCGTCGGTATTTTTACGGCTTACCTTAAAACAGTGCAGATGTACACAGTAAAACAAGTTCGCTTTGCTAAGGAACTTTACTGTGTTGTTGTATCATTTGTTTATTTTACGTTATAACTTTTGTAAAGTTTTTAAAATTAATTACGCCGATCCAGTATAACAAAATAACTTAGTATTGGTACATACAAAATATTAAAATAAATATATAAAAAAACATTATCCAATTTAAGCTCTAAGAAAGCGTTTGTGAACATCAAAACTCTACTTCCAATTCGGAAAAAAATCTCAGCATCGAGAAGAGTCGGCTTGATAAAAATCAATATCTTCTTCTTCTTCTATACATATAATAAAAACGTAACTGATCGATGTCTGTACATAGAAGATATATGAGAAAAACTATTATTGGGGGTCTCTATCAACGCAGGAGAACCCAAAACAATGATTGTTATAATTTTTGTCTGTTTGTCTGTTTGCCAACTTTTGTGCGCGCTAATCTCAGAAACGGCATAACCGATTTGGAAACGGTTTTCACTAATATATTGTGGTAAGGTTCACTTAACATTTAGTGTTTGTTTTACTTCAATAAGTTCATAAATAAAAAAGTTATATCAATTTAAAAAATCACGTCGAACATTTTTTTGATAAAAATGCTATAAAATAGCTCTTCAGTTGAATTGACTGAAATTTTAGTTATCTGTATATTATGATTTGTAAAACTATGATCATCGAAACCTTTCATAATGTTAAAAAATGAAGAGTTTAAAAATAGCAAATTTGCAATATAAGTTGACCTCAGATCTATGTGATAAATCATATTAAAAGGGGGTCAGCATATGCTGGATTTTTGTCAGTTGAATATAGCTGCGCCGCTGCTAGGGATGGCAATTCATTTCGAAAAAGATTGATTCGAATCGAACTCTAATGAATCAATTCCCAAAAAAATCGATGTCTAAAAGATTGATCTCTCAAAAATTTATTTTTTTTCGTTTCACTTTCGCAATTTTTAGGAATTAAAAGGGAACCACAACAGTCGATCTTTTGTGATTTTTATCTTACTAAAGTATCAGTTATCAGAGAAACATAGAAAGATATAGAGAGAGAGAATTTATTACAGGTATATAGGGAAAGAGAATTCATTTCAAAAATTTATTATTATAAACTGTTGTCGTTATTTTGCTGTTGGGTAATAATTTACTGTTAGTATTTTAATTGGTAAATGACACCATAGAAAGTGACTGCATAATGAATTGAATAATCAATACCTAGTAATACAGTATAAACTCTTTATAACGTTATCCTTTATAACGGTAAACTCCCTATAACGTTGAAGTGAGTCCAACTTGGTTGGTTTGCGTTAAAATCCACATATTGAAACACTCTTTATAGCGATACGCCATTTTCTATTACGAAGAAATGTGTAGGAAGACGATTCCACCACATATCTAGATATGAATAGAATACATAAAATAATACAAAACAAGTACTGGCATAGCAAAAAACGTCAGACAAGGTTATCAGACTATATGTGTAAACAATAATTTATAAGCATTTATTATCTAAGACATACACATTAAAAATTCTGGTTAATTTGGTTGTTTTTTTGTTCACTTCATATAACGATAACTCTCTATAACGACAAAAAGTGCTCAGCCCCTTGGGTTTCGTTATAAAGAGTTTACACTGTATTATAAATGGGAAAGTAATTCTGTCTGTCCCGTCTTTTGCATTTTCAAGCATAGGCCGCTGAACCAATTTTGAAGAACTTTGGTTGAGAAAGGTCATAGGCTACTTTTGGAAATAAAATTAGAAGGGGTGAAATGGGGGGTGAAAGTTCGTATAAAGAAACCAATTTTGATGAATAGAGATATATTGAACCTTGGAGGCGGACATAGGGTACCTTATGGCGCAAAGATAAATATGAAGGGGTCAAATGGGGGATGAAATTTTGTATGAAGAACCCACTATTTCTCAATTTAGGGATATGAAAAGTCATATTTATGATTTTAGGAAGAAATAAAAGGGTTTCGCGTTTTTGAAAATGCAATTTGCAATGCAGGGTGGTACAATAAGGGATGATTTATAATACCCTACACATAGAGTGATAAATCCATCTATGATTTTCTATTGTTTTGTCGTGTTTAGAGATCAGTCTGTGTTTATGCAATAATAAAGAGGGGTGGTGGTAGGTATCGCGACCACCATACAAATAGCGATAAAGCCAACTATGAGTTTCTTTTGGTTCATCGTGTTCAGAGATCAGTCGGTGTATATGTAATAATATAGTGGGGTGGTAGGGATCGCGACCACCATATCTACATCTATACATATAATAAAAGCGTTATTGATCGATGTCTGAACATAGAATATATATGAGAAAAACTATTATTGGGGGCCTTTATCAACGCAGCAGGACCAAAACAATGATTGTTAGAAATTTTGTGTTTGTCTGTTTGCCAATTTTGGTGCGCGCTAATCTCAGAAACGGCTTAACTGATTTGGAAACGGTTTCAACTAATATATTTTGGTAGGGTTCACTTAACATTTAGTGTTGGTTTTACTTCAATAAATTCATAAATAAAAAAGTTATATCAATTTAAAATATCACGTCGAACATTTGTTCGATAAAAATGCTATAATATAGCTCTTCAGTTGTATTGGCTGAAACTTTGAAACTGGTTTGTAAAATGATGATTATTGAAAGTTTACATAAAGTTAAAAAATGTACAGTTTCAGAGAATTTGGAACTTTCCAATATGAGTTGACGTTACATCTATATAATAAATCATATTAATAAGTGGTCACCCTAGGTTGGATATAACCACGCAAGCAAGTCGAGTGCCGCATCGCTGCTAGGCAATTCATTCCGAAAAAGATCGATTCGAATCAAATTCTGATGTATCGATTCACAATAAATCGAGGTCTAAAACATCGATCCCTCCAAAAAATTGACCTTCTTTTATTAACTTTTCAGATTTGTACTAACAATATAAAAATCCCTATTATAGAAAACAAAAAGGACACCACAACAATCGATCTTTTGCTATTTTTACCATGCTAAAGTATCAGTTAAAGAGAGAGAGAAAAATTTATTATTATAAACTGTTGTCGTTATTCTGCTATTGGGTAATTTACTGACACCATAGAGAACGACAGCATAATGAAATGAATAATCGATACTAATATTATAAATACGAAAGTAACTTTGTCTGTCCTGTCTGTTGCATTTCACGCCCTGAAATAGACGATGAAAGTTTGTACGAAGAACGCATCAAACCAAATTTGATGAATTTTGGTATAGAGAGATATTGGACCTTAAAGAAAGGCATTGGCTTACCTTATGTCGTGAAAATAAAACTTTAAGATGTGAAATAGGGGATGAAAGATTGTATGGAGAACCCACTATTTCTAAATTTAGGGTTATCAAAATTCATATTTATGCTATTAGGAAGAAATAACAGTGTTTCGTGTTTTAAAAAATAAGGGTGATTTACAATACACATAGACTGCACTCCTTGATACTAAGCAAAATGTTCCTGAGACATAATCTTACATTATACAAAACATATGTCCGTCCTATCATGACATATAATCTGCGCTACTCGCACATACGTCAAAGATCAACATTAACAAATTCCAAATCCTCCAAAACCGATTCTTACGTAAAATTAACAAAGCCCCTTGGTACGTTGGTCGAATCGTATATTAAATATCTTACGCGATCGTACTTCGACACTGCTTCGAATCACGTGAATCTGTTCGTGAAAACTGCCGCGACTTAAACCCCAAAACCGAACATCCCACGCGAACAACTCCGGTCGCGAATATCTTCACCGAGCCCGTTTATAAGATCGAGGAAATAAACAAATACTACTCCACCGTCTCTCCAAACAAAGCGTGCTCGCGCTCGCGCCCACGCCCGCGAAACCACCGTTCCCTCTGCAGGGGACGGGTGGCTAATTTCGCTCCCGCAAACCCGTCATGTCCCCCCTCTCTTACGGCAACTCAAGCCTAGATCCGTTCCCTCGGTGTAGAACCCTTGAGTCATGCTGCCGCTCGCGCGATACAAGTGACACTGCACTTGCAATCACGTAGCTACCCACACACATCATTACACACAATATGTACATACATACGTGCACACCACATAAGTACATAGATTCTGTAAGGGACTTTTTTTTTCTTTTTTTACGATAGTTACTTTCGATCATGTTTCCAGAATACTAAATACATATACACATGTTCATTCCTTTCTCCCAGGAGGCAGGGACATGTTATATGTATGCGTTAGTTTAGCTCGAATTTTCTACAGATAGGGAATTAATCAGTTCGCGACCTTTTCACAATCGCGGTAATAGCCCAAGCCGACGTCCGGCCACTTTGGCACCTTTGTGCGTATGTTGCTCACGCTTTCGCGGCTGAATGCCTTAAGCGTTTGCCCCAAGCCTGGTGAAGATGTCAAAGTCATAAGTGGCTCTATTTCTTTAGGGCCCCTTAGGCTAACAGTATAAGTCAATGAGAAAGAAAAAAACCATCTATAATATTCTTTTGGTTTATCGTGTTCAGAGATTAGTCAGTGTATATACAGTAATATAGCGGTGTGGTAGGGATCGCGACCATCATACACATAGTGTTAAACACATGTATGATTTTCTGTTGGTTTGTCATGTTCCGAGGTCAGTCCATATATAGATACTATTAATAATTTAGTAAAGCGGACGAGTTTTTTTTGTCTGTTTGTTTAAACATGGTAATCTCTGGACAACGGGTAGCAGTCGGATTCCAAAAATTCTTTTTCTATATGATAGCCAGGTTCACGAAGAATAGTATAGGCTATCTGGAACTAAGCTAAACCTCTCAGCTAGCCTTAAATATTGATTTTTGTTTAAGTAAGTCGAAGTGAAAGTCTTCCCGAACTACTTTATCCGCATGCGCTGGCGTAATGGTTAGTGATACGTAAATATAATATTCTACAAAAATATTGTTCTTTAGTATATCTAAAAAGGTCTCCGATAACATATGCCTATTTCTTAATAGCATAAGCCACAATAAGGTATTTTGGGAGTTTTTATGTTGAAGATTAAGAATTGATTTTGAGCTTTATTTTTAGGCTTATCATATTAATCCTTACGCACAAAGTTATTTCATCATAAAGACAATTAAAATTTTTCTTTTTATAGTATGTAATTAGGACACATAGTTCAGGAGAAAATGAAAAATTTAAATAATTTGTACTTGCGGGAAGTGATATCAATTATGATGGACTACACGGGTCCGTCGCGGTGGCGGCGCGGTATTTGTTAGATAAAAACTCGGGTGAAACCGAGGGGCACAGCTAGTCTAATTAATAAAACTTTAGCTGTGACTGACTGACAGACAACACACCATGTAAGCATTAAGCACTGAGTTGCTTATATAGGCAAAATTTCTAACATTTGAGAAAAATCGGATAATTTCTGAATATGTGTATCGCTCGGTGATAACTTTATTCGAATACTGGTGCACACTGGATGTCATGGCGGCCGGAAGAAGCATGCGACAAAGTGGCTCGCTTATCCAATATCTTATTCGACGTCTGTTATAGTGGAACCTGTACAACTAAATTATATTCTATCGGAAGAAGACTGTGTTCACTGAGGTTCGATATGATAATGTAAAAAATATTAGTCTAATTAATTTACTGCTGTACTTTCAACTGTGAAACGATTCATGATAGATAAAAATCAACACAAGAAGCCTTAAAACTCTTTAATTAACTGTCTATGATATTATGATTTGGATTTAATCAAGTGTTTATTTTAGATTAAAATAATTTGTAATTATTAATTTATATATATTTAATATAAACATTTTGATAGAAAATTATGATATTTGTTAATCGTTTTGTAAAGATATATAATTGAGCTTAGAACTACAAAGCTTAGTCTTAAAGGTAAGTTTTTTTATAAATTTTATATTATAATAAATTGTATATATTATTATAAGTATTTTAAGGACCTTGTGGGAGATTTCGAGACCTTGTAATTACTGTTTTTATTGAAATAGTAATAAATATCACCCTGAATATTATTATGTCGGTAAGTAGAGTTAAACCGAGGCGAAGTACGCGCACGCGCACGCACGCGCAAGCGCACGGCGTACGGAGATCACCCGCACTTACACCATGATTATGTCAATTTCGAACAGCTGGTCGATATCTTGGTCCATATTATAACTACGTCATGTTATACTTTTTTTGAAGTAAAAACTTCTTTAGTATTATTGTGATTTGAAACACGATGAAACGAAAAAGCGTCACTAAAAAGAGACACACACATACATCTATAGGATTTAGTCTGTTAGAGAGTAGTTAGTCTGTTATGAAATAGAATACATTATACACGGTTATTTTATATCCTGATTTTCACATCTATGGTCGTCGTTAAATTGGCCTAGTGGTGTGATGACTAGAAACAGCCGTCTGATACAAACCACCAGGCTATTTGGCTGTAATCTTCTGTATGGTGGAGATAATCCATCAATCGCACTGTCCCAAGTAGAGGAGAACCCTCTGAATAAATTTCTCTGTGCCTTACCTCACTTAAATACTGTGAGACTCTCATTTTTTTAAACTAGAAAACTAATACATACCTACGAGGTACTTATTACCCTAATCTGTAGCGTGGTAGATAGTTTAGTTCTGAAATGAATCTCTTTATAATAGGATAAAGAGGTTATTACTGATCTTGTATAGTTAAAGTATAATTAAAATCATAACAGTGTAACGTGGAAATTATGTCGGCTTTATCAGTGCACAACGGTTCATCGGAACACTGCCATAAATTAGTTCTCAAACTTGTCTGAGTCCGATTCACACTCACCAAACAATCAAATGCACATTATTTTTTTATAGTAACACTGCAAAGTGACTGAGCTCTATATGATGGTAAGCACAGTACAATTCAAACACAACGGCGACCACCGAAAGATCTAAATCTATTGCCAGACATTGCTGTGAGGATAAAAGAGAGTCACTTTTTATCACCATAATATGCTTAGTGTTCGTGAGTCAGTTGGGCACATGTATCCTACCAACCCGTTTGATTACCGGATATACACCGGCTGTGTACGGTGATGGCGATCCAGTTGCGCTCAGTTCTCATGTACTACCACCCTGCAAGTAATTAGTTAAAAGTAGCTGTGCCCCACGGTTTCACCCGTGTTGATTGTATCCGACAAACACCGCAACGCCAACGTACCTGTGTAGTCTATCATAATTATTGTTCTTTTCGCAAGTACAAATTATTTTAATTTTTCATTATCTCCTAAATTATTTATACAAATAACATAATCAAAAGAGAAAAAATAAACTTCATAAAATTGTCTTTAACATGAAGTAATTTTATTCGTAAGGATTAATATGCCATGTCTAAAAATAATGCTTATAAATCACTTTATAATTTTCAATAAATCTTTGTCACAATATACCTTATTAAGACTTATATATAAGAGATAGGCATATGCTATCGCTGACTTTTTTAGAAGTACTAAGTACCAATATTATTGTACAATATTAAATTTCCGTATTATTAACGATTACGCCAGCGCACGCGGTTAAAGCAGTTCAGGAGGGCCTCCACTACCGACTTACGTAATAAAAATCAATATTACGGCTATCTGAGAAATATAGTCTAATCTTAAATAGCCTATACTATTCCTCAAAAGTCTGGCTATCACATACAAAATTTTTCGAATCCGACTGGTAGTTCCAGAGATTAGCGTGTTTAAACAAACAAAAAAAAAAATTTTCCGCTTTATTATACATCATACTCTTATTAAAGCCAATTACTAGCTTTGTTTGCTCAACTTTAAGTCGCTATTATTCTCTGAATATCTCCAAAGTTGCGACGAACTTATGAGTACATTGGCATTTAAACGGGGACGACTAAATCTAATCCAGTAAGAACTATAAGCATATACATACAATACTACCTATGATAATAGTACCTTTAAATTGACTAATGGCTTGGTAAGCGTAATATATGATATTTATCCCGTATGCCAAAAACATGGTGCAACAAGCCATCATTTATAATATCATCACCATTTCCTTACCCCCTATTCCAATTAAGTAGAGTCGGCAAAACATGTTTTCTTCTTTCACTCTACTCTGTCAAATATCATATCAGTATTCACACCTTTTATACGCATATTATTCTTTAAACAATCCATCCATTCCTTCTTCGGTCTTCCTCTGCTCTATAATAATTTAAAATATTTCATTTATGTATTTTTACTGTATACAAATAATTTAAAGTTGCTTATAAATATATTGTTTAAACCAAATTAAAAATTAAAACTGAGTAAAACGAAAGCACATTGATGACTAACTTCATTATGTCAGAATTACGTCACTTGGTGCGTGTTGCTCATAAATTAAAGAGCCAAAAGAATTAGAACTTCAAAAATTGTGCAAAAATTCTTTGTCACAGTACGGTTGGGTGTGAACCGAGTTTCACTGATAAACGGAGAGTCCGAGCGCAGCTGTTGGTCATTCCATATTCTAGGACTTAGCAGGTCAAAGGATGCTCCGGACAAAGACTTGTTTCGTTCTCTTGTAAATAAGTAACTTTACTACAGCTTGGTTCAGTTTCCGGAATGTTCTTACATAAATAATTCGTTTTAACAAGGAAAAAACAAATATAAAAAGTAGAAATTTGCTTAGAAAACTGCACATCAAATTTTCTTTGTGAATATTTTAAAATACAGATTTATTACCTTTATAATATATTAGTTACCTACTGTATTTGCTTTCTGAATTACTGTTATTTACTATTTAAATTACGTTTTTATATTTTTAATGATAATATTAAGAAAATATGAAATTACAAATATGATAAAGAACATTTATATAATTAATAAAATTGAAGTGTCTGTTTGTAATGTCTAAATAAAAGCTTGTTACTAAATGCATATGAAAGTATATACGATACCTATACCAAACAACCAATTTTAAAAATTTTTGTCTGTCTGTCTGTTTGTTCCGGGTAATTTTCGAAACGGTTGGACCGATTTTGATGGGACTTTCACATCAGCTACCAATCAAGGTAGTTGATGTTATAGGGAGTAACTTAGGTTACTTCTATTTTAGAAAAAGAATTAGGGTTCCGCAAAAATAAAAAATATGGTCATGGTTAATCAATTAAAACCATAAGAGATATACTAAATTAATGTACTAAATAATTGTAGACATATAAAGACCTACAAAAAAGTCAGCGAGAGTATATATCTGGCTTCTAAGGAATACCCACAATAAGCATTTTTGTATTTAAAATAGCCAGAAGCAGGGGAGCAAGATTCGCACGGGCATTCTGTAATCTACGTGAGCGAAGCCGCGGGCGCAGCTAGTTTTTTATAAAAATGTTCTTGATGTGCGTTACTATGGACAGTTTCTTAAACGGACTCTGAATAGCGTTAAGCAATACGCTTGATTGTAATAAGTTTATCGATTGTTTTACTATTTCTGTAGTAAGTTAAATATCACTCGCAGTTCCCCTGCTACCTTACTTCTTGTTGAAAAGTGTAAGCCTAAGGACGGCTTTACGTCTAATTTATATATTATCACCCCGATAACCTACAACATATTTACTCCTTTACTACAATATAATGAGGTAAACTTTAATATAATACAATAAATATATATACGTAATAAATAGTCGAGCAACATTGATTTGTTCAGGTTCACAAGCACTTCATATTATTCATTACGGTTTATTGTTTCCCTCATCCTCAATAATCTACCACTGTTTATGTTAATGACGATAGAAAGATATATACTTTGGTAAGCGTTTGCATTTTAATAACTTATCTACGGATAGCTAGTTCATACAAAAGCTTGGCAATAACAAAAACAAAAAGCTTGCTTGCTTTCTATCTTCAATACCAAAAACAGTGGAGAGTTAGATTATTAAAACGGCCGATAACCGCTGTCAAACGATTGATAAATTTGAAACGGATCGAATGAGAAGCTCCTAATACATTACCGCTTCATATAATTTTTTATTTATTTATTCTAAATTTTTATATTTATGAATTTAGCTATCTTTGTATTACATTGATATTACAAAGTTTGTATTATTTTTATACATTTATTTTATGAAACCGTATAACGGTGTTATCATCATAATCCTATACACAGACTTTACTAAAGGTGTTATTGCACGGCACGATCTACCGTATCCGATTTCCAGGGGGATGACTTGGCCGAAGAATCCGATTCCTGTTAATTTAAAAAAAAAAAAAAAATTAAAAAAAAATGTAAAATCCCGGAATAATACCTATCGAAATGTGATCACTTCCTCTATATCCATACTAATATTATAAACTTGAAAGTAACTTTGCCCGTCTGTCAGTGATACGTTTTCACGCCTAAACCGCTAAACCAATTTCGATGAATTTTAGTATAGTGATAAAGTGGACCATGGAGAAGCACATAGGCTACATATTGTCGAGAAAATAAAACTTGAAGAGGTGACATAGGGGTTGAAATTTTGTATGGAGAACCTACCATTTCTCAAGTTAGGGACATGAAAATTTATATTTATGCGTTAGGTAAGGTTACGCATTTTTGAAAAATCATTCGTCAAAGCCGTACAATAATGTTTGATTTCAATTATTTTTGTACCTATAGAATATACCAGACCGCTGGCAGATTTTCGATATTTATCGGAGAGATAGCTTGCATCATATGTATTTATGTAAAAGTAACAGAGGCAAGTTTAGGAAAAAGATATCATAAAATATTCCTTTCTTAAATGTTTATATTTTAATGTAATTTAGCATATAGGTGAGTCGATTATTTTATGCAATAGGACAAAGGATAAGTTTAATCAATAATTACTGTAGTTTAATATACGCCAACCGGACCGGGCGGGCACCACCTAGTAGTTATTATATTTATGAAATCATTTTCACAATATTTGAAGTAGGTGTACTGCATAAAAAAAGTGTACCCTAATTTTACGTGTCTCCGACTTCAATTCTACAAATGAAACTACTCGAACGCAACGCGATTAAATTTCAAATTTACAGGTTCAACAACGAATAAATAAATAAACTCAGAAATAGGATATTCTTGAAGTTTACGACTTCGAGACGTGGTAAATAACTATAAGATCGGTAAACTAATCATTTTTATGATTGATCGTAAACCTGTCTCATGGAAAGCTCACTTAAGCTATAAACAATACAGTTTTAATATATGCCCGCCAATGAATGTCAAACTAGTCAGTATCGTCGCTCGGTTGACAGTACTTATTGTAAAGTGGTACGGGGTGTCTGATTGAGACCTATAAATGTTTGTGTGGGGATTATTTTTCAATTGAAACGTGCCTGAGGAGGCGGTCGCGGCGGGCGAGGCGGTCGCGCCGCGGTTCGGCGTGGCGCGGATAGAGACTGTTTGAGTTCCAATTATCGGCAGCGACTGTACAAATACCGCCGCCTCGTGTTACGACGTGCATATTAGATGTCTGTGAGCTTCAGGCTTTGTTCGGATCCCGGGGGATTTCAGTTTTGAGGTTGAATTATAATTCGTTATTGACGAGTTTCATTGTTTGTTTGTAGTACCATTTCCATATTCTTTATGTTCAATTCTTGTTTAAACAGAATTATAACATTATCTGCGTTTGAAATGGGCAATGCGTAGTGAGCCAGCGCGGCTTGGCAATTTAGTTTTAACCTTCAACAAGGGGCTTCTACGCAAGAGTAATTTGTTTGAATTACCAATTTTATTAGTGTATGTTATGGCGGTACTTTCTGCGTTTCTAAATAGATATCGTCATTATTACTTCATGTACTGTACTGTACTGTACTTTGTTTGGAAATATAATTTTTCCGCAGTTTTATTTATGTAAACTTAAAATTAGTTTTTCTGCTCTATCTTTTTCAATTTACACAAAAGCATTAGAGAGCAATACATCAAAATATACATTGAGAGTAAGTTAAGAGGACGTTTGTGAAATATTAAAAGCATAACATCACGTTTAATGGAGAGATGGACGTCAATTTGCGACCCGTTTCAGCCTTTACGAGACATTCGGCGTAAACTGTTACCGGCGGGTGCAAGACACTAGCGAATCAATTATAAATCAATTTTAGTACATCTGCATCAAAACTTCGAAGGATTTTGGTTATCATGATGTTTCATCGTATAAGAAAATGATCTGTATTGTAGTATAATTTGTGAAAATTCATTCAACATTAAGTTATTCTTAAACGTGAAAATGGACTATGATTTAATATTTCGTGCTACGTATTTCGTAATTAAAATAAATAATTATATTCACATACAATCAATAAGTAAGTAAGTAAGGAAATTTATTATACGTGCGACCCAACCCAACCGTTTACAGGAATCGTTTTAAGTGCCGAATGAGCAAGCTTCTATAGGGAGTAGGTAGGGGGTAAGTATGTATTCACATATTTAGCGAAAAACTGTAATGTATTGAATAAATTCGAGTTATAAAAAAATTGCATTATTTTTAAAATTGTCGAATACGGTTCCGTAACAACAATTCTTCCTACGTACTATGTATCTAAATGCCTTTCATTCAAAAGGTGCAATACGAAAACGAAATAAAAGCTATTTTTCTGAAAAACTACTTGTGACCTAACGCAATAACAAATAAATCGCTCGTCGCTCGTGACTTTCAATTAGCTACTTAAATAAAAACAGTATATTCGTACATCGGGTAAATATAAAAACTGACGCCTTCGAAGTGAGTATACTAACATCATTTCGTCAGTTAGACAAGTATACCTATAGGATCATATATGTATGTAAACCATATTTATTTAAAGGTAAACATTTTTCCACTGGATAAAAAATAACCGTAGTTACTATATGCGGTCTATATATTAATACGTGAAGCAAAAGCTTTCGGTACCTTTATAAGCATATTGCGTGCACGAAAGACTATGAGATGTGGCATGGTCAAAGTTTATATGGAGAAGGAGTGCAGAAAGCTAAAATTTATCTATAATATCTGTTACTAATATATTAAAATTAAATAAATTAATACTGCGAATCCTAAAAGGACCAGTGCCATTAAACTTAGACCCCCAAAATATTGACATTGTCACTCAACAAAAAGTGACAGCAAGTGATGTAGATAATGCTCATTGTTTAGATTCATGAATACTGCAAATGTCAAACAGAAAATAGTCTATGATCAAAAAGTCGCTGGTCGAATTTCGAATTTAGGGTGATCGCTAGTTAATAAATAGGGCAGCTCGCCTGCCTAGCTACCTGACTTCCACGAAGTGATTATCTATCACAAAGTTTTTCACGCATGATCACTTTATAGACGTCATAAAAGCTTTAAAGAGTCCATTGGTGGTAAGTCACCTGTATACAGTTGTATCCGTGTGTTGTGTTGGGAGTTCTCACGGATCTCCATTTACCGCGGCCCGTCGGGAAATTAATACTTACCACCGCGTCGGTTACCGCGGGAGCTTTGCCTCGAGAACGCCTAGTGTAAAACCACTAACACTGTGAACTTGTATCTATACTAATATTATAAAGCTGAAGAGGTTGTTTGTTTGGTTGAACACGCTAATCTCAGGAACTACTGGTTGGAGTGGAAAAAATGTTTCAGTGTTGGATAGCCCATTTATCCAGGAAGGCTATAGGCTATATAACAGCACGGTATGATCAGTAGGAGCAGAGCATTAATGAAAAATGTTGGAAAAACGGGCCAGTTTTATTTTTTTTGAGAGCTTCCATTGCGTTCGCTGCGTAAATGGTTAAAGTTACGCAACAATCGTATGTAATGGAATTATTTCTCTTAAAAAGTTAAAAAAAAAAGTCCGCAATAGCATACGGCTATTTTTAAAGGTTTACTCAATATAAACTTTTTTAAGGTAAAAAAATTAGTTCTAAAATAATGAATTATTTGCGAAGGTGTTTTTATTTACATGGTATTAATCCTTATCAAAATTAATACGTTATTCATCACAAGTGTTTAATTTTGAACAAAATTTCCCTTCACAGAAACTGATTTAAATGAATATCTTAAAAGATGTCACAGTTTTAAAATAACTCCAGCAAAATAATGATCAACCACCGCGAGCGCATTTTTATTATGCAGAATAGTGTAGAAGGCAGGCGGCACTTAATAATACAGTGCCTACGACCCACTCTTTCTAACCGTTTCTCACTATTTCTCTCTTATATGATGCAGACTAAGTTGCGCGGGTCAGCTATTATTATATACCGAGTGCAGATTATGTTATCACATTAAATGATACCGCGTATGCTACATGCCATTCTTTATCCATACCCAAAAAACAAGTCAAATATATATGTTATTTTAGACACGGAATAATTACTGGTAGGTCAAAGACCCACGGGCGACGAAAAAACTACTACGTTGGCAACGTTGTTCTGCAAGTCTGTCAAATATTATGAAAACATGTACTTACTGCCAACAACTTAAGGAATCAATTCCTATGCGCGAAATCAAACGAAAAACCCTTTTCTTTTCTATGATCCTTAACATGTAAACAACAATCTTTACGTATTTTCCATTCGTATAAGTGTGAAAAATATTATTGTCGATATTATTTAAAAAATGAGACATTGATTTTTTGAAGTGTAATATTACTGTAATTAGTTAACTTAAAGCAATAGGTTCAGACTGTTTCGATTGATGTAATTTTCAATCCCTAAAATGAACCAGAGCTTTCACTGAAAAAAAACTATAGCATCGTGGTAGGATATTTTCTAATGCTCGCCTGGCTAGCTACCAATCTCAAGGTGAATATCTATCGCCAAGCATATATAGCTATGTTTCCGCAGCTGCACATGAGAGCCAGTTTCCCCACGAGGGTATGCGTGTAATTTAACATCATTTGAGATTGTGACCATAACACTAAACGTTATTTATTTATGACATATAAAATTATTTATATCTGTGAAATTATAAGAGCTGAATAAAACGCGGCGGCGCGGCGCTTTGATAAAATGTGTAAATTAAGTACCTATTGCGGTGACGTTGCCGTTTTTAGAGGTCAGTAAACTTATTTATCAAGGCTGTTTAATGTTGTGTCAATATTTAGGCTTTTTGTTTTGTTTCAAGTTTCACGTTTTTATTCATGGTATAATTATTTATTGTATTAATGTATCAGACTTATATCAACTAGTGTTAACCGCTGTATAATTTAATATGAAAATCTAATTGGCGCCCTGTATATAGTGTTAACCGCTGTATAATTTAATATGAAAATCTAATTGACGCCCTGTATATAGTGTTAACCGCTGTATAATTTAATATGAAAATCTAATTGGCGCCCTGTATATAGTGTTAACCGCTGTATAATTTAATATGAAAATCTAATTGGCGCCCTGTATATAGTGTTAACCGCTGTATAATTTAATATGAAAATCTAATTGGCGCCCTGTATATAGTGTTAACCGCTGTATAATTTAATATGAAAATCTAATTGGCGCCCTGTATATAGTGTTAACCGCTGTATAATTTAATATGAAAATCTAATTGACGCCCTGTATATAGTGTTAACCGCTGTATAATTTAATATGAAAATCTAATTGGCGCCCTGTATATAGTGTTAACCGCTGTATAGTTTAATATGAAAATCTAATTGGCGCCCTGTATATAGTGTTAACCGCTGTATAATTTAATATGAAAATCTAATTGACGCCCTGTATATAGTGTTAACCGCTGTATAATTTAATATGAAAATCTAATTGGCGCCCTGTATATAGTGTTAACCGCTGTATAATTTAATATGAAAATCTAATTGGCGCCCTGTATATAGTGTTAACCGCTGTATAATTTAATATGAAAATCTAATTGACGCCCTGTATATATGTGTCTAAAGTATTAATTGTGAAATTAGTGTCGATACTAATATTATAGGTTTATTATGACCTAAAATCAATGTTTAAGTAGTATCCTGGGTAGAAGTAGGTACGGCTCTTATGTGGCCCTTAAGGCTCCATTGTAAAAACTGACGCATTTGCGTCAATACAGATGCGAAAAACAAGGAAAAGCGTTCGAAAATCGTAACAATTAGGAAAGTTAACTTTGTCTATGAAGTTATTTCTTTATTATACATGACATGCCGTGGCTTAATCTACATATTTATAAGCTATGTCACCAAAGGATTGTTTTTCTTCGCATTTATTGCAGCATCAGAATATGATGTGGTATCGTCACTAATAAAACCCTGGAACACATAAAAATAATCTTTACTAGCAACTAAGGAGATATGTTTTTTTTTGATAAGGAAATTGCGAACAGGCATGCAATTCATCCGATGAACATAATGTAGTCCAAAGGTTTTACGTTTAAATGGTACAAATGCTGTTCTTCTGGGTAATTTGTAAGGAGTGTAAAGGTTTATTTGATTTACCAAATGAGGGCAGTCTAGCATACCATGTACTAGCTTGTATAAGAATGTATGGTCTAATATTAGTCTACGGTCCTCCAAGGAATTTCAAAAGAGATCAGTTTTTTAGATTTGATTAAGTTCAAAGCGTAAGCGGTAGGATCGCCCCCGCGCCGAGGCGTGAACCCCGGCCCCGGTGTCATTAAGCCTAATTGGCGTTATCTTATATCCCGCGAACAGTGCGCGCTTTGTTTACTGCGCCTTCTCGATTGCTCCGCGAAGCAACAACAAACAAGCTACATGTACCGCATTAACAATATTAAAACACTCGATAAATGCTATACAGTTTCTCAACTACGTATCGATATGTTATAATAAATTAAGTTAAACTGAGGTTGTTTAGAGTCACCTGTATCTTTCTTTACTGACCTGGAAATAGTTTTACTGAAAGCTCTTAAATGACAAAAAATTATAATTATAAATAAATTGTGATTTTAAATGAAAAATACTTATAAATCACAAGGTAAGAATAAGTATTTTTTTTCTTTGCAATTGTTTCTAAAATGTAAAGAAAACTGTTGCTGTTTTGTTCTAACCGTGAGAGGGGTTTGCCTAGACTAACTTTTATTTCCCGTTCAGTAACTTTTATCGTATCTTTTGGAGGGTAACATTATATGAGGTATACAATGATACTTTTTCATCTTTGTAAAATACTTTCACTTTGATAGCTTCAGAGACACTAATATTTATTCCTAAAACGTATTCGTCTGAAAACTTGGAAACAAGTTTTTTGTGCTTTAAAAAGCCCTTTATTAAGCCCTGCAAGCTTTTCAAGATACTCTATATCCAACTGTACTAGATCTCCATGTTGATCGATGTGAAGTAAAAATAGGCGCTCTGAAGCCCTCGCCTCAATATATTATAACTTTGATAAGCGCCCTTGATAAGCAAATCGGACGCAGCTGCGGGTAAACTCTAGTCAATAATAAATTCTCGATCCACACTAAACGTGTTTTCAATTGTCCAGATATCCATAACAAATCGTCCCTTATAGAAATTGTCTAGCTTACATTATGGATTGCGAACGAAGAGATAGTAACAGCTTAAAGCACGTCTTGCCTTATAATGAGAGTGTTCAGTACTTTATGTGCTTATAATATATTAATATTAAACATGAACATTATTTATGATATATATCTATCGTAAAAACTAGTAGAACTTTTTAGTGTTATTGGTAACAAATAAAAATATAATTGTCGATATATTCTAATTAATACACTATAACTACGTTTAATTCGTTGTAAGCAGCTAATGACCCAGTTAATATTTTAATTTAACTGTTATTTGTGTATGCTACTATCTAACGGTCTATAACTGTTGGTTTCATGTAAAACATATTAACTACTAATGACTTGCCTTATCAGTCGGTGTATCAGGTTTGAATTATATTGTAGCGGAAGTTGTTCGGTATATTATCGATGCATGATTTTGTGAAACAGGAATTTTAATTTATAGCATTGTATTGTTGAATTATGTTGAGATAGAGTATCGTCTCTATTGTACAAGGAATATAAGTATTAAGATGTTACGATGTTTCTCAGATACCAATCCTGCGATTTTATGCTGCACTACTAAGGACTAATATCTAAAGATAATTTACCGAACAATTATTATTGACTTATAATTCTTTTGTCAAGATTATTAGAGGGTAAAATTGATTAAAATACTGCATCGTTTACACCGTTATATTATTTTACACAATACAAAAAGTCAGTAAAATGGATTCACATTACTGTCATTATGGCTAACTTGCTAACATTATGTTGCTGGCACACAGGATAAAGTTAATAGGGTTATATTTGTTTGTTGTTCACGCCATAAAAGTTTTAATTAATTTATTTAAATATCTAATAATAACGTAAAAAATGTGAGAATTGTAAAAACATGGATAATAAAAAAGTACGGTTTCAATAATACTTATTACGGTACCCAGGACCTATGATTTATGGCGACCCGTTTAGGTAAAGGCCATTCAAGACGCCGTAAAAAGAAACGCACGAGGCGGCTACCCATTCAACGATATTGAGGGTACAGCCCACTCCTATCAAACCTTAATAAAACATATAGGTCTCGCAGACGGGGACCACCACGCTACGCGCCGAGCCAGGGTCAATGGCGAATAATGCTATTTATTATTGTTTCTATTTTATTATTGTTATGTATGATAATTTAATAATAAGGCATTATTTGGTTTCGTCTATATGCATTTTTGTGCCTTAAACGGTTAAAATATAGAATAAAAGTTGATTTGTATCACGATCAATGAAATTATAGTGATATAACCTGCGCAAGATTTCAGTGTTCATACTGTTTTGTTCCTCTATATTTATATATCTGCTTCTATATGTATGTATGGTTGTTAACATACATTAGGATATAAACCACTCTAAATCAGTTCTTAGAGGTAGTAATAACTCGGTAAAGTACCATAATAGAATCAATCTCAGCATGAATAAAATAGAGAGATAGGGACATCTTTACCGTATTGTGACGTTGTAGTTGTGGTTGTAGACTTTCCGGCTTGTATTCCCTCCTTCCGACAACATTCCTACAACGACTCGCGACGTATTGTAGATCACTAACAACAGCACAAGTTTCTCGTGCGACAATAAAAAACAATCAATATCCATAATTCCTGTATATATAAATATATATTATATGAACATAATATAATTATAATTAACACATAATTACTCCATGCTAAATGCAAAGTATTGTAAACAAAGTTTTAAAACATGTTTTATGGTATTACGTTGCTCCGAGTAAGACATTGTGTTTGAAAACTTTGCTTGTTTTGTACCATGAGATCGGAACAGTATTACAACTCTCTATAAAATATCGTATAATTATAAAAACTTTACTGGAAGTCAAATGTAATCAAACAACGGTAGTGCCCGTTTTAAAAGCGTCCAGTGATAGTCGCTGTTATCAAATCATCCTGTAAATGTTATGATTATGAACAGCTAATTGGATGTTATTTATTGATATACAACTACCGACACGCGACACGTGGCGCTTTACAGCGAGTCAGTATGATGGTGTTATTAATTACTAATAAGTTACTACTAAGATAAACTAAAGTTACTAATAAGTGTCACACGCATATAAAGACTTATTGGACAGAACATGCTATCGCTTTTCTATTGCGAAATACGAAATAAGGGGGCCTATTAAAGTATCCTAAAATATTAAATTTTAAATATTATTACCTCGTAAAGGCTGACATTCCACAAATTTTGCCACTGTTTAAACATATTTCAGAATCCTCAAGTAAGTGAGTAATTTACGCAATCGTTATAGTAATAATCCTCATGTGATATAACTATAATATCTCAAATACCATTTAATGCATAACCTTCATACTGTGTTTCCGCTAGTGATGTAACCTTTTAACTTCACGCCTAGAAGTTACCAACTGATTAGTTAGAGTATTACGAGTCGTGTCCTGGAAAGAGGTTTGAAGTAAGTAACGCTGTGTTTACAACTTACATTACGGAATCTTGGCTTACATGCAAGTATGGATACTTCTATAATACAATTTGAGTAAGACCTTATACCCATTCCATATTGTTTCTCTTTTCTAGGAAATATCTTCATCGCTGAAAAGGTGGCGTTTAAAATAAAGTTAAAGAACTTTCTGTTAAAGAGTTTTCTAATGATATTTGCAATCTCTGATACTTTAGGCAAAAAAAAAAAAAATTAAGTTTCGCTAATTGATATTTCGGTTTTGAAGCCTAAAAATTAAAAATATATATATAAAAATGCTATATTTTGAAACGTTACTCTTTGGAATGTAATATATAATTTTTTGTAACAGAACCGCAAAGTTTCAAATCAGAGAGACAAATCTGAAACTTTCTACATATAAATAAATCAGGGTTGCGTAGAGCCGTAGGCCTCAATACGTCAAAGATAACCGAATGTGAATAATCGGGGGTAGTCGGAAACAATGGTGATTTGCATTTATAAATGATTCATGCGACGCGCCATGTTGTAAGAGAAAACATACCGACTGATGGCTGTTGGAATTTTGACGATTGGCAACCCTGCGGACTAAGGTTATGCTTTTAGTGAAGAACTGTGCGGATTTATTGTTTCTTATTTTTTATATTATTGTCAAAAACAGCCGAGAATAAATATTATTTGTGTAGCAATTTGTTTTCTTTATTTTAATCGAAGTGTTTGCATGTTCCTTTTGTATATCTTGGGTAAATGTATATTGTCTATATATATGAAGTCTGGATAAGTATATCGTATGTATAGAATACATAATTGCATATCTAGTTTTGAATACGATGAAACACTATCTACACTTTGGTCTATATGGTATCTAGGTCTATTGATAATATTCGATGTGCTGGTATCAGTATTGCGTTGGGTCCTACGTGAAACTAAGTGACGACATACTGCATTTTGCTGGATTGGTTATCACATGTCTCACTTATTCCAAGTATTTTCCAATTCGACCACTTCACAAAGATGTAAACTTACAGAAAACTGTCTGGCTTTGAGACATAAATACGCTCACAATATGTATACTCACAGAAACATTCATGCATTTAACCATACAATTGTAAACAGAAATATAAATTAATTCATGATGATATACATACGAGACAGAGGACTACTATGAATATAGTTGATATAGAATCTAAATCAATTTATTGAAGTCGGAAATATTTTTATTATATAAAACGAGAAAAATGAATTAGACGGAAATTATAAAATAAGATATATATATATATAAAACTAAAAAATTGTAGCGGTTCAAAAATTATGTCGGTTGAGTTGTTACATGTGACGGTAGTATTAATACAATACGCTTTCGCTTCAGCACATCACTATGGCACAAGTACAGCTAAGACAAACATGAAATCGTCCTGTATAAATAGGTATTGTGAACAAAACTAAATATTTCCCTATCGATACCGCCCCTTGAAGTTGATTTTAATTTATTTTCTAGTACAAAACATTTCCAAATAAATCGACGTGTTTCTGCAATATGCTTATGCAACATAAATATATGTTTACAAGCTGTACTCGCGGCTCCTCTCGCGTGGAGTACAGAATGACGTCGTTACGGTGGTGACTCCGCTTTCAACCACGGCAGTCGCCCACCGGGTTTTATAAAGATAAAAATGTTTATTATTGTGTTTACGAGAAACCCTACTTATTTTTATAAAATAAAACTAACTTAAGTTACTCCTTATAACATCAGCTACCATCTGCCAGTAAATGTCCCGTTTAAATAGGTCCATCCGTCTCGGAGATTAACGGGAATAAACAGAAAGGAAGGGAAATAAAGAAAAAAAGAAGATTTTTTTTGTATATGTACCGTATATACTTTACATATATATGCATAGTAGTTTCAAGAGTATTGTGTGCTGTCTTGTGTGCAATTAAACACATTATGAAAATAAATATAAGCCTTAAGTCAAAAACAAGTAACATTCAAAACACACAATGGTTGTTTTTAAATTTATAATAAAAACATTAACGGTTGCAATATTGTGGTAATATTGTCGCATTTACAGACGCCTCGCGAGTGACGTTTGCGAGCTAAATTTAATTTCAAATACTTTTACTGGCTGCTTAGACGGCTAAAGTACGTACGTAATGCATAAAACATTTTCTTACTCATGCGTCTTCTTAGCCTTTTCGTTGAGGCTGTAAAAGAAGCGTGGTGTAAAGCAAAGCGAGAAACAATAAAAACCAAGACGATGTAACATAAAATACATTTTTTTCCTTTTATGTTGGTTCTGATCTTTTAAGATCTCATGTGTATTGAATACTGAAACATTTTTCAAATGATTTTTGTTATTTAATTGCATTTAAATACATAAGAAATGGTTTATTTATTTAACAATTGAATTATTAATAAATCGTGTACAGTTGATATAATATGTTTTGAAATAGACCAACCAATACATACTTTTTTCTGCAATTATTTAACTGTACAGTGATCTCAGTAAAAATATAAATTAGTTATTAACACAGAAATATTTTCATATCGTACTTACTCTACAAACGTTACTCAGTAAAGCGAGTTAGCTCGATGCCGCTGTTGTAGTGGCCACAATTGAAGCGAGGCAATATAAAGCTTTGACGATTTTCTTTTCAGAATTTCAAGTGATTCTAAAGACCTTGAGAGTTATACGTCGAGTTTGCATAGCCTGGACGGTTCTGTACGTTGCCCTGACGCCGCCGACGGCGACGTCATAACTCATACCTATATCTTTCTATAGATATAAAATTTTTACCTTTTATTAGTCCGTATTCAACGATGTACGAACTGAACTTTATTTGTAATGGGTAACCTCTGGTTGATAAATTTACTCTGGTAAATACATTTAAATTTGTGACATGCTCTAGTCTAAATCGATAATTCGCTTATAGTATCATATATTACATAGTTTAACGAGAAATTTTTTAACAAATAAGAAAACTAACTTATCGAAGTTGAAGGTCCAATGCCAATTAAATTAAAATGGGACCACTCTTGAGGTATCTCCTATGCAACAAAAAAATTATCATCCAAATCGGTTCATAAACAAATAAGTTAAGGCTGAATATTCATTTTAAAAATACATTCGAATTGAGAAGCCTACAGCTTTTTTAAAGTCCGTTAATTAAAAAAGTATATAATATAGACCACCTAAGTTTAATAATTGATCTTCCAAAAGTAAAAAATAACACAAGAAAATTCAAAAGATCAATAAAATTGTTCGTTATGTATTTTTTTGGAAACAAAAATATTTTTAATCACGTATATAGGTACCTAATACTTTTGATAGCCTTCAGTGGAAAACAAAAGATAAATTGAGAAACAAGTTCATCATTTGTGATTAGGTTATCTATCCAAGTCTAAGCTAAAATACACACTGAAAGACTGTGGGGGCTTAAAGGCAAGTAATTGAATCGGTCTCGAACGCGATTCCCTGCTGAGACATGCATTTGCATATGAAATGCAAAGCTGCATCTACGTTATAGCACGTAATACTCTCACAGGGAAGGCAGGGGGACATACAACAAATTATTTATATCCTGTATCCAATAGTAACTGGAAAATACGTAGCTCATGAACCGAAGATTAGTAAATAGTTTATAAATAAATAGAATGCTTGCTGGAGTCAATTAGTTCAGGATTGTAAACTGAGTTTGAATTACGTTCTATCCGACTGCGAAAAAAAAGGGTTATGTTTTTTGAGCGTACCTATGTATATATATCTATTTCTTTGGCAAGCTCCGTATCATAAAGGGCTTGGATGGATTTTAGCAGACGAGGTGTTGTTAAATTCGTCTTAATTGTATGAGTGACATAGGATATATAATATTTAAGTACGACGTATGAGAATCAAATAAATAAAGAATTAGTGAAGTGTTTTATTATTGCAGTCGGGTGTTTCGTTTCCTTTTCTAACTAAGGTGTAGTTCGTTGCAATAGAGATTCGAGTAACGTTCAACTTCTGGAAAGAAGCCCATGCCTTGCTTGATGAGCGTAGTATCAAATGTTGGAAAAGTTATGAAATTTATTCGTATGTTTAGTTTAAGCGTACCAAAGCGAGATAAAACAGTAATCTTAATAATTAGCATTACTGATGACAGTGACTGTTTTTATTACAGCAATTATGGTTGTTTCTAAATTAAAATCTATTTTTAAGCCTATTGTGTGCACGGAAAACTGTGAAATTTGGCATGGTTAAAGTTTATATGGAGAAGGAGTGCAGAAAGCTAAAATTTATGTATAATATCTGTTACTAATATATTAAAATAAATTAATTAATACTGCGAATCCTAACCCGAACAGTGCCATTGAAGTTAGACCCCCTTAAAATATTGACATTGTCACTCAACGAAAAGTGACCGCAAGTGATATAGATAATAACCATTGTATATGAATACTTTAAATGTCAAACAGAAAATAGTCTATGATCAAAAAGTCGCTGGTCGAATTTTGATCTTAGGGCGATCGCTAGTATATTTAAATATACACAAATTTCAAGATCTAGTATAAAGTTGGACCCCGAGAGACACTTTTTTCCAAAAATTTGCGGACACCAACACGGTATAAAATTAACAAATCCTCTATCTCTTTGTAGTATTTTAGATTCAATACATTGCTTTGAACAGTTTATTTAAAAGTATGTAACAGTTTAATGATAGTTAGTGACAATTAAATAATACTAGCGATCGCCCTAAGCTCGAAATTCGACCAGCGACCTTTTGATCATAGACTATTTTCTGTTTGACATTTACAGTATTCATAAACAATGAGTATTATCTACATCACTTGCTGTCACTTTTCGTTGAGTGACAATGTCAATATTTTAGGGGGGTCTAACTTCAATGGCACTGGACAGGTTAGGATTCGCAGTATTAATTAATTTAATTTAATATATTAGTAACAGATATTATAGATAAATTTTAGCTTTCTGCACTCCTTCTCCATATAAACTTTAACCATGCCAAATTTCACCGTTTTCCGTGCACGCAATACGATTAAAAAGGGATAGAAAGCTTTTGTTTCACGTATTAATATATAGATAATCATATAATTATTAAAAATAAACTAATAAAAAATAGTATTTAGGATAAAAAATTGTATGTAAAATCTACGAAATTGGAAAGTTCTACAATATTTTTATTCTATACATCTCTTGATACCTACTTTTTTAAACAGAATAGAAGCTGTGTAATTTTCCGTTTATTCTTGAAACATGTACATTCTAGGCACTAAAGCGATTTCCATCTATCTTTTATTGTGTGGAAATAAGGCGACAAAGAATCAAATAAATATTATAATCTTTCCCGTAAACCGACAGACACCTCTCACAATCCCAGGATAATACTGTTCAAGTGGCAGGGAAAATATTATTCGATAATTTGGGAGAAAACAGGGAAAGAAAAACTGCCGCACAATAAACAGGGTGTATTCAAATGAGGGGGCGGCCGATGGAACGAGCGGGGCGGGCAGCGCGGCGGGGGACGGGCGCGAGAAAACAATGATAATATTACAAACTTATTTAGAACGGGGCCATAAAAACAGCTTCCAATAGTGTATCTATTTTTCCTGTTAAGTTTCTGTCATAGTTTGCCTGTTTTCTTTATTTCCATTAGAACATCACCTACTTTTATTGTACACTTTGTATTATACGTCGAGGATTCATCTCTAGAGCAACGCTTTTTTTTAGAGATTTTAAAGGAATTGAAGTTAGTTCTTAACATTTGTTTTGTGTTTCATTAGAGATTAAAAAGCACAAAAAGATTAGAACTAATTATAATTTCTGGTAAATATGCTATTTATATGAATTTTACATTAAACGAAATTTGATTATCGTTTGATATTAATAAAAAATGTTTATTAATAAAATAGCTCGCTTACTTTATAGCCCCACTGTGAAGGTTTCTTTCAAATAAATTCAGGAAAAATTGCGAGCGTGTAATCTTGAATACATACGAGAACACACCGAAAGAGTTTGCGACCGTTTGCTTTCCTTATTGTTAACATACTGTAGTATTTATTCCGCCTGTATATTATTTTACGGAGGAACCATATGCGGTCCCAGACCTTAAAACTTTTGAATTTTTCCATTTTCGTTTATTGTAAAACATGATTTTTCGTTGTTGTATTTGACCACCAACCTCACCTAACATCAAATTACACTGTGATCAATAGTTAACCTAAAGCATTAGATATTTTATTTGTTGTCATAGAATTTTATTATCTAACGCATTAGTAAAAATAACTTTATAAGACTGATGTACTAATTACGAGTAGCAAACTCCCCTACATATACATGATTAAAAAAAACAATGCCCATTGCAAACCAAAGAGCTAAATTCTGGGGGAATTAATTATTCTAGAATTTGTTTATATCTATATCGCTAAATTGTTCAGTAATATTTGATAAGTTTGTCTACTTTTTAGCGAATAAATATATAAAGCATAATTTACTAAAAGCAATTTTTATTTGTAGGATACTTTATTTCCTCCGCCTGTCAGGTTTAAATAATTTATGATTCCACGCCGTCGGTGGAAAATCGTCACGCTTGTGAGAATTTTTGAAATGTCATTAAAGAAATAAACTTCAGCGACAGAGCCACAGTACAGTGTGGCCAGCTTGTGCACTTTTTATAAATTGTGTTGCTAGAACAGACACTACAATTTGCAATTTAAGAATAAGAATTAAGGGTACAAATACATTTATGACAATAGTTCTAGCAAGACAATATCACCGTCCCTTAACAACGTCAGGTAGATTTTTATTGATGCCATGTTTATGATGAAATATATGATTTTGAAATCTAAAATGAATTTGAGCCAAGAATTAGATACAGCAACATACAACACGCCTCTCTCCCATCCGGGTAGGCAGAAATCAAGTACTTCTATTTGTATACAATCCTGGAAAACATCTTTCGCTTCTTCAACATTCATCAATCTTTTTACGTACGCTCATCGGTTTAGAGTACTTTTGACCTGACCTTTCTTCAGAACGTCCCCGATTTGTTCAAGCAATGTTCGTCTAGACCTTCCTCTTCCAATGCTCCCATTCACACTCGCCTTATAAATATGTTTAATCATTCTTCTTTCATTCATCCTCTCTACATGCCCAAATCATCTAAACATCCCTTTCTCATTCCGTGTGACTACATCTTTTTTCACACCGCAAAGTTCTTTTATCACACTATTTCTTATCCTGTCACTAAATTTCACTCCTAATATACTTCTTATCGCTTTCATTTCTGCTAGATTTATTCTACTCTCACGCTTTTTCTGTTAGACCAAGCTTTCAATTCCGTACAAAGTAACACTATTTTACTTACAGCCAGACAAGATTTCGTAGAAATTTTGTGGCTCTTCATAAATACAAGTAAGGTATGCTTCTAAATGCGTCTGCATTAACTTGAAACCCAAGTCAAAAATGTGTTTTCCGGCTTCCACTTGAAAGTCCGTTTCTTTCCTTACTTAGTTAGCCCTCTTCTCGTATATTGCTGTGGAAAAGGCCATGTGATAGTTTATAAAAATAATATAAGAAATTGAATAAACTAGATTCAATAATGAAGTCTCAATCATTGGAAATACCTTTTTATCATAACTATAATGGAAGTAGGCAAAACCTAGATGCACGTGTGCATCTTATGTATTGGGTTTAATTATTCTGAGAAATTAAACGCTCCTTGTAAGATTTTTTCTTTTATCAATAATAAAATAAATGCTCTGATTAAAATTTTATTTCGGCGTGTTATTTATTTACAAAAGAAAGTACCAAGTGAATTTATCATTAGTGTACAAACGTACAAGAATGAAACTTCTATGCATCGGTAGCGTGTATGGATATCGCGTCGATCGACGTGAGTTCGAATCCCTGAGACAAGTCTGAGCTTTCGGTGAAGGAAAACATCGTGATGAAACCATGGCATGGTGGTAGGGCTTTTCTTGGCTAGCTACCACCCAAAAGTTGTAATCTGTCGCCAAGCACCAATAGATGTGTTCCAGATATCGGAAGAAAATGCAGATCATTTGAGAGCTAGTTTTCTCACTAGGCTTTTCGCGTCACATCTTGGTCTAAATCGCCACATAACATTAGGTGAAATTGTGGCCAAAATAGTAAACCTATAAACGATTTTTTCTGTATATTTATTTATCATACCATGTTACCATATGAAAAAATATTTGAACAGGAGCATGCTGTTTTAAACATGTACAAGAAATAACGCTAAATATCAATTTTTTACACGTTGAATGAACATTCTTATTTCGTTTACTTGTGACAAAAGCCTGTTGAATACGTTTGCTTAGGTTTTATATAACGTTTATTTATGTTTATTTTTAACGAAAATTTGTTTGGATGTCTATTAGACGGTCAGCCAAGGAATTGATATATAGCGCTTTTGAAATTAAATAATACAAGATAAACAATTGAAAAAACTTCAGAAAGTATTCAATAATTAAGAAAAACAGTGAACCATACTTTGGCTTTTCTATAAGTATCGCTTTGATTATATTATACACGGTATCTTTCTTCTTATTAAATAGTAAAGTAAGAACTTAGAAACAGTGTATCGTTACATAAAACTAATTAATAATATCCCTATAGAAATGTATTTCGAGTACAGTAAGTAAACGGCAATTTTCGACAATTAGTAAACATACACTTTAAGATTATATATATTGTACCTATTTAATTAAAAATATCAGGAATTTTACATTCTGTCAATTTAATTTGGTCATAAAACAAGAACTCCACTGAGTACATGTATTTTCATTATCAATTTAGTTACTTATTTGGTAATTAATTTTTTTGTGATTTAAAACTTAGAACATATTTATTGAAATTATTATAACTTTTCATTGGAGTGATGAAATCGGTGAAAACAAAGCTTATTCTAACTAAAGAAAACCGCAACGTATATAACCGTCTCTCAATGCGAAATAACTTGCACTGAAATAAGGAAGAGCAAAATTTTTACGATCCAACGGGGAACCGTGAAATTATAAAGAAGCCAACTGTTACATTTAAAGTGGATTGTATTACTTCATTTTCCTCATGTCGCCAGACAATCAGCCGCGGGAGATTACACACGTAACCGTGAAAAAATAGCTCGCAATAACATACCACTTTGTTCACCGAGTCACGCGCGCCACGCTTTGCTCCTGGAGGTCGTTTCACACTGGCCGTGATAAGGACACGGTCCGATCAGATTTTCGTGACGACATAACCCACTACGATTTATTGATAATATTTTTAAATAGCATTTACGTTACATGTAGTGAAAGAATGTACTTTCATAATACAGGCTATATTTGTTACGTTAGATAGCCCGCTTCTGAAGAATGATTCTAAGCAATATAACTTCAAGCTACGGTATTAAGGAGGAGATCAGTAACCATAACCGTCATCCTATCTGACAAACTATAATACGTATGTATGTATCATGCGTACACAGTCACGTATAATCTAAGTTTAACGGGGGTCAAATTAAAAGGTAATATGTTTGAATAACATAAAGAAATTGTAACTAGCTTCTATTCTATGAACTTTAGAAAAAAAAAATTTTAAATAGCTCGGCTAATTGACTGTACTGTCTCAGATGGCAAGCATAGTATAATCTAAATACAACGGTGACCACCAAGAAATCGGCAATCCATCAACAGAAGCCGCTGTCACGTCACATTCTGCTTGACAGATATTGAATTAATTATTAAATTACTAATGATGTGTGTTGCAGCCGCGTAATTTAGAACCATCACATATTAAAGTAGGTAGTTTGTTATTAATTATTTTCTCTCGTCGCTAAGCATTATGATATCCAGTGGGGGTGGTTTTCGATTTGTTGTTGTCGCCACCGGCTCTCGCGATATACACTCTCGTCGGAACACCGTTGCGTCCACACGGTGCAAAGTCGCTCACCTCGGACATTCCTCGTCAACCACGTTCTCCAGAATTTAGTGTCATCAAGCCAGTGTGTGTACAGTGGGTGCGTGAGGCTCAGGAACTTTGAATATATAATGTATAGCTAAACCACGTCGGCGCCGACCAGGAATTATCACGGAACGCAGTACCGGTGAGTTGGCATGACATTTTGCATACACTTCTCTCGCTGGATATTCGCATCATAATTTGCTATTTATTTCGTATCGCAGGTGGGTTCCATATTTGCGTGGGATCAACCAATGTGTGATATAATAGTATAATCTTTTTCAATACAATTAATAATTTAACAATAATCGTCAATATAATTAATTTTCTCTTACAAAACATTATTTATAAAAGACAAATATGAATGGTGTGAAATTACATTATCTTATGTCGACGTCGCCGCGTCGTCGTATCGTTGTCGTGCGATATGTAACTACCCACTTCGTAGTATAGGACGATTCTACCGTATAGACTTACAGTATTTTAAAAGAAATTGATTTTTGAGGTAAACTTTTCTATATGCTTCGATGGAATACATAATGTTTTGTGTAACTTAAACCTTGTTAAGGCTTACTAACTTCAAGTTTTTACCTAAATACCTTAGTTAATTAGTTGAAAAATTAAACCTATTTGGTTCGTAGTATTTTAACTTAATTTGCGTAATGACAGCGCTTAAGTAAAGTGGATTCTAAAATCGTGGTGACCACCGAGAACAGATTATCAGCTGAATATCGCCATCGTCATACTGATTGATTTGAATATACAACGTAAAAAAGCGAGTCACTGTAATGGAGGGGATGAATTTTTCAGCATCCGTGTGGTAATAAAATGACATATGATTTTAAAATATTTTATAAAACATCGTGTTATTGACATGCGTAAATCGTTTGATAGATCTTTAAGCGTTTATTTAATTAATTATCTAAAATCAATGAATAATAATGAACAATACTAGCGGTCGCTTAATGATCGAAATTCGACCAGCGACTTTTTTTAATCACAGACTATTTTCTGTTTGACATTTGCAGTATGAACCTAAACAATGAATATTATATCGCTTGCTGGCACTTTTCATTGAATGACAATGTCAATATTTTGGGGGGTCTAAGTTCAATGGCACTGGTCAGTTTAGGATTCGCAATATTAATTTATTTTATTTAATATATTAGTAACAGATATTATAGATACATTTTAGCTTTCTAGACTCGTTCTCCATACATACTTTAACCATGCCAAATCTAACAGTCTTCCGTGCTCGCAATACGCTTAAAAAGGTACCGGAAGCTTTGTTTCACGTATTAATATACATATATATATAAATGACGCCTGTTTTATACGAGAATGATATGTTTTATACGACTGCTATGAGCGAGGTCCTAGGTTCGAATCCCAGGTCGAGCAAAGCGTTATTGGGTTTTTCCTATGAAATTCTCAGTAGCAGTTCGGAGTTTGGCTTCGTGTCCGATTAATGGAAATAGGCTCGCCCCCTATTACAAGGGACCTAAAAACTTACTCGGCGAACTGTGGGTGTACATTAGTACATCTCTGCCTAACCCTTCGGGGAATACAGGCGTGATGGTATGTTTATGTGATATATTTATATTGTATGGTGCACAAGCATAAGCCGTCTAATGCAATAATATCATTTCTCATAACATGAACGCCGTACACATCTAGTGAGTTTGTTCGACCATTGGATACATAACAGTCTTCAGTGACATCATCTCATATTTTGATAGTTTCTAGTTGCTTACGTAGTTCTTTTTTAGTGGTTTTAGACTTAGGCAAACGAGAATTTTTTTTCGACCTCAATAGCGGAAGTAGTAGTATAACAAGAAATATACATTTTCATGCATGAAGTCAATAAATGGAAATTTGTAAAGTAAGTTACAGTTGAATGATTTACAACTGGAACACAATAAAAGAGGAATTGATCATAAAACTGTACGTAAACTGCGATACAACTACTGAGCGGGGGTGTGCGGGAGTGCGGAGGAGGGGAGGCACATAAACGGAAACTCTCTCGGTTACACCATACCGGTAGGGATGTCACTTGTCAGATGCAGAGGGATTTCATTTGCAGATATTGATAACTCTTTTATATTAGAACAAAATAACTATTATTAATTATTATTATTATGTGTATACATGTAAGTATGTTATATGTTTTTGTATTTATTTTCTTTTTTGTATTCAGTATATACACAATTTACTAATTTATTTATAATTTATAACTATGTATAATACTAGGCGCTTATACTTTATTTTATACTTTAGCTTTAATTTTTTATTTTTTATTTTGTGGATACTCCAACAACATTTCACATTATACATTATTATAATAATTATGTATAAGTAGTATATAGTATAGATTTATCAATGTTTCTATTCTCTCGGTTTACTATGATAATTTTCTCCACAATACCGCTGGTTAGCTGGAATAATATTTTTTTGGAATTAAGCTTGCCAGTTTACGAGCAAAATGTTAAAGAAGGCATTCATTCATTCAATATACATCCATTCATCCACTCGTTCTTTCAATCTATTTCTTCATTCACCAATTCGTTTAATTAATTCTATCATTCATTCACTAATTCTTTCAATAAGTCACACTTTAATTTCCTGGGATGCTGGAAAGTTCTTTAAGGATGTCAATAATTGTTAAAAAATATGCTATCAATGATGATGTCGTAGTCAAAACGGTACATAATTTTAACGGCGAAGTGAGGGACTTCGGATAATTTTGTGGAAATTTCATTTCTTGTAATCTAGCACCCATAACCAGTCTAGACATATCGTAACTTGTTATTATGAGTAAGAATTTATTTTTGTTATGCAATTTGTTATTATGTGTTTAGCGGACACCCCTAACATGATCGGTAGCAGCGTTCCACAAGACTGGCCAGTGTCGCATCGCGATCTCAGAGAAAATTTATACGCCCGGCGGGAAATTAATATCAGGTGTAGGGACTTTAGCGGTGAACTGCGTGCTATTTGACTCTGGACTCTGTAAGGGAAGCTTAAAACTTCACTAATTACGCGTAAATTTGACTACTCTTCCATGTAACCTCTTAAGTAGGTATATATTGCTGAATAAAATATTTTATATAACACTAGCGACCCGCCCCAGCTTCACGCGCGTACAATTTACAAAGTGGTGTATTTTATGTTTAAAAAAGCCTGATTTAGAGTTTATCGCTTTAATATTGATAGATCATAACTTCATACCTGCCTCTAGGCTAGTGGTTCTAAATGCTACTGCTATGGTCGAGGTCCTAGGTTCGATTACCAGGTCGAGCAAAGTGTTATTGGATTTTTCTATGAAATTATCAGTAGAAGCTCGGAATTTGGCATTGTGCCTTATTAATGGTAATAGGCTCACCCCTTTTTACATGAGACCTAAAACATACCCGGCAAACTGTGGATGTATACCTCTGCCTAACATTTCGGGGATACAGGCGTGATGGTAACTATGTTATGTAATTTTATAGTTACGAATAGTGCGCTTAGCTCGCGTCGATTTCTTTGGTCGTTAACAATTTTGAATTCGTGACATCTTCTACGGTATTGATTTAAATGGAAAACTGTAAAGGACATACTTAATCTACATTAAATACTCAAGTTTACTAATAAACTAATCTGAATATAGATTAATACAGAATTGAAGAAAATAGCTTCGCAAACAACGTAATATTTTTAATTATTATGATGAAGATAAAAATGGTTACTGTGAGTCAAACTTAGGAGATAGACATATACCATGGCGGACTCTTCTCTAGGCTTTTGAAGAACTACAATTATTTAGAACATTATTTTTATGTATCATTAGTTTTAGCCAGCATATGCCATGTAAGCGTCCGAAAATCATTTACTGACGACTTGACTAGAAATAATCGAATTTTCTATACTATACCTATTTCTATATATACTATACTAGACATCTTCTACGGTATTGATTTTAATGGAAAACTGTAAAGGACAATCTTAATCTACATTAAATACTCAAGTTTACTAATAAACTAATCTGAATATAGATTAATACAGAATTGAAGAAAATAGCTTCGCAAACAACGTAATATTTTTAATTATTATGATGAAGATAAAAATGGTTACTGTGAGTCAACCTTAGGAGATAGACATATACCATGGCGGACTCTTCTCTAGGCTTTTGAAGAACTACAATTATTTAGAACATTATTTTTATGTATCATTAGTTTTAGCCAGCATATGCCATGTAAGCGTCCGAAAATCATTTACTGACGACTTGACTAGAAATAATCGAATTTTCTATACTATACCTATTTCTATATATACTATACTAGACATCTTCTACGGTATTGATTTTAATGGAAAACTGTAAAGGACAATCTTAATCTACATTAAATACTCAAGTTTACTAATAAACTAATCTGAATATAGAATTAATACAGAACTGAAGAAAATAGCTTCGCAAACAACGTAATATTTTTAATTATTATGATGAAGATAAAAATGGTTACTGTGAGTCAACCTTGGGAGATAGACATATACCATGGCGGACTTTTCTCTAGGCTTTTGAAGAACTACAATTATTTAGAACATTATTTTTATGTATCATTAGTTTTAGCCAGCATATGCCATGTAAGCTTCCGAAAATCATTTACTGACGACTTGACTAGAAATAATCGAATTTTCTATACTATACCAAAACTTAATTAGTATGTATTATAACCTATAAACCTTCAATAAAAAAGTCTTTAAATTTTAGTGAAAACCGCATTAAAATCCGTTTCATAGTTTAAAAGATCTAAGCGTACATAGGAAAAGACAGCGGAAAGCAACTTCATTTTATACGATAATTAAAAAAGTACTTATTTTTTGTATTTATTGATGCATGTGTATAAATTAACCAATAAATGCCTCTTCTTAAATAAGGCACAGGTATATCATGGTGATCATTTATATGTGACGTCCGCTATGAAAACGGTACAATTTTTCATTGTGTATTGCATTTAATTAATTGGTCAATGTCTGAAATATGTGTACCTTGAAAAATAATATAAATATATGTTTTCATATAGGTTTATAATTTTTCTTTGTTAGGTACTTAAAGAAGAACTGAAAACATGGAAATATAAAACGATAATATACAAGGTGCATTAGAATGATTCATTGCGAACTCGACAATGTGAGCGACAAATTATATTTCTCATGGCAAGTCTGCGGGCGGCGCGGCGAGCCCCTCGGGGGTTTATGTCAGCAGAAATTAAGGGCACACGATGTAATGGCACATCGGACATAATATTAAATTTTTAAAAAAGTTTTACATTTTAAAGGCTCTTGTTTGGGGAGAGTTTTAAGTTTTATGCTTATACGTTCATAATATGGCTCATTTTTTTGTCATTATAGATTTGTGTTGTAGCCTCAATCTTACCTGATCTTAAGTGACGATGTGGCCCAAGATGGTAGCACGCTAAGCTTAGTGGAAGACTGGCTCTTATGTTCCGCTGCCGTAACACGCCTATTGGTGCTTAGGGACAGATTTTCAACTTGAGGGTGGTAGTTAGCTAGGCGGGCATTAGAGAAATGCTTTAGTTTCAACATGATATTTTTCTTCGCCGAAAGCTCAGGTTCACTGCAGGGATTCGAACTCACTTCGATCGACGCAGAGTCTGTACACGCTGCCACTGAGCCATCATCATTGCTTCAAGTAATCCGAATTTAACAACAAGTAATCTGACAAACTGTAGGCAAGTACGGGAAGTGACAACAACGATAGGTTATGGATGCGTGGCGGCGGCGTAGCAGTGGTGTGGTGGAGAGTTCGATAAATATATTTATCACGGGAGAAACTGTAGGGCACAGCTTGTTTAGTTACTTAGTTTATATCATATTTTTGCGTTGTATACTAGTATGAAACCATAAGCATATTTAATTTTAAAAAAGTGACGTGAAAGAAAAATCGATACAAAATTAAATTAACTAAAAAATAATAACAATAACCATGATTTACTGACAAAAAGTCATTTACTAAGTACACATTATACGAGCTAACACAGTATCAGTTGATGCTATATGGTGTGGCATTATTACAAAGGGCTGATGTTTAGTTGATCCTCGAGTTAGTTTCAATTTGAAGATGGCAGCTAACCACACATTAAATAAAAAAATTCCTCACTACTATGTGATTAGGTTAGTGTCTATATGTGCCTCTGTTGAGAGCAGATCTCGTTCTAAGGAAAGCTTTTGAACTTAATCAGTTCATCAGCTCAGGACATATTAATACTTACAGGCATCTGTAGATTTGTAGTTTTCTAACTGGACGATCACTGACATTTTCAAGCATTGAATTTCAACTTATAATTATACCACTTAATGACTTAAAATAACTAGCGGTCGCCCAATGATCGAAATTCGACCAGCAATTTCTTAATCATTACTTATTACATCATTACTACATTATTACATCATTACTATCAAAACTATTATCTGTTTGACATTTGCAGTATGAACCTAAACAATGAATATTATGTCACTTGCTGTCACTTTTCATTCAGTGATCATGTCAATATTTTTAGGGGGGGTCTAAGTTCAATGGCACTGGCCGGTTTAGGATTCGCAGTATTAATTTATTTTATTTAATATATTAGTAACAGATATTATAGATAAATTTTAGCTTTCTACACTCCTTCTCCATATGAACTTTAACCATACCAAATTTACAGTCTTCCTTCCATGCAATACGCTTAAGAAGGGGTAGAAAGTTTTTGCTTCACGTATTCATATAATGATTATGTGGTGTTCAGTATGGATTTCGTAAAATCTGTATTGTTAGAAAAGGAACCAAAATTATAATTATTGTTATAGTGACACCATATAGAAAATCTAATTTGTATGTCTATGTGTAATTAGGTGATGTGCGTTTAGTGTGCCTAAGCTTTAACCACAGAGGCCTAGTCGAAAACAACGTGGCAGGTGCGCTTCGGTATGCCTTTCTACAATGAAATGAGACATAATTGAGTTTCAAATGTTCATTTCCAAAATAAAACCTTTACGCTCTTCCGGAGGGCGCGAACGCGCGGGCGGGGGGAGAACGAATGCCCGTGTAAGGTAATTTCAGAGTTATATTTAGCAAATTGGGAATTGCTATCCATATATGTATTCACGTGTTTATTTAATAATAGTAACTTAATTCTTATCAGCCTCTCGAAGTACATTTTGGAATCGGGCAAAGATCTCAAGTTTATTGTCTGTTTTATGATTTTTACTTATTTTTTTAATATTTAGATTTTATAATAATAATACCAAAACTGTTAGATATTCATAGCTACCGAGTAGGGTATATTCTTACCTAGATATTTATAAGTACCCTACTGCTCGGACCGAGTGGAAGTAGGATATAAGGCGTAGCGCACAAGGACCGGTACAAGGTCCGTTCTTCAGTGTGAAACCCTTGATTCAGGCAGCCGTCCGCGCGAAACAAGTGACATTGCACGTGTAACACTTAGCTACCCACATACAACATTACAACCATATGTACATTCATACGCGCACACCTCACAGGTACATAGGCTCTGTAAGGGACCTTTTTTTATTTTTCTCTTTTTGTTTTGTTAGTTAGTGTAGAAATATTTCCAATGACTAAATACACATATGCATGTTACCTTCCTTCCTCCTAGGAGGCGGGGAGCATCTCTATATGTATATGTTAGCTCGAATTTACGGATAGGGAATTAGCTAGATCGCGATTTAATTGCAATCGCGATAATCGCCCGAGCCGAGGTCCGGCCACTTTGGCAGCCTTGTGCAAGTTGTACTTACTTTTGCGGCTAAGTGCCTTAAGCGCTGTAAAAGCCGTCAGAGGCTTCAGAGCCCTTATGGCTAACAGTATAGTCAGTTAGAAAAAACATATCGAAACATTCTCTTTTCGATCGTCGAACCGTCCACATATCTTATTCGTAGTACGTGATTCGTTAATCTGTGATTCTAGCAATACTTTTTTATGTATAACTTAGTTGCCAAACAAGCATAGGCTCGTCTGATGGTGTGCGGTTACCGCAGCCCATCGACGCTTGTAAGAACATACCACTAGTGTATGTCGATCTTGAATCCCACTACTCAAGGAGCTCTGGAATCCCTACATAATGCAGGAACATAAGACGAGGTTATTTAGCTGAGATCTTCTTTAGGGCGGAGGCTACCTCGAGTATAGAAAAATATCTAAAAATATATCTCTGGTAATGAGTCTCGTCTTGTCTCGGTGGATGAAACGCACTATATGTCTAGTGGCCGCGATGCAGTCGTGCATGATTGCTTTGACGATTGCGTTTCCAGAAGTGGCAAGTTATATTGACTGGCCTTAGTTAGGACTACAGTATTTCCGAAGTTGGTTATTATAAACAGCTATAGGCTGCAGTGAATACTTAATATTATGTGGACTAAAAGCCTATTACAAAGTTCCACCTGGACTTCGAACCTATGACCCTCATTAATCTCTACGCAAAGTTGAGACGAAACTAAGTATTATTATTACTACTATTGCTATATTAATTCGTGATGTTTCTTTTAGGCCAACTTTTCAGTAGTTAGATAGCTTGATAATATGTGCAAAATCTCTCAAAATTTACTGTTGAAAGAAAATGGTCCATTACACAAAATAAACAATAACACACACAATATACAATATTACACAAAAAATCGAAAACAAAACATATTTATTCAAACGTCTTGTCTGTGGGGACTTACTATGGCCCTTTCAAATGCGCTAACTGCTAGCGCCCCCAGCGGAAACGCAAGTGAACTCAAGTTGGCAGTACAGAAAATTAAAGGTAGTTTTCTAAAATTATCATATCTCGTATTAGGCCACTGTATATAATGGTATAGTTTTGCAGAAATATTATTACATGTAACTGAAGCATGTTAAATAATTAGCAGGATATGTAAGGGAGCTCTAGTGGCAAGGTGTGCGTCACTGACAGATCTGGTGCCAATCTGTGTAATTAGCTCACTGAATACTGTGGTGCAAGCGGCTGTCCGCTGTCACACCGCTTTGTAACAAAATCAAAGAGATAAAAAATGCATAAACTTTTTTAAACGCATAAGTGGATAGATAGTACACGATTATATTTTTCATTAAAACGCAATACAATTGCCGTGAATAGTTTTTGTATAACTCCAAAAAACCTAAAAATAAAGGATAATAACCCTTTTCTTTCTATTGCTAAACCTACGCTGTCAGTCTTATTTTTAACCGTAATAGGTAGGCAGTTAACATTTTCACAGGAGCTATTGATAAATATTATTGATATAAAAATACTAACATACAATATGATGCAATCATCATCTTCTTACCCTTTATCCGTCTTAAGTAGTAGTAGTATTCACACCTTTTATACGCATATTATTTTTCAAACAATCCATCCATACTTTCTTTGGTCTTCCTCTACTTCTGTATCCATCCACCTTCATAGTTAAGATTATTTTAGTTATATAACTTTCATCCCTCCTCATGACATGCCCGTAGCATGATGCAAATAATATTGATAATATTAACGTTGAATTCTAAAAAAATTAAACATTTCACTAGGAGTTAATTCCATTGGTTTTAAGTTAAAGAACCAGTTATTAACTTAACATGAATTTCGTTTCGTGAATGATTTTAAACTACGCCTCATTGTGGTTGTTTTTTTTGTTGTTGTTTAATATGCATTATGATATTTGTTTTTGAATGTTCTTTTTTCAATATGTGGAAGACAGCATCTAGCATATTTTATTAATTCGTGTATTTATGGCATAAATAAACAAGTTAATGTTACGTGATAGTGTGAGTAATGCCGATGCGGAACTTGTATTATATTAGAGCATCGCTTACGCACACAGAGGGCGCTCTGATCTCTAGTGATGCACAGCACGCGTCGTCTTTAATGTATGCAACGGTGTGTATTAATATGTAAACATGCTTTGATATAACTAACATACATAATAATATGTTGTGTTACATTGCCTAAATTAAGTCGTCTTCTATTTGATCGTGGATCGAAAGTGTTCATATTATATATCTGGGTATTCATTATTGAAATATATTATAGGGATACACTGCTGTACAAATTAATGTACGCGTTAGAATACACAGTAAGGTTTTTCATTATACTGTGTGTAGAAAAAAAATGTAATATATTTTAAAACTTTTGTGATTAGATATTAATTTAAAGGATTAAGGATAGTTTCCTGTTGCGTAATTCTATAGTTATAATTGATATTATTGATGTGAGTGATGTGAAACAGCTACAGGCAAGGGTAAACCTGATTTTTGGCGTTGCGATACAGGCCGTGGCGACACACCGCCACGCTATATGATGGAATATATGTACTATGAATTATGAAATTATGAATATATAATTATGAAAATAATTGAGTTGTCGCGATTTCAAATAAATTTTAAATTTTTGTATTTTGTATTTAATAAAAAAGGAAAATGTGTATTAAACAGTCATTATTTTATGGAACAAATTTGTAATGCTTTATCTTTTCATTATGCCATATATCTGATTCCTCTCGTAATCTGTTCTCTAAAGCATATAACTTATACAAAATAATTTCGATGTTTCACATTTGCCAGGCGCGCCGGGCGTCCCGTGACGGATTTCGATCGATATGGTACATTGTATATCTAATCGTTATCGTAAAATTATATCGTTTTACACTGATGACATATTTTCCTATGCAGGATCTAAATCAGCTCCTTTATGCTGGAACTTCAAATTTTTTAATATTATATCTGCTATTTAGCATGCATAATAGCTGTCATTTACGACTTCTAGGTACCTAGTACTCTTCATTATAATAATGAACGTTAAATACCATCATTGTTACTTTAATTTACTTTTTATAAAATGGATTAAAGATCCGAAATCCAACCGAGCAATTCCATCTAGTTTAGAAAATACATTATGCAACAGTTTTCTTGATTTTTTGTTCCGTAATAATCTTATCCAATAGAATCTTGTAAAAAATCAAAATAAAAAATCTTAGATTTTAGCTCTGTAGTGAAGACGTCAATAGCTTAACAAAAAATTTTTTATGATATCATTAAATTTGTAATGGAACGTACGATTCCAATGATGAAACTACGAAACCGTAAATATCCGATTTGATACGATACGAGAGCTCTGATTAAATTAATTGCAAGAAAAGATAAAGTCAGATTAAAGTACAAACGCTATAAAAACCCTCGAGGTCTTATAGGAACCAAGCTATTGAATAAGCGCATTCAACGGGTGATCAGATGTTATTATGATGGGTTTGTTGAAAGTATAGAAAAGTGCTTGCCTTTTAATTCTAAAAAATTTTGGTCATATATAAAAGCTCGTAGAAAGGGAGTTTCTGATATACCTACTGAAATGAAACTAGGCAATACTATAGCTAACACTGGTGAATCTATTTGTAACCTTTTTTCTAAACACTTTTCATCGGCTTACTCTGATCCTATTTGTTCTTATAACGTTGAGATTACTAAGACATGCATTTTTCCTCAAAATTTATTAGGCAATGTCACAAATAAGTGAGGTCCTTATCCTGAAAGCGATATAGAAGCTTGATGCCAGTAAAGGAGCGGGACCAGATAGTATTCCTCCATTATTTACTAAGAGAACATCAACACTTTTGACATTGCGTTTAAAAATTATTTTTGAAATTTCTATTAAAACATCAACTTTTCCTGCATTATGGAAGGGAGCTAATGATGCTCGTATTTTTAAAAAAGGTGAAAAAATACCATTCAAAATTGTCGACCAATATCAATTTTGAATATATTTTCTAAAATATTTGAAAGCATTAGGCTGTCGCCATCAGCATCACTCTAAAAATATTATAAATCAGAATCAACATGGTTTCAGTAAGAACAAATCTACTGTCACAAACCTACTAAGTTATGTGAATGACATATCAAAAGCAATTGATGCCCGGTTTCAGGTTGATGCAGTGTACACTGATTTTAGTAGTGCTTTTAATAAAGTTAACCATAACATACTTATACAAAAACTAAAGCAATTCGGAATTCATGGTCTAATTTTAAAATGTTTACAATCGTATTTAGAGCATCGGGTTCAAAAGCTCGTGGGTCGTATACTTCCGGTCCTTTTTACGCATCATAAAGAGTTCCGCAAGGTTCCCATTTAGGACCATTACTATTTTTAATATTTATTAATGATATCACTTGTTATACCAAACACACTAAATGTTTACTATTTGCGGATGACTTAAAATTGTATAAGGTAATCAAAAATGTAAATGATTCAATTCTTATTCAAAGAGATTTGAAATGTATCGAAGACTGGTGCACCGACAACAAAATGGAACTAAACGCAAGCAAGTGTGTACACGTTAAATTTACAAAAATTAAAAATATAATTCCTTCTACTTATTTCATAGGTACTGAAGCTCTATAAGCTAAAACAAAGACTAGAGATTTGGGAATTGAGATAGACAGCAAGTTAGAATTTACTGATCATAAAAGTATTACGATATCTTAGGCCTGGAAAATGTGTGGGTTTGTTAAGCGCATGTGTACTGAATTCCGTGACATAAAAACAATAATATATCTTTATAAAACCCTGGTTAGGAGCATTTTAGAATATGGAACAGGTATTTGGAACCCTCACTATAATATCCATATTGATCGTTTAGAGCGCATTCAAAGCAATTTTACAAAATTCCTCGCTCGCAAAGACCACAAATGCCCTTACCGCGCTGATTATAAAACTCGTTTAAAGCACTTTAATCTTATATCGCTGCAAAATAGACGTAAGATCTTCGACATTATTTTTTTACATAAGCTTGTTAACGGAGTTATTTTAGTACCTGAAGTATTACAAGAATTAAATCTAAATGTTCCTAGGAAGATACCAAGATTTCCTATTCAAATAACCTTTTCTAAAACGCATTTCAGAACGAATATCTGTTCATCTTTGAATCGCCTTAAGGAATTGTATAGCGATGTTAATAAAAATAATGTTGATATTGACGTCTTCAATTGCTCTTTCTGGAATTTTCGCTGAAAGTTGTATGTATTGTCTTTTTTGTATGGATTTTAATAAATATTAAATATATTAAAATATGTATTGTATTATATGTATGTAAGTCATTTGCTATTTCATTTGATTTGTAGCATTCTTCATATTCGTAATTTATTTGTAATTTGTATTTGCTGGAGTTGTGCTGCGGCTTAATTTAATAAGATGTGCATATCTGTAAAGATACTTCACACAGTTCTCAACTTGTGATGTATATGTTATTGTAATAGTCTGTGAATGTGTCGTTGATGTGACAATAAATAAATAAATAATTTAGGGTCAACAAACTTATGGGAATGAATTAAAAAAAACCCTTGACCTGTTGCTGCAACATTACCTGGAGTCCGTAGGTTCCCAAATTAAAGCAGAGATATCGTGTTTGGGCTCAATAAAATGCTATAATCTAGAGTTTACACAATCAATTTTGAGATACTTTTCAAAATTAGAATACTAATTAGAAATATAAATTAAATAGAATAATTTAGAAATATTATTTAACCTATATACTTAAAATTTTGCACGATTAATAAATCTCCCCTGAACACTCATAATCCCAAGTTTCAGGAAAACATATTTTGTAGTTCGTTAGTTATTAGGGTCTGACAAGTAGAATTTTTTTCACTCACTCACTGACTGGCTCACTCACCAAAAACCTAAACCACTTCTAAGTGACCCAGAAACTTGAAATTCGGCATCAAGTGTTAGACTTGTTATTTAAACTTCAAAGGCTATTTTTCATTATAAATCACTTACTAACAAATAATAAACTGACTAATAAACGACATTTCCGCTCAACTATCGGAAGTCTAAAATGAACTACTAAGAAAATAACAATATAAAAATGCAAGTTAATATCAATATGTTTTTTTGGTAGATTAAACAATAATTAATATTTTATTTTGTACAAACACCCGTCATGATCGATAAGTTATAATAGAATTCCCAACTTGTTTTCCATTAATGAAGTACATAGTTATATATTTAGAAAATAGGCAAAACTTATTTAAAATTAAAACTACACTTTTATCAAGCCAACATAAGGTGTATCATTTAGCAGATATAAAGGAAACAAAAGAAAAAAAGAAAAATCTACAAAAATGTACAGCTTTTCTATTCGTCCACCAATAGATGGCGCTGTGCCAAGTTATAATCTTAATGAGGTTATACTACAACGGCGTTCCAATTCGATCACCTATTAGGGCATTGTGGAGCATTTCACATCACATCTCTCGCACATCAACGGGCCTCCCAGAAGCCCCGACCTTAGCCCGCTTGACTATTTTGCATGGGGATACCTTAAAAGTAAGGTTTATCAAAACAATCCGACGAATCTAACCCAGTTAAAGCAAAACATCAGGTCAGAAATTGCAGCAATATCGATAGCTATGTGTCAACGTGTTATCGCCAATCTTCGTTTCCGTTTAGAAGAGTGCCAGCAACGTAACGGTCATCATTTGGATAACATCATCTTTTCCAAATAATTCTCCAATTCATATGCTAATAATAAACAATAAACTTTTTTATTACATACAAATAATTTTTGTTTCATTGTACTTACAAATACCCGATACCCTTTCTGGACACCTTGTATAATGATATGTCAACAAAAACGTGAATGTGGGGCCAAGAATATATTTTGTATAAAAAATACTACATAGAAAAAGCAGTTTAAAGCCGGCAACATACGCTACGGTCTACTGGAGAGGTATACCTGTGTCTACGTGTATTGGAATTTACCTGCTTAGTTTTACCAGATCAAACCTTTCCGCTAGATCGTAGTGTGTGGCCTGCTTAACATTGTATCAGCCATCGAAGGTTTCAACCTAGGTTTGAAGCGAACTTAAGTTTCTAGTAATGTACAATATTTAAGCCACAATCGTGAGAGTTACTGCGGAAAGTGATTTTTTTACGTGAAACATCTACCTTGGTGTTGTGAAGCTGAGCTCGTTTTTTTAATAGACAGACTGGACCATTTCAATGTTTCATGTTAAAACATGGATAGATTAAAAGCGGTTGGTAGGGATCGCGACCACAATACACTTAGTAATAAAATAAACATCTTCACAGTGACTTTCATTTGGTTTGTCGTGTTTCGAGATTACCCGGTGTCTTTTTTATTCACTACGATGTTTCATATACTACGAGCGTCCCGTGAAAGCCACCTTTTTTTTTCTTAATATTTATATGTATATTAATTTATATGGTCCCTTGTTAGTCGCCAATGTGTTTTGATTGTACTAAGATTACTTTCAGGCACAGTTCGGTCACTTTAAAAGAGCATCAGAGTCGCAGCTGTATGGCAACTTCCAGTCTTCTCAGCTCGAAGAATACAACTTTAAGGCACAGAGAAATTTCTTTCGAGATCTGACTCTACACGTGGCAGTCTACCGGTGGAATACCTTCACCCTGCAGAAGACTGCACTCAAATAAGATCGCAGTCAAAAAACTTTATGTCATAATCCTGCGGTGAGTAAGGTTTGCAGAGTTCCTTGACGTCTGGGGTTCAAAGTCGTAAACGCGATAGTAATACCTGTGGTATTACAAGCGGCCATAGGTTACGGTTGTCGCCTATCAACAAGCGGGTCGTATGCTTGTTTTTGATGTTAGTTATACAAAAAAAAAAAAAACTGTAAAAGTTTGTTTAATGAAAGCCAGTGTTTTATTATTTTTAACCAACTTATACCTTCTGTGTTTATAAGCCGATTTGGATGATTATATTTTTGCTGGAAAAGGGGTACCTTAAGGATGACCCTATTTTTATTACATGCTTTTCTTTTTAACTGACTTCTTAGCTAAAAATTGTCTTGGATAGTTATACGCTTTTATAAAATTCAACAGTGCAAAACAGGGGCGGGACTCTTGTAGGCACAATCAAATTTCACATAAATTAAAACGAAAGTTAATTTTCCTTTTCACTATAAAACACTTAACGATTAACGATAATCCATCCCATTGTTCCAACAAGAAAAATTATATGAAGATTATGATTTTTTATTTTATCACTAAGACATGTTTGTGAAAGAAAGTTTTTTTACAAAATGATTGAGGTTTACCGTTTTGGCGCATCACGAAAAAACTACTGGATAAATTTTGATATTTTTTTTGTTTAACTCATTAGATACTTGGTCCTTATTATTAGCTTAGAATAAAAAATATATACTTATTTTTATAAGAGAAACACTGCCCTTGATTGAAAGCAAACTCTCGTCTAGACGAAGCTTAGTGACGACCCTGGGGACGGTTATTTACTATTGTCATAACATTGTGATGCTATAACGAGCCATACCTTGTTTTTTTCTACGTATATGATAGTCATATATTAGGATTCGAGTATCCTACGATCTTGATATGAGTTATTTCTGTGTCAGGAGGGTCCGGGATGAGTGCCTGAGATGTTTTGAGACACTACACCTAAAAAGTTTCTCTCGCTCTGTCTATATCAACCACAGAGCATTTTATATTAAATTCAAGAACGATAATACAATTTCACTTAACCTTACTTATAAGTTTGAAACTTTTATAGTTCTGATGGAATATTTCATAACTTACCTACAGATATTATTTTGGCGTGAAAGTTCTAGAATGGTCCAGGGACTAATAACAAACTTTGCAGCTAGCTGGGTATCCGTTAGACTTGAAATTATTCTCACCGTAAGTTCCGCAGGTAGTACGTTTGTTGAAAATTAACTTACATGTGCTTTATTAAGATATTTGAAAGGATGAATTCGAAATGTTAATAAAGAACTTTGTAGATAACCCGTCACCGTGGAACTTATTTTTCTGAGAATGTTGCTCTTATTCTATCTACTAGCGGTTGCCCAATGATCGAAATTCGACCAGCGACTTTTTAATCATAGTGTTACGACCTGTTACAACCCGATTAAAAAGATAGAAAAATCCTGTTCCTGAAATATCTCAAAGCAACTACAATTAATGTTCGCGTCGTAGACAACCGCAGCGCATGTTTGTGTAAACATCGCAGCTTACATACACATGTATAGGGCTTACCGCGATTACGTCATCGAGTAGGCATAGTAACTAAACGTCGAGAATTTTAGCGATGATTCACGATTTTTCTGCGATCGTTTAGAGTAGGTATTTAAGCGGCTCAGGCGCGGCGCCAGAGTAGTTCACTTTTGAATTATAAAGCGATAAAAAGAAGTGAAACCACAGTGAAATAAATAATAGTGTTGTGAGTTCGTGAAATTTTTTTTTTCGAATAAAACTTCTTCACGTCAATCTTCGGCATTTTTATTACCCACGGGTGTAACAATAGCCTATTTTCTGTTTGATATTTGCAGTAGGTATGAACCTAAACAATTAATATTACATCACTTGCTGTCACTTTTCATTGAGTCAATATTTTGGGGGATCTAAGTTCAATGGCACTGATAAGGTTAGGATTCGCAGTATTAATTTATTTAATTTAATATATTAGTAACATATATTATAGATAAATTTTAGCTTTCTACACTCCTTCTCCATATAAACTTTAATCATGCCAAATCTCACAGTCTTCCGTGCACGCAATACGCTCAAAAAGGGGTAGAAAGTTTTTGCTTCACGTATTAATATAATGATGTGCATTGTCTTTGTTTAAAATGTCTTTCATATTCTTTATTAATTATACTTATCCAGAGAAATAATTTTGAAAGGATTTTTTTATCTTATCGTAAATGGTAATGGTAAGTAATATTATTTAATATTTATATAGCACAGGGTCACGTATTTTTATTGCATAATATGCTTCCTTTACTATAAAACAGGATATCCGTATAGATCGCTTGTCTGAGTAAATCAATGAATAAATTTTGTTAAAGTTTTGTTGGGAAAGTCGAAAGATTTATCTGCCCATCTGATAGCAATTTAGGTGAACTATCCAAAGTTAATATAGGTGCCCATTATGAGCGCGAGCAGAGGCTCCACGTCGCGTCGACATCAAATGTTTCGAGCGTACATACGACTCTGTAGTTAGCCCCGGCTTTCACAGCGATACTCGGCTATTCCATCGTGTACTACCGGCCTTAGATAAACTATAATTCATATAGCGTGAACTTGGACTATCACACCAGAGTTCATTTCCTATGTAATTATTATCGACATTTCCTTTTATATCTGAAAATGTATTAGTGGGATGCACTAAATGAAAAATAAGCTGAAAAAACCAAGAACATTGGTTTAATAAGCAAAATTTTTTTGTTAACCTATAGAATTAATAAAATTGAAGTGTCTGTTTGTAATGTCAAAATAACGGATTTTTACTAATTGCATATGAAAGTATATACGATACCTATAACAAAAACCCATTTTTAAAATTTTTGTCTGTCTGTCTGTTTGTTCCGGGTAATCTCCGAAACGGTTGGACCGATTTTGACGCAACTTTCACTGATATATAGCTGACGGTATAGGGAGTAACTTAGGCTAATTTTATTTGCGAATAAATTTGGGCGTTGAAATGGCTTATGCTGAAAAAACCGTAAGAGATATAGCAAATTAATGTAGTACACAATCATAGGCATTAAAAAGACCTACAAAAAAGTCCGGGAGAGTATATATCTATCTTATAAGGAACGCCCACAATAAGCACTTTTGTCTTTAGATTAGCCGGGAGCGGGTAAGCAAGATTCGTGCGGGCATTGAGTAATCCACGTGATCGAAGCCACGGACACATATAGTAATAATGAATAATAGAAGTTTAATATATCAACGCTATCGCTTATCACCCAGTACAAATCCTGACGCGAGACAATAAATGAATGGCAATTGCGAAGAGATTACGTCAATTGCGAAGGGCCAAACTATGTCGCTTACTACAAACTTACTGCGTGTCGGAGCCTGCCGGGATCGACGGCCGTGGGGGCTAGAGATGAGGGGGGGGGCGGGTACTGTGTAGATTGTACTAGGGCCTCTGTGATTTTCTATCTGTGAACCATTTAAGAACGATTATAATATTTGTGTTGTCCTAGACAAGTAGATATATTTTAAAATACATGTTCTATACTATTTGACATATAATGCATAGTCAAACTCGTTGGTACAGAAGGATATAAATTTTGGATAACAGTTTCTTACACAACGCAGTTAAGCACCATTAAAGGGGATATATAAGGAGTTAAGAGAGGAATTCCTACCGGGTTTACAGATTATAAACATAAATTTGAAGCAGATAAATTTACGACATACTAAGTTAATTATTAAAATAGAATCAGCTTATAAAACACAAAGATTGTATCGATATATTTGTATGAAGTTGATACAACTTTGTGAAAATTAACATGTTACTTTACACACATTCATTTATTTCTTGCTTTGATCAAGTTTTCTGAGATTGTACTATTTATCATGTCTATAAAAAAAGTGTCACTTTTGATCGATAAAGTGACTTAAAATATTATAAGTTTAGAACCAATATCACATTTTTATATAATATACCTAAGATAAGTTACCAAGTTGTATGTATATCTGTATGAGATTCATAAAGTGGTTAAGTTACGGTCGCGACCGGGTCGATCTCCACTTACCATAAACACTTATAAGCGTGTCATTTGAAGCTACTTCACAGGGAATATAATATAAACGTATTGTGGAGACAAGACACAGTACCAACACAACGCTGATAACATAATATTATCTACTTGTATTTTTATGCTGTGTGTTTCATGTTCTGGTCTACACCATACGGTTTTTGTGCTGTTGTTTCTTTTTGTTCAAATCATTGAAAACCTTCCTATACAGGTTATATTCTAGTTTATCCTCTGGTTTACTATTGTTTTTTTTCAGTATAGGTAGGTCCGACCTGGCATATGATAGTGGCAGGTATTCTGGCTTTTGCCTGGCTTGTTATCAGTTCCGCTATTTACATAGGAATTACATACATAACTATTTTCCTGATAGTCGCAATGATATTCCGATGACATGGTTACTTATAAGGTAATGACAAAAAAAAACCAACAGAGGCAGTTATAAGGACTTCCGATTAGAAGTGAAAACTCAATTTTGAATTTTTAAATCACAAGATTTTACCCATCCAAAAAGTCAAACACGTATATGATACAGTCGAGTGTATTACAACATATAATTTATGTATCTACAATGTATTAGTGTATATATGCTTATACATGTACACAGACTGCTATATTACGCGTCGCTAGTCTGACGCAAGCGTAATACGTTACGAGCATGTCGAGGTCATCGATGACGTGAAGGTTACGCGAACTTACAAGTTCATCCCTTACCAAAAATCGCTCAACGTAGCTAAAGAAGTTTGCACTTCAAAAATTGGAATTATTATAGGTACTTTATTGTCTACTGGGTTTTATTCAGGTTCGGCAAAATTACTGATCTCCACCTGATGAGGAATAACAGTACAGTCTAAGCACAGCAACGACTATTGAGAAATATGGTTTATTCTTTCGGTGGTTGAATAAATATAAATTGGTTCATTGTTATGTTTACAGTTTTTATATGGTTTGTTAATACTTCAAACCCAGGTAAAAACGTATAATAGTACATTATTGCAAAGGCCGTGAAATAGGCAATTGCAGGTTGAGCCGTAGGCGAGGACTTCACTAATACGAGACAGGCAATTGTCATTTCCGCCGAGGCATAAATAGTGCTTTTCTCAAACATGCATGGAAATATTGTCATTATTTTCAAAAAAAGAACACGGGAAGTCTCGAATTTACGGACAAAGAAAATCAAATCAATTGCAGGAGCGTTTTTTGAATTTGGAACATTAAAACGCTCCAGCAATGTCGTATGAAATCGCCTATTAAATAAATCGGGTATTAAATACTCTTTGATTTGATCTCTTTTATCATTTTTGGCATGCCCGTAAATGTAATACTTCGCGTGTTTTTTTCGAAAATAATGACAATATTTCCATGCATGTTTGAGAAAATATAATGTCCAAAATAATCTTCTATAATAGGCGGATATAAATCACAAAGTTAATTTAATTATAAAGTTATAGGCTCAGTGAATAATTTCCATGCACCTGGGGAATACAGGCCGTACTAAACCAGCTCCAATAACAATAAATATTGATAACACCTTGTTTACAGGCAGCGAGGCGTGGCCGCGTGGATGCCGCGAGCTGTTGTAACGAAACGCTCTTTGTAAACGCGTAACGGTGCTTATAACGTGACAATAAAACCGTCTGCGAAACTATTATTTGCATATGATAGGTTTTTGGCGTAGATATTTTATCGATCAGAGAGTTTGATGTAATATATCTATCACGTATTTATAATTTCGAATTATGTTGTATGCCAATGATTTATTTCTACTAGCGAATACAATGGACAATGGGTTCGAATCAAGCCTCTAATGACCCACGTGGATGCTCTAACCGAAAAACTATTATTATAAAACCTATAGTATGGGCCTTTTTATTACGATTAAACAATTACTTATAAGGAATAAATAATAGAATTAAGTTTAAATAGTGATCTATTCACTGATAGTGAAACATAAAATTGTGAGAAACTCTGATCGCTTGATATAGTGTGGATAAAGCTGTAGATTTCTCACTGTTGATGCGGAAGAATCCAATCCATCATACATAAATATGTGGACGATGGAGCTGTGTTCAGTGTCTTATAAACAAAAAAAAAAAACACCTATCTAGGTAAACTTGGAATTTAAAACATTATCTAAATGAAAAGTTTCATCGAAATCGTTGGAGCCGTTTCCGAGAAACCAATTACATTGCTCACTTAATATAATAAGATATGCTGAGAGAATAGAATATCATATTACAGGAAAGTATGTACAAAAGTACACATTTATACATAACGCGGTAAAACATAACAAAAATGAAACAATGTCTCGGGGAGAAAAAAGGTCAATTTCATAGTGTTTAGGATCTGAGCGAACCCGTGTCAGTGTGACAGCGTGACAGCGTGACAGACAGACGGACAGATTAACCCCGCAAGCTAGCGGACTATGACGATCAGATGTTTCTAACTGAACCGGAATGTTTTCACAGTATATTGTTAATTCGTTTCTTTTAACAGTTAGTTCGGGCTACATTTGTGTTTGACATACAAACCGCTTTGTGTGTGAGTCGGTGCACACATACTATCCATTATTAGACACGTATCGTTGTTAACAATTATATGTAACACATATTCGTTATAAATTATTTTTTTCTAGAATCTATTGTTATTATTTTATTAAGTAGCAGTATTATTATTATTTTTAATTATTTTACTTTATTATTATTTTAGTGTTTCACACAAATTGTTAGTAATGGGAACGACAAACATGAATTTATCTATTTTGGAGGCAAACTGACTGCTAAGATACAGGGATCCTTAGGTTGGCAATTAGGAGCTCATATAAGTGTTATGTTTTTTTTTTTTTTTGTTGTGTTTCTAAATGTAAAATAAGTTGCACTCTGCATTATTAAATTATTATTGATTCTAGTTCCCAGGGAGCTGAATCCAAACTCGTTTGGAGGTAAAGGCTGGTTTTGGCATTTAACATGGTATGAGACACCTAATGCAATTGTTCTATTAATATAATAGATTGTAATTATTTGTCATTACGGTTCAAAAAAGTAGGTACCCATATCTTTGAGGTATATTTGTCTTGTTCTACAATTTTATCCTAAACTAACTGTGTGCCCGCGGCTCCGTACGCGTTTGTTTACTTACGTCCCGTAATTTTACTTTTACTCGTGCTATTGCGTATTCAGTGTTGCTCTCTTGTTGATTGATTGTTGTTTTATATTAGAGAAGCGTTTTAGATTAAATAAAATATTGTAAAGCATGAGGTCAAATATATTAATTAAATATACTCTAATAATTGAAAAATGGTATATTATACTTCGAGTGTATAAAATTTCATTAAAATCTTTTACTACTTTTTTAAGATGCTCAAATGTATTATTGATGGTTCTTTTAGCCTTTGATTTATAGAAGGGATCCTGTCTATAAAATTAGATCGGAATCGTTTGAAAATAAGGAAAAAAACATTGGATTTTTTACTATTCCTTAAAGTATTCTCGAAAATTCTTATAGCTTATCAATTGACAAATGACATAAACCTCCTGTGAACAAAATTTCATAAGAATCGGTCAAGCTGGTTTTTAGTTAAATACGGACATACAAACAGACAAAAAAGAAAGAGCATATTCTTGATCAGTGTCCTTTAAATACTATGTCCGTCGGGAAATTTAGGATTTTTTTTACATTTACAGTCATAATTACAGATTTATTAATATAGATAAGTAAAAAATACATTTGAAATAAACAGCAGTAGATACATTATCAACACAGTGAGACAAGCATATCACATCACCGATGCACTAGCTACTCGACTTACATATTGAATTTTAAAGTTTTCTTACAAACTGATGAATTAATTAAGTAAGTTGTATGAACAGAAGAAACAGATGCGAGAACGACTCGCTCGCGTCGCTCGTGTTGACTCACTTGCAAACGCGCGGGGGCGCGGGGCGGCGGCTACACTCGGCGTGCATTCGTGAAACTTGCCTGCGCCCACAAAATATAAAGACAAGATGCACCATTTCTTGTTACTATTATAAAAGGGCAGATAAACGTTATAAAGTTAAAGTTGTCGGCAATGTTAGAGGTTTGGCTAAAAAACAGCGCCGTAAGAAAACACTCCTCCCTAACGGCAATACACCAACTCCAAGTGTTGTTGTTATATCTCGTTGTCTTGTTAACCTTATGTTTTTTTCGTTCATATATTTTTAATTCTCTTATTAATTGTGTCAATAAATAATTTTCTTTCTTTCTATATATCATCAAGCCATATATCCACTGGATTAAGTAGAAAGGATAGAACCCTATACATCCTTAACTCTCAAAATTCTTTCGCTTGCTTCAGATTCGTTAATTCTAGATTACTTTGGCTTACATTGTCCTTCCTTCATTTATTATAAGCTCCATTCATCCAGACCAACGAAGCATAGCTTTTCAAATTATTTTTGTTTATAATTTTTAGCATCTCGGCCTTTTTCTTCTACTTTTTATTAATTAAATCTGAATGAAGTTTACAACTTTAGAAGTTAACCTATGATAAATAATACGTTTGTGGCGTTGAGGAAAGCTATGCAAAATTAGAACAAAAACCATCCGCCACGGGCAAGTACCGCATCTCAAGGGACGGGCAGTTCATTTAGGCTATGTTTTGCGTTGGTTCTTTTTAACACAATATGTCGTTTGACTGCGTGACAGAACGAAAAAAAGAGTGTTCGTTTTCTTTACTTCGGGCGGAGTTAGTATGAAGAATTATTTTAAATTCATATAATCTTGAGATCAATTAGTAAATTAATTTTGTAGAAATGGAGTAACGACTGTTAATAGTAAAAAAGTTAAAAAAAATTCAAACCAAGCCTCGAGTTGCCATTAATTAAATCATTTTCATTACAATTAGGTCCGCAGTATACTTTAGTGAATGGCAAAAGGGATCTAAAGAACGTGTGGCCCATTTTAATACGTACACTAATGGGGCTGTGAACCAGCTGATGTAATTATTTTATGGTCTAGGGATCTGTTAGGCTCGTTCCACAGAGACAGTTCTACTTAGTGCAAAATGTTATTTAGTGTTTTAAATGTAGTAAAACGTTTTAATATAAATGTTTAATTTAATTAGTCTCCAGAGTGGCGAGAGCTTTACGTATGTTGTGGCTGCGGTTTAATTAATGTGGTTTTCCGCTATTTTTCTTCTATTAATGTTCTGTTAGCGTAATGTGACTCTGAATTTTAAATAACCTTTTTATCTCTGGAAGCTTTTAAATATTATAAAAATATATAAAGTCGATAAGAATGTATTCAAATTATTTAAAAATCATGGGAAGGGAGCGTGGACTGTATTTATAAATTAAATAGCAACCCGCCCCGGCTTCGCACAGCTAGATAAGTAATATAATATATATAATTAATAAAATTGAAGTGTCTGTTTGTAATGTCAAAATATCAGCTTTTTACTAAATGCATATGAAAGTACATACTATACCTATAACAAAAAATCAATTTTTTAAATTTTTGTCTGTCTGATCTGTTTGTTCCGGGTAATCTCCGAAATGATTGGACCGATTTTGACGGGATTTTCACTAATAGATAGTTGATGATATAGGGAGTAACTTAGACTTACTTACTTTTATTTTAGAAAAATAATTAGTGTTCCGCACAAATTAAAAGAACTGGTCATGTGAATCAATTCGGGCGCTTAAATGACTTATTCTGAGTAAACCATAAGATATATAGAAAATTAATGTACTACGTAACCATAGGCATTAAAAAGCCCGGGAGGGTATACATCTATCTTCTAAGGAACACACACAATAAGCATTTTTGTCTTTAAAATAGCCGGGAGTGGGAGAAAAAGATTCGCGATGGCATTCTGTAGTCCACGTGAGCGAAGCTACGGGCACAGCTAGTAAAAACATATAACTGTATTAGTTCACGCGGCGAACACCAGTAAAGTTGCAGTCGGCAAGATTTTTTCCGAAATCTTTCTTAGATTAGATAAGATTTATAATTAATTGTTATGTATTCTTTATAGACGTGTACATCTAAACGGCGATACCGCCGAAGATGATAGCACACTAAGCATAAGGAATTGACGCTCAATTGCACCTGCCTATAGATACATTTCCAACTTGAGGGTAATAGTTAATCAGGCGGGCATTAAATAATTCCTCACCACCATGCTATGGTTGATCACGATGTTTTTCTTTACCGAAAGCTGAGGCTCATTGCAAGAATCGAACCCAGATTATTTAACATGTTTACAAGCCTACTACACGTACACGAGCGTAATATAATCACTTTGATGCTCTACGTAATGAATACAGGCGGGATGTGTAGTCTGTACGGAAACCCGTGACGTCACAGGGTGCGCAGTTGACTCGCTGAGACTTGCAATAAAACTTGTCTTTCGGGAGAGAAGCCGCCATCGTTGCCTCAAGCCACATGCGATTAGCGGGTTAAGCTTAAACTTACACTAAAGGACAAATTTAATATTAGAGGAACCATTAAAAAACAAAAATTGTAAATTGACAATTAAGTTTATTAATTTGGATTTTGCATAAACATCGTTAATTTAAAATTTAAATGAACAACAAAAACAAAAAATATGATATTTCAACAAAAATGGAAATGTGTTACAAAATGTAACATTTTAATTATATTTTCGTTATTAAGTGCCTTCTTAGAACCTAAATTGAATAAAGATTTTTTTGATTTGAATAAACAATTTCTTTGATATCCTACTGTTAGTGAGTTAGTGCGTAGAGACGTGTTAACAAACAAACGTCCAACAAAGTCTAGCCTGTTAATATTTCATAGTCGTGATTTGTTACGAAGTATGTGTTTTTAAATGTTATATTATATTTGAGGAAATCATACTCTAAGTATTTCACCGTTTCTCACTTCTTATCTGTAGCTTGTAATCAGGTAACTATGATTCAATTTGCATATTCAATTGCACATTTTATAATTATTGACTTTCATCTATAAGTATGTATATGCAATTAATAAAATTTAAGTGTCTATTTGTAATGTCAAAATAATAGTTTTTTTACTAAATCCATATAAAACTATATACGAACATATACCAAAACACCAATTTTAAAAATTGTTGTCTGTCTGTTTGTTCCAGGTAATCTCCGAAACGGTTGGACTGGTTTTAAAGGGCTTTTAACCGATAGATAGCTGATGATATAGGGAGTAACTAGGTTACTTTTGTTTTAGAAAAACAATTAGCGTTGCGCACAAAAAAAACTGATCATGGTGAATCAATTCGGGTACTTAACTGACTTATATTGAGTAAACCATAAGAGATATAGGAAATTAATTTACTAAACAATTGTAGAAATTAATAAGACCTACAAAAATGTTAGGGAGAGTATACGTCTACTTCGAAAGAATACCCACAATAAGTATTTTTGTTTTTAGATTAGCCGAGAGCAGCTAGTTTTAAATGAAAGTATAACCTGTTTATCTCAACGTTATACTGAATGTAAGAAGTGGTAGGAATTCACATACCTAAGCATTCCGCAAATGTAACCTCGCTATTGACTTCGTTAGATTAATAAAAGAAGAAATTACTATCCGCTTGTGACTTAATACTTCCAAAATCGGTTCATGAACTAAAAGCTGAGTGTGCAAGCCGAACTTTGCGTGCAAAACTTTGCAGTCGCAAGGCACACCTCTCTAATTGGGTAAATATACTGAGTTCGGTAAAGTGGCCGAATCATACATGAACGAACTTACTTGATAGTGATGGCCGCTGTTTGTATCAATACTGAAGCACAAGCTAAAGGTATACATAAAACATCTCGGTAATTCAATTCAAAATGAGAAATACTATTAATTAAAAATGTTGCTTGATATACATTATCTTATGTGTTTCAATTTTCACATAATAGCTCGCATGGTAAGCACAGTACAATCCAAACATAACGGCGACCACCGAGAGATCTGAATCCATCGGCGTTACGCTTGAAGGATCCGATGTTGTAAGTAGGGAACACATTGGCCGGGAGAAGGTTCCACAGATTCACGGCACGACAAAGATGTCATAGAGAACTTTTTAGTTTCTGCCGAGGTTACTGTTAGCGCATGTGGGTCTGTAATGGAAAGGAGAGGAGAGAATTAGATTGAACAACTCTTCAGAACACACACCGTGATACAGACGATAGAACATGCGCAGCGAGGCGATGTTCCTGCGCAGCTGAAGCGGTTTGATGTATTTGATAACGTGTGCAACATAAAGAATTCGAACAGCCCGTCTCTGCAACCTGTCCAGAGCATCCAGAAGGTATTTTGCGGATACATCCCAGAGATGCGAACGGTATTCCATACACGACTTATATAAAGTTTGACATTTTAGCGTAAAAGTTATAAAAATAACGCATAAAATTAGCATACAAATAGCGTAAGAATGTAAGGGCTACTTGGAAAAGCAATAAAAAATACTGATATGTCGCCATATACTCGTATACTTCCACAAGGAACAGATTGATAAATATTACGTTCACTTATAAGTTACGACAGAATACGTATTAGTTGATTATATCAGCTGTTAATGTATATTTTTATAAAAAGAAGCTTCGCAATATGGGAAAGTAAGTGTACCCACCATCAATGACAGTTTTTGAAGTCATCAGAATTTACCAATAAATAAATAATAATAATTTGAATAACGGAAACTTTTATCGATCAAATACCTTCCTATTACAGACAATATAAGTGGTGGATAGATAAATGGATGTAATATATTTATAAATTTTGGTGAGACGTTTGCATTTTCGTTCACGAAGTTGCCACTGTATTTATAAGAATATCATAAACACACAAGAATATAGAAAAACCATAAACTATTAGTTGTATGGACATTCTCTTACATTATTTTATTACATTACATTCTGAGTATGTAATCTAATAACTATTGTTTTAACTCGAGTAAATTATTAACTATTTATTTCTCTTTTTTATCGATATAGGTTTAGAGTGGTGGGCACTACCTCACCTGATCTTAAGTAATGATTTGCCTCAAGATGGTAACACGCTAAGCCTAGCGGAAAACTGGTTCTCAAGTTTAGCTGCCGGAACACACTTATTAGTTTTTGGTGACAGATTTACAACTTGAGATTTAATGACATTACAAAAAGCTCTACCACCATGCTATGGATCATCACGATATTTTGCTTTACCGAAAGCTCGATTGCTGGGTTTCGAATTCACGTCTTAGTGGTGGCTCAGTAGCCATCATTGCTTTACATAGAAAAAAGTTTTTATGTAATTTGTTCATTTTTTTTAATTTCACCATCACAAAGTTGTACCTAATGGTAATCATAGTGCAATTCAAAAGCAACGGCGCGGTGCGGCCACTGAATGATCTACGAATAATAATTGTCAGTCATCGCTGTCCTGTTGGCTTGCTCAATATTGAATGAAATCAATATCTGATTTTCCCTAAGTTATTGACAATGTCATATACAGTAAAAAAATACTGATACAAATTTGAAAATTACAAGTATTAATTACACGCCTTCTCCTAGAAAATAAGTTCCATCATACGATTCGATTTGATTTAAGTTAAAACCAAAGAGAGTGAACTTGAGACGTTACGTGGTTGTTTGTTCCCACCTCGTGGAACCCGCGAAGCTAATATCTCTAAACAAGCTCATAGAAAACTCGTTAAAGTTATCCAATCTCAGTGCATGTTTGTTCGCAAACTTTAACAATAAAATTTGATCTCGGAATCCTGTCGCAAATTAAACAATTTTACAACGGCGCCACGCCTGACTTCCTGCGCAAAAACCGCACCGTAGGTACTTGTACGGCATCCTGTATCATATAAAACGTTGTTTGTTGAAATATGCAATTTTTGTTTTCTGTTTTCTATAAAACTTGATGTAGTAGTACTTTTAACATTGCTTATTCTATTTGCCACCTACTAATGACTATTACTTCTAAATATACTTTCTTCTACATTTACAGCTCGCGTCTAGGTAACTATAATTTGATTTAACATATTGTGTTCCCGAGTCAATTAGTTTAGGAGCTACGTCGTGGTTTTGACTAATAGTTCCAGACCGACAAACAAGTGACTCTCAATGAATTTGTTCTCCCACCCTTAATGCTGTTTCTGTCTTGTCTTGCACATAATATAACATACCACTACGCCTCTATACCCGAAGGGTTGGGTAGAGGTGTACTAATGTACACCCACAGTTCACTGGGTATGTTTTTAGGTCCCATTTAATAGAGGGTGCGCTTATTGACATTAAGCGGGTACAAAGCTAAACTCCTAACTGCTACTGAGAAGTTCATAGAAAAACCTATTAACACTTTGCTCTACCTGGAAAATCGAACCCAGGACCTCGAGCTTAGCAGTTGCTAGCGTAGCAGTATAATCCTAGAAATTAACCAAATTATTATAAAAATGGTTTATACTATAATGACTTACATCATTACCAGTAATCTAAAGCATTTCGTTGTAGCAAGAGATGGTCGACAAATAGTAAAAGATTGTAATATATTCTGATTAAAATTCTTATCTATATAGTAGTAGGTATTATAAATATAAGTTAAAAAGTATACTGACGTTGTTAAATATATTATGTTATGTCAAAACTAATCACATAAAAAGTAGTTATTACAGCAGTGTGACATCTTCCGAAGTGTTTAGTAAAGTAATATATCTTATCCGAGCGTTATTAATATTGCTATTTATATGTAAATTTCTAGAACTTTTCCAATAAAAGTTACAACGCTTTTCGAGTGCATCATCGGCGGTGCTTCGAGCGAAGCTGTTATCATTATTAGATGGTATTAGTGCATTTTAATCAATACTTACTCTCTAGATAGTTTTAGAGATAATATTCAAGTTTTAATCACCGATCTGCATTCATTCAGGACTTATTTGTGTATATACTGTTTCCAAATGACTCTTTTATCCATTTTTTCCGTCCCATTGCTTAGTAAATATTACTTCTAATAATGCATTACATTCTAATCAATTTATTTAAAAAAATCTAAATCTTCGATATGGATATACTAAAAAACGTACTCTTGGTATGCTAAAATAATACTTAATAATATTGCTTTCTTTATTCTTATTACATTAATTTGGCAAATAATCTCAAAGCTTCTGCTACAAGAGTCTCTCTAAGCATTCAAGAAATAAGCGTTTACAATGTAGACTCATTTGCATACTACAGTATGTTTAAGCAGTATGACTTGCATCGCGTCATGGAGTACGTCGCAGTTTCTAAATAATTCCACAACGTGCTAACAAGTAAATCTATTCTTTCATAAAAGTTTTATATCCCGATTTATACATTTCAACATACATTTACTTATATTGTTACAACTGTAAGTACTGTAAAACTTTTCAGAAACTGAAGATTAGTTTTTCATACTTGTTTCTTAATTTTGTAGATTTTTATGGTTAAATGATAAGGGGAAACACACAGAATACGTTACCTATCCGAAATTAGAATAATATAACATTATGACAAAGGGAATGGCTTCGTATCCCGGTAAAGCTGTAAAAGCCATCAGCGGCTCTGTTTTAGGATGGGACCCCTCAGGCTAACAGTAAGGTGAGTAACAAAAAAAAGCTTCGTATGAAGACGTGAGATGGACAGGTATATAAGAGTTCTGCTACTAAGTACATAGGAAAATAGTCTATATCCAAATTTAGGTAGACAGCATTGCGTGCTCCTTCTGCTTGAATATTTAACAATAAAAGTAAAATTTCATTTCGTGTAAGACATACTGCAGTAGATGGAGTAAGTTCCGAGTTTGCGCTGCACGTGTCTACCCCGCTGACTTGTTTCATACTGCGAGTTACTTGAACGATTATTTACTTATCATTTTATGATTACATCTGCATTTTATACCTTCTATATACTTAGGAAAATACCTGTTCAAAGAAATGAATTACGTTTAATTACCACGACGGACAAGTCGTAGTAGTCTTTTCAAAGACTAAGAAATTTTGTATTTTTCTTACATAATAACATACTACAAGAATATTTTTTAACGTTCAAAATTTTCTATAAATACTTCCTATTGTCGTCATACAATTATGAAATTGAGATGACTACATCTGCTCAAAATCGTAAAAAAGATCATTGATTATGACGCAATATAAGTGATAACAAATGGTTAATCAACTGGTAATATTGACGACTACTATGCTGTATTTTTATTAAAAAGCAGTTTTCTTGCCATACCAGTAATATTAAGTGTGCTAGTAGTGTAGTCTGTGAAAACAAGGCATAAGGAAGCGTGTAGAGGCGAACGCGCAGAGAGCGTGACTAGAGCTCATAAGTATTCCTTTGACATAACAAACGTACATAAAATAAGTGCACCTAGTTCTCAAATTGCACTTCTACTTACTTACGCTTAAGTATTGTAATACTGATACATCATAATATAGCGAGGTTCTCAAATTGAGGTTACCAGAAGAACATAAATCTCTACAATAGTCATTGATACTGAATGTAGTACATAGTAGATTACGATATCGGAATAACCAATCTCTTCTATTTGACCGAAGTTTAAAAAAAAAAATTTTTCTTCATTACTTGTTGAATTACATGTTTAAACATTAGTAACACTTTTTAGGTAACTATCACCAAATATTACAACCCTTAGAGCGTCACAGACTTGATTTCACATCCGAATTGAAGATTGACGAGGCACCGACTGCGTTTGATGGTTATTGATGATTTATTTTGACTGCTATCAATCGCCCTCAGTTTGGAGCAATAAAATGGACAAACAGACTTACAAAGTCAGACAACTTGTGTAGAGAATGAATACAGTTTTATATGCGTTTGCATACCAATGCCTTCGCAGTCGTTTTTAGATCGTCTCCAACTCACACGAAAAAAAAGCACAAAGTCGCCTCAGAAGTCAACCAAACTGTTTAACTGAACCAGTAACCGTTACGTGCTGTAATATCATTGCATGTTTTAAAATTAAAAAGGTTAGCGTTTGATCCCAACCTTACCTGATGTTAGGTGACGATGTGCTCAATTGCGTCTGAAAATGAAACTGGCTGCAAAACTGCAGTCTACGGAACGAAAGGTGGGTGACAGGTTTTCAACTTGAGGATTGTAGGTAACCAGGCGGTCATTACAAAGAATTAACCTTTGCAACTGATTTCATTACAGATTAAAAAAAAAAAACAGTAATCTCAGCAAGCAATATTACTAAATCAAATGAAGACTTTGGACGCTACAGAATTGTTCTTGTATCTAAATGCTCGGTGCCACAAGATTTCGACAGCGACATTAGTATTTTATACAGTACTTAATGCAAGATTCAGTGAAGCCATTTTGACGTGTTAACGCATCAGTAGTCCTTCCAAAATAGCTGGGGAAAAATGTATTTACAGAAGAAAATACAGTTAACGTTATAAATAATGATGAAATAAGACAAGAGCAATTCATACTTTTAGTATTTGTAGAAGAAATATAAAAACCGTAAGAACACGTGCGTATCGCAAAAAATAATTTGATGGCTCGCACTGGGGAATCCAATTTGTGCGCGCGGGAATCAATCTTGGTTATGTGTTCAGGTTCGGTTCGCGTTCGTGCAATAAAAAACCTATGGGTGCTTGGTATTCGTACTCCGAATAGACTCTTCGGAAACTTGTTTACGTATTATTTTTATTTACATTATTGCAATATGAAAAGTTTTTAACTTCTCTATCACCATTTTTCTTAGTTAAACTAGCTGCGATAACTAAAATTAATATTAAGGAAATAGGGTTCCAGCGTTGATTAACTAACTTTACACTATGTCACTACCTAAGTACTAGGATAAAATGAAATACTTGAGCAATACTTCTACATGTCTTTGTAAAACTCTTTGGTATTGCTCATATTAATTACTTCTTGTAATATTAATTTGGTGTACAAGCTATTATTAAAAACAAAAAGAACAAGAATTAAAAATGTACTTATCTTGTTTGCATGATGCACAAAATAATTCATGTAGCTAACTAAATAAAGCTAGCTAAAACAACAATAAATTATTGTTATTTCACCTGAGAAGTGAAATATATTCATATAACAAAAAAAAAAACCACACAATAATTATACCTATAAACTGCTCCATGAAAAGCCATTTAGATCTATGAACTTTTATGGTGATCGGACAAGTGGTGTCGGAGATTATTATCAATCTCATATGTATATATTAACATATTCCATGAATACCACAATAAAGTTAAGAAAAGATATCTCGAATGTAGTACCGACGTTAACCTTAAAAACTCGGTAAATAATAACATCAGTGAAGATTTTGCTTATCTCGTGTGGAGAGACAACACAAGGGTAATACAATGAGAGATACAATTATCTCGTGAAATTGTCTTTAGTTGAGTCGCAGACAAAGTGCGAGTATTGTCCTGTACGTGAATATCCATTTAATTATTTGTAAATCGAAAAATCAATATTATATTCTCTAAGAAGCAAGAAGTAACGCCTTTAATCCAATTTTGTTAAGGCTACATACAGTATACTTTTTTAAAATAATTAACAATGAAATATTAAACCAAATTTGTATTCGTATATATATATTTTTTTATAATAAAGGTATGAGACCATTAGCCAGTAAAAATTAAATTTTGAGAGTCAAAATTGTCAAATTAATAAATTGCGAAATATTTGAAGTGTATCTAATATGTGATTAAATTCATATAATATCTAACGGCGTACCGCGGCTTCGCTCATGCTTATAACGCAGTAATTTCATAATAATCGGTGGAGAATTAATTAAATTTAGTAGAAATTTATGGAATTGGTAATTATGGAATTTTATAAGAAAAAAATTATAACAATTGGTCAAGCCGTTTTCAAGTAAATCCAGACATACAAACAAACAGACTGACATTAATGGCATATTCTTGAACAATGTTGCTTACAATAGATGATCATCGGAAATTTTCAAAAATAATAATTTTATGTACAGAAAAAACTACAGATTTTATACTTTACTTAATTCGAAGAGTTGTTTGAAAATGAAATTTTTAGACTTTGATAATATTTCGCACATTGACTGCAACATCTATTACAAAATTACTTCGCTCACCCCCATAAAGATTTAGTATAACGCTACACAGTAACTGGGTGCTCGTGTATGTTCTCTGAAAAAACTTCTGCCATCTCATTATAGACACAGGGATTTAGAATATACATGAATTTAATCAAATTACATTTCATAATTTAACTTTGATCTTTTTCTTTTGTAAAGCTTTTGTATCGAGGTGGGTAAAGCGAAGAGTTGTTTGAGCTCATCTCGCCTTCTAGAATCGTGTTAAGTCCTAAGATGATTCGAGTCTAATTCATATTTCAATCGAGGGATTTTTAATGTTTCGTTTCGAATCAGGCTATAGATAGGATGACTGTGTATAATACTTTACATGCCTTTTTAATGACTGAGGTGGTAAACAAGTTCATGGCCCACCTGATGGTAAGCGGCTAATGTATCATATAGATGCTTTTAATACGTTAGGCGTTACTACAAACGCACTACCGATCTTCTACCTTCTCCAAGGAGCTCTGGCAACTCTACTCACCGTAGTTACACAAAGCAATATTATTTAGCTATGATCCTCTGTATGGTGTAGTACTAACTTTAACTGTCAAACTGCCCAAATTAAGAGAAATTTCCAAAGAGATTCTGTCATCGTGGTGGTAGTGTTTTGACATTAATATGTGCCTTCTTAGGGCCTAAATTGAATAAAAAATATTTTGATCTTGATTTTGATGTAGTGGCTCAATGATTTACAATCATGGAATATCAATCCGATATGTGTTAATTTTATGCTCCAATGCCCCACCAGGTAGGAATGAATATTTGTTTTTTTTTTTGTAATTATACAAATCTAAATATGATTTTAGCTGTCGGCCGATCCTGAAAAGATACGTCATCAACCGTTGTGACGATTAAACCCTTAACTTCATTAGGGAAGATGCCTGATTTAACAATGTTTGAAATGTGTGAACAATATTTAAAAATCAAATCAAAATATCATTAATTCATTTTAGGCCTTAAGAATGCAGTCATCGAGAAAAACCGGCAAAAAACTCGATCGGGTTACTTTTTTATATAATTAATATTATCTGGCCAGTAAGAACTATTGAACTTCATAAAAGGATAATACTGCGTTGTTATAAAACACGTTTCCATAGTGATAAAACAACTTTAAATTTAATTATAATTCAGCAGTTTCACTTTCAAGCAGCAAAACAAACAACTGAACATTATTCATTCCGAATCCGAGCTCTTAGCGTAACAAGAAAAGAAGCGAACCTTTCACGCGAACGAGCCTACTTAGTAATTAACAAGTTATTTGCATAAGATCCTCCCTGACTAATAGCTTGCATTAAAAAGGAAGAGTTTTACGAGAGGCCAATTATTATGATTGCTTCGGGAACTTACGCCAACTTTCTGGGGAAAATAATTTAAAAAGATATTCTAGGTAATATAATATTTGAGTGCATGTAGGTGCTTGCTACTAATATACGATTTTATAGTTATTGTTGATTTAAATTGTAACATAATAATTTAAAACCTGAAAAGTATTTGCTCGATAAAATTAATTCTTGAAAAATGTACTATTATCTAAGCTGACTTTATAAAAAAAACTTATTAAATATAACGACTTCCGTTATCACTTTGTGTATTCGGTTTAAGTTATATTGATGCGGAAGTTGTTTCGGCACGCCATCTATGCAAAAATTTTATAAACAGGAATTGTAATATTAAGTATTGTTGAATCAAGTTAAGGTCATTGTTGTATGAGGAATACAAGTGAAAGGATGCGGCTTTATGCTGTTCATGCTTATTTTGAGTATTTTTAATATATGGTTTTTTATACTGATATATTCTATAATCAATCTATATGCTTTTTCTAATACCCGGCTGGCTAGCTACCCCCCCCCTCAAGTTGAGACTCTGTCGCCATACATTAATAGGTGTGTTTCGGCAGCTGCACTTGATAGCCAGTCTGCCACTAGGCTTAAAGTACTACCATCTTGGGCCATCTCGTCATTAAAGATCAGGGGAGATTGTGGCCACAACGCTAAATCTATAACATAAACATAAAACATATCATCTCTTCTGTATCCCCGAAGGGTTAGGCAGAGGTGTACTAATGTACACCCACAGTTCACCGTGTATGTTTTTAGGTCCCATGTAATGGGGGGGGGGCGAGCTAGTTGCCGTTAATCGGGCACAAAGCCGTTGCTTCGAGCTGCTACTGAGAATTTCATAGAAAAATCCAATAACACTTTGCTGGACCTGGGAATCAACAATATTCCTGTCACTCATTGACTAATTCGATTAAACTTTATGTAAAATATTTTTATTACAAGGTTATATTTAAGACTAAATTAGAATGAACAAAGTAAACAATAAACTGTATATAAACAGTTGTAGGTATATCAAATGCCAAAAAATACTAACCAGTAGGGCTTTATTATAATCTGTTTGCGTTCGTCCGTCTGTCGCGTTTGACATGGGTCAGGAACCTCGCAGCTGATGTACTCTATCCCTACACTTTTATATTAATATTATTTTTTATTTATTTTTTCACGATAGCATTCAAAAATTAATATAATTTATGTATATTATTTAAAAGAATGGCACAAGAACAATATATAGCGGTGAACATCTGTATTATCGATATTTTATCTAATGTTCAATCCCTTTATCTAACATAACATGATGAAATCATGACATGGTGGTAGGGAATACCTGGCTAGCTACCACTCCTCAGCTGAAAATCTGTCGACAAGCCCCAATATGTGTGTTCCAGCAGCTGCATTTGAAAGCCAAATCCTTCCGGTAGGCTTAAGCCTGTCATCAACTTGGGCTACGTCATCTGTTTGTACGTTTACCGTACCGTAAAGCTGTGGAACTGTATACCAGCCGGCGTGTTCCCTCCTTAAAATATGGAGTCATTCAAACTTTGACAGTTTCATTGGGATTGTGGGTCTTCAAGTCGGTCGTTGCCTGCTTATAAGATGCGTGCGAATTCATGAATCACTTACCAGCGGTGTATATTTTTTATTATTTCATAGATATTTTACGTTTTAAACATAGGACAACACAATACAATACAAATTGGCGATAAAAAAAAATCTTGTATAATATACCTACTAAACATTCTGTAATACAAATAATTAAAAAAAGTCCGATACAACTTACACACTACAACTAACATTAATATTTAAACTACGACAAGTAATTTAATGTCATAGAAGGAATAAAAAATATTTGTCATTTTCCAAATATATTTGAAATAATACTTACACGTATTAAATGCTCAAAAAGGCGATTCGAATCATTGTTGAATATTATATGTATAATAACAGTATATGCATAACCTATGTTATTCCTTGAATTTTGTTTCGTGATCTCCCATGGTGCCAAATTTCAAGACTGTAGGCCTGCGGCAAGTACCCTAAAGGTTTTGATAATTGGTCAATGAGTGCGACTTTTAAATGTTTATTATGGTCTGTACAATAGTTTGAGGTCATAGGCTTAGTATTCGGTATTAATTTCAAGTATATACCTCAAGTCCTTTTTGAGAAAAATAAAACTAAATACAATTTTGTTACATTATCATTTCACAAGGGTCTTTAATGCATTTACCTAGGTTTTTTTACAGTAACATGAGGCGATAGGACTTTGTATACTATATTAATTTTAACTTTATACCTCAAGTTGTTTTCGAGAAAAAGTATCTTGACACACAGATAGACAGACAGCCAGACAAACGTAGAATAAAGTGATCCTATAGGGGTTCCGTTTTTTATTCATTATGAGGGACGGAACCTTAAAAAAGGAAATACCACAATGTTGATAGACAATATTATTTTATTAAGTTTGCAAATGCTACAACGAATACACTTTGTAATTGGGTAAACATGTATTGACTAAATTGTAAATAAGATTATTTAGCATTGTTTGAAGCAAATTATTATTTAAAAAAGTTGTTTAGGCTAAAAGGCGCTTATGACAATCATATGCACAATGATGCATCATCCATCTTTTTCCTTTTATCTGTATATCCCTATCTACCCCCTACCTTTCACCGACGTCAGTTAGTCCTTGAAATTGCAACGGCGAACACATAGTGACTGCGCTATATATTAAATATCATAATAAATTTTATTTGAAGAAACTTGATTAATTATTGTGCATGGTGCGTGCTGAGACAGGAGTGAATACAAGAGGAGGCCGCCCCAAAGTGCGTGAAAGCAGTTGTTCGGTGAGTCCCTTTTTTCTCCATTCCCTGAATTTCATTATTCCGTGTCATTGTCCATATGTTGTAACCGACCAGGGAAAGTGGTCCCCAATCAACAATCCGGCTAGTTTTTAAGAACAATTCGAACCAGCGCTCACAAAAGTATTAGAATAGAATTGGAAAATAGGGTATTGGGTAGAGATGGTAGGTGAGGAACAGAGATTTCTTATTACTTTTTCCAACACTGTAATTCTTGAGGTACTACGTATTAGAGTGGCTATTATGAAAAAAAATTGTTCTTCACTTGTAATTGCGGGGCGCGGAGCGCAAGACATGCGCGCTTATTACATTAAACTTACTGATTAAATATCACTCCTTGTGTTTCTCGAGTTTTTAAGTGCATATGAAGACATATTTATGAAGTAAAATTTTGCACTCAAACGTGTAACCGCAACAAGTGCTCGGCACATGCTGCGAGTGCGTGTGCATGCACTCGAATGTTTGTTTCAAACAATCCGTTTGAGACGTTGCATCGTCTCTGGTACGTAATTCAGAATACATTGAAAGACTGTAATAAGCCTTTCTATGAACCGCAAGAAATGTATGAAATAAAATTCAAAAGGAATTGTGATAATTAAAACTCTTCTCATTTCCACGCTTGTTATATTATTTTCCATAGCGTAAAAATAAACAAAATCTCATTTAACATCTCTTCACGTATGCAGCATATAAAGAAATCATTTCAGTAATTATTATACATATATTATAAAACAATACTTCATTGTACCTTTAGAGTAATGTTAAAATTTAACAAATATTATATAGTATTCACGATTTTAATGTATGGTTTAGTAATAACAATAACGCCTGTTACAGCCAAAAACGTTTTAAAAGAAATGACTGTACTTGATTTCAAAGTTATGAATGTAAGTGCGAATAGAGGACATAAAGGTTTTAAAAATATAATAAAAAGACTGGTGTTTACGAAATTAGATCAAGCACATGTGCTTAGTAAAATAAAGTCAAAATATGGTACAACCCAAGAAACTATACCTAAAAATGGAGAAGCGTTATCCAATTTTATTATACAAAAAGTTACTATGGATGACAGTTTTGCGAAAAATAATAGTATTCGTAAATGGAAAAGAATAAAAAGAAAAATGAGATTTACTTCAGGAGATAAAATTATAAATAAAAAGGGCACGAGAAGAAGTAATACAGATCTTACAAGAACTTGTGGTGTAGATTCTTATGAAGATGATTTATACGGATGTGAATTTTCAGACAAAAATCAGAAGGAGCAAAAATTAAATTTAGTGGAGCTTCAACGATCTTCAGAAAACCAAGAAGAAAGACCTAAAGAGGATACAACAAAATTTCCAAAGAATAAAAATACTACCAGAAAACAAAATGAAAAACCAAAAAAATATTTGGAACAGTCCAAAAAAAGCCAAGAGTATTCTAAAGAACGTGATCATGAATCGAAAGGAGATAACGAGCATATATCGAATGAAGGCGGTGAAGAAAATGATAAAGCAGATCAAGAAGAACAAGGTGGTGGTAAATCAAAACACTCTGACGAGCCAACCACCGATTATATACCACCAGATATTGAAGAAGATCTTGATGATATGAAATCGTTATCAAAAGAACGTGGAATACCTAAAAAAAGTAGTAACATTACTCATATTACCACTAGTACACCGATAATATGGGTTGATGGGACAACTCCTAAAAAGCAAGAAGTGCCGTCTATAATGAAAATTTGTGTTGATAAGGCTAGGTGCAGAATACCATTTCAAAATAATTGACCTTTCAATACGTTAAATGTCGTGAAACTCTGATATTATGGTAGAGTATTAAAACACATTCCACATATGTGAAAAGTTCAGTCCTGACCAAATACTATAACAAATTAATTAAGAAGTCTATAACTACTTTATAGTTGACAAGATCAATAAAAATGTTTTTGTAAGCATTTGTATCATTTATTGGATTATCTTGGAATGAAGCTCATGAATATTCTTGAGAAAAGAGTGTTTATGAAATTTTACCAAAGAAAAACATAAATGTGTAAAAGGGGCCGAGTTCGGTAGAAACGACGTTCCAAGTAGTCGTTGTCACCGATAAAAGAGCTGAGATCTAACAGGTGCCAACTTCCATAATGTTCTTTTAATTATAGCTGTAGGAATGTACGTTCTTAAAAAAATACAAAAAAATATGTTACATTCTTTGATATGGGATTTGTAACTTGGCAAGTTTTAATTATTGTCAATAAATTACGATAATAAAAATTTGACTTTAAAGGAGGTGAAATTAACGTAAACATTTATTGACATAATAATTATAATAACTCAATAAATATTAAATGAATGTATAATGAAATATTATTATTTATTGACAATTAAAACTTGCCAAGTTAGAAATCCCATATCAAAGAATTAAATCGATGATAATTATTCCTATACTTAGAAGTAAACATTTTTTGTAACTCTACGTGTAAAACAAAACCACTACTAGATTACTTTTAATGGTATTGTTTAGTTGTTTTGTACAATTAATTGTTGAAATAAAGTAGTTGTTTTTTGTCTCCTATTCTTTTTTTATAATTATAATTTTTTTAATTTTAATATTGCCTATGTTTTAAGGTAAAAACAATCTACAAGCTTTTAATATTCAATTGTATTAATAAACTAGCTGTGCCCGCGGCTTCGTTCACGTGGACTACAGAATGCCCGCGTGAATATTGCTCTCCCGCTCCCGGCTATTTTAAAGACAAAAATATTTATTGTGGGTTTTTCTTAGAAGATAGACGTATACTCTCCCGGACTTTTTTGTAGGTCTTTTTAATATCTACAATTATGTATTAAATTAATTTGTTATATCTCTTTTGGTTTACTCAGCGTAAGCCATTTAAGCGCCGAATTCATTCACCATGAAAAGTTTTTTTTATTTGTGCAGAACCCTAATAATTTTTCTAAAATAAAAGTAGCCTAAGTTACTTCCTATAAAATTACCTATATATCAGTGAAAGTCCCGTCAAAATCGATCCAACCGTTTCGGAGATTACCCGGAACAAACAGACAGTGAGATAGACAAAGTTTTGAATAATGTGTTTTGTGTTATAGGTATTGTATAACTTTCATATGTATTTACTATAAAACTATTATTTTGACATTACAAACAAACGTTTTATTTTATTAATTGTATTGATACAAAGAGAAAGTATAAGTTAATTACATTTTTAATCTAGTTATAAGATGAAGAAGTAACCAAAAAATGAGAGCGGGAAAAGAATGTAAAAGAAATAGTCTTCATTTAGTCCAGTTATATTGTTTACATAAGGCAAAATGTTTTTCATGATGACATACTGCTACTTCTATAAAATTACCAGTTTTGGGTGTAGGACTAACACCTCTGTGAAAGATAGCTAAAGTGCTCGTCGTTCCGTAAAGCATCTGACGTCGTATCTCCTCCAGGTTCAGTTGAGAAGTACATTTCTTTCTTAAACCTTTGAATGGTAAGCACGTCGTAACATCAAAATTTGAACCTTTATGCGTATTTAGTTTGGCTCGACGTAACAAAATGATGAGTGGCTCCATACGAAATGTTGGAGATGTAGATTCTTGAATAAAGGACAATAAAAATATAATACAAATTAATCGTATCGGCATAGTTCGCAAGTACAACAAATTTTTCCATAGCTGCTTTATCTTTTTTTAAATCAATTTCGAATAATACGATTTTAATAGACGCGTCTTTGGAATGAATTTGTATAAGAAAATCTGATGTTAACTCTAAGGTTACATAATTGAATTTATTAAAATTATGTTCATGTTGTCATAAGTTTTATTAATGTTGAAACAGATTATTTGGATATGGTAACAAGTTTTATGTTACGTCGGTTCAAATTAATTTTCTGCGTTTACAACAACATGTACTATTTCTATGATACAGTTAAATTTGGCAGTCAATAAGATATTTTATGAGTTCATGTACGGTCTTTATAATTATTACTATACAGGAGTGTAAACGAAACTTCATTTTCAAAATGTATAACTTACATGTATAATAACTGATATTTTGTCGAATAAAAATATATAACTAGTATATTTGTAATCTTCACAGTAAACCAAAAAATCCTGACTTTGACAATAATTGTTATAGATTGATATATTTACCATATTATCTTATTTCTTTACAACGTCACCATTCTTATGTAGATAATTTATTTAGATTATCAATAGAAAAATCTATTTTCACTGTTTTCACTCAACTCCTAAAATAAACTATAATTTAGTAACAGAGAAGAAAGTTGGATCAAAATTGATAATGAATGTGGAATATGGGCACTTCTTGCCTAAATTTTGATGAACTATTAATATAATTACCAGAACGACACTTTTAGCATTTTTTGTTAAAGTTACAAGCCTTTACAAAAGTAATTTCAGACTTCAATTGACTTGATAGTAAGAACAACGATGACAACGGTGCTTGCCTGCTGACGGAGATCAGAAAAGTCACAGTTATTATACAAAACTAAAACAACGCAGCGAAAACTATTTATATTGCTTTTAAAGTAACATAACATTTATATTCTGTGATTATAATACCAATCCTCAGATTAATTAAGATTAAAATTTAAATTGGACGATATAAACGAAATAGAAGCATATCCTGTTGTTTAAAAGTTGACTACGTGCATTATACTAAAGTACCTACATATTAAGAAGTAGGCCACTCATGAATGTCACACTTGGCTAAATTACTACATCTTGTTACATGCTCTTGCAGGCTGGGCTCATTAGTTGGAGATTTGCCCTCCACGTATGGTGCACTAGTGCTAGAAGTAATGCTTGGGTCTTTTGAAGTATCTTTGGAATCGTCTTTTTCTTTGCCGTGATGCTGATTAGGCGCATCATCCTTTTGTTTGCTGTCAGAATGCTTAGTTGTATCTTCCTTTTTTTTGCTATGATGCTTAGATGAAGCTTCCTTTTCCTTGCTGTTTTGATGCTCAGGTATAACTTCCGTTTTTGTGTTTTTACCAAGTATCGGTGCATCTTCTGTTTCTTTGCTATGATGAGGTTTAGATATATCTTTATTTTCTTTGCTGTAATCAAGTAACGGTATATCTTCTAATTCTTTGGTGTGATGAGGTTCAGACATATCATTATTTTCTTTGCTGTTATAAAGTACCGATATATCTTCCTCTTCTTTCCTGGGATATGCATCTTCTTCTTTTTGACTATCTAGTGTAGGTTCAATTGACTTATTATTCTGGTGTTCTTTCTTCGTAATATCATGTGATTTTGTACTATCAGATGTAGTATGCTTTTTCTTGTCCATAGATTTTTTTCCAGTTGCTCCTGTCAACCACATCGGTTTTTGTGTAGTATATCCTTCTTTGTTTAGTAAAATCATTCCGTTTGCTAATTTCGTCGTGCAAGTTTCAATGTATTCGCAACTAATGTCAGGAAAATTTGGTGGTCCACATTTTTGCCTTTTTTCGAAGTTCAGTTTAACTGGTTTATACGGCTTATAAGTAAGATGTATTTGACTTCGTTCGTAATACTTATTATAAACATTTTGATGAAAATCCGACAGTTTAAGCATAGGCCTCATACGTACTGGTTTCGGCATAACAGGTCCTATGTACCTAGCTTGTAGAACTATAAATATTATGAATTGTAATTTACACATCTTTTATATATTTTTTTTGCCGATAAGTTACAATTTTGATAGCGTTTTAGTGCATAACACGATTTGGATTTGATAAAAGTTTTTTAATTAAATTGTTTCGTTTAACGCCATATATAATACAAGCTTGACTGAACGCGTGCTTCGTTTGAATTAATACAAGGTAAAGGTTACGAATCTCATTTATAATTATAAAATGGCTCAGTTTAAACTATTTATTATGACGCTTAATCTTTGTCGAAATAATAGCAAAATATTATGCAAAAAAAACTCTTAACGAGTAAATTTTGTTGCAATCTTTCAAATACATAATACCATCGACGCTGGTATTTGATAAATTAGGTCTTGTAATCATTTTATTAATATCAGTTAATAAGCGGCTGCTCTATAATTATAGTAACTAACTTATAAAAGTAATCTAATAAAAAAATTTAAGATCTCTGTAATAGTTTTGCCTTATTCCACACTTATCACGTATTCAAACTTTGTTATTATGTGACGTAACTGTAGGCTGTACATTGTAACACTACATAGTAATATCTTTCCTAAAAATTACATCTTAAACTAGCTTAGTACCACTGCTCTTTTAACTTATTATTATTATTTTGTTTTGAAGCATTAAATAAAAATATTTAGTTATAAAAACCAAGCTCTGAGTAAACTTGCCTATGAGAAAATCAAGTCGAAAATACGATAGTGTGTTTCCATTATGAACTAAAAGTATAGTTTGACAGACAGACAGGCAGATGTTGTGTTATAGAAACATTGTTTAACACGTGTATTTGCAAAAATTTATAACCTAAGTAAATAGAAACCTTACATCATTGTTAAAAGTGGCGTTAAGCAAAACAAATTTCTAATTAATTATACGTATTCAATAGCATTTCGCGTATAGTAGTTTTGCGTAGCGTTTAAAATGTAAACATATGCAAAAATTATTGACAAAATGATACTTTATATATACTTTAGGATAATTTTAACACAAGCCTTGTTTACACGATTAATATTCACGGTAAGGTTACGTGTACGGCCAATGCTAAAAATAACACAATTAATTAAACTCTCGTCTCTTCGCAGTGGCTATGAAATTACCGAAATAAACCAGGAGTTAAGTTATGTGAGACCGACAGAATTCCAGACAGACCAGAAACTGAGATGTGGTCCACCGAAATATCCTGATATCAGATGTAATACTCCCACACCATCGACGAAGAGGATCGGTGATGAACTAGTCTTTTTGAACCAGAACAGCGAACTCAAAACTGAAAGACCTAAACAGCTATCAATAAATCCAGTTTCGAAGGACAGTTACATAACGTACAGACAAAAAAACCTGGGCCACAGCGAGACTCAAACACGTGAAGTGACGTATCACAAGTTTGGACAACCGGCAGATCTGATGTTTCTTCAACATGTTTTGGATCCCAGTGGAACGTCTAGTACGAATGCTCCATACGTAGGCGGTACTGCTCCATCTGCTAACCATAAAGATCTGGCGAGATGTGATGGTCTTGCTAAGTGTAAAGACCATACGTGGCCATCTTCTATTCTTTAATTTTTCATTTAGCTTCATCGTAGTAATTTCCACATATAGTACTTATATTACATGAAGTTGTCTAGTTGATATATATATAATTAAAATAAATGTTTATTTTTTAAGTGTTTCATTTAATTTATAAAAAGTTAGCGAACTCTACTTTTATAGTGAATAGTAAAGTCAAAGAAAGTGAAAGAAGAGATACGCCTTGGATTTAGAGATAATAAAATATAAAGTTTTATAATAAATAGTCCATTTCTTCGAAAATAATCAAAGTGTAAACAAACCTACATTTGAGCGATTTCTCTTTTACCGCTCACTTATTGAATTTTTAATCAGTTTAGAACTATGTACCTATATATAAGGCATTTTTAGAAATCGTTACACTTACATATAAAAAACCAATATAATACTTAATATTTTCATTAAATAAAACTTTTTGCCGGAATTTTAGATTTGTTAAACGTAAACAGTATCAAAACAGAAAATAGTGTTGTCTTAATATACAACAAATGAAAAAGATAAAACTCGTTGTAAAGCATGGATTTAGAATAATTTGGGGGAAAATATAATTTTAAATGAAAATGTTTTTTTATGTTGAAAACAATTATTCGGTTGATAGATATTTAAAAGAACGACAAAATAATGTAAGAGAAGATGTTTACACTTTGAGAAAAATTAAAAAAAATATGGTTTCCTTCAGAAATTGTAGTTTTTTTATGCTGCTTGTTTGCGACATTTTCGATTGAGATCCCAGTTGTATTACGTAATAACTGACCTCGTAGTAAAATAGCTGTAAAGATCCAGTTTATATTTGTGATTAAATAATGAGTATAGTTAGTTAGGAACGATAGAGAAATATAATGTGAGCGGGTGTCTGTTCGAAAAAAAAAATGTACCGAGCCTGGTGTAGCAGTCTAAGCTAATGGCTCTAGAGCTCTTAAGGTTAACACGTGTGGATCTAAAAAAAAAATAAGGCAAAAGTCGGTTCAAGCTCACCAAAGGGTCTACAAGCAACAGGCAGCGGACGTTAAGATTTGTAGTTACGAATATTTGTACTACGAGATTAAGAAAATATTACAATATTGTAATCGGTTTATAACTCACTCTATTATTTATTCACAATATTAAGTAAACGCGACATGTTATATAATATACAGTTTTATTTAAATCCGCCATCAGTTGCCGCTTAATTCATGTACAATATAAAAAAAAATTGAGACTCCTTCAAATGTTATTATTACATTTAAAGTAGTGTTTAAGAAGTCTTTCTGGACTCAACATTTGCATGTTTATAGTTTTTAGGGGTAAAAGGATTGACTTTTGGGGATATATTGCTATAAGAATTGGCAATACCCTGAACTAAAAGCCCCTCACTATTATATCTGTAGAATTGGCAAGTTCGGTGAAGCTATAAAAGCCGCCGCGGCTCTGTTTTTGGATAGGGCCCCTAAGGCTAACAGTGTAGTCAGTTCAAAAAAAAAAAAAGAAAAAAAAGTGAATTGTTTGTTTATACTCTTTATTCCTTTCGAAGAAATGAACTATATGTATGTAGGATTATGTTTTGAACTAATATAAGATTGTATGTCCAAACGGAACATATTGATTCAACAAGTGTTCAGGTCATTCAATCTATCAGAGTTCACTTTGGAAGTCGATACGATTCATTATTGAAGACGTAATAATTATTAAGACGAACGGCGTTGTAATGTTACTGATAAGGTGTTTCCGTGTAAAGTAAAAGGATTATAAAGTATAACATACTTGAGCCTATAATTGACGAGCCCCCTACATGTATATGTGGTATCTCAAAAGTTTCATAGGCTCTCGTGTAGTAAAGGTACTTAGAAAAATATCATATTATAAACTGTTTTATATTTTTGTATCTCGTTTTCTGTGGTCTAAATTACCTAACTTATTAGAAAGTTGTAGAGCATAAAGTTCTCTGAAATTTGATCTTAGGAATTTTATACAGTTTTTTTAGCCATTACTCATTTTAGTTACCCATTGTTGAGATATAGAACGAAGAGTCGAGGAGCGATTGGCCCTATGTATGATATTGATTGTTCGAGAAGGTTCGCGACGTAGTATTCGCGTGTCAACGTTATACAATACAAGGCAAAATCCAACTAAGACACTACCGAAAATTACTTGTTACGTAGCGCTCTCCAAACTCATACGCACGATGACGACTACTCTGCGTGCCCGCACTAGCTATCCGGCCGAGCGGAAGGGGGACAGCACCTGCGCCGGCAGGCCTTCCCGCGATCTCGCCATTTCACGATGCGAGCTAATGTACATTTCCAACACTGATACTATGTCAACTGTAGAATCTAGTACTTAGTACTATTCATACAGTTAAATATTATATTTATCTTTTTTACAAATGTAATTGATCAATAAATGATATACATAATAATTATTGTTCATGAATATAATATATTTTTAATGATATTTAGTTCATTTAATTATTGTATTATGATAATTGCCGCCCAGTAGCATTATTTGAAAATGGATTTTATGACTTTTTATTTATGTATGCATGCTCCGAAATTAGAAAGATGTAGGCAACTCATCAAATTAATATTGCACTGCAGTTATTTAAGCATTTATGTATGTTTATGTAAGTTTTTGTTTGCAGCATTATTATCGTTACTATTTAAACTTATCAAGGAAAATCATTAAGTCGTAAATTTTATTCATTAGTTGATTAATGTTTTACTACACAATTAGAATAAAACATGACAACACTAATAAGTAATGAATGAATGAATAAATACTTTATTTCGCTTTTAGTTTGCACACTGGCGAGAATTTTCTTTTCATTCATTTTCTTCCAGCTAAAGAGCGGTTATGTAGAAAAAATATTATTGTCGGTACCTAGTGCAATAGGAAGTTAAATTTAAAACAATAATGACCAAACTGAAAAATATAAAAATAGGTGAGTAATAAACTTTAAATACAAATATATAATAGTAGACTAAATAAATAAAGTAGAAATAAATATAAATACATACAAGAACATATGTACATATTTATATATGTAGAAATAAAAGTATATACACAAGTAATAAATGCAAATCTTAAAAAATTTGATCGCTCTGTCTCTTGTTTATCAAACAAATTTAATATCAGTGTAAATAGGTAATATAAAAATACAAACACAATATTTTAAACAAATATTGAAGATCTCATCTTGCAGGCAACCTATTTAAATGTCCAATAAAATCCAGTCGTACCAAAAAATAAATAAGCATCGAGTCTAGATTTTACAACCCATCGCTATACTTAGGTTAGATTCAAAAGAAAATGTGTACATAATATTTTCAGTGGAACCATAAGATATGATCTGTATAAGCTAGGGAGATAAAGTAAGCAACCGAGCGTGAAATTTTACAAGTGTCACCGCTAGAGGGCGCGGGCGGGCTCGTAGCAGACTGGGCGGCTTTTCATGTGGAACTCGCGCGGCGGCGCGGCGCGGCCTTACGTTGTACCCACCCTAACATTATGTTATGAGAGTCTGGACATGATATTACTTTTGATATTCACCCAACGATATTTTGGTAGGTAAAATATATTTCATAAAGTATGCATGAAAATGTATTGAAGATTATGGATCCTATCGGGTCCTTTCATATAGGAAATATTTTAGGCATTAACTTTTCATTTTGGTAGCTTAACTAATATAATACATTGTCATTTACCAATGATGCTAATTACCATGACTGAACAAGCTTAATCCTTTCCCTTCCACATTCAAATCTCCCGTCAATGAGCCGCGGACAGCGCCACGCGCGACCGCGCAACACAAGACTCACTCGCGCCCTCTAGCGTGAGAGAAACAATCAATCATCGACGGGAAGGCGGTTAAAAAATCTACCGAACAATAAATGGCCTCGCGAGTGCTCCGGTCAATTCAATAAAAAAGATAGAAAAATTAACAATATTAAGTGAAGAAAGTGAGTGCTCATTTAGTGACGGTGCATTCAATTCCGTAAGTCCAAAATACATACCAAACACCATTATCCTATCTTAAGCTGTAACAATGACACTGACAGTCTTACGGTGGTTTTCAATAATATCTAACCACTATTTTAAGGATCTATTACTAAGGAACACCCACAATAAGCATTTTGTAGTCCACATGAGCGAAGCCACGAGCACAGCTAGTTTAAAATAAATTATATCAATTATTCATAATACTTCATTATATACAATATAATTTTAGTAACATTTTCTTGTGGTATTAAAATACAGTGTGAACTCTTTATAACGAAACTCAAGGGACTGAGCATTTTTTGTCGTTATAGAGAGTTATCATTATATGGAGTTAAAAGCTAGACCGACCTCGGATGTTTCGGAGCTTCAAAGTCTTTTGTTACCTGATAACCTAACATAAACAATAATACGGATAATAAATATTTACTGTCTAAAAATATGAACACATTTCTTCGTAATAGAGAATGGCGTATCGCTATAAAGAGTGTTTCAATATGTGGGTTTTAACGCAAACCAACCAAGTTGGACTCACTTTAACGTTATAGGGAGTTTATCGTTATAAAGGATAACGTTATAAAGAGTTTACACTGTATATTGGTTTTCACCACACCATGTTCTACCGAGCCGAGTGTTGAATTATTTTAATTTTCATTATCTCCTCAACTACGAGTCCAAAAAACATGCTATAGGTAAAGGACAAACTTTTTTTTCATGAAGTTGTCTTAATGACGAAGAAGCTTTCGTTCGTAAGGATTAATATAGTATTCACTTTTTTAGTAATCACTTTTTAATTTTCAATAATTGTAGATTATATATAAATATAGGTATTATGGTATCGCAGACTTTTATATGTACTAAGGACCAATATTTTTGTAGAACACTGTATTTGCGTATCATTAACCATTACGTTAGCGCACGCGGATAAAGGAGTTCAGAAGCGCTTTGTCTTCCGGCTTACTTAAAAAAAAAAAAAAAAACAATATTTAAGGCTAGCTGAGACGCGTAGTTTAATTCTAGATACTTAGATTACTATAACTTATACTATTCCTCATGAATCTGGCTATCATATACAAAAATAATTTTTAGAATCAGACTGGTAGTTCCAGATATTAGCGTGATTAACAAACAAACAAAAAATCCAATAATCAAAATATTTTTAAACGTCTTTTCCTGAATTGAGTTTAGTTCCCGTCGCGAATTCTCCTTTAAGTCTTCTACGTACGTATTAAGTCGGCTGGAGTCATATCTGGCTCGATGGTATTTGTTGAGTTTTTGGTCAAAAATTCGTGCACAGTGATGGCCTTGTGCGAAGGCGCATTATCATTGTTCAAAATCAAAGAATTTTCTTTCCACAAATCTGTCCTTTTTTGTCGAATTTGCTCTCTTGAACGCAGCATAACGCTCAAATAATATATTTTATTTACTATTTGACCTTCCAGTATGAATTCCGAATGTACAACACCGCGATAGTAAAAAAAAACAGTCAACATGACTTTGACTTATTATCGACTTTGGCGTGGTTTTTTCGGTTTCGGTTCAGTTGGAAGGCGCCATTGTGAAGAAAAATAATTTGGAACCATAAACAAATCATCCATACCTTATACTTTTTTGAATGAATTTATCTACCTACATAATAAGTATGTATGTATATGTAGCTAAGTCAATTTTTATGGTTCTATTATAGTATATGTATTACGTTTTAGACTATGTAAGGGCCGACTTGAGAACTGATTACGACTAAGATGGAAAATATTAATATCGCTATAGAGGAATCTAAAATAAATACAATAGACCATAAAAGCATTTGTTTGCAGCCATTATTCTCCTGCTCATTTCCTTAGATATTTCGTTCCACCACATATTGTTTCAAGTGGAGTTTATTTAAATGTCGGTACAGGAGGATTCCGATATAGTTCAGTAGATTCCTAGACCGACTAGCCGTATGAAAGGAGGGAGTTTAATTGACGTTAAAACCGCAGTCTGCAGACAACTTCACAGTACTCTACTATCCACGGTACGGCTTAAGGTTGCTATTTTAAGCTTGGGATTAATTATATTGATTATATCACACAGATATATAATTTGGCGACTGAAAATGGATATAAACTTAGAGATTAATAATGCTGTTGGAAAGCACGAGCGACTAATCATTAATCTAAGGCTACCTAGTTAATACCTAAAATTAGTTATATTTTTTATCTCTACATTTTTCGTAAAATTGACACAAACAAAGAATAAATAGATATGTCAAAATTACAAAAAAGCGTGAAAAGCCTCATTAAAATGAGTTCTTATTATACTGTACTACTTGCTGTGCCCCGTGGTTTCAACCGCATATAATTACAAAGAAATTACTGATTGATGATTTATAATACTTCAATAAAGACTATATGTTTATCGGGCCGTCAGAATGTTCTCGCCGCTAACTACTATAGACATAGTAGACCGAGCCGAGTGTTGCTTTATTCTAATTTATTTATTTTGTTCTATTTATGCATTATCTCTCAAACTATGCGTCCAAATAACATGCTTTAAAAGACGAAGTTTATCTTCATTAAAAATTGTCTAAACTGTTAAGTGGAGAAGTTTTTTGTTTGTTTGTTTAACGCTAATCTCTGGAACTACCAGTCGGATTCGAAAAATTCTTTTTTATATGATAGCCAGACTCACGAGGAATAGTATAGGTTATATAACATTAGGCTACAGTTTCTAGCTAGCTTTAATTATTGAGTTTTGTTACGTAAGTCCGAAGTGGAAGCCCTCGCGAACTACATAACCGCGTGCGCTGGCGTAATTGATAATGATACGGAAATATAACGTTCTACAATTATATTGGTCCTTAGTATATCTAATAAAAGTCCGCTAAAGCATATGCCTATCTCATAAACATAAGCCACAATAAGGTATTTTGTGAAAAAGATTTGTTGAAAATTAAAAAGTGATTTATAAGCATTATATTTTTTTAAATGACATATTAATCCTTACGAACAAAAGTTACTTCATCATAAAGACAATTTTGTGAAGTTAAATTTTGCCTTTTAGAGTATGTCATTTGGACACATACTTTAGGAGATAATGAAAATTTCAAATAATTTGTAGTTGCGGGGAGAACAATTAATAGGGTATATGGGTGCGTTTGCGGCTCAGTGTTTGTCAGATAAAATTTACTCGGGTGCAACCGTGGAGCACAGCTAGTATATATATAGTAGGTATAAATATATAATATATATTTAATTACTAGAGATATAATTTGTTTAGTATAACGCAAATCACAAATTAACATGAAAGTCACCAAACTATAGGTAGTGCAAAAGTGAGGACAAATATTTTCTCTTTTATTATCCAATAATATATTGAATGTTGAATAAAATATCTTAAGGTTTCAAAAGAAAGGCACCGAAAATAATATTACAGTCACCCGGGTCATTCGAGCAAATAACTATTGTCAATAATAAATATTCCAGTAAACATTGATAACCACATACAATATTGTTGTTCAAATTTACTCAACAGCACAAAGAACATAACGTTATATAAATACGTGAACGTCTAAACAATCGCACAAACCAACAAACCGTCTTTGTGCGTTGTTTTCCCAATAACCACTTTATCAGTATTTTATTCGTTTTCTACCGAGGGTTCTTTTAAATAAAAATCGTGGGTGGTCCCCGACGCGGCGCGATGGCGGCTCGACTCACCCTGAATTCCGATTAGAAAAAGACAAAGAGCCCGATTGTAGAGCGTTGAAAGTGGAGAATCAATTAAAACGAACCATCGATTCTGTTACCGATAACGTCTGTCAGGAGGAAGTGAAAATGCCTGATAAGATTGTCTGCAGACCTCGGCAGGGTCGGACTCGGATATCACGGCTTTAATTAATTATTTGCAATGGTTTCTCGCATATAGCTTACCATATACTGATATTTTTTTATTATAAATTATATATATAAAATGTTGTTACTATGTTACAGTTAATTAGTTTTTATTAGGAGTCATTTTATACTCTCAAGGCTTGGGAGGATTTTTTTAAATCAATTAATGACGCAATATAAACTCATTCATACAAAGGCTAGTTATTTTTTCATGGAAATAAATACAACTTAGGAAACATCATAACCTTAAATATATATATTAATACCACTAGATATTATTTCAACTAAATGTACGTATATTATAATACATAAAATGATAGAGGTCTGCTTTGTAAAAGCATTACGCAAAAATTACTGGATAGATTTAGATAAAAAAAATTAAAGTTTTGGTAAGGATCCAGTGATCTATATATAAAAAAAAGTTATCACAAAATCTTCGTTTAATAAAAGTTGTAAGAAACTATGATTTATATAAGTACTACGCGTTCAGCCATTTGTTTTCATGCCGTGGAGAAGTGTGGGATTATAATATTAGTATAGATTAACGCGAATGAAGTCGCGGGTAGATGCTATTCCGATCACTAAATACACATACGCATGTTTCCCTCCTTCTTCCCAGGAGGAGGGGAACATGCATATGAGTATATGTTAGTTAGCTCGAATTCGTAGGAGCAGGGAATTAGCCAGATCGTGACCTATTCGCATTCGTGACGACCGCCCGTGCCGTGGTTCGGCCACTCTGGCACCCTCGTGCGAGTCATACAAAACTTTCGCGGCTGAGTACCCTCTGCGCTCGCCCCCAAGTTCGGTGAAGCTGTAAAAGCCGCAGCGGCTTCAGGGCTCTAAAGGCTAACAGTATTGTCAGATCTAAAAGGTAGTAAATAAAGAAAACTATTGCTACCTAGGATCAAACTATATATATGCTTTCGGTGGTGCAGAAATATGAACCATGGTCTCCAATGAGGTGAGAAGTAAAGATCTTAAATTACAATTTCCTATCAAGCTAGTAAATGTTAGTGATAATAAGGTCATGTAATGCAGGAACAGGAACCTGTCAACCAAATTCTGTATAAAAATGAAATCTTCAGAATATTCTATCACTTTACTTGATGCGTAACGTGATCTGTTATGAATCTATAATGTTCTTCAAAAATTCTAACTTAGCAGATTTTGCTTTTATATAAAAGTGTGTTTGCTTCTACAATAAAATCAGTCATTATGTATCTTGCCGAGTCAATACCAGGTGTATTTCGTGATCAATAAAAGTGTGTGTGTGAACATTGCCTTTTTTTTAAAAAAAAGGACCCACAGACTGTCGTCCTAACAAGTCGTAACCTTTATTGAAATTGATTACAGTAGTTAAGGACGTAGTTAAATTGGAATCAGATCAGTTCAAAATGATCTTTGCTATCGACATAGATAATATGTTATTTTTAAAGGTTTAACAGAAATTTTCAACTTTCTCTTCCTGGACTACTTACGGCGTCTATAAATTGTGAAGTAAGTTCATCCTATACGGGCCTTTTAAATAAATTTTTGATAAAGCGAGTGTAATATCGGCAATTGTTGATAAATTCTCATATTTATGCGATTGAAGTCAATTCATCAACTTTATTGTATTTATGTGGACAAAAGAGCATTATTACCTTAAGTTACCTTTATAAATTGGTAAACGATTTACAAAACTTGATATATTTTGTTATCTAGGTGCGATTATTATTTAGGAAATTATACAAAAGAAAAACCTTGCATGAAGTGAAATCTACGTAGAAAACTATTACTAATTCTTCTTTTTTCCCTTATCTCAATTATGTGAGTTTGGAAGAATACATTTTTCTGTTTCAGTCTTCTGTATCAACTATCATCACACGATACATATCATTCCTCACACAACCCATCCACTACATTCTTCGGTCTTTCTGTAATCTTATATCCGTCCACCTTCATACTTCTAATTATTTGCCTTCCATCTCTCCTTATGACATGCTCATAAAAAGCTATCTAATTATTACTCAAATTCTCTGTCTCTGGTATCAGAGAAAGTTCTTCAAACTTCTTCTGATATTATCATTCCTAATCTTATTCATTATAGTTAGACCACAAATTATCAATATTATGACATCTAGACATCTCTGACACATACAATCTTCTTTTATCCGTTCTTTTCGCTGCTCAGCATTCAGATCCATGAACCACGACATGTGATTGTAATTGAAACACATCTGATAAAAATATGTTCCCGAGACCTATCTCCATTACATCTATTCTACATTTTTCATCGTTAACCAATTAAACAGCATTTAAAGTTATATGGTAAACACTGGATGTAACCAACGAAATGGTTTATATTCAATTTTTATTCCGATGACTGGGCTATTTTCCGAACCGGTAGTGTATTTTAAATTTTATAAGTGCCTTCTTGGAGCCCAAATCAAATAAAAAACGTTTTGGTTTTGATTTGATTTTAATCATCAGTCTACAATTTTTCCTCGGTTTAATATTCTTGTAAAAGGATAATGTATGTATGTATGTAATGTATGTCATTCTGTATATCCTCCTATACAAAAACTACAAGTACCTACAAAGAAAATACAACTGCTGCAAAAAAATGCTGGTCAAAAAGTGTAGGAAATGGTAGAAGAAAGATAAATTTCACGCCAATACATGCTAGTAATTGCTTAAACAAAATTTTCTACGATAGCTTTAATTGCCATTAAACGTATTTACCCACGTTTGTTTTAACTACACCTTCGCTTACAAAAATCGTTTGTTACAAAAATATGTATGGCAAATGAGTTAGGAGACTCAAGTGTTTATCTTAGCTAGCTACTACTAAAGTTTAAAATTTGTCACGAAGCTCATATCGGTGTGGTCCGACAGTTGCGTTTGAAAGTCATATTTATGGTTTTGTCACGATGTTCGACTAAACTTAAATTCATTAAAGGATTGTGGAGTGTATTCATCGAGGCGGTGTCAAATAATTCCATAATTAATATACTATAACTGTCTACAGTTACAATAACTTTTATCAATTTCTTGTTGACGAGGCACGATAAGAAATAAAATTTTGTACTATTTAATATATTTATTTACAACGTTACAATCACATATTATGTACATTATAGGTACTTAAGAACCTATTTATGTATCTGTTATTTTTAATAAAAGACACAATAATTTATACATTAAATCTAATTAACAAATATTTAAACGTTACTCTGATATACTTATATACTAATAATAATATTTATTTATACCTTCTTTCGTGCATATCTTTTGATTATTTACATTTTAAATTTCGACATGCGTGAGAGAGCAAGCTTGAGATTTATAATATTTCTCTTACAAAGATAAATTAAATAATCTATAATTTTATAATAACGTATTGATTCCAAGGGAAAATATTTGATCCAACATTGATTTTTGATTTGACTAATTTGATTCCAACAGAAAATAAACTTGATCAAAACAATTGGCGACTTCAACTTCATACTTTTATTTGTGTTATTATATTAGAGACTAGATATATCTTAGAAAAAATTACGGTATAGGATAAGAATGAAAGTCAGAGATTTTTGATTGGTTGCGCATGACTAGTGTTTTCTTTTAAAATATTATAAACATAGTAACATATATAGAAATAAATATACGACTAAAATACTTAACATAAAAATGAATTAGTAATACAATTCAATTTGCTTGAGACGTAAACTTTACTTTTTCTAATAGCCGCATATTGTGTTATGTGAATTAGTAGTTGACCTGAGTTTTCAACGAAAACTGACGGTGAAAAATACTGGTTGACACGGACCTAGAAACTATTTTAAAATTTTAAAAATAAAATGTCTTTGGCACATTTGCTAAATTATACATAATTTCAATAAAACAATTATTAAGTATGTATTCTGTGACAAAATGTGATGTTTTTATTATATACAGTCTAAAAGGGTATAAAATATATGTAACTTATGTAAATGAGATTATAAAACAGCGCATAATTAAATTCTATGAATAATATTCATACAGCAGTATAGTCTCGGGGGAATAAAAATGTAGGAATTAAATTTGAATTTATACAATATTATGCTAATATTTTGAAATATTTATTATTTTTGGAACGAAGTTCCTTATCACACGATACGGACTTGGCGGATGGGGGCTAAGCGAAAAAAAGTGTGAGGTTTTTCCGTCACGACCTTTTCTATTGTAGACGGTTATCCATAGCGCGTATGCTAAGTTGCATTTATAACTCCAAAGTAAGTTAAAGAGGTAGATAAATAGTTAAAGGTGTATAGATACCCTTATATAATACCAAACCCAAATACTTTTGCATTTTCTAATAAGCAGATGAGCAAATAAAATAAAACTCAAAATGAATTTCATAAATATCAATGCTGTAATTTTGTATAATATGAAATTATTAAAAAGAGAACCTGTATTTCAAATTATACTAATATCAGACAGACAATAGGAAATAGACGAAGTAGAAACTGTTGAAAGCAAACGTATAACGTAGATTTAGGTAAATTTACATTGTCTCTTAAATTCTAGATACTTGTTTAATTTATCATCGAAAATTATAAATATAAATCTCACTCAATTTTTTTGTTATGGGATATGGAAGAAAAATTTTAAGTTGATATGTTTCATTTTATGTTATATAAATGTATAACTTAATATAATAGTATTAATCATTATAAAGTCTTTAGTTTTGAACTCAAGTAAACAATTAAATTGAACAATGTATTTCATTTAATTTATCAAATTAATTAATATTCCAACATTTGGTAGTACACGACATAATTATAATCAAACTATGAAATCCATTTGAATGAGTATAACAACTGCCCAAACGGATTGCTTCCAACAACGCAGACTTCTCGTCCCTAGAACAAACAAATCCAATTTTAGCAATAATATAGGATGAATTCTGAAAATAAAAGTTAATGTTCATGATATTGATTCAAAATACGAGAGTGAGGTAGTCGAAAGTACCAATAAAGACGCATAACCGTAATAAACGTGGAAGTACGAGTACTTGTGTGTTGTGAAAACATAAATATGCCAATAAATAGAAGGTAACGTGTTTGATTTCAAATTTTATGGTTTTTAAAGCGTATTTCACACAAGTCTTAATTTCGTATAAGATTTCTTAAAATACAATAAAAAAAAAGATAAAATACGTTATACAGGAAGTAAATAAATGAATATAATATTTTTATATTCTTAATTAATCTTCTCTACCTTATTGTAACTTAAGTTATTCAAAGCACTAAATGTACTACTTTTTTCTGTAGCCTACTTAATAGAAGAATATAAGATTATCCATAAAAATAATCTTCATTTTCCATCATTGTAATCAGTGATATGCGATAAAGATAAATTAAAAGCAAAATCTATATAAAAGTGAACCGGAATAAACTTTACAAATTACAGATTTATTTCAAAGACAAAATATAACTAAAAATCTATTATAGGCAACTCACGAGGGAAAGTGTGAACATTTTGGTAATACAACCACAAAAAGCACTGAAGCATGATGAGGTAAACGGCAAGTTATCGTTGCCGCCCCATTACGCTCTTGACTCCCTTAAAGTTGAACGTAGTGTATACTTATGTAAGTAGCCATCATTGTGACATCATAAAAATTCAAACATGTCAATCAATGAAACTATAGTACATTATTGCATAGGCCGTGAATTAGGCAATTGCAGGTCAAGTATGAGACAGGCAATTGTCATTTCCGCCGAGGCATATATAGTGCTTTTCTTAAACATGCATGGAAATATGTATTGTCATTATTTTCGAAAAAAAAAACACGCGAAGTATCGAATTTAATCGAATCAAATGAATTTTAGCAGCGTTTTTTGAATTTGGAACATTACAACGCTCCAACAATGTTGTATGAAACGGCGTGCTGGGATTATTAAATACTCTTTGATTGGATCTCTTTTATCATTTTAGGCATGTCGGTAAATTCAATACTTCGCGTGTTCTTTTTTCGAAAGTAATGACAATATTTCCATGCATGTTTGAGAAATCTAGTTTGGAGTTTAATTATAATTTAACCGTTAGGGTAAAGGTAAACTTGTAGTGTACAAGTATTTATTACTACCGTTTAATGTGTATAGTGTAAGCACAAGAAAAACTCTTGTAGGTATTTCATTCGAATTCTAGTCTACGATAAGTGTTTAACAGCTTCCAGTTTCCACAGAGCTTTGCGAACAACACGGGGATTTGTTTTATGTACATTGACGATGTGTCTGTATTTGTAAGTAATTTTACAAAATGCGTACAAAATCGGTGAGTTTCTTTTTAAGATCTTCGTATTGATTCTGTATGCTTCATATTAACTTTATTTTATTTTAAGTATTATATATTGGGAATATTATTAGTATAATTATTTAAAAAGGAAACTTTGAAAATGTTATTACTTTTTGGTGACATGAATTTTCTCACCGGGCTTACCGTGTCATCATTTTGGGTCACACCTTCAGCTGAGATTGAGACCATAATGCTAAAAATATCTATAAATAATAGAAACCCTGACAAAATATCTTAAATTCATAAAACACATAATATGCGATAAGATGAATGAAATGATTAAATTTCATAAATACTTATACTACATTCTTACTAAAATATATTATGAATCTGCCATATTAATATAATATCATTATATCTGTTTCTGTCCCACTCCTGGGCAAAGGCCTCTTTCCAAGGGAAAGGAAGGGTTTAATCACCACGCCAGTCCACGATGTATTGGCGATTTCAAAAACCGATAAATCTATAGATCTGTACCTATCATCTTCATTAATAATTACATTCAAATTAGTACACGCAAATTTAGAATAATTCGTTGATCATGCCCGGGCTTGAACCTGTGGACATCTGAATGATATTCTACTGGTACGAAACCATTTGGCCATCATGACATATCTTTTTTAATCTATAGCAAATGAAATTAAAATGCTTAGTCATTATCCTTTTTGATTTTCCAAAAACATGTAAGTGTTGATTCTTTCCAAACCATACTTCATTCTTTTACCATTATTTCTAAGATAACCTTTTAGAATATTGACTTTATCATCAAGTAGTAATATATTCCACCCAATTGAAAGAGACTCATAGCTTCCATCACAATCTACTTGAAAATAAAGATATTCAACGTTCATATTCCCTTATATTTATTCAAACGTTTTGCGTCTCTATTTGATATGATATTATACGCGTTCCTCAAATACTTTTTCCACCGAGGCGAAGAGCTGCAAGAATTGATTGTACGCGGTCTGCCTTGAATATTTATTAGGGTTAAGTGTGTATGCGAACTCTTTGAATGTTTAATCTGTATTTGAAGGTGGAGCTGGTTTAGACCGCAACTGAAGAACAGTGGAGTGAGACGTGCGGTAGATTTAGTGGATCCTTTTGCTGTGCGGTGATATAAATAGTTGTTTGCTGTTGTTCTGTTATTTATAGTATGTGATTTCATGGAAACATTTTTCGAGTTTTCAAAATATGCTCTATCATTATTAGTTAGAAATGGAAAATTACACGATATCTGTTAAAATTATTCAAAGAGGCAACAATTTTTACTAAAGCTGTCTTAGAATTTAAAATAGTACCTATTAATAGAATAGTGTACTATTTTTAATACATCATAATCTACTAATTTCTGAAGTATTCTTCATTTATGAATTCATCGCCATTAAGTTATATTATACGATAGCGTCTAAATAAATTTATTATTAGTTTAATATTGTTTTTCAGTGTTTCGGGTACAAATAATATTAAATTCACAAACAAACATTTTCTAGGGTATTCTTTAGTAGTAAAAGCCAAGATGGAAACAATTTTCACATCAAATTCGTTACGAATACCGTTCTATCCATTTGTCACGACCTGTCGAGCCACATTTCTTTTTCAACATCCGAGTGGAATGAAAATATTTTGTTTATAACGAAGTTCCATCTACTTGCATTACTAAAGTATTTTGTTACTAGTTGATCCGTAATTTGTCAATTTACTCATTTATAAATTTAATAAATTAAATCTCACTTCATGATTACTATGAAATGAAAATCGAATAATATTTCTTTATTTATAACTGTATTTTGTAACTAAGTTATAAAAACCTTCCTCGTAAGGAGAATTTAATATTTTAAACTAGCAAACCCGTCCACGCGTTGCTGTACCGTTTTCGATTTCATGGGGAATATTGATCCGATTGCTACTAAACTGAACATGATTATTTGAAAACTCCATTAAAATCGCTCCAGCCGTTCAGCCGTTTTGGAATCCATAAGTAAAATACGCACAAGCATCGATTGTTATTTATAAGAAGAAGAATCGAAAAAAAAAAACAAGTTGTAGCCAAGTTGAAATTCATTTAAAAAAACATCCAGGTTTAGGAAATTCATATGAAATACTACAAAAATAACATGTTTAATGCAATGAGTAGCTGTACTCATCACGTTGATTACCAAAAACATACGAAAAGACTCGATAAATAATGATATTAGTATCTTAGAATCTTAGAAAAAATCTTACTACTATATCTATATGAATTATACACAAACATTAGAAGAAACAATGTCTTATATTATAACAACAAAAAGCCTTCCCGAATATTCTCCAAAATATAAAAGCTGCAGCAAAAAGAACTCCAAGGCTCATTCATACAATTGCCACATCTGAGTCGTAACGTATTCCGCTCAACCCATTCGCCGCTACTTCTCAAGGCGCATTTATTTTTTACCAAGGCATCGAGCTAAGGAGACAGTTTTAATAATGCAGTATAACGTTACAAAGAGTACAAAAGGTAAGCCGCTGTGGTACGAAACTTGCTTTGTTCCATCTTATATTAAAGGCTTTACGTATTAAAGTTTGCTTCTCTGATGGATGTAATTCGGTTAAGTAGCATAGTAAATATTGCTAACGGTTCTACTTTTATCAAAAGTTTTACTTTGATGTTAAGAGTAATTCCTTTATTAATGAAACTAGAAAATATTTTTATAATGAATGTCGGTTGATACCTTTTTGTCTGCCTTTACAACATTACTCTCTTGTTATATCCCCGTTTTTAATTTAAAACACAGGTTAAGATCATCTGCCAAATTGTATATACTGTGTTTCTACAGAAATCATTTTAAGGTCGCTTGGGTGTCGTTATTCAAATCCATGATAATTATTTTAACAATGAACTTAAAAATGTATAATTTACTAAAAAATCATGAAGTGATAAAAATCATTGTAAAGCATAAGTAAAATGCAACACTGATAACACAAGAGGAACAAGAATAAAAACGTGACCCGTTCACAGTCATGCTGTTAAGGTTCACACGCAAACTTGCTGCATTTTTATTGCGGTCCGAGTGCTATAAAACTAGTCGACTTCTGCTTTATAAAATTCAAGTGAACCGATAAAACTTCTGTTTTGCAGAAAATAAAGTTTGATTTTATTTTATTGAAATTACAAAATTTTAATATTCATGGTTTTCAACATAGTTCGAATAAAATGTAATAAGATATTAATTGACGACAACATGCGTATTCCGTGTCTCTTTGTGTTATAGTTTGTATGTCAAGCATGCATAACCATAATGATATTGATATGTAAACCCTGTACAAAACATGACTAACTACAAAATTGGGTTAAGAATGATCTAGCCGCGCCTGCACAAGTTCCAATACGATGATGTAACTAAGAGAAGTTTTATTAGCACTAGCGATCGCCCTAACCTCGAAATTCGACCAGCGACTTTTTGATCATAGACTATTTTCTGTTTGACATTTTCAGTATTCATAAACAATGAGTATTATCTACATCACTTGCTGTCACTTTTCTTTGAATGACAATGTCAATATTTTGGAGGGTCTAAGCTTAAATTTAAACTTAAATTTAAGTCTAAGTGTAAAATTTTAGCTTTCTCCACTTGTTTGAGCCAATTATTTCAATTAGTTCATTTTCTTGATTATATGGTCAGAATGAAATCAGACACACTGACTTCTTCTGATCTGTTGTCCTTCCTAATTCCAATTGGCTGACGACGCTGTAGCGTCATATGACGTCACTGTTGGAGAGATACCGCCGCCACCCTTACCAACATTAAGATCGAATCGCTCAAGTGGGTGTGACGACATTATTACGTCGCAATACGTTGACCGATCGTCTCGCGGTGGTATGACCGCGCCGCTCCGTGTGTGCATTTTGTATTAAAAACATACCATCTGTTAACGTGGTGAAGAACATTTAGCGAGGTGGAATACGCTTGTGTGCAGCGTTGGGACCTGACGTATATAAGCTCCAGACTGGATTGGGAGAGGAAGCAGTTTCGGAAGTTCAAGGTTAGTGGATGATATTCCTTCCCATATATTCAATTGAATGTAACAATTGAAATAGTTGTCTGTCGTTCATTGCTCACTGAGCTATATTATCGAAGGCCGCACCAGACTAGGAGGCTGGCAACTTAATTTAAAACCGCCACTCCATGTGGTATGTGAGGGTATAGTAGGGAAGACCGCATAATTAACTTCTCGCACATACACCACTCCTTCCCCATATAAACTTTAACCAGAAAGCTTTTGCTTCACGTATTAATGGGTATAAATATATAGAAGATTATTCTTTTGAGAAATAATGAATACTGAAATGCGCATCTGATGAGTGATGAGTGTATTGGTGAGCAGAGATGTAAGTCATCAGAATGAGTGAAGTAAATGTTCTTCGTTCTATTTTTCAACGTAGCACGATAAAGTGACGACTCTCTACCTGATAAAAAGCAAAGTGTAATTTTATAAGACCGGGAACTACAGAGATATTTATAATCCATCACCACTCGTGACTATTATAACGGCCTTCTGAAATGTATTCACGCTATGTTTGAAGAACCCCATGTTGAAGGAAGTAGAGAACACACTAGTCAGAAGACAGTTCCACAGCTTCACAGCATGGCAAAGATATGACATAGAGAACTTATTGGACGTGTCCAGATACAGGTTACCCTAAAGCTGTGGCACCGGAGCCCAGCGCGAGTGGTTCTGTTATGAAAAGGAGATGAGGGAATGTGCTAAGATTACATAAAAGCGATAATTTTTCAAATAGCCTATTGCATTTAAATAGGTAATTATGGTGGTATGAAATGGAAGATTACCTGAGACGTGGTGCGGGTGAGGCGGGCGGTAGACGTGATGCGCGGCGTCACGGTCTGGAGCACGATCAAGCTGTGCACGCACGACGCTCGGCCGCTCGGTCCCAGCCGGCTCGGCGCGAGGGACCGACCGGCTCGCGTTTACCCTCCGCGTACCTGCAACACGTCTCGGTTCAAACCAGAGATTCAAATTCCCGAAAACTTTCAAATCATTCTGGGAATATTAATTTATTTCCATTACTTTAGAAAACTTTAAAAACTGTCCTAAAAGTATTGGGGACATTGAGAATATTTCCTGGAATTTTCATCTCTAGACTTAATGAATTCTAATGGAGTGTTCGTAAATTATACGATAACTAAAGTTATGATAATTAATTAATATGTAGCTGACGTATCGTAGACTGAATAAAGTTATGCGTTAAATTTTTTCTAATTTAGTTTAGTTAAAACGTTAATGTTATTTAACAATATAATGATGCAGTGTGATTTCTTTATGATTAGTAAATAATGTTACGCGTGTAAATTATTTAATGGAATTCTAAGAACATTATTCTATTTAATGTTCAAATTTGTTACTAAAACTATGAAAGCATGAATTTGTTCGAAGCATGGTTATCCCAATACTACGAAAATTTCTTCTTTTACAAAGAGAATTACAGATAATGCATTTAATTTTATCAAATAAGCAGTAGAGAGATTTGATTATTCGTCAAGGTTCAAACACATAAGTTTAATCAGAACTAGCAGAATCAGCAATGTTATTTCTATACCAGAGAATCAGTTGGGAGATTTTGTAATTGTACTTACTAAATAAGTTGTTAGATCAATTTATTTACGAATAAACAAAATGGTCGCACGTTGTAATGCGAAATTGCATAATGAACATTATCCAATGCATAAATAACAATGACGAAATTAACTTTACAATCGCGAAATGCGTGATTAAAATCATAATTTATTTTCATTATAAACGCCTGCATGACAGGCTCATTTTGTGAAATGAGTTTAGTGAGTGTCTGTAAATAAATTAATATTTTGTCTGAACAGGAATTGTATTTTACTGGTATAATTTTAAAAATGTTGGAAAAAAAGGATTTTCGTATAACTTTCTACTGTCCAAATATTAATTGTTGTTTTCATCACCATCAAGTTTTTTTACAATTTATAATCGTTGGCTTCTACATATAATACATTACAAGAAACTAATGGGATACAACTAATATTAATGATGGAAGTGTATTAAACTTACTTTCTTTGTTGGCGTTACTCTTCATCTCCGTCGCTTTCGGTGATATAGATGGCATCGGGATTTCTACGAATCAGTTTTATTTTTATCGCTTACATAAAGATCAGAATAAAGAAAGTATTTACAATTCATACTGAAGTTGAAAGAAAAATGAGCCATATTGATTTTTTAAAAAAGGAGCTTTTTGTAAAAATGTCTTTATATTTTAAACGAATTTAATAAAATTCAGTCGTAAGCTGTTACTTTAACGTTATTTTACATTTTCTAACTAATTCATAGCTAGAAAACCTCAACAATTTTATTTAGTTGTAAGTAATAAGATAGATACTAGAAAGCGAGTGGCTTGAATAAAACTTACCGTAAAGTCGAATAGAGCCCTCTGTTTCCCCGAGAGAGTTTTTAGAGATGCATCGGTAGTTGCCAAAGTCGCCGATTTGAAGACTGCGTACAGTCAGTTTCATGTGCGCTCTGTCATAAATTTATTTCAATGGTTTAATTTACAATGATGATATAGATTTCATATTACCCTAAGCAATTTTATTCCTTTTTGAAGTGAAAAGTTCTTCAGCATCGTTGATGATATGGTAAAATGGTACAAAAGAGGTTTGTTGCCACGCAATAATGAATTTTATTAACTCACCAAAAAGGCACGAAACAAAAACTTTTTATACAACATTTATGACATTCTGTTAATAATAAATATTGTGTTAGGTTACTATGGATATTTCAAATGTGCATTTTAATTGAAAAAGATATTGTGAATATTGATTGTGAGTACTTGTATGTAGGTACATTTTCATAAACTTTAAATTAGTGAGTATTTCATCATTTTCTGAATTAAAAAATCATAGTTATGAAGGTTTCACTTCTACCACGTTTGAATAGCACGCATATTTTTTTAAATTTTGTATCTTGTTATAAGTACATACATATATCATATCAGAAAGTTAAACCTTCATATCGTGAATAGATGATGAAGTTGTATCAATGAATGTGGTAATAATGATGTTTTCAGTCTCGTCTGGACGGACGCTTTTCCAACGCGTGATGATAAAACTTTCTGATAGAACAAATGGTATATATTCACTTCTTATCGTTTGTTCAAAGCTGAACGTCTGGCGATTGATTCTTAGTAGCATTGAGCACACTGCGAAATTTATGCAGATATTGGTCTGGGATTACTATCGCGAAATTAATTTACTTAGAAACTGAGCTTATGATATTTTACAATAATATATAATAAACTATAGTCGATTTTAATTCTTTGAAGATATTGATTTTGAAAGCTTTGAAAAAATTCTGCTGACAAAAAACTGAGCTAAGCAACATTATAGAAACTACCTACTAGATGTATAAATTGGAATTGATAAATTATGAAAAAATTAAATAATTTGTATGTATTGAGCTTTATAGGCTAACTGTGTAGCGGAAAAGTGCAGATAACTTCGAGCGCCTAGAAAGTTCGGGAATGCAGAAGATTAGAGCAATTGGATATAGGATCAGTAAAATACGAAAGCGGTGTGACCAGTTTTAGCATGATTCATTTATTTTGTTTTTTTTTTTTTCTGTTGTGAATTAAAACTGATAGGTTTATTTATTATCTTTAATAAACGTTATTAAGGTAACCCGTAATTTCCTTTGAAATTGTCGTTGGTACAATTCAATAAGTCAATATCTATATAACAAATTACCTTATTTAATTACAAAGCAACAGAAATCTTGTGAAAGTAATAAATGCTTATTCAGTTAATCTATTAATAACAAACCCTACGATCGGCAGTTCACAATAATTCGGTTTCATCAATTACGACGCTTCACCGATTGTGAGTAATCGCGTGAAACCGAGAGGGAGCGTCTCGTCTCGCGTATGAGAGCAACAGTGTGATAATATTTATTTACGTTAATATTTAAATACTATCTAAAGGCACTGGTATGATTCTAAACACCTATCCAAATTGTGTGGTTCTTGTTATGCGTTAAGTTGTTTAACTATAAAATTAATTTAAATGTTGCAATAATTTAAAATGCAATGGTTGACCTAGCTATTTATTAGCTTTTAATTTCTACCAGAATATAAAGATTGCCTTAAAGTTCAAAATGTTTAAAATAAAATAATGGCGAAGATTTTCTAGTCGATCTAGTTATAGTAATATTAGTTTTACTGGGTATAATTTTATGTTATCAAATACATAGGTCAAATCATTTTATCTAGAGTAATTTTAGTATCTTTAATGTAATTATTAGAAGCGAATTCACTTTTTTGACATGTCTACTATAAATTTTATAATTCTCAAATTCTTAGCACACAATTCAATTTGTTTTCTGCCAATTTTTTATTTCTTAAATCTCTAATAATTATAATATCTATAAAATCAATTTCATGGTTTGTCTACTATACATCAAAAAAGAATTCCTTTTTAACATTACATTAAAGATATTTAAAATAATTTGCTTTTCGTTATGAATAATAAAGGTACTTAGTCAAGATTTTGTATATTAAAATTAACCTTCGGTAGACTATGGAGGACTGTAGACCACCTTACCGTAGATATCTATATAGCACTATCGATGAACCGGCCTATCTCAGATTTCCCCTCTTGGGATCAAATAATGTTTAACGTTGTTCTTTTAAGAACAAACACAATATTGCATTTAGTATAATATTCACCGAGATATTTTTTAATTTACTATTCTAATTTCGATTCATCTTTGTAAAATAACCGTGAAACTAATAAGGACAATCAGAATCCAAAAACGTTTTGGTTTTTAGTTTACTTGATTTAATTATTTTAACAATAGAAAATTCGTTCTAGATAATGATTTAATATTAATATAGTAATATACTTTAAATATTAGGTCCTTACATAATATGAAATTGGCGTTTTGTTGAACTGGCTACTTTGATCTCAAATATCTGGCGTTTGGTCAGGAATTCCAAATTGAAATTTAGGCTAATGTATTGGTGTTTTAATTTTAGTGATTCATTCGTTTCCATTTGATTTTTCTTTGACATCGTTCTTTTCACACAATGGAAAACTTTAAATATCGCGTTATTTACGAATATGAGTTCCACCATGGCATCAGCGCTCCAGGAATAGCTCGAGGGATTTATTATGTGTATGGGAAGCTACTGTAAAAGAAAGCATGGTATATTTTTGGTTCCAACGTTATCATTCTAGAAATTTTGACTTACGAAACAAACCCTCGTGGACGGCCGGAGATCCTAGTTGATAATGAAGAATTACAGGTGATCGTGGAAGTGGATCCATCGCAAACTGCGTTAGAGTTAGCGGCATGGCTTCGGCGTGCGTAATAAAATAATTTTAATTCATTTGAACCATATTGGTAAAGTGAAAAACCCCAGAAATGGGTAGGGCATTAATTGACTGAAGCACACCAACAAGCACACATTGAGTGCTGCGTTACATAACTTAACCGTCAAAATAACGAAAGAATTTTGAATCGTATTGTTACTTGTGACGAAAAATGGATCTTTTACGACAATCGGAAATGCTCATCACAGTGGTTGTACCCAAGAGAACCGGCCAAATTCTGTCCCATGCGAAAGTTGACTCAGAAAAAGGTACTGGTGAGTGTTTGGTGGACCATTGCTAGTGTCATACACTACAGCTTCCTAAGATCTGCCCAGAGGATAACGGAAGATCTGTATTGTCAATAATTGCAAACCATGATGGAAAAGCTAGCTGTTAAACAACCGCTAGCCCACTGCTGCTTCAGGACAACCCTAGGTCCCATACTTCACGACAGACGGTCGCTAAATTAGAGAAACTACGGTTGGAACGTTTCTGACATCCACCATACTCCTCGAACCTTGCTCCGATAGATTACCAATTTTTTTGGAATTTGCAAAAATTCAATTCAGATGAGGCTGCTCAAACCGTCTTCAAAGATGTTATTGATTTTCGCTCCTACAATTTTTTTATCGATGGAATCATTGAACTCCCTATAAAATGGCGAAAGTGCATAGATAATAATGGTACATACTTCGATTGATTAAATATATAATTTCATAATATTTTTTTTCGTTTTACTTTTTCCATAAAAAAACGCTAATTTCATTTTAAGGACCTATTAATAATAAAGGATATTTGAATAGTAATGGAATGGTAAAATGATAATAATAAATAAATAAATGATGAATAGTAAAGTATGGCAAAACAGCTGTTTTTACCCGATTACAAAGTGTTACAAGACACAACATTAATTACACAATCTCCACGTAGATTTTCAAAGTGACCATTAGTATCTACACTTAGCCAAGTATTTAATATTCTCGGGCCATTACTTCTCATATCTTTCGCTACATCGAGCGGGAGCTTTTTACGAATGGTCGACGATCGTAGCTGCCGTACATAGACTACCTTGTACAATAGGCAAAGATATTTATAGCACAATGTGGTTTTCCCTTGAGCTTTAAACGACATTTATATGAATGTAAAATTTATACTCTTGGATTTATTTTTAACAAGCTCTTGCCCACGACTTCAAATACTTAAAAATGCTTTTAATGTTTTGCAGGAACTACATTTCTTATACGGATTAATTATTAACTTTGTTGGTCTTTTATTTTCTTGAATTATATTTATTATTACTTCTTTGTCACTACAGAAAAACCTAGCCTAGATTCTGCCAGGGGGTAAGTTCTGAAAACTACATTTAAATCATTGAAAACTATATGAACATTACTAATTTGTTGAAAAGATTCGTTTGCCATCTATAAGTACGTTGAAGGTATAATGTCAGCAATTTTAACGCAAATGCTAAATATTATTATTATGCAAACCATGAACGAAGAACTAGCTGCTAAACAACCGAGATTAGTCAATCGCTCTAGGCCACTGCTGCCTAACGATAAGCAAGACCACACACTACACAACAAACAACCACTAAGTTAGATGAGCTACAATTGGAATGTCTGCGACATCTACCGTACTCCCCGGACCTTGTTCCAACAGATCAGATTAGCTTTTTTTTCAGAATTTGGACAACTTCTTACAAGGAAAAAAATTCAACTCCGATGCGGCAGTCCAAACCGCCTTCAAAGAGTTTATTGATTCTCGCCCCCATTGTTTTTAGTAAAGGGATCAATGACCTACCTATGAGATGGCAAAAGGGCATAGATAACAACGGTCCATTAATGAAACATATTTTACAAAAAAAAAAAATGACTTTGAATTACTCCTCCCGTACAAAATGCCAATTTCATATATAAGGACCTAATATTAAGTTGTATAATTTTGATTTTGTTATTCGATGCGTGGTTATCACTCAGGTATTGTTCGGCCATATCGGCGACCCGTTCTATGATCAATCCACTACAACTTAAGTCTAACAATTCCGAAAGCTATGTCGGTGACTTGGTTCTACGACAGAGCTCCGCGTTTCTGAAACGACCAGGCAGAAAAACTCCGAGCATAGCCCTCTTTACTGCCCCATGAGTATTTGAGTTTTGTATCATTGCTCAGTACCATAAGGCATATCATCACTGGCAACACAGACAGATATAAGAATCGGAACAAAAAACTACGGTATCTCAAACAAGAAGATGTTACGTAGCTTTCCGAAAGTTACCAAGCCGGATTGGTTCAACGATTCATCTCTTTCTCGAAATTGGTCTTACTCAACTGGACAGTTAGACATACAAAGATTGTTTTAAAAGAAAAAATATGGTAACCTAAAATTTCATGTGTGTATCAAAAGTTACTTATTATTATCTTCAGTTTTTTTTTTAAATAGTTTAATGTAACTTAATTACTATTTCATTTAAAAATAAGTCAATGTAAAATAATCAAATCAAAAAATGTAGGTGAAGATGTATGTAGATTCTTACCGGTAAGAATTCTCCTCAGTATTAATTGCATACTTTTTAGTTGGCAACACCATCACGTTGTCGTAAACCCAATAAGAGATGGCCCGCGGGTGCGCCTCCGTGTGACAGTCGACTGTAACGTCGGTCCCAGCTGGAGCACCGACCAGTTGATTTGGGACCCAAATCATTGGGGAAACTGCAAATAATAGTTATTGTTATTTTAAAATTATATTATTTGAAGAACTCGTAAAGAAAATTACTGAACGTAATAAAAGATCTTTTCTCTTTTGACGATATAATGCTAATTAAAGCAAATAAGTTACTTTAAGAATAAAAAGCGTTGTGTTAGTCGTAAAGTAGCAACGGTGATTTGTGTAGAATTTAGTTAATAACAACTGCATATTATATGTATAACAATGTATATATTTATCCCTATCTATAAACAGTATCCCTGCAATAGTAACAGACGTTGTAAAAAAAAAATGTGACAACATATTTTTCAAAATCCCTTTCTATCTACGACCGTAAATAGCTCGAGATCAACAAATTCAGTAAAAAGATCACCAAACTAAAGTCAAATAAATCTTGAAAGGATTTTCATGCTGCGAAAACCGTCGCATCTAAAGCGTATTTATTTTCAGAAAATAAAATTCAAAGGCAAAGATAAATATAATAAGATGAAAATGATTTCACTGGCGATGGAAAATGAATGTAAATTCTGATTAGTTTAGAAGGACGGTGACCTTACATAATAATTGTATGAGCTAGTTTAGTAAATATTTTGGATTTATTTGATATAATTATATTAGAACAAATATTATTTCAATTACATTAGCAATATGTATTATTTGAATTATATATATGCAAATTTTAAGATTGAATAATGCAAAATCATCTGAAATATTTTGAATAAAATCTAATCTAAATCTTTGAGTTAGATTTAATCAGTTTTTGTATGAATACGATGAAACATTTAAAAGGAGCTTAATTGTGTAAATTAGTCACAGGGAACATGTAACTACTGTCATAAAAGTTCGTTTGAATTCCAGTTCAGTCGTTTACATCAGTCCGACAGCGAATTCCATTTCTATTCATTTTACAATTTCACATTCGTCAAAGAAGATTACTTGGTTACTTTTGTTTAAAAAAAATTATTAGTGTTCCGCATAAATAATAAAAAAAACTGGTAATGGTGAATCAATTCGGGAGCTTAAATAGCTTACCCTGAGTAAACCATAAGAGATATAGCAAATTAATGTACAAAACAATTGTAGACATTACAAAGACCTACGAAAAAGTCTGGGAGAGTATACGTCTATCTTCTCAGGAACACCCACAAGAAGTATTTTTGTCTTTTAAATAGCTGGCAGCAGGGAAGCAAGATTCGCGCGAGCATTCTGTAGTCCACGTGAGCGAAGCCACGGGCACAGCTAGTTATTGAATAAAGCGGATGAGCACACCAAATTAAATATACATATTGTGATTTGATTATTTGTATAATATGTGGTCTGATATGTTTAAATTAACTAAAGTAAATCGTTTGACAGACATCGCATTAAATTAGATAATGTCAAGTTAAATTAAAGCTAGTTTTTGTCTCAGTAGAATATAACAAACATTTTATTATTTAGTTTATTTGCTTAACATTGTTCAAAGGTGGATTAAAAACGAAAATTGTCGTGAATTAAAATCAAATTTTACTTAAGGTAAAAACTTAATTATTTTTTCTGTGTGATATGATAATAGACAATAGTGTGGTATATAAGTCATTGTAAAAAAGGTTTTTCAAGATCAATTGTATATTTTAAAACCACGATAAAATTAGTAGAAAAAAATATATTGAATTTCCAACAAATTATATTTATAGAGGCTGTAAGAAGAACATTTAATAAATAATGGAACTTAACCATAAAATTAGAGATAAAATCATATTTATACCGAACAGAATTAATCGAAATATATAGGACTCATGAGATTACAATTTTATTTATTTTACATAGAAAATATATTCTTCAACTTAATATAATAATTTAGTAATATTTACCACTTTTTAACAATATATTCTTGTATTAAAAGAGTAAAAGGTCGAAATCTGTACATTAAAATATTTGAAAAAAACTTACTGTAGAATCACGGACAGAATACATTTCGACAGTTTTTGAAATTTTTGTCTGTCTATCTGTGCGTTTGTACGCCAATCACGCAGAAGCTACAAGACCGAGTTTGATAATATTTGGAATATTAATAGTTTATAGTCTGGACGTACAGTTAAGATAAATTTGTTCTCATGTGGACATATTTCTATAGTGTATAAATTGCATGTAAGTTATGTATAAATAAAAAGGAACGTATCTATATGAAATAATGCAATATTTTTAAATATATAGTGAAATGATAGAAAATTGATCAATATTACTTTATTTGTGGCGTGCATACTTTTGAAGTATGAACTTTTTATTGAACTTGACAAAATATTTTTAAGATAAAACATGTTATGTCAAATAATAATTAATAAGATAAACTGTTTTATATATATATATATATAAAACAAATAAAATTGCAAATCTTTTATATATATATTTATATATAATAGATTTGCAATTTTGATATGGGGCGAATCGCTCTTATATAATTATTAAATTTTCAATATGTAGTTAATATAATATACGAAAATATATATATTTCCCAGAAATATTCATAGATGGCGCTATACGGATAAGTTAAATAGATAATGTTCTGAGAAATTACAAAAAAGAACGTTCATAAACTATCCATTACAAAATAATTTTGTTTAATTTTATAACCGACTCAAAAAAAGGGGGGGTTATCAATTTGAATGGATGTTCAGCCATAACTTCTTTGTTTATGAAAGGACTTTGGATGTTTTTTTTCTTTGGAAAGGAGATACCTCAAGGGGTGATTTCATTTTAATTTCATTGTGATGGGGCCTTCAATTTCAAAGACGCAACCAGGGAACTCCTCAAAACCATTGAATTTATTATTCTTTTTTGTAAAAAATTGTATTGTTGTTTTTCTGCTTTCGATATTTTTTAATAAACAGACATATTAAAATGCGTCATTATTCACTGATTGTTCACAGTTAATATTCATAAACTTTTATTTTCTTTCTAAATTTTAAAAGCCTATGATAATGATGATCTTCGATGGGCTTTTGATTCACTGCATTACGATTTATATTTATATTAATTTTTTTTTATACTAGCTCGGAAAAATGACTGTACAGCTCTAGATGATAATTATGTACGGTACAGTCGCAAAAAACGGCGACCGTTGGTGACATAAATTTCATCAACAGTCACGCTGGCTTTGCCATTTGGGTAAAAAGCCTGGTAGAGAGTGAAAAGCATTTTCTCAGTATTTTATTGCTCTAAAACGCGTGAGAAGAAGAAGAGTGAACGGAAACAGGAGAATATCGTCGGGTGAGACTCGCTACTGAACGAGATACTATGAAAAATGACGCATCCCAGAAACCTGTAGGAAATGACGTATTAGGCTTAATACACAGCGAAGACGCTTGTCAGAATATCGTTTGATCGAAGTTAGTGAAGAGCGTGAGGCACGACTGACTGCTACCCTTGAGTAACACGCTGCTTCTCAAGAACCAGGTACATTCACAAAATCACCGATGTAGAATTTTAGTACACCTGCATAGTTATCTGCTTTTTTGTTAATTGTTGTTTTTCATTAATGAAATACCACGTGAACGAAATATTGTAAGGTATTACCTGTTCATGTTCGCGCTTAAGAATTTGTTATTAATAGAAAAATTTGAGAATTCCGATATACAAATTCCAGTTAGATGTGAAGTTAAACAACAAGCATTAACACAATCATTAAAAATACCACGTAAAAATAACTTCTATGGCAGGCGTACAATATATTTCACAATACCTAACACTATAAATAAAATATCAGTGGACGTTAGAGATTCAATAAATAGTAAAAACATTAAATATAAATTATTATGTATAAAATTATACATCGAGTCAATTGTATAACTATATAAAATTATAATAAACTTTTAACTGAACGTTTGATTTAGTACTATACATATGTATAATACAAAAAGCAACACGTTGAATAAAACCTCAGGCCATGGCACACTAAGACAAACCCTAGAGGTTTATAGGATGCCTTTAACAAAAAGTTGTAAATGAATTTATTAGTGAAATAAATAAATACAAGTTAATGTAAATATACGACAATATCTTTCACAATACCTTTCTGTCTGTTTTGTCACGTTCCTAAATTATTTTATACATTTCAATAAACACAATCTTATTGTCATTCCCGAGATTTTTTTCCACTGAATTTGGCAATAATATTATATAAAAATACTTCGTGGAGAAATTGATAAAAAGGGTGACCTTTAAAAGTATTTTACTTTCACTATTATTTTTATTTTTTATTCCAGCTGACTAAATAGAAAGTTAAAACGGACGCGATAATTGAAAAACAACATTTTTGTTGGTCCACGTTGTAAGCTATCACAAAGAGTGTGTTCACAGACATTTCCTACTGTGTGTGGGATACGAACTATACAAAAATATAATAAAAGTTTCAGTTAATAATTAACAAACATTATTTATATATTCTACTACAAAAAAAGTTGTAAATAGGATACTTTATAAATATGATATCTGGGTAAACCCATATATTTACGTTACGCTATGGTCAATTAAATAATTTATTATTGAGTTGTAAGGTAGCGTTTGATTACGATTAAACTGAATAATTCAATTACGATATGACCGAAGAAGAATGCTTTTGATACTGATTCACAGTGTAGCTACCTAAGCGTCTCGTTCTCATCATTTTAAGAGTGATAGCAGCAGTTCCTGAAGCAATCTTAATGTCATGTAACACGGCGTAATACAACACTTAACAGATTGAGCGTAAAATATATTTTTTTAAGTTAAACTTCTTAGGCGGTGATTCGATAATATAATTGAAACTAAAATTTCAAGGGTTCGTCACATTTAGGCTCATAACTTAGAGAGAAAGAAAAAGACAGCTAGCTATACATTGTATATCTAATACACAGTTTAGAATATCCGCGTCTCCTTTTTTAAGAAGTTTTCACTTCTATCACTTAGCATATATTAAAGTAGTTTATTTATTAAATTATTTAATAATTGTACGCATCAATAAAATTATGTAGAGGAAAAATTTGCTTCACTTAACAAAATTACAAATGGCTGGTTCCCGCTCAAATTACTATGCCGCCATTTTATCTCAACACGATAATGTAGTCGTTGGAACATAAAAATGGTAACTTTATAAATATTTTAAAACGTCGTTGAATATTAAATCGTATCACCGGGCAGAAGTAATATTCCTTGTGAAAATTGCCACCATAAACTCACTGAAAATGTGAATTACGTTCTCAAAGTGTGGATTTTATTATCTCAGGAGTGTTATGTGAAAAATCGTCGGTTGCGTTCAGCCGGGGAGCTCATTCGAGAAACTTCGCTACGTTCCATCATTATTGAAAGTTTATAAATTGCTTGCTTTGAGTTTCTCTGCTCTAGTATCCTGTTGCTTATGATTGATTGCGATGCTACTTTTAATGTTTACGAGTTTAGCTGACAAATTCTATACAATATATTCATAATAATTCAACACGTTAAAATAAACAAATCGCACATTTTCATATAGGAAAATTTTTGCGGAGTGGTAACTCTTATCGCAACCACCAAAGCCCTTCACAGTGATTCGCTTATGGGCGTCATATTCCAGGACCCGCTTATGCATATCAATTTCTATTTACACAAGCCGGAATGACAGTTTCGACTGTCGATGGATTGTTCATCTTTTGGTGGTAACTAGTGCTTTACCATCAGGAAATTACGGATATTTTAACATTCTACAGTTTAAAAAAATTGACTGTACGTTACCTATCAACATTTGTCTCGAAACGCAACGTAGTGAAACGACACATTATGGCTGATTTTTCACGATGTGTATGGTGGTTGCCATCGATTCCAGGAGTTCCCTATCCATACGCAAAATTATTGATGTTAATTGAAATAATACGAGGTGCAATAGCCAGTAATCAGACGTTACATATTCATAGAAAAGCGAACGCTCCTTCTCAGATTACGTAAATTTTATAAAGCGGTGATCTTCCTAATAGATTAATTGTAAATAATGTAGTATAGATAGTGATGAAATAACTCACATTCCACATCAACGATAATCCTCTTGGAAACCGATGGCGGGACCCCGTTCGTGGCTATGCAGAGGTAAGCTCCCATTTCAGTCCGGCTGATGCGTTGCAAGCTTAGCGTGTCCCCTTCGTAGACCGTTACTGTGATAAACATATATATACTGTACAATACTTACTGGTATTTTCTAGAACTCGTCTGATTAAATCGTTAAGTTCGAAAGCTAACATTATACATTTGGTCAAATAAATATCGGGAAATAGTCAGATAAAAGTTTGCCTGCAACGTATTTTATTGCTATGTACTAAATCAGCTGTTAAAGAGAGAACAACGCGTAGGTTTTTTAAGACAGGCGGAATAGCATCTTGTTATTGTACTTGTTACTTGTTTTAATAGTAGAATAGGTACTTGATAGCTTTTAGCAAATGCCTACTAAATAAAATCTTTCTAATGTATATTGAAATGCTTTAAAGTAGGGTACATAAACTAATGATGATGACATTTATTTGGAAAATCTTTATAGTTTGCATCACCTTTACGCTTTATTTAAGATGGTAAACGTAATGTCAAAATAAGAACATCTGGAAAGACAAAACTGTAAATGAAATGGTATTTAACATTGTTTTATCATGTGGAATCTGAAGCCATATCCTATATACTAGGTTATTCTTAACTAAAAGTACTCCAAAGCGCTGATAAAAAATAAAAACTTAAATTGGAGGACATCGCTTAAAACTGGGAAAAATGGCAATAAAAATTAAAAATTCCGCAGCAGTACTCGGCGAGCTAGGCACCGCTCCGCCATCATGCGCCAAAATGGTTGGCCTTTGTTTACAATTAGGGAACACTTTGTGACCAACGGAGACGAGCGCTATGAATGTAATTAGACTACACTAAAGGAATACATTATAAACGAACATAGAAGTTTTAACTCGTTTGTTATTGATTGTTGTTGTCAGTTCCTCTTCATTTTCTCATTTTGCCGTCTCGATGGTTGTGGTCTCCCCATAACTCTTTAAAATGTCTGAATTTCAATATTTTGGTGACATCTCTCCCAGAATGCATTTCTCTAACGGAGTGTTCCATGTCTCACGCAACCAACCCCAAGATACGCCATTTACCAAAAATTATATATTTCGGTGCGCATTATTCACGAGAAGAATATGTTTTTAAAGATTTTAGATTTGGTACCAATTTGAACTACTGTTCTTTATAACCTCGCGCAATTAAAACTAGCGTCCTGTTTATCGAAAATCCTATTGTTGTCGTAAAGAGTCTTACAATTTGCATTTATTTCTACAATGTTTGTTACATTCGTTATAATACTTTTAAATAGGTTTCGCTGAAAAAGTTTCACTCGGTACAGGCTTTTAAAGTATATTGCTATTGTTTTAAGACTTTTGATTATACTCACAGAAATCATGGATTTAAACTGATTGAGGCATAGTGAATTGGTATTGAATACAAATTTCGATCGCCCCGAAGTTAACATTCAGCTCAGCGTCGACCTAATTAGATGATGAAATTTTGACACATCACTCAACCGATACTCAATACTAGTACTGTACGTTACGCTAAGAAAGGTTATGTTCTCTATGGATTCTTGAATAATTTGCTATTTGACATAGATGCCGTATACTGACGCTGTATCATGTGTGTTTTAATATGTCTAATTCATTGTAGACTCCTAACGTTACAAAGCGTAGTGCGTATAACTGCACATGATAGAATTGGTCGGATTTGTGTTGCCGTACTGTGAACTTTTAAAATCGCCTCCCGGTCAGCGTGCTCCTTTCCTCCTGCCATATCGAGTCCTTACTGTAGAAACTTGGTACCGACGGTCGCTGTTGTTTCTGAACGGTACCGTGTTATCTATCAAGTACTATGCAGTCATTTTGCCGAACCAGTATAAAAAAGACACTGCGTCAATAAAAACTTTCTCTATACGTCATTCGTTCAACTGAAGCAGTCATCAACTATTTGATATAAACCAAACGTATTAATTTAAGAAAGTTTTAAATCTATTTTAGATTATATTATTGAATATTAAAGATAGTGGCATATAAAAGGACACAAAAATGGTAATAAATATCTCTATATGAAAATATATTCGATTAATTTGTACAAATAAACTTTACGCAGACGGTATTATTTCAAACAATAGATTCGACACTCGACCAAATTGAAAAGAGTTTAATTAAACATTTCCCCTTCGCAAATATCTACTCATAGCAGATGGCGCTGACACCTCTTAAGTGGATATGAAGCATCATTTTCTGATTTATGATTGGAATGCGTTGCATCGATTCCAATTGTGTTTTGTATTTTTGGAATAATATTTTTCATTTAAGATGATATGTTTATGATTATTTATTTAAATATTTGAAAAAATTATGGGTGAAATTCACACGTGGTAGAAGTGAAACTTTCACATTTATGTTTTATTAATTCAGAAAATGATCAAATACACACTAATTTAAATTTTATGAAAATGTACATACAAGTACACACAATCATTATTTACAATATCATTTTCAATTAATGCACATTTGAAATATCCATGGTAACCTAACACAATATCAATCAGTAACAGAATGTCATATGTGGTATCTAAAAAAGTTTTTGTTTTTTGCCTTTTTGGTGAGATAATAAGATTCAATTTGAAATATCCACATTACCATTGCCTAAAACTTTCCTATCTCATTTTCTGCCACGTTAAATCTTATAAATTTATATGTCTGTCTCTTTTTACTGTCGCTTTCGCTTTTTCGTTTCATCGACTTTCAAATCACAACGATGCTAAAGAATCTTTCACTTCAAAAAAAAAATCTACAGGCGCATGTTGAGAGTTACTCAAACTTTTTTTGCCAAATGGACTGCTGGCAGCTAAGGGTCTTATGACAGATGTTAAATTGAAGATGGTAGCTAGACAGGGCATCAAGAGTAAGTTCCTTGCTATAAAAAATATTAAATTCTTATTTATATTAAAAGGTTAAATTACAATATCAATCGTTTATAAGTTGACGCACTAAATAATAAGTTGAAAAATGAAATGGCTTGACTTGGACCAGAACCATATCAATCTGAACAAAGGATGAAAACGTGTGAGAATTAAAAACGGAATGAGTTGTTGAATGCCGGTGCGTAATTAAAACATTCCTCTTTGTGGATAATCGTAACAGATGGCTCTGGAAGTGTGATATTCTAGTACAGGGTTGCTCAGCTCCCTTTTATATTGGTTGTAGCTTTAAGTGTAACTTTGGTGGCACAAATTCTATAATTTAATATTTATGAAATATTTAAATATTCATGTACCTAGCAAGTTTGATTTATTTATTTGATTCTTTAATAATAACACATAACACATTTTTTTAATAAAAAAGTAATAATTGATGACTGTTTTAGTTTGTTGTGTAATTAAAAATAACTTAGGAAAGTTAACTTAATAATTAAAATAATATATTAAACGTTTATAGGGAAGTTACGATAATTACAATATTTCTCAACCCTAGAGCAAACGTGAGGGGGGACATCGGGCAGGGGTCGCACCGTCACACACAATTAGCGACAAGTGCTCTTCAACACCGCACGTTAATTCGTGCCCGGTACAAGGAAGTACTCGAAATTAAACTCGATTTTTGGGTTCAAGTGAAGCACCCGCTGCCCACTCGTATCGTTTAATTTCACACAACTCAGCTTTTCCTGTGCCTTAATTGTGTGATTATTCTTTCGCCTTCTCTACACGAAATAGCCTTTGTACTTAGATAATTATGCGGCAAAAACGTGGTTTTGTTGTCGTGAACTATCACTGACGAGTTATGATTTTCAACATGCACCTCTATAATATATAATATTATAATTGGATTTTTCTTTATAATTTTAATTTAGGGTGGGCGAAGAAAAAAAAACCAACAGTCTTAAGAACTGCCGACAGAAGTGAAACTCAATTTTGAATTTTAAAATCAATTATAGTCTGAATTATTTTGCACAGCATGTCAGTGACGCGAAATCACAAGGTTTTGATACAACCGAGTATATACAATGTATATATTCGTGTACATGTATATGTACACAAGCCGCTATACTCCGCGTTGCTAGTCTGAAGCAAGCGCAATATGTCACAAGCATGTCGAGGTCATCGGTGACGCTAAGGTCACGCGAACTCATAAGCTATTCCTCTACCAAAAATCACTTATTTAACGCGGCTAAAGAAATTTTCACTTCAAAAATCTAGCATGAATATAGAATTCATAACTGGTAAAGCTAAGTATTAAGGTATTTTTAGGCACAAGTGCAACAGGTCTGCTTGGTTTGGACTGCTGGGTCCAAAGCAAATAAAGAGTTATGACATGATACAAAATTAGATGTAGGAGAACTCTTTGAGAGTGAAGTTTTATAATAATGAGGTATTTTCAATACTTGTAATAACTACCAATTACAACTTGAAAATCTGTAGTCATTGATTTATTATCATATTTCATTACTTGCATTTATGAGAAAAAAATATCTCGGTTTAGCGTATTCGATTAGGTATATCCTTAAAAATGTTCGATGTTTTTACGATAAAAAATAAATATGCAATCACGAGAAATATAGACTGGTATCATTATTGTTGCCTGTGTACCTTTAAACTGTTTTACCTCAGCTCTAAATGAGAAAATCTAAGACACTGTATCGAAATCATTCAGTGGTATTTGTAGATTTATTTTAAAATTAGTAAATTTAAAGCATCTCCTATAATAATTGTAGTTACTTTGTATATTCACTTGTACTGTGACATAAATGGTTAATGTTAGCATTTCGTGTTTTGCGAAACACGTATCATAAACTGTTGCTAATGTTGCAGGCAGTAGTTGTACGTTTGGCACTTTGGTAACATCTGCGCCTTGCGGCCTGTTAAAATATATGGCCGGTACACGTTCACTAATTAGTAAACACGGTTTCAGTGTTGGAATGGAATTTGACCTTCCCGCGGTAACCGCGGTGTTAACTTTCGCTGAATTTATGATACTGACATCGAAACTTAATACATTTTAATATAAGAGTTCTTAAAGAATAAAAATAAATAAAAGAAATCACAATTTTTTATTACTCTTTTGAAATATCGAATATTTAACAAGTTCTTAAATAAACATCCAATAGTTAAAGCCTTTCTATTAAGACAAAAAGCTCCGTAGTATTTACATTTTAACCCCGAAGTAAACAGAGGAGTATTACAAGTTTAATATTTATATATGTATATCTATCTGTCTGTGAAATCGTAGCTTCCAAATGGATGGACCAATTTTCATTCAGTTTTCTATTTGTTTGAAGGTTTCTTGATCGAGAATATTCTTATCCATGATTCCATATAACATTATTAAATTGGTCTCATTAAAAAAGTAATTTATATCGGGGAGTTTTTAGTTTAATTTTTTTCAATGGTTGTTTAAGTGATTTTGATAGGAACGAATCAGTTTTTAGAGCAGAATTAAAAATATGAAATAAAATGAGCTGAATATATAACTTTTTTTTACCCTCATACCTTTCTTTCTTCTATCGACGGATATCGGCTGTCCGTCCTCACGTCGCCACATAATTTTGGGTGTCGGAAAGCCATCAGCTTTGCAGACCAGGCTAATATTTTGATTTTCGCGGACAGCTACTGCTGATTGAATGCTTTCTTCGTCCAGGATGTTAGGTGGTACTGTAAAAGTAAATAGGTGTTTAGTTCTTCAATTAAACCTACTAAAGAGATTGTCTTCTTATTTTAATAGCCATAATAATATATGTATTCATAATATTACGGCAAATTCTTGCGTGACCGTCCTATGTGGCGAAAGACATTGGCGGTACTACATAGAATAACGGAAGCTGTTACAGTAGCGGGAAGGAAAACGCGTACAATTGCGTGAGGTGGGCGCGCCGTCCCAGTAGGTACACTAAATAGTAAAGAGTATTACGTCTTCATACAACCGGCCGAAATGACGTACTTTCAATAGTTGCTTTATTTATAAAATATGGAAATAAAATATTACCTATTTTTTAGAATTTAAAACTGCATTTGATTTATTTAACTAAACAAAAATTTTATTATTTAAAATATATAAATTTAATTGTATTTTACATTCCCTTCTTACAAACTCACAATGACTTTTGAAACTAGAAATGTCACCTAAGAAGAAATAATTTAAATATAATAAAAACTTATAAAAAGCAGCACTTTTATTTGATGAGAATATAATAATGACATTTAATATAGCATTACCAAATACATAAGTAGGTAACGCAAGAAACATAGTCAGAGAGCGGCCTTAGGTAATTATTTCAAAAACACTGCAAAGACAAAATACTATTTTAGCTTTAGTGTACTGTGTACTACCATCGTCCGCGTAAGCATCTGTCGCCACGTGAGACGGTCACGCACAAACTTGTCGGACTATAATCGAGTGACACAGTAATCATAGTTATCATTAATTTATTAAGAAACTTTGAAGTACTATAACAAAATATAAATGCAACGTAGATTTTCTCTAATGTTATTAGAACCATTTTATATTTTTACATGATATTATTTGGAATAATAATAATAACATAAAAATTAACACAAACCACTAAAAGTCTAAATTGTACCCATGTTAATTATAAAGCTAACAAATACTAATAAAAATTCAAATCCTGTACCGTCCAAGTGGCAGTAACTGTGTCTCTTAAGCAGTAAAGGATACATAAAACAACGCGAGAACGTTAAAAAGCTACAGAGAAAAACCCAAAGGTTCATTTCCACTTAAAACTTGGTGCAAACTGCCGCCGTATAAAAGACTAAGTGTTACCCCTATCGGTGATTTGGGACGACACGCCCTCTCCTTTTTACGTTATACTTTAAAAGAGATATTCTCAAAGTTTACGATATGACGCCTCTTATTATAAATATTTCGGATTGTAAAATTTAACAAGAAATTTATATAACCACGATAACTTAATTTTCAATGAAGAAACGATAATAATTAACGTAGAGTCTCATCGTATTTTACATCCATAGGAGACGCTCTGTTTGCGATTAATACTTTGTTTAATGTACTGCACAATTGTATAGTAAAAGCTGTGTCCCACGGTTTCTGCCATTTTCCGTACTTAGAGTAGGTACAGATTGCTTGTCATTTTCACGGTTACTGTTTCGCTCCTTAATGTTGTAGCGTGATGTTAACCTTCCCCAAAAATAGATTATAAACTGCAAAATGAACATTTCAAACCTTACTGGTATTTTCAGAGGTTAGCGCATTCAAATAAGCAATATTTTGAGCTTTCTAGTTTTAATATAGATATGTTGTCATACTGGGTAATGTGATGAAATATGAATAAACTCAGTAAAGGTAGATATTTAAGTATTAAATATTCCTTGGAACAATAAATAACTACAATAAAAGGCCACACAAGTGTTATAATAAAAACATGAAAGAAAACCCATTGTGGTGAACGGTTTTGAAGCGTTACATTTCAACGTAAGCCAGTCAAAATTATCAGAACTTAAATCAATTTAGACCCCAAGAAAGCACTTATGTACTTTACGATACTACACACCTCACCAACGACTTTATTCAAACATCCAGAATAGAAATTTCGATAAAAACTATATATTATACAACAAACATGAAAATACAATAAATCGAATAATAATTAACCATTTGCGACCTAAATGACAATTATAACAATAAGAATAATAATAATATTATATTAGTGATGGATAATGAAGAAAAATGAAAATTTTATCAGATTGAAATTGGGACTATGTAACTTTGAAGTGGCATGATTAACAATACACGAAAAATATTGGAAAAGGTAAATTTACGTAACCTTTTATACAAGGTGTCCAGAAAGGGTATCGGGTATTTGTTTTCGCGCCCTATTCGAAACGGGGCGTCTAAAGGGTGCGGGGAGAGGTTCGTGGCGTCTGCCATTTTGTGGAGTTTTAGTCACGATGGAACAGTACTCGGGGACGCATCGCGCATTTTGCGTACGAGCGTATTATCGTAATGGTGATTCAATAGTGACTGCTCAACGTCTCTATCGTGCGGAATATCGTACACGCCACGCGCCAAGTGACGATAGCATTAGGAAATGGATCAGGATGTTCGAGAATACAGGTGCGACAGTTAAAATTCAAAACTCTGGTCGTCCTCGTTCAGTTCGCGATGAAGAAACAATTGAAGAAGTTGAGGCGTCGGTTCGTCAAAATCCGTCTTTATCCATCCGAAAGCGAAGCCAAGCGTTGAACATCAAAAAAATCGTCTTTACATTCGATTTTAAAGAAAGACTTACATCTAAAAGCCTGTAAAGTTCAATTGGTTCAAGAATTGAAGGATACGGACTATGCTAATCGACTGAATTTTGCGAACGAAATGCTGCAGCGATTTAACAACTTTAACAACATACTGTTCAGTGACGAAGCAAATTTTCACCTGAATGGTCATGTTAATAAGCAGAATTGTCGGTACTGGGCAGTGGAGAATCCGAGACGAAAGCATGAACGACCCCTGCTTAGCCCAAAGGTCGTTGTTTGGGCCGCTATGTCTGCTAAAGGCATAATTGGTCCTTATTTTCATGAAGATCAACGAGGCCGAGCAATTAATGTGAATAGTGACCGTTATTGCGATATGTTGCGAAATTTTTTGGTCCCAGAGTTACAGGAGTTTGCAGGTTTCAACTCAAGAACGTGGTTCCAGCAAGATGGGGCCACTTGCCATACCTCAAATGACTCAATGGAAGTTGTTAACGAATTATTCCCTAATAAAGTCATTTCGCGAAGGGGTAACATCAACTGGCCTCCCAGAAGCCCCGACCTTAACCCGCTTGACTATTTTGCATGGGGATACCTTAAAAGTAAGGTTTATCAAAACAATCCGACGAATCTAACCCAGTTAAAGCAAAACACCAGGTCAGAAATGGCAGCAATATCGATAGCTATGTGTCAACGTGTTATCGCCAGTCTTCGTTTCCGTTTAGAAGAGTGCCAGCAACGTAACGGTCATCATTTGGATAACATCATCTTTTCCAAATAATTCTCCAATTCATATGCTAATAATAAACAATAAACTTTTTTAATGCATACAAATAATTTTTGTTTCATTGAACTTACAAATACCCGACACCCTTTCTGGACACCTTGTACAAGTATCGAATACAATGTTGCAGTTGCTACCAACATTCTTCCTAGGAATTTAAATTACAATACTTATAAAACTTTTTCTCTTCGATTTAAAGTGAATATTTAGTCAAGAAATAATAAATTAATGTATAAATAATTTATGGTGTCTATAAATGTATATGAGGCAGCTTAGTCGTAGACTGGTTGACAACCACTGGGCTTGTGCACCCACTGGTCACTAGATAGGAGCGTTATCTGACCCAAGCGAACCGGAACCAGTTGGCGCATTGCCACATTCGCGAATTCCGTCGTTCGCGATGTGTTTAAAATTATATTTGTAAATGAAAATACATATGCTTTATTTTAACTGAGTAATAAAAAAAACGATAAATTCTTACGATTCTTTTAAAACTACGAAACCATTATTTTATTGTTATCATGAAAAAATATACGTTTTTAATAATGTTCTTTATGTTTGTGCTTAACTTTATACATACCTAATAATACGATAAAAAAAGCTCACTCATAATTAACAAAATAATCTTAGTAGGTTATATATGTATACCAAATTGAATAATTAGTAAATAATCGTTTTTACTTGTAAAATTCCTGATGTGTATTAAATAGCTATCGAGAATATCGCAAAGCCAAAAAGAAAAGAGGTGAAAATAAATTTAAAATAAGTATATTATCAAGAAGAAAATGTAGATGAATATTTTTTTTATTAGAATATAAAATCAATAAAACAAAATTTCATGTAATAAAATAATGGGTTTATGTATATAATAGGTACGAGCAAATCACGATAACTATTTTTCTGCGCTAATATGTTATTATTAATTTTACAAGAAATATAGGTAGCTATTGGATTTTATGAGCATCGCGTTTGTAACACATGATACAGAACCTGTCAATTAATTTCCTATGGTTTTATAAGAAATTCTTCTTTTTTACCCGACTGCGAAAAAGGAGGTTTATGTTTTTCAATCGTATGTATGTCTATTTCTTTGGCACGTTCTGTAGTCTGAACACCTTGATGGATTTTAGCATACGAGGTGTTGTTAGATTCGTCTTTATTGTGGGAGTGATATACGTTATATAATATTTAAGTAAGAAGTCTGAGACTGAAATAAATAAAAAAAATAGAAAATTATTTTTAGTCGTGTTTTTGTTGCAGTCGGGTTTTTTGTTTCTTTGTTAATAATCGAGCTTGTTTAATAACATCGAACAACTTAAGTCTTTCTTGGTATAGAAAGAATAGTCCATTAAAAGTATTCTGTTACAAAGTACGTATAATAAACAACACTCATACATTTACGAAATCGTTATATCGTCATTCGTTATCCTTTAAAATATTTTCAGTAAAAGTGGCAGTGAAATAAACGTTTTTTTTTATTTCTAATTAAAATATGGTATCATAAGCTCAGATAGATACTAAAATTCTACCCTTTCTTAATCCGTAAACGCCGAGTTACGCCGCGTCGACCGGTCACAATGTTGTCAAAGGAATCTTTTCAAATATAAAAGAGAAGTAATTAAAGTTTCGAAGTCTCTTAAGGTATTCGGGCAAACAAGATTCATCGATTTAACCATTCGTGATCAAATTTTGCTTCCTCTGAAAACGTTTGCTGAATAAGGTAAAATAATTGGTTGTTATTCAGGCTTAAAAATAAGAATTAAGTGGTCCTTTCAAAGGCTTTTTATTTTCGCGACACTCGAAAAATTAATGAAGTGTTTAAAAAAATGTTGGGTAATTCTTACGATCTATCTATGTGTTTTAACACCTTGTCTTAGAGTAGGAACAATAGATGGAACCTACTATATTAGAAAAGTATATAATCGATGGCAATATTGGAGATAGTTCCCAGTTCATGCCAGTTGATGTTAGGAGTCCACAAGGTTCTGTACTTTCGCCCACCCTGCTTCTTATGCATATCGATGATATGTTAACTTCTGGTTGCATTCATTACTATGCAGATGATAGTACTGCAGTAAGCCCACTTATAGTCGGGTTGAAATAGAGAGGATGCAGACAGATCTTGGACCTCGTATCTTCATGGGGTGTAAGTAACTTGGTTGAGTTCAATGCAAAGAAAACCCAGCTTTGCGTGTTCCCTAGCAAAAAAATCTCCGTTCTCTCCTCTTCCTACTCTTCAGAATGTCTCGCTCATAAAGCGTGACAGCCTCAGTATCCCAAGAATGAATATTCGTTATTACTTCAATCTCCGGGATTACGTTGGAAGTCTTATCTCCACAACATCCAGGAGTTCGGGCATATTGAACAGAGTGCGAAGCTTTCTCACGCTCGGCCAACTTTATAAAGTTAAATTCGGCCGTGCATGGAATATTGTTCGCAATTACGAGACGGATCCGCCTAATACCTTCTCAATGCCCTGGACAGGTTGCAGTGACGGGCTGTCCGCATTGTGAATATTAAAATTTACATAAGTCATTAAGTATTTCGAACTGTTTGAGCTGCGAAGAGAAATTTTCTCGCTTAATGTTAATGTCGCGTTAATGTTCTGAAGAAGTGTTTAACCTTATCCTATCATTTTCCTTCCTCTTGAGAACCACGTGGTCTGGTCTACGAAGCCACTGCTGCACGGTAGCGCCCATCATGGCACAAACAAGGAGGTTCGCTGATTCTTACCTTTGCTTTACAATGCAGATGTGGAATAGTCTTCCAGCTAACGTGTTATCTCCTTCCTATGATAATAGGTACTTCAAAGAGGCATTTTAGCAGTCCGGCACAACATCAACAACTGCCGATAAATTTTGTGTCACAAACGGTCGCCGTTGTTTTGGATTGTACTGTACTTTCAATCAGGTGCTGTACAGTAATTTTGCCGAGCTAGTCTAGAAATAAACGCATTTTGTGTGTAGTATCAATATGTGTTAATAGGTTGCAGACACAGGCGGTCCACCACTCCAGGCCATGGCCATGGCCTATTTGTGATTGAAACATCTCAAATATACTAATTTTTCCCGCATACGATGGTATTCATATATTTCTCAACCGTTCAAGTTTCCTCACAACGTTTTCTTTCACTGTCTGCCAATAGTAATTATCAATTCAAATTAGTAAATGTACACGAATTTATAAAAAAAATGTTTTCATATGCCACGGTTTGAACCTGTCAACATCGAATTGATTTACCTTCGGTCTATACCATTCAACCATTACGACTTATATACTACGCAAGTTAACACTGGCATAGACGAAGTAAAATTAGCTCAGCTTTGAAACTTCGTCAAGCGGACTGCGTTCACAATAGCTCTGTAAACAAACTCCTAAGCGAAGGATCTATTCCCCGGACAATGGTGATATCTTCTATAAACAACCAGAACATTAATATGATATTCATTATTACCTTGCAGCAAATACCTTTGTTTATTTCAATAGCGCTTTTTAATAATATATTACTTCAAAAATTTATTTTGCATTGTACTTCAAATTCATCACTTGCAATTCTGTTTCACTTTCTACCAATATACTAAACACAGCATATATCCTACGCTGGTTTCCAATTGTTCCTATTACAAATACTACGTAGTAATACTACAGCCAGTAGTTTTCTTATTCAGTACACACAAATATTTGTCTATCTGTTTTTGTAATTCCTTCATCATTTACTTACTTATTTATGAAGAATGGATGACCAGTGGTCAAGACACTACGTTTCATTCATATCTACAAAATAAAAACAGTTTTCAGTGCATTTGCATTTTAAGGCCAACACCGTATGCTTCATTTGTGACCTTACTGAATACATATTATTTTTTGTATGTATTTTATTTCATAAATCAATTTTGGCGTCAGTAGTGATAATAAAAAAGCCAAAAGTCCAATAAAATGAACAAAAAATGGACACCGTAAATAGTCACATAAAAAAATAAATTAAAAAAGGAAATGTCAAAAGTAGAATGTTGAATATGTGAAGGAAAAAAAAATTATTGTTAGAATAAATATAGCATGCCTTACCAAAATCACTTAATAAAGATCCTATTATACAAACAACAGAAAATTAATATTAAAATATTGACATAGTAATAAAATTTAAATAAGTTAAGATTTGTGTGTCTCCCATATACTTCACAACATTATTTTTAAAATATTTCAAATAAATCAATTACTTACCTACATAATAAATGCAATATTGTTTAGAGGGAATAATATATACTAACATAAATAAGTTAACGTTTTATTTTGTTTATATAGAACCCAGAAAATTACATAAATTATGTGAGGTGCCATAAAGGTGTCTGGCACTATGGCATAAAAAAACTTAATAATAACTATACAAACAATTTTACAGATGCTTTTGTGCAACGTTTGAAATATTAATTCCAGTCAGCTCCCTTTCACCACTAAATCCATACCTTTTTGTGCCGTGCAGAACTGGTGTGGAATGATCTTCCAACCTACGTGTTTTCTGCTTCCTATGATATTGAGTCCTTCAAACGAGGCGTGAAAGAGTATTTCAGCTGATATCGACAACTGCTGATGAAATTTGTATCATTAGGCGATGTATAATTATTTTGCTTAACTAGCAAACAAAACATAAACCCAACTCAAAACTTACCTACAACCTGAAGATACCCAACTTGGCTGATCATCGGATTTGTGTTCACTTGGCACATATAATAGCCCCGGTCTTCTTGCTGGACCTGGCTGACGTGGAGGAGCCATGTCATCGCGTTGTCATGCGAGACGCTGAACCTCGCCAAGCGTGTAATAACGTGGCGGTGGATGGTAAGTATCATCTGCCGGTCGATATGGATCCATGCCACCTGGGAATAAATAATAATAATGGTTAATTAAGTCATCATCATAAGCAGTTCATTTTGGTTCACCTTCTTTTATAGTAGTGGTAAAGTGACAACTGTGCCTTGTGGTCAGCACAGTATAATACAAGAGTAATGACGTCTACCGAGAGGTCAGCAATTCATCGCCAGTCGTCTCTATTATGCAGGTCTCCATGGATAATACGGAAAATCTTTGCGGTAGAAACGTTCTAAACGAGCGTAGGTAGTTAGTTATCCAACAATACGACGTCGACATAACATGTATGTAATTTCGTACAATTTATGTTTGTCTTTTGTAAATAATCTTTGAAGAAAATAAATAGATATATTGACGCTTATATGTACTTTAGAAGACTATGAGTATTAAAAAGGGTTTTAACACTGTACTAAACATGATTAGGTCCTTCAAGCGTAACGTGAAAAGATATTTATGCAAGCATGCACGAGAGCGGTGACCGTCGATTGATGGTTTGTATTATACTGTGATTACAGTCATGGATACTGCCGTTAATTTGCTGAGCTACTATAAAAGGAAAGTCAAGTAACATATGGAGATGTGGTTATCTGCATTTAAGTGATCACTGCAGCTGTCTCTTCTAAAACAAGACTGAAGTTATAGATCAATTATTACTAAATATTCAGTTTCCACCAGTTCTAAAGTATATATACAAACTTGTAATTTGTGTGAGGCAGACTTTATTGATAATGCTTCATATTTAAGTGATTTACATATAAGTTTTACACTAAGTAATGACAGATAAATCTTGATAATTCTAGTATAGTTATATGTTACTGGCATTGTATTACAGATAGGTTGCTTCGCCGGAGAGGCTCAGTTAGGATTAACATTCATAACGTATGATTAAAAACATTGAGTGATTGGAGCAATCCTTCGCTTGGGTTTACTTGTCTGTCTATCTTTAAATAGAGAAGAGGATTTTATGTTTTTTTATTACAATTACTGAGAGAAGTTATAAAAAGGCTACAATATTTTCGCAAAAATTTTGCTCGCTCTCTCACTTATAAAGCACGGTGCCTTTACTTTTATTTTATGTACAGTGAAAAAGTTTTGTTCGTATTGTCATAAAACCATTTTGAACTTTTTGTTGGAATATGTTGTTAAATTTTAATTTTGTATAAGCAAACGACTTATACACTTGTTTAGTTTACGTAGAAGAAATAATTTCAAAACTCACAAAAGATATCAACTTTCTTTTATTATGTTAACAAATTAGACATTATACACCATATATTTACAACTATTAAATAATGTTAAGTGGTCACTGAAGCCTATAATAATATCTAAAGTCTTAATAATTACATATATAATTAACGTCAAAAGGACTGAAGTCAGCCAACGAAAGGTTTACTACCACTCTTTAATGTTAGGTTGAAACGACTTTTATGCAAGCTCGTATTGCGATTCACACGTTTAAAATCAATACGCCACTCATAAATAGGTATTACATGTTAAAATGTGTCTGAAATCAGACCATAACGTTTAAAGAATAATGAATGGCATTTATTACCCTTGGACGCTCATTAAAATGATGTGATTTCAAATTCTAAAATGACTCTGGGCTTTCGGGGAATGCAAACATTACAATGTAACCGTAAAGAAAAATACGCGTTTGTTCCAGGCAGTATCAGCTTTCAGCTTTAACAAACCATTTATAATAAATGAAAGTTTTGTCCTTTACGTTTTTACGTAACATTTCACGTGCGGGTCGCGTCACGTTTCCTTGCACAAATGTACGTGTACATTTATACATTTCTTACCGGTACCGAATAAAACTACAAACATTGAGACTTTATTGCTGTAGTTTTAGTACTCGGGCAGTAGCGTTATTTATGTCGGAGCCACAGTCCTACATTGGACCGAGTCTAGCATAAATTCACTTCTAACTCTATCGGAAATTGAATCCGAACCACACGTGCAATCACGTCGTATTATTTTCAACAATTAATTATATTTTAGTCTTCTCTGTAATTTATCCTAAGATAACTGTAAAAGGAGCAATGTATTTTGTTATTTTTACAACGATAATAATTTTATAGAACTGATCACATTTGTACTATGTTAGGTACCAACAAACAACCATAAAAATATACAAATAAAAATCTATAAAGTCACTCAAGTACTTTCAACTGAAACTTTAGGTTTTCAATATATTGAATACATTTAAAACAATCAAAAATTCTAAAAGAATAAAATAACAATCAATGTTGTTAAAACAAGAAATACTATAAAATAGAAACGTCAGTAGTGCGGCCAAGTTCAAAGCCGATAAACTAACCCAGCAAACAATTTGGTAACCGAACTAAAACCAAATGATATTGAAAGCAGATAGTTAATTCAACTGCATTGTATTAAGGTAATAAATCACGGTCAAATATGATATATTGAGATACTGCTTCAGTATGATAGGAAGTTCTGATAAATAAAGTGGATATGAGTTTTGCAATAAGTTATGCTTAAATGCAAATATTTGCATCGAATGAAGGAGCTAATAAGCTATGGAAGAGCCATGGTACTAATTCAGTGAAACATACTTTGACAAAGTCGCAACGTTAAATTCGAATGTAGAGACGTACTTAATGTTATCAACACAATTAAGTTTACTTTCATAGAGTGATAATAAGGTCCATTCCTCCTCATTTTTAAAAGAGTCAGTGATAGTTTTACTAATATTATTGTTAGGTATATAATTTATTAATACATTCGTTGACTTTTCTTGCCACCCAAAATATGTGTTAGCTGATTAACTTGGAAAAATAACCACAACTCAACTACGAGTCCAAACCAGAGTACGACTGCGGCTCAGACTGTTTGCTTACACCGCTGACATAGTCAGAGCGTGCAACTTGCATGTACGGCACTGTAGTGATGTCAGACATTTTATTTGTAATTGTCTGAAATAACATTGTTCTTTGACTTTTAATATAATTGATGGCGGGTCCATGTTCGGTTAGACGGTGATCGTTGTATGCGACATGAGCATGGTCAGAAACCTTACAAAGTGACTCGTTTCACGTTGCGTTAGTTACATTGGTATACTTTTCATGCTATTTGTAAGCATGAAATAGAATAAATGCAGTAGAAATGAGCGCTGAGAGGTATGTCAGGAATGAAATTAGGTGACAGGATAAGATAACTGTGATGTGAAAGAAGATATAGTGACACGGATTAAGAAAGGGATGCTTAGATGGTTTGGGCATGTTGAGAGGATGAATGAAAGATGATTGACTAAATAAATTTATAAGGCGAGTGTGAATGGGAGCGTTAGAAGAGGAAAGCCCAGACGAACGTTCCTCGATCAAATCGGGGAAATTCTGAGCAAAAGGTCAAATCAAGAATACTCAATCGAAGAGCGTGTGTGAAAAGATTGATAAATGTTTATGAAGCGGAAGATGTATACCAGGATTATAGCGAGTGGTAGAAAGTGGTCTTTGCCTATCTCGTTGGGTGAGTGGCGTGATGTATGTATGTACGTTTGTAAGAATTATAACTAGTTTTATACAAAAATCAAGTATTAATTCATGATACTTATTAATATTATCTAGCTATATCTTGTTTGATTTAAAGTCATTTTGGTTAATTTTAAAATAGAAACACTCTGAAAATACCAAATGAAGTTTTCAGTTTCTGCCACTATTTCGGTATTCGGTACCACAATGCAAGCCGCAGACCTGCCGCGGTGTGTCACGGTGCCGCACTGCGCACGACACAATATTCAATACGGTGCATATTTTACGAGAGTCGTCCCGCACTATATCTGCTTTGTGTACTTTACCATCTGAATACGAAATTCGATGCGATCGGATCCCGATCGTTTACCCTGCTCCCTTCCTTGTTTATTCATTAAAATTGCTTCCGAAGATCTTCGAAGGTTTACATCTTTAAACACTTGTTTATTGTTACATACTGCTAAGATAGATACAAAATTGACATTTGGATTCTTCAATCACATTCTGCAGAGTTCTTCATCTAAATTTTTTTGTACTATGCAGTTTTCTTTTCTATGAATAACAACTGAATCTATTAGATGTATCACTGCTTAGGACGCTCCAAAGAGATAAATCTATTAAGCTCTAATCAGACCAATCTAATTACAATTTAGACTTTGAGATTTGAAAGGAACCAGAACCAATTGCATTTGGTAATCATTCAGAGCATTGTCTACAAACAGGTTATTTCTCATGGTCATCAACAAGGCTAATAGCTAGACCAAGAGAATAGACAATGGGTATTTTGTACAACTATGTAAATAGTACCTTGACGTGCATGCCTTGTGTACGCATGTTTATCGCCAAAGTAGGGTCCTTTAGTCATATTAAGGGTAAACATATTTGAAATTGGTACTTATGTCGCCATAACCAAAATCGGTAAGGATGTATATATATATATATATATACGCTAATAACCCTTTGATAACTTAATTATTGTTACATTTTTACATCGCGTTAAGTTAATAATAAAATCTTTTATCACTTTAAATGTCACAAAGGTAAAGAAAATTGAAAATGAAAAATTTTCCTACTGAAATACCCAGGATGTTTCTGATGGAATTTAATTACGAGCATGTCACTTTGACATTTGCGTTTTGAAAGCAAGCAACGGTGGTTCTAGCTGAGTATCGCGGTAACTGGGATAAAGCGTAGGTGTCAATTTAAATTTTAACTACTGTTGTATTTACAGTGAATGCACTTTGATTCCTGCCAGAATCTACAAGGTTTGTAGTCCGCCTGGTGTAATCCGGTTTTAGTAAAAAAAATTTTTAGATAACCTACCAAAAAAAAACTATAAATCCTATACACAAGGTGAGGATTTTTTCCTCATCTTTGCAATAGTATGGGATATCGTTGGATAGGTCATTCAAAACATTGTGGGTGTGTGAAAACCATTTTTCGATTCAGGGAACCGTTTGTGAAATATTAAGATTTAAATTGCTAATTTTTGTTAGAATCAAGTCAGCTAAACGGCCGTCTACTGCCGTGCATTTTGCACATATCCTATATCAACCGTTTAGCTTCATTAATTTAAAAGGAAAACTATCACAGCCAAGAATGCTTTACAAGCTAATTGAAGTCAATAAAACATATTAATTGTACTTGGAGAAGTAATTTCGTACAAATTCTATTACAAATTACAATCCCTCTCTCAAGTCTGCATATTGTGACGGGTAACTAGGGAACCCTATACCGCGCGTGGTCCGACTCGCAATTGGCATTTTTTTAAAGATTTGTACGACAATGACATAATGAAACAGAGTTCTGTTCTTCTTGATTCCTTTCTTCAATTAGATTACATTATTTATGTATATTATCCACTACGTCGTACTAGTTGAATATATTCATTTTCAAGGCAACAAGACACATAGTACCCAGCAATGTTAAATATGTACATTCAAATTAAGCATAATTTAAGTGAATACCCGCACCAAGTGGGATTATTAATAAACCATTGATTAACATTGAAAATCTTAAACTGTAATAACGTTTTCAAACCGGAATTAAACTCGATAAATCATTTTCGACCCTACCGTGGGGGTCTATTAACGGCGATTCCGAAATTTGTGATTAAGTGGCATCATAATTTATCTGTTCTAGTTCCCGGCTTGTAATAAAGTGTCGCCGGCTGGTACTCCAGTATCCAGGACTAACAGCACCTACACTCTATTAGCATTCTACAGATGAATTATAGGTTGTCCAAATTGCAACGTTTGATTCATTTAATATTTCTATTTGAATGGACTACATTATACATAATTCATATTTTCGGTTTTCTACAGTGTTATAGGTGATTGTTTGACATAATCTGTTAAGTGACAAAGTGATCAATAGTCACCATACGATAATCCTAGAAAGGTGTTTGGATATTTACTGTGGCTATAGTTTTAACACGATGGTTTCCCTTACCAATAGCTAATGTTCTTAGTTGTATATGAATCTAAATCTATCGACGCAGTTTATTATTAGTATATTCACTCAGCTATCATAACTTTATTGAGTATAAGTAAATTTAAGGCTTAAAATAAGGAGTCCTAAAGAATAAATTGCAATACAATTTACTCAATGCATACTCTTCAAACTTCATTTTATAATTTACTAACTGTGGTCCATGTTTTCACCCGTGTGATTAATAGATGTCAATTAGTTGTAATAAACAAACTTTTACCGCATCTATTTCACCCTTATGCATTGAATTTCGAAAAACTATGAAACACGTCTTTTTACTTTCTAACTGAATTGCTAAATCCCAATATTCGTAAATTTATCTTCAAAAATAACGCATTTTCCTACAAACTTTCATGCCATTTCTCGCCACCTTAAGAGATGAATTTCTTAAAATCCTTTCATAGTGCCTAAAGTATAAAAGGAGGAGGAGGTATCTACCGTTTCCAACTATAAAAGAGTCATCTAAATCGGTTCATAAACAAATAAGTTATGGCTGAACAGCATTGGACCTTCTAATTTGAAGATACACCAGGAAACTCCTCAAAATTATTGAAGATGGTTTTCTTTTTTGTTAAAAATTTTCTTGTTTATGTCAAATTAAATCTACAACTTAAAAATACTTTTTTTCATGTTTATAGGAACAGGACGTACATTAAGTTATTTAAGATGTTGTGTTCGGAGAGGAAAGGTAATGTAAAAATAACTTTGAATTTTTCTATAAACACATTTCTCAGTCTACAAGCATTGTTAAATATTATGTGACTTTATTGAACAAATTGTCAAGAACATTTTGATTTTAGTGAATTATAAGATTGTGAATTAGTTATTTATTTAACTATACATAGTATAAAATGAAGTCGATTCCCGCTGTCTGTCCCCTATGTACGATTTTAACCCCCGTTTAGAGAATTTTTATTTTTATTTTTACAGAATTTATATATATAATATATATACAAGAATTGCTCACTTAATATAATAAGATATAGCTAGTAGGGCAACCAATAGAAATTACTATACCATTATGACTGTCATTACGATTCTATTCATGCGTATTAAACAAAAACAAAAATAATAATTTTAGTAAAAAAGTGGACAACCCTATGAAACATTATAAGTGCCTTCGAAAACTCACCTTCACTCATATAGCAACTGTTTCTCTAAATCCTAAGCATCAAACATGTCCCGGCGTTTGAAGATACACGTAACACGTGTAACGGTCCCGCCGGTACTCCGAATTGTTAAGTATGTGTGGTGGAGAAATAAGGAGGGGGAAATAAAAGGGGAGTAAAGGAAAAAGGCTTAGAGAGTCGCAAGTGACAAGTTTGTGAGAGTTATGCGCTTTACTTGTTTGAACACGTGCCGGCCTATGTGATTAACTGACGGATTATGGTGTTACTGTTTGCGAGGTACTTCAAGTTTACTGGCGATATAGCTTGTATATTATTATTATTTTATTAAGTACTGGCGATCCGTCCCAACTTTGCACAGGTACAATTTACAAAGTGGTGTATTTTATGCTTAAAAAAGCCTGATTGAAAGTTTATCGTTTTACTATTAATAATTCATAACTGCATTATTAGCCTAGTGGTTTTAAACGCGACTGCTTTGCTTGAAGTTCTAGGTTCGATTCTCAGGTCGCACAAGGTGTTATTGGGGATTTAAGTTTGGTTTTGTGACCTGAAACGTATCAGGCGAACTGTAGGTGTACAGACAGAGGTGACAGAGGTTGTCTAACATTTTGGGGATGCAGGCATGATGGTATGTTATGAAACATCATATATACGAATAATACGCTTAGCATACTTCACGCAATTTAACATTGCTGGGGAGTGAACAGTTGTTGAGATGAATTTCTTAGGTAGCGCGTAATTTTGAATACGTGATATCTTCTAGGGTATTCATTTAAATGGAAAACTGTGCACGACAATTTTAATCTACATTAAATGCCCAAGTTAACTAATGGTCTTATTTGGATAAAGAATAATACTGAATTGGAGAAAATAGCTTCACAAATAATGTAATACTTTTAATTATTATGTTAAAGGTAAAAATGGTTACTGTGAGTCAACCTTAGGAAATAGACATATACCATCCCGGATTCTTCTCTAGGCTTTTTGAAGAACTACAATTCTTTAGAACATTATTTTGATATATCTCATAAAGTTTAGCCAGCGTAAGTCATGTAAGCGCCCGAAAATCATTTTTTGACAATTTAATTACAAATCATAAATTTTCCCCACTATACAAAAACATAAATTGATTAATGATTTGTATTTACATGTGTATATCAGGGACCCAAGTCTGCTATTTCACATTTAAGAATCTACCATTGTCATTATATCGACACTCTACTGATATTATATTGACATTATAAGAAATTTGGTATTCTGCTATAATTTCATTAGTGTCTCGATAGAATCTCTATAGCGTTGTAATAGTGTATCAGCGGGATGGCAATAGATACCTACATCGCGTCGTTGGCGTTGCCTATCTAAATCTACCATGGATTCATTGTTGCTAACGAAACTACCATTAGTTCACAATACTTGTTAGTGCTATATTCCTGTTAAATCTCAATAAATCTGTATGATTACGTAAAAAACTATATAAGAGAATACCGTTTTGACTACTATCGAGATACCATTGAGACACTATTGTAGAGCAGAATACCAAATGAGTCAGTGGTTTTTCGATAGAATGTTAAACAAATAGGAGAATACCAAATAACGACCAAATGTCTATTGAAATACTATCGACACACTATTGGAACACTATTTTGTTAGCAGACTTGGGCCCCTGATCAGTTGTTTAGTAGCCATAGTACTTACAGGCTGTGATCAGTTTGGGATAAAATGTCCGCGGGTGAGATTGTACTTTCGTATGATTAATATTAATAAGTAAGATGAAATATGTGTACATCTCAGAAGACATGGTTTCGTAGCTGGAGTGTTTGCACAAGCTAAATCAAACATTTGCCTCCGAGGTTGTTATAATGTTTGTTTATTGTTATCTTTGGGAACCATAACTTACACTGAACCTAACTCCGTTTCTGAAGAGTTTATAAACACGTAAGTTTGTTTATAGGTAACGGATCGGTACCTAACTTAGGTTATCAGCAAACATTTTGCTATTTTGAACGCCTCAAGTCAGAGTGTATGTTACCAACTTTAGCCTTACATAGATAGAATAGGAGTTTTAAGCTATTTATTAGCACCTTAAAACCAAGCTGTGCGGGCAATGAACGGATTACTTGGGATAGATTTCTTAAGAAGTTTTTACGAAAGTTGGTTTTGTTTTTCTAGGGATTCCTTCTCTGCACATACACTGAAAATTATAATAAGAGTACTCAATATAAAACTAAATAACACATTTTTTTTATCCCGATCGTGTTTCTCTCCGTTCTTTCTCGATGATTGGGTGTTTTTTCGGTGGTAGCGTATTGACATTCAAAAGTGCCTTCTTAAGGCCTAAATTGAATAACATATAATTAATTGATTGATCGATAAACTGACGCCAAGCTGTTATATTAAAAAAAAATGATAATATTCTTAAGAAAAATCTTAACATTTTTCCTTTGAATGTGGCACACACAATTGTAACGAAGAAGGAATAAAATATATATTAATTGAAACAATGTCAATGCAAGTTAAGCAAGATTCATATTTATTTTGTAATTCACTATAGCCAGTAAAACTGTATTTAACCGGCAGTAGGGTTCAAGTCGTGGTGATAGAATGGTTTAGACCGGCGGAATGTCCATTTTATATTAGACCTACTAATTCAAATTGGTAATACAATCGGATGACGGTGAAAAAAAAAATATCGTAAGGAAACCTGAACGCTAGAGCACTACTCTCGTACTGCTGTATGATTGAAGAAATTAAAGAACTTTTAATTTATCGCTGTTTGAAATCGCATTAAACCCGTGTGTCTCTTTGGAAGAAACTTACAGGCTGGTATTATTATTATAAGGGTCAAGATTACAGTAATCACTAAGAAAGCTTTTTTATTTGTAAACCATGATAAAAACTTATAATTATGCGAAAGAAAACATCGACGTCCATCCTTTACCAATGTTAGTCCGATCAACAGTCTGTTGTCTACATCGGTTTTCAAAGTATAATATGAATTAAAATATCATATTATTAAAGTATTAAATTAAATAAAAATATATTCCCGGCCATGTTACTTACCTCCATTCTAAGGTGATCAATTGAACCCAGAGGAATTTATTATTTAGTTATAATTGTAACGCTCTAAAATTATTTGTGTATAAGAATCAATTTTTTACTTTGATATTTAAAAGATACACCCCTAAAACATTATAACCAGTTTTAAAAGAAACCTAAATATAAAATGTTGGTAATTACTAAAATTGTTAGAATAACCTAAAACATTATCAAGATAAACATGTATGATAGTTAAAAATATCAATTTGTAATAATAACATAAAAAGGTGTAGCTTTAGATCAACAAACAAATCCTGTGCAAATGTATTTATATTAGATACTAGCTGTGCCCGCGGCTTCGCTCACGTGGACTACAGAATGCCCGCACGAATCCTGGTCCCCGCTCCCTTAAAGATAAAAGATAGATATATACTCTCGCTGAGTTTTTTGTAGGTCTTTTTAATGTCTACAATTGTTTAGTACATTAATTTGCTATAACTCTTATGGTTTACTCAGTGTAAGCTATTTAAGCGCTCGAATTGATTCACCGTGACCAGTTTTTTTCTTTGTGCTAAACCCTAATTTTTTTCCTGAAACAAAAGTAGCCTACGTTACTCTCTATAACATAAGCTATCTATCAGTGAAAGTTCCTTTAAAATCGGTCCAATTATTTCGGAGATTACCTGGAACAAACAGGCAGACAGACAAAAATTTAAAAAACTGTGTTTTGTTATATGTGTCGTATATACTTTTATACGCATTTATTAAAAAACTGTTATTTTGACATTACAAACAGACACTTTAATTTTATTAATTGTATAAATATACTCATTTCTATGTTTTAGACTTAATAAGACAGATACAAATTTTTTAGGTTTCACTGAATTACTGTCAAAAGGTTATTTATTATAGGGCGGATCATTATGTGAATGATAGTGATGCTTGGAAGTGACTCCCTCTCTGTACATTCATTACATATAATTAGTTAATGTAAACATTATTTACACAGTAATAAAAATAAAACTAATTGATAAAACTGATCAGGTTTGTTGCTGACTCTTGTTAATTGCTACTGGGTGGCTTAAATTAATTAAAGTTATTTTGATTTGATTCGACTGATTCATTTGTGTAGAGAAGGCTTCCGTAATATCCCTTGATAATAAAGACTAGATATTTTATTTCAAATTTACATATAACACGATCCAAACCGAATAACTTCCGTAGAACTGTATCTATTAGATTGAATCTGTTTCCTAAATGCGCATCGTTGAAAAACGATCTAATAGATGGACCAAATAAAAATGGCGATATGAGAGGGCACGGGCCGCCTCGCGCCCGAGGGACCGGCGGACCCTAATCAAATATACCTTTACTCGGGTCCTACCCCGGTCTACAACCTGTATGGATTATGTTTGGTGCTTAACTGATTTCCGAAGATATTTCCATTATTGAGAATTATTAAAGTTTTGCACTTGCTCAGTAAAATGACTGGCGTTGGAAACAGATTTAAATAACTTAAAAAATAATAAGTAAATAACACTTTACTTTACGAAAATAAGTAAAATATAAATCACATTTAATGTAGATTAAAGAAATAATTCCCGTGCAACATTAAAAGTATAGTGGATAAAGTCGCGGGTATCAGCATGTTATATTATTAAATTATATTATATTAATTAATTGTTCTCAATGTAAACGACATAATCAAAAAGAAAAACCCTTGGAAACACACAATGAACTCGAACATAAAACACACATCGGCCTATACAAAAGGCCTTTGCCTTGTACAACCTTTTTTTACTTAACTTTAATTAATAAAATAATACAATAACACAAGCGATGGTAAAGGATTAAGCAAATTAAAACGTCCCCTTCTAGCTGGAGGCGCGGCTAAGAGAGCACAGACTGTTACCGCTACATCAATTGTATTAGCCGGATTGTTGTTTGTAATGCAAACAATACCTTTTTAAACGGCTTTATTAACTGTTTACCGAAAACGTATATTGTTAGGAAAAGCATATTATAACATTATATTATAATTTAAAGAAATACGAAAGTTTTACTCTAGTTTTTCTGATTCACCGTTCACTGACGTCCTAAACAAAAGCACAATAGTGAGATAAAGTACTTACCTATTCTTTTGAGGAAAACAATTTTAATGTTAAGAAAACTTACATCTGTATATATTATTCGTCAAGCAGCTAATATCAAAGCGGAAAAATCTCTCACAAATGCGAAGGGTTTCACTGAAATGGTATTACTGCTATGGTAATGGTATTAATGGTACGACTCGCACTAATCTATACATACTATAAAGAATATCGCTATCCGCGTGTCCGTTTATCCGCTTACGTCTTTTAAACCACGCAACGAATTTTTATCTGATTTACACTATCATTTAGATATTTTTATGTAAAGCCACGATCTACTATTTTGCCGATTTCTCATTTGGCAGTTTATGAATGCCTAGGAAATGTTATAAATGACGTGCTTACCTCAAAAATACAAAACTTATTAAAAAATCACAGTGTCATTATTTTTTAAATCAAATTATGAAAGGTTAGGCTCTAGCGGAAAAAGAAGTTCTAATGCGATTTCGTGTCGCTGCATGTGGTTTTAAGCAGTAGGAGTCGCCAAAACAAATCGGAGACGTATTTCATTCTTTGCCGGTTTCGCATTTGGCATTCTGGATTCTGGAAGAAAATTCTGAATATTCTGAATACTTAAGGAATACATTGCCTATAACAAATTTATTATTACAGTAGTACCCATGTATTTAATTCAGGAAGTTAAATGGATCTAAGCTATATAGTGCTATTTTATTTCTCAAATCAACAATGAACCGTATTCTATTGTATAGGCGTATGTTGTTTAGTTTTTCTGAATAAAAAATTGTACAGTTACGAAGGGTCGGTAGTAGTTGTCAATACTGTGTCAACAGAATTAGATAAATTGATGTTTGAGTTGTAAATTATCGCTTTTAAACGAGTAGTGGGTTGATTCATTTGTTTTCGACGCTTCCGTCAGTTCACAAATGTCAGAGAGTTCACGGATAATTTTTATCAAAATTGAAAATAATATTATCATATTTGTTTTGTATGTTTGTGCTACCATATATTTTACGATCCAATTCTTTGAATCGTAACATTCCAAATGTTTAATTGGGAGTTTTGTATTATTCCACACCCAATAATTTATAAATATCATTACAAATGGCGAAGTATTTACAAAAAAACAAAAACAAAATTTAATTTTGACTAGCTTATTCGGTCTCCATCTTTGGTGAGTTCAATGTTTATTCATAAAAACATAACAATGGGAATAATATCTTGTACAGGTACAACCTTGTATAGGTGAACATAACTCTTTTTAAAATCCAACTAACTAGCAACACATAAAATTTCATTTTAGTCCGTGGGATTAGAAAGTGCATGTATTATTTTAACCTATCATGTATTTTTTGGTCTTTAGGACCTTTACAACATTTAGGACGTCTATATGAAGTCAGATATACTGCCGCCATTTATAATACAGTGCAAAACGGTATAGTAGCTAAATATAAAACGCTTAATGTTAACGCTACGCTTATAAATTAACACAGTTTATTAAAACCGAAAGCAACAACTGAACCGAGCGAAGAAGGCCCTTCAAATTACTTGAAAATTCACCGAGCACCGAGTATTTACGGTCCGCATTACAGGATAATAGGAATCATAAAATAAAATAAATAATTAAGGGCCCGAGCACACTCATGAATAAGTTAATTGTTAGAATGCACAGGCCGTTGTAATTCAGGCTTTCGTAACGACGGCACTACCCTCTCTTAATTACTTGAGGGGGGAAATATGACGGAATTCAGTTTTGCGATATTAGCCAAAGTATTTTTTGTCATGGATATATGGCATTTTGACTCTATTTTCAACACGGCTGTGGTTTTGCGCGTGAATAAATGTGTGATTATTGGAGAAATATGTCACCAGGACAGAGGTTGCGTGTTAATCACTAATATTTAGCGTACTAGTGAATTTTAAATGACATTTTAAGCAAAGTTCTGTATCGTTGTGCAAATCAGGAGTACTTGAAGATAACAGTACAATATTCAGTACATAATGTATAGTAACTATAATTTTTGTTAAAATGAATAAATAGCATATATGGTGCACCGGTATCTATTTTCCTAATTTATTCAATTTTTTTTCTATATCCTATAGAAAAACTAATTTTATTAAGTACACATTTTTTAAACAACGTTTGCTCGAATCTATACCTCATGCAGATTACTTTTTAGTGCGAAAAAGGAATTTGTAAAATGATGCTGAAACAAAAAAAAATGAAAACGTGTTTTTGTCAAAATTGACATTGCCGAAATTGCCTATATAATCAGAAGCCATAATTATTAAACAAAAGCAATAGTGTACTTTAAAATGGTTTCCTCCTGGTTATCTAAAACAGAACTGTTTGGGCTTGAAACATGGCTCACTTTTATATCAAAATAAAACGAGGGTCTAAATCACTAGAAAGTTCTTGAATTTTACGTCATCGTTTAAAATAGGAAGTGAGTGAACTACGATAATTTTTCGTACCTACGAATACACACTCGTTGTTTCGAATAGATTCTAGACGTTTCCAAATATTCCGAGAACAGTTTTTTTTTTCTATTTTTACTGAGAACGTAGCAATACCTAAATCTGAATACATGAACGTTAATAATAATTAATCAATATATATATAACAAGGTGCGTGAGTGCATTGTTAGTCCGATGCGTTCATGAATAAGTTAATTGGTTCGCTGCAACGGTCAATGCAAGGGGCCGAGAACACAGAACGTTCCTTTGTTGTTGACGATATAATTAAGTAATTTTAGGCTTGAAAGAGATTAATATACACAAAACAGAACCGGTATCTCTTATCTCTCGCTCTTTCTAGCTGTGGCTCATATGGTGGAGGGTCTGCCTTCCGTATTTTCTGTCCACTTCCCTCTGTTTTGGATTTTTTTTTATTTTCTGTGAAATTACTACATACTACACACATCAAGGATCTGACCGAGGTTCAGTTGATTGACGCTGTTCTCATGTCAGTTTGAAAATATCACGCGTTCTTATATAATGTTTGAGATTTTATACCTTACTTTTTAATAACAACAAAAGATTCTTTAACAGTGTTTTCTAAACCTTCGAAATTCAGTACAGGCATTATTTTAAGAAGTTTTCTATTTAATAAAATTATTTTTTATGACGAATAGATATTTTACAGAATACTACAATAATAATATTTTTTTATTGAATGATTTATTACAAAGTTGTATATAAAATCCGCTTGGTAATTTTTGTAAATATTCATAACTCAATGAATACTGTAGAAAATAATTAATAACATAACAGCTATCTCGTCTAGAAACTACCTAATTTATGATATCTATGTATACGTCGGCTTTGTGGTTCACGCTGAACTTAATGAATAGGCTAGGCTGAAACACAGGCTAATATTACGAGTAGAGTATATAATACATACTATATTAGAGCATATTAATTAATACCACTTGTATTAAACTAGGTATCTTTATATGGTATTGTGACACTGAATCTCTAATAAATAATAATGTATATAGGTGTAATAATACAAAAAAAATATTGTACTTTAGCTGATAGTAAAAGTTTCCATTAACATTGTACGGTTGAACTTTCTAATTTAGTGGATGATACAAATTGGATAGAGAGCCATAATTAATAGGGTTATTCCTTATTTAGAATTTTTTGAATATGTTATGCTTCCTGTGGCTTATATAAATCTATTATTATATTAATATAAGACAGACAGACAGCGACAGAGCTTTCCTTGGTGTCTTACAAAAAAAAAAAAACACCTATCTAGGTATACTTGGAATATAAAACATTATTTAAATACAAAGTTTCATCCAAATCGTTGTAGCCGTTTCCGAGAAACCAATTACATATATATTATATATACAAGAATTGCTCACTTAATATAATAAGATAAAGCGGAAAAGTTTTTTGTTTGCTTAAAAACTGTAATGTGTAGAACTGGAAGTCGGAATAAAAAAGATTTTTTGCATGTGATAACCAGACTCATGAGGAATAATAGGTATAAGCTATGTATTGTATGTATGTGTATTATGTATATATATGTATTAGCATTAGGCTTACAATTTTAATTTTTTTAGATCTGACTACACTGTTAGCCTTAGGGACCCTGAAGTCGCTGCGGCTTTTACAGCTTCACCGAACTTGGAGTTTAGGCTTACAATTTTCAGCTAGCCTTAAATATTGATTTTTGTTAAGTATGTCGGAAATGGCAGCTCTCCTGAACTGCTGTATCCACGTGCGCTGGCATAATAGATAATGTAAATACAATGTTCAAACAAAATATTAAACGCAAACGCAAAAGTACGCAATAGTATAAAACTATCTCTTATATGTATTTCAGCCACAATAAGGTGTTTTGTGACAAACGCTTATTGAAAATTATAAAAGTAATTTATGAGCATTATTTTTATGCATCGTATATTAGGTACTCCTTACAAATAGAAGTTATTTCATCATATTAAGATAATTTTATGAAGTCAAATTTTTGGACAGATAGTTTAGGTGATAATAAAATATTTTTTTGCTATAATTGTTTGTTGTGATATATTATAAAATTGATGTCTATAAATTGCATTTTTTTTAAGTTAAACCTCACGCTATTCAGAGAGGAAACTTAAATTGTACGGAGGAACGGGTTAATATTAAGATAGAGACTTAACAACTTGGAAAATAACTTATTTATTTAAATCTCTATAAGCTCATGAGAGCATGAAATTTCAAAATATTTAGAAATAAAGGCCATCTTCATGTTTATAGTGATCTCAATGTGAGACTATCATCATACCGATGGCTTGAAATACACAGGTTAGCTTCAAAATTTGATTGACCAAAACGAGACACTATTTATAATATGCATAGAAACTGCTAACTAATTGGGTTAAAAAGCCAATCAACTCAAAGTATTTAGTTACGAAGCAATTTTAATATCATTACATAAGCAATATTTCGTATAATGTGAATTATTGTTGTATTGCCCTGAAATATTTAAAAGATGTCCCCAGAAACCTGTTTGATAAATTAAACCCACCCATTCACGGCATCGGGAATCAATCAAAAAACACGGAGCAATCAACATACAGCTCCTTGGCAATCGTGCTGTTTCGGCGTAGTCCCGGGGGAAATCTGCCGCGACTCCCGGTCCCGTGAACGTGGGCTTTTGTGTATGAACAGGGAAAATTAAATCGCAGTTTAAAACGTAATGACGCTCACTTTACCTCCCAGGCGGCAAAATACATAGTTTTATAAACGTAGAAACAAGCTTGTGGAAGTATTTCCATGTTTTCAATTGATATAATTTATTTCTTAATTATATCAATTTTCTATTGTAATAGCTGTTATTTGAATATTATGTTACTCTCATAAGAATGGTTTTTACTCTATCCTGCTAAGATCTTGTTCCAGTCTTCACATTTCGAATGGTGGTGTGGACCCACTTCTTCGTAATAGTCTGTACTTAATAGCTGGTTGAATTTTAAATACCAAGCAATGGAAGTTTACCAATTATCGAGCTCGAAGAGGCTTTGAAGCGATTTGTGAGTTACGAACGAATGAACATAATTGGTTCTTTATAAGTTGTTTACTTAAAGTGACCACCTGGTAACATCCTTCTGTGACCACTAAAAATCACTACTGCATGATCTTCTGGATAAGCAACGAAAATAATGCAGACGTCAATTTAAGAACTTTTTTAAGATCGCTGATCGAACAGTATTAGAAAAATGTATTCCAAACAAGCCACCAGAATGTCTCGTTTTAGATAACTATAAGCAATTTGCAGTAACGTATCTGATATTAACTATTACGATTACGAAGAAAATGTCCCGCCCTCTAGTATTTTTGAGAAGATTATTATATTTGCTAACATAAAAATTTGGTCTCTAGTTAAAAATAGTAAACTAAATAATTCTATATTAGGATAACCATTTAGACTTATTTGACTTTATCCCAAGAATGCGACTGATACTATGGCAGTATATAAAAATGTAGAAAAATAAAGAGATGACAAAACAGATTGATTAATTAAACTATTTTTGACCAAGCTTGGAGAGTTACATCCATGTTTAATAACACCCTCAGAAACAAGCAGCTCCAAAGAAGTAGTAAATAGCACCGCAAAATTTCAGAACTAATATCAGCCAGTAATAATGCTGTACAGGTAAAACCACACACAGCAAGAAGCCAGACGCAATAAAACATAGCAATCCATTAATAAATCAACAAATTAAGAACATTCACAACCCTTAGTTATAAAACTTGATGAACCCAATTCGCAGAATGAGTGAACGAACGCAATAACATTCGTTACAGCCTCGAATAATACAAGAAAATTGAGCAAAGTGAATTAAAACGAGACGAGTTTTGGAAATGAGATATCCGAATGAGAAAATTACATTATATTCCAATGTGGAGGTACGAGGAGTTGTGCACTAACCTACTTTCTTAGTTGTAACACTACAACTGATCTTGGTGTCTGGGCCATGTGGTTAGGTGAATGAAATGCGATGGTAATAATTTTTATGGGTTTAATTAAAATATGGCATTGGACAATACCTACAATTTAACTGAAATAGAATGAGCGCTGGTTAAATAAATTAATTTACTCAATTTTCTTGAATATCACTTTAAAATTTATTATGGATTGGTTTTCCTTTTTTTAAATAATTCTTTCTTCAATGCCTTAGCGTCTAAGGAAAAGCGTAATAATATGGTAGCTTCTCCGGTATAACATATTTATGTATGATGTAAGCTTGATCCTTCCTCCGGCTTTGTCCTATATTCATTGACAATGACATTCACATTGGTTCAGTAGTTTTCATAATGTGCGTTTTGAACACGAAAATATTTGAGATTTTTAGTAATAAACCCATTAAAAAAACATATAATGAATACATGATTATTGAAACTAGAGACTATTTCAAAGTATTGGTGTTTAATTTATTATAAAGTTGAAAAATAATTTTACCAGTCTTTAACTTCATGGCATTATCTGGAGAAATAGGTGCTAAGAATTATTGCTAATTCTAACGATATAGAAAACAATTTATAACGATAATTAAGTAAGGGTTCCTTTGTTCAACTCGGCTACGCGACACGTGTTTGGTTATAAGCTAAATTTTACTTACCTCAAAACACATGCCAGTTCAAATTATCTCGGATTATATTAGCGCATTGTGTCTCTAGTTTATACTTACTAAAGTTTGTTCAATTATAATTAAATTAAATGTAATTGTATTAGACTCCTTAATTTTATGTTGCTATAGTCATTAACATATCTTACATTATCTTTCTATGGCAGAAGTTCTTTCATAAACATTCATGTAGGTTTGAAGTTACCTTATAAGTGCCAAGATGTTCGACGACGCAAGGCAAGCTGGCATCTCGACCAAGTGCCACAGTCACGTTGGGGATCGGTTCGGCGAATCGAGGTTCTTCCGTCAGCACTGCGAATAGAAACACAATGATTAGAGCACGCGAATAAATTGTTTAAAGTTACAATAAATAATTACAGGTTTTATGGTGAGTAACATCTTTCCTCTCGCTTTCCTGCAATCTGTGGGAGAGATTTCGTGGAAAGGGACGGAAGTGTGTAACAGGAAGTCAGGGAAGCGAGCGCAATTTTTTTTATTAGTCCAATGAGCGCGCGCGGTGACGAGTTGGCCGGCAAATGGTACCAACCCATTTTCCGAGAGGTTGGTACTGTCAGCAAATAGTGTGTGTGTGTGTGTGTGTGTGACGAGAAAGAGAGAAGGTTAACAAAAAAGAAGGCACTTAACCTACAATATTGTGTTTTATCGTTTGTATCATAATAATTTTAGTAGGCTTAGTTGACAGTACTGTTTTCTTGATACCCTTGATTCAAAATTACAATGTGGTCTGCACATTAAATACCATGTCAAGCGGGTTTTACTGTCAAATAGTTATTATCGGGTGGATCATTATGTGAATGATAATGATGTCTGGAAGTAAATCCCTCTCTGTGCATCCACTAAATTATAATTATTGTTTTGTATTATCACTTTTGTATAGTTGGAAAAAAAAAGATAAATCCGATCGAGTTTCTTACCGGTTCTTCTCGATGTCTGGGATATTTTCCAAACCGGCAGTATTGTTTTGACGTTCATAAGGGTCATTCTTCTTAGGGACTAAATTGAATAAAAAACATTTTGAGTTTGAGTTTGAATATTTAAAAAGAACTGTTTGTCCTTATCCCCTTCCACTACAGAACTACGTCGTGTAAGCACAAAACATTTCCGCGTGTTGTAACACTCTACACTATGTCTGTTCCCAAAGGAATTTCATGTCGTTATAGACCCTCTTTCACTAATTAACAAACTAAACAAAAAAATATAATTGTACTATAGTTTATTTAAGTTTTAAGTATATTGCAATGTAAAAAGTGATAGGTACTTAATTTTATAATAAATAAAAACTAATTTATCATAAAAAACCCCATGTTTTTGCTAAACCAATACCTTAGCCAATTCACTAGGAAAACTGTATATTATTATGTCTATATATTTTGACATGTGTTCACCTAGGGCCAAAATCTCTATGGACAGGGAATATTCCCCATTGTGTCACCGACGGTCGCCGTTGTTTGTGGACAGTACCGTACTTACAATCAGGTGCTGTAAAGTCATTTTATCGAGCCAGTATAAAAAACCTCTGTTACAAAATATATTTTATAGCCAATGAAAATCAACAACTACGAACGTCAAAACTATATGAAACAATGTAAACTCATTGCAGACAGACGTGAAATTTATAAAATATATATAAAAAGTGATACATATATTATTTAATAAACAAAATGGAATCGGTTAAAGTAACAAAGGGCCTGGCCGTGTACGCGATGACAGACAAAATATTGTTTATTACACAAGTTCGCGAAACCCACGAGTCTGGCTAAAGTCGCTGATAACGGCTTTGTGGAGTGTACGGATTAAAGCTTGGGTTACACCGGCCTTTGCAACTCACCGAGCCTTGAAATGGGATAAGGGACGCTTGGGTGAAGACGTACGTTTCCTTATGTTAAGTATTTTGTACAAAAATATTTTAAGAACTTTTGTTTTTGTTCGCATTTTAAAACAGTTTTCACTGGTGTGTGATGTGTTTCACTTTGTCGAGATGTAAATCATATTATTAAGTTTATTAAAGTTTATAATTATATTTAATTGATATTATTTATTGAATATGTTTACCATTATTTTCAGTTTAAGATTAGTAATTGTTTCGAGAGAGTTTCAAGACATCTTTTCATTTAGAACTTAAATTGTTTATATTACGATCAAAAATATTTACTCCTTTATATTAGATATATATTAATGTAAATATTTATTGACAATTAAAACTTGCCAAGTTAGTAATTCCGTATCAAAGAAAGTAAGAAATTGATTTGCAAATGACTTGGAGAACGTATATTACTACAGCTATAATTAACGGAAGTGCAATGGAACTTAGCACCAGTTAGATCTTAGCTCTTTTATCGGTGACACCGAAAATCATTTCTATCGAACTTGGCCCCTTTTTAACCGACTGAAAAAACGGTGGTTAATCAATTCGAATGATTTTTTGTATAGATTATTCAGCCTTAACTTCTTTGTTTATGAATAGATTTAGATTTTTTTTCCTTGGAAAGGGGATACCTTAAGGGCGGTCCCATTTAAATTTCATTGGTATTGGACATTGGAGTTGGTTTTTTTTTTTTGTTAAAAATTGTCTTGTTTTTAAAAAATATCTTCTTAACATTTTATGTTTTTGTTTGTTTATTCTTAGCGTATTTCATTTCACATTAATTGAATCACTCAATATACAAAAAGATAGAAAGAAAGAAAACATTTATTCTTAACACCAACACACGCTATTAAATAATGTACATAACAAGGATTAATAGAAATTGTTCAGCTACGTGTCCAATAAAATAATTTTTAAATATTCATAGTATTATTGTAATATCTAATCACAGCTTTGACAACATAACGATATCTAGATATGAAAGATCCGCTTCAAACCCGTAATTGGAGTCGAAAGGTATTTAAACATAAAATAAATTTTACTTATTTACTCATTACGTGTTTAATATGCGAACGCAACACTTTACCAGCAGCTACTCTAACTTAACAACGCGTGTACCCGAGTGGGGTAATTAAAAATATGTTACCGGTTTCACTGTTATTGTCATTATGAATGTAAACGAAAACCGTCCCGGGAGCGGTACAACATAGAATGTAGATATTTCACGAAATTCACAAAGACGCGGACATAATACATTTTTTTTGCGACGTTAAATTTTCAGATTTATCATTAAAATATCGAGTAAGAATATCGGTCGTACAATAATTTATTTTTACTTAGAATTGATGAGTATTGAAAACGGTTTTTTTTTTCTGTGATTGAAAAAAAATAATAGGTACCTTTCTTCAATTTAGTAGCTAAGTCGAAAAAGAAATGTTTGTGTCTGTGCATACTTAATAGGTATTGATATTAATTATATCTGAACTTTATTTTATATAGGTAACGTGCTAATTTATTTCTTATTTTCATACAAAGTAATATTTAGACACGTTGGTACATCTATTTGAGTAATTTTTTATAGGATAATGTTAGTGCTGCAGACCAAGAACTCTACATTTATACAAATTTTATAAAAGCAGGAGATTTTGTATATTTTTATGCGATAATCTAAAGAACCGCCAGTCCTATTTCTTTTATTATTTGACGTTATAAGGAAGGTTATTCACTTCACAGTGATAAGAAACAGAGCAGAAACAAAATGTGTGTCAATTAACTGCTTGATGGGCACTGCTAGTTTTGACATATTTTCCACTTTATTATGCCATGAGCCTGAGCTTTCGGTGAAGGAAATTTCGTGATGAAATCATACCATGGACAGAGGACTTCTTCAAATTGACGCCTGGCTAGCTACCACGCTCAGGTAGAAAATCTATCGCCGAACCCCTATAGGTGTGTTCCGGCAGCAGCACTTGAGAGCCATTCTTTTCCTAGGCTTAGCGTGTCACCACCATCTTGGGCCTCATTATCACTTGACATGAGACGGAATTATGGTCAAACGCAAAATCAATAAAAAGAAAACTTTGCCATTGCGACCCACACTTCAGCAAAGCTCGTGGAATATGTAACAGAGTTTTTACTTCAAATTGTGGTCTAGTTTAAATACACGGGATACATACTACATACTACATATTAATTTTCTTTAACGCATACCTAATAAATGTATACAGTATACAGGATGTAACATTAAAATGGGTCAGTGAGGGGAACTCTGAAACTATATAAAAATTGAGAAATATGTTCGGAAAAACCATGATATCGATTTTAAAGATAAGAAGAACTGCATTCAAATAATTAAAAAAAAAACTTATACATGAGTTGGGAACCAACCTAATCTTTTTTTTTGAGGTATGTCATTTTATTAAGACAATAATTGGATAAATGTTGCTAGGAGTCCCTGTGTCTAAAATTAAAAGAAAATGTTGAATTAAAAAAAAAATACTCTCGACGCAAAAAGAGGGATGTTTTAAATTTGACGTGGGTATCTGTTTGTGGCATCGTAGCTTAATAAACGGCGGAACTGACTTTAATCTAGGTTTTTTTTTTCTTTGAAAGGTGACTTAATCGAGAGTGTTTAGCTAGAATTCGAGAAAATCTGTTTAACCGTTAGAAGAGGGTCAGCTCTTTTCTATTTGAAAATAGATATGAGCATCTTCAACAGGTTTGATTGAGTCGAGATTTTCTATTCTGTTACTTCAATGACATTAGAAAAACCTTGACCTGATACTGCAGCGTCATCTGGAATCTGTAGGATACCTAGCTCCTCAGCAACTTATAGCAGAGTTTATCGTATTTGGGTTTATTGGAGTGACCTCAATGAATTGGCTACTTGTGTCGGCGGTTTAATAAACTTTCAAATTACCTTGTTTTATGTATATATATGTATAAAATAACTGCTGTAATTACAATGACCAACTTTTTTATGTAATAATGTTTTTACTGTTTAACAAGTTATAGTTTGTTTTATAGAAACCAGAATAAAAATAAAACACCGGTGTCTTGTTAGTATTATAAAGTTTATTGTAAATTATCGTTGGTTTTGAAATGGAAAAACAATATTGTTTGTTACGATGTCATCTCTGAGTTGTTTACCCTAACAGCACGGTCGGGCCAATATCAGCGTGTTTCGACATTTATAAATTTATATTGCCAAATTGGAAAGCGGTCCGGGATGCGGCGCGACGGCTTGAATAAACTTCATTATTTAATACTACCTAATTTTGTGATTGGATTTTTGGTTTGAAAAGGCATTTTCGACGTAATATTTATGTACGTGTTAAAGTTGCCTTGATTTAATCATCTCTATTGAAATGGTAGTTGTTTATTGTTGTATATTCATACAATAAATAACAAAAAAATATAACAATATATTATAGACGTTACAACAACAATTACTTTCTTATGGTCAAACGATAACAACCAAAATTATTTAATAACTAGCTGTGCCCGCGACTTCGCCCAGTTGGTATATTTCGTGAATGAAAAACAACAGCTAAATAAAAACCTCACCTCTCAACTCAATCTCACCCTACGGTTTAACCCGTATAAGCTTTGCCGTATAACCCAAGTAAATCATTTTATATGTAAGGCGATATCACAGTTTAACAATCATAACGATATTACCCAAATAACTGCCTGCTATGCTCGAGGTCCTGTGTTCGAAATTGTTATTGGATTTTTCTATAAAATTCTCACTACCAGCTCGGAGTTTGGCTTTGTAGCCGATTAATGGTAATCAGGATTGAAGCATCAAGGTCTGGAAGCACCGATGAGAGTATCTTGTTCAGTCGAAGTGGGACCACACATACTTTGAAATATCATCCTATGAGCCGGATGATAAAAAATAATGCCAGTGTGAATTTACAGGTACAGGACGGATACTTTTAGGACACAGAAGTAATATATATATATATATATAAAGGTATACAAAAATTTTCAGTTTTGCGATCCTTTCCGAAAAGCTAAGTTTATTTAATAACATTATTTTTATAAACCGTTATTTCCAGTGAATAATAACGCTTTATAGTATGACCGTTTAGTATAATTTAATAAAAATCTTAATTGCGCAATACACCAAACAAGGATATTTTTCGTAGAAATCTAAATTTAATAGATATTCTTTCTTATTTGAAACATTTCAAAATAACATAAAATCTATCTGAAAATATTTAAACTTAATAATAAAAGCTCATTCTTAAATTATTCATATACGTGCTTACAGAAAATATACTTAAGTATGATAATAAATATCAAAACAATTACGTGATAATTTAAACCAAACCGTACAGAGTCATCTATGAATGCAGTTAGAAAATAATAATACTGACGTTTCTATTTATTGATTTTACTGAAAATTATGTAAAGATAAATTAGTTTGGTATCTTTTCACTTAATTTTAGATATATTATAGAGTTACATATTACACATTTTTTTTAAATATGTACATGACCTAAACGCAATTTATAGACCATACAATTGTCCATACGCGGGGAGTATACTGGTGTATGTTGAAACAATTTAGTTCTCATTTCCAAAAATTATGATAGAAGTTCGAATATTTTCACGCATATACATTTCACATTTCTATGGACAGTTCTTATAAAACTATGGTTAAACTAACAAATAACACACATCAAATTTTAATTCATCTAGAATCAGAAATGCGAATGTTAATGGAGTACCTAACTAAGTTTCGGAGATTACGCTAAAACTTTTCGAATAAAACGCCTCTCAAAGGGCACGGTCTTAATGAAGACAATATTTTGGAGGGCCTCCAACTTCAGTAATTAAATGTCTCCTCATATCTGACGAGTAGGAATGGAATTAATAATTGGTTATAGGATTATAAACGCGGGTCTCCTATACCAAGAGACAAGACGTAAAAAATACTATCCAGAAATGATTATTTCGATAAATCTAGTTGAGGCTTCGAATAATTTCCTATTCGTTAACTATCATTCTATATGCATTCCCGATCATGGCATATGGTACAGAAAGGTTGATAATAAAAGTGTGACTAATCTAAAAGTGATGTTCACGAATATTATCTGTTCCATAAGATTTCGAAACGAAATAATTCGACAAAGTATCAGGATCAAAGACAAACATGCTAAGGACTCGTCACCAAAAGTGGGCGTGAGCCTGTTGCATTTGTCTAATAACTAATAATGTTCAAGAAACATGAGTAGGATGAAATCGTGATTTAATATAATTATGTAGCCAGTAAGTACTGAATGTGTAAAGCTAAAAATCGAGTACTCAGGCTCAACCTGGGAGAGGTTAGTATTCAGTATTATACTAACACGAGCAGCTGTGATTTTCAAGTTGAGTATTTCTCTTAATCAAATTATATATATTCTATATTTATCTTTGAGAAACAAACTAAATTACCAAACGAATTGTTTTCCAATATTTATTAGATTAAAAAAGTTAATTTATTGGAATTCTAGCTAAAATAGTTAATCAGTAAATGGGCTTTCTCAATATAAAAGTTGAATAAGTTATAAACAAGGTGGAACTGAATTTTGTTTAATTTAGAATGCTCCAAATCAATACCTACAAAGTAGTTCTCTTAAATTTTTACTTCGATGGAAAGCACATACTGAATTTATCTTTTAGGTGTAGAACTGTTTGACAAAATTACATGGGAACTGTTAACTCTTCTGTTTTTTTTTTGTTAAATCTTAATTCAGTTTTTCTTTTATTCAAAAGAATATGAGACATAATACTACATAATAGTTACATTACTGTGACGCAGCAGAAATGTGAGGGAAAGAATTATAACACAGACCAACGTGAATTATAATAACGGAACAAAGAGATATGGAATGGAAAATATATTATTTTTTGCAAAGGCTAATGATAAAAATTAATTGCCAACTGTGTATTTTCACAAGTAATGGACTACAAAATATTTACAATTTTGGATTTAAAATAATTTTTGTGGTATTTTTTCTGCTTGCCAGAACTGTTACGTTCCATTACGAGGAAGAAATGTCTTCTATTGTCACTTATCACTCTCTGAAGCTACTTTTGGTATGCTTGTATCTTTTTTATGATATTTAAAAGTTATATACAATAAATAGATTATTTCCATCGTAAAATCAACAAGCATGAAGTTAATTATAGTGATATTCTGCAATACTTACCCTGACATATTATTGTGATTACTTGAATAATGCTTATGGCGAAGCTTTTGAAAGCGCTCCGTCTCCCGGTCATGGTGCATCAGACTTTTTGTTACTTAATTCGATTTGTACTCGGCAACCGCTTGAGTTTTTTCATGACTTCTTTTTAGCATCTGAAACAATTATTTAGTTATTAGAGGAGAAGTAAATGGAAACGGAATCATTATCTATGTCAAAATAAATATAGTCTTATACGAAAGTGAACCTTCCTAGAAAGAAGATTCCTTAGAAGATTTATTTGGAATTGCTCATAATATACCATTACATGTTGCAATTTAAATCATAATAAAAATAAGTGTGACGATAGGTAGCGCTTCTGAAATTAAATCTTAAACAGATTTTACTTTTTTAAAAGTTATCTATACTCTAAAAACCCTGCATGATCCCTAAATAGTTAACGTCATGTTTATAATAATGTTAAACATATATATTAAATCGGTAGTTCTCGTGAATGATGAATCGTTGGGCGTTGACGCGTGACCTGCCACTCGTCGATCACTTTTGTATTTTCAATAAACGACAATATCTAATAAATAATATTCATCATATTAGATTTGATTCCATTGTGATTTTTTCCGAATAATATTTCTATGACTCAGATCGTGATAACGCGAAAACAGTTTCCAGTTTTATTAAATTACTAGCTGTGCCCCTCGGTTTCACCCGAGTTTTTATCCAACAAATACCGCGCCGCCAACGCGACGGACCCGTGTAATCATAATCGTTATCACTTCTCGCAAGTACAAATTATTTTAATTTTTCATTTTCTCCTAAACTATGTATCCTAATTACATACTATAAAAAGAAAAATTTAAATTGTCTTTATGATGAAATAACTTTGGTTCGTAAGGATTAATATAATAAGCCTAAAAATAAAGCTCAAAATCAATTTTTAATCTTCAAAATAAAAACACGCAAAATACCTTATTGTGGTTTATGCTATTAAGAAATAGGCATATGTTATCGGAGACATTTTTTAGATATACTAAAGAACAATATTTTTGTAGAATATTATATTTACGTATCACTAACCATTACGCCAGCGCATGCGGATAAAGCAGTTCAGGAACACTTTCACTTCGACTTACTTAAACAAAAATCAATATTTAAGGCTAGCTGAGAGGTTTAGCTTAGTTTCAGATAGCCTATACTATTCTTCGTGAATCTGGATATAATATACAAAAAGAATTTTTGGAATAAGACTGCTACCCGTTATCCAGAGATTACCATGTTTAAACAAACAAACAAAAAAACTCGTCCGTTTTCCTAAATTATTAATAGTATAGATATACACGGACTGACCTCGGAACATGACAAACCAAAAGAAAATCATACATGTGTTTAACACTATGTGTATGGAGGTCGCGATCCCTACCACACCGCTATATTACTGTATATACACTGACTAATCTCTGAACACGATAAACTAAAAGAAAATTATAGATGGTTTTTTTCTTTCTCACTGACTATACTGTTATCCTAAGGGGCCCTAAATAAATAGAGCCACTGATGGGTTTAACAGCTTCACCAGGCTTGGGGCGAACGCTTAAGGCATTCAGCAGCGAAAGCGTAAGCAACATGCGCACAAAAAATGTGCACAAAGGTTACCGCGATTGTGAAAAGGTCGCGAACTGACTAATTCCCTATCTGTAGAAAATTTGAGCTAAACTAACACATACATATAACATGTCCCTGCCTTTAGGAGAAAAAAATGAACATATGTATATGTGTTTAGTATCCTGGAAACATGATCGAAAGTAACTATCGTAAAAAAATAATAAAAAGGTCCCTTACAGGATCTATGTACTTATGTGGTGTGCACGTATGTATGTACATATTGTGTGTAATGATGTGTGTGGGTAGCTACGTGATTGCAAGTGCAGTGTCACCAGTATCGCGCGAGCGGCTGCATGACTCAAGAGTTCTACACCGAGGGAACGGACCTAGGTTTGAGTTGACGTAAGAGAGGGAGGACGTGACGGGTTTGCGGGAGCGAAATTAGCCACCCATCCCCTGCGGAAGGAACGGTGGTTTCGCGGGCGTGGGCGCGAGCACGCTTTGTTTGGAGAGATGGTGGAGTAGTATTGGTTTATTTCCTCGATCTTATAAACGGGATCTGTGAAGATATTCGCGGCCGGAGTTGTTCGCGGGGGATGTTCGGTTTTGGGGTTTAAGTCGCGGCTGCTTTCATCAACAGATTCACGTGATTCGAAGTAGTGTCGAAGTACGATCGCGTAAGATATTCAATTTACGATTCGACCAACGTACCAAGGGGCTTTGTTAATTTTACCTAAGAATCGGGTTTAGAGGATTTGGAATTTATTAATGTTGATCTTTGACGTATGTGGGAATGTAGTGCAGCTTATATGTCATGATAGGACGGACATATGCCTTGTATAATGTAAGCTTATGTCTCAGGAACATTTTGCTTAGTATCAAGAGGTGAAGTCTATGTGTATTGTAAATCACCCTTATTTTTTAAAACACGAAATACTGTTATTTCTTCCTAAAAGCATAAATATGAATTTTCATATCCCTAAATTTAGAAATAGTGGGTTCTTCATACAATCTTTCATCCCCTATTTCACCTCTTAAAGTTTTATTTTCACGACATAAGGTAAGCCAATGCCTTTCTTTAAGGTCCAATATCTCTCTATACCAAAATTCATCAAATTTGGTTTGATGCGTTCTTCGTACAAACCTTCATCGTCTATTTCAGAGCGTGAAATGCAACAGACAGGACAGACAGAGTTACTTTCGCATTTATAATATTAGTATGGATTATTAATTTCATTATGCTGTCGTTCTCTATGGTATCAGTAAATTACCCAATAGCAGAATAACGACAACAGTTTATAATAATAAATTTTTGAAATTAATTCTCCCTCTCTCTCCTATACCTTTCTTTGTTTCTCTATAACTGATATTTTAGCATGGTAAAAATAGCAAAAGATCGATTGTTGTGGAGTCCTTTTTGTTTTCTATAATAGGGATTTTTATATTGTTAACACAAATCTGAAAAGTGAATAAAAGACGGTCAATTTTTTGGAGAGATCGGCCTTTTAGACCTCTATTTATTGTGAATCGATACATCAGAGTTAGATTCGAATCGATCTTTTTCGGAATGAATTGCCTAGCAGCGATGCGGCACTCGACTTGCTTGCGTGATTATATCCAACTTAGGGTGACCACTTATTAATATGATTTATTATATAAAAAATGGTGGTGTGGTTAACTCATATTGGAAAGTTCTAAATTCTCTGAAACTGTACATTTTTTAACTTTATGTAAACAATCAATAATCATCATTTTACAAACCAGTTTAAAAGTTTCATCCAATACATCTGAAGAGCTATTTTATAGCATTTTTATCGAACGAATGTTCGATGTGACTTTTTAAATTGATATAACTTTTTTATTTATGAACTCATTGAAGTAAAACCACACTAAATGTTAAGTCAACCTTACCAAAATATATTAGTTGAAACCGTTTCCAAATCAGTTAAGCCGTTTCTGAGATTAGCGCGCACAAAAGTTGGCCAACAGACAAACAGACAAAAATTCTAACAATCATTGTTTTGGCTTCTTCTGCGTTTATAGAGACCCCCAATAATAGTTTTTCTCATATATCTTCTATGTACAGACATCGATCAGTTACGTTTTTATTATATGTATAGATAGATGTAGATATGGTGGTCGTGATCCCTACCACCCCACTATATTATTGCATATACACCGACTGATCTCTGAACACGATGAACCAAAAGAAACTCATAGTTGGGTTTATCGCTATTTGTATGGTGGTCACGATACCTACCACCCCTCTATATTATTGCATAAACAAAGACTGATCTCTAAACACGACAAAGCAATAGAAAATCATAGATGGATTTATCACTCTATGCGTATGGTATTGTAAATCATCACTTATTGTACCACCCTGCCGATTCATTTTTCAAAAACTCGAAACCCTTTTATTTCTTCCTAAAATCATAAATATGAATTTTCATATCCCTAAATTGAGAAATAGTGGGTTCTTCATACAAAATTTCATCCCCTATTTGACCCCTTCATGTTTTATCTTTGCGCCATAAGGTACCCTATGTCCGTCTCCAAGGTCCAATATATCTCAATTCATCAAAATTGGCTTAACAGGTTCTTCGTAAAAAACTTTATTCCCTATTTCACCCATTAAAGTTTTATTTTCACCACATAAGGTAGCCAAAGTCTTTCTCCAAATTCCTACATATCTCTGTATCAAGTTTCATCAAAATTAGGTTCTTTATACGAACATTCACCCCTCATTTCACCCCTTCTAATTTTATTTCCAAAGTAGCCAATGACCTTTCTCAACCAAAGTTCTTCAAAATTGGTTCAGCAGTCTAGGCTTGAAAATGCAACAGACGGGACAGAAAAAATTACTTTCGCATTTATAATATTAGTAGGTATGGATTATTCAATTCATTATGCAGTCATTTTCTATAGTGTCATTTACCAATTAAAATACTAACAGTAAATTATTACCCAACACCAAATTAACGAAAACAGTTTATAATAATTAATTTTTGAAATGAATTCACTTTCGCTATATACCTGTAATAAATTCTCTCTCTCTATACCTTTCTATGTTTCTCTATAATAACTGATACTTTAGTAAGGTAAAAATTACAAAAGATCGACTGTTGTGGTTCCCTTTTAATTTTCTATTTTAGGGATTTTTATATTGTTAATACAAATGCGAAAGTGAATCGAAAAAAGATCAATTTTTGAGAGATCGATCTTTTAGACATCAATTTTTTTGGGAATCGATTCATAAGAGTTCGATTCGAATCAATCTTTTTATAAATGAATTGCCATCCCTAGCAGCGGCGCAGCTATATTCAACTGACAATATCCAGCCTATGCAGACCCCCTTTTAATATGATTTAACACATAGAACTGAGGTCAATTTATATTGGAAATTCATTTTATTAAACTCTTAATTTTATAACTTTATGAAAGGTTTCGATCATCATCGTTTTACAAACCATAGTATACAGATAGCTAAACTTTCAGTCAATTCAACTGAAGAGCTATTTTATAGCATTTTTATCAAAAAAATGTTCGACGTGATTTTTTAAATTGATATAACTTTTTTATTTATGAACTTATTGAAGTAAAACAAACACTAAATGTTAAGTGAACCTTACCAAAACATATTAGTGAAAACTGTTTCCAAATCGGTTATGCCGTTTCTGAGATTAGCGCGCACAAAAGTTGGCAAACAGACAAACAGACAAAAATTATAACAATCATTGTTTTGGGTTCTCCTGCGTTTATAAAGACCCCCAATAATAGTTTTTTTCATATATCTTCTATGTACAGACATCGATCAGTTACGTTTTTATTATATGTATAGATATAAATTTATTTTAGAGTAAGATCCCAGAGCGATAAGACACAACTTATTTTTTAAAGCATAGAACTTTCGGTTCTTAGTCGTCTCTCGTGTACTTTTTAATACCTGTACGTTTGTGGAGTTGGCTCGGAGACACCTGCGCAGGTACCAGGTGAGAAAGGTAACTAAAAATCAGAGTTACTTAACTTAAATTTTAATGACTGATTTTTATGTATATATTGTAGAATATTACTCTGAAGTAATATCAAAAAAGTCAGACGTTTTCCATGGGCCAGAACTTTTGTCAGACGCTTTAAAGCTCTACAAAAAAAAATGAACTTAATTTATTTTTAAATGTCTGATTTTTATATATGTTATTAAGATACATATTAAAAAGTTATATTTAATCAGTCAGACAAATTGCAATGACCAAACATCCCCTAAACACAAAAATTACTCAACTATAAGTATGAGCGCGAGAGCACTATGCGCATGCGCTTCAGAGTAAAATATCTTAATATTTGAAAAATACTTACTGCTTTCAATTTCATATTTTTGCATATCTATATAAATAAGATGAAATTTTTAATTAAATTAATAATGGTTTTAAAAGTAATTATATATATTACAGATATATAGGGAAAAATGATTTTTTTTCGGAGCAATTATCTTTCAAAAAGAATCATTTTTATTTTATTTTAAAAAAGATATCAATTGTAATAATTTTAGTAAAAGAAATAATTAATTATGATGAATTAATGAAATAATTTGATTGTCTCTTAATCATCTTCATCATCGTCATAATAATCATTTGAATTTTCATCATTAAGTACATCACGATACTGTCCACTCAAGTCATCATCCTCATCGTCACTTAACATTTAACATTTTATATTAACATTTTAAAGATGGTTCCGAGGATTCTTCCATATTCTCTATTGAAAATAACTTGATATCACTCACAAATCACACGATATAACTGAAAAAAACATGTGGTCTCATAAACCTGAATATAGAACTGTACTGTATACTATACAGTGTGTGCACCTTGCATATACACATACACAAATAGTAGACTGAAACAGATTGTGGATGTAAGAAAGGAAAACCGAGTTACCATGGATGTCTCACTCGCTTTGAAACGCATGTTTAGTGCTCTCGTGCTCATACTCATAGTTGAGTAATTTTTGTGTTTAGGGGATGTTTGGTCATTGCAATTTGTCTGACTGATTAAATATAACTTTGTAATATTTATCTTAATAACATATATAAAAATCAGACATTTAAAAATAAATTAAGTTAATTTTTTTTTTGTAGAGCTTTAAAGCGTCTGACAAAAGTTCTGGCCCATGGAAAACGTCTGACTTTTTTGATATTACTTCAGAGTAATATTCTACAATATATATATAAAAATCAGTCATTAAAATTTAAGTTAAGTAACTCTGATTTTTAGTTACCTTTCTCACCTGGTACCTGCGCAGGTGTCACAGAGCCAACTCCACAAACGTACAGGTATTAAAAAGTACACGAGAGACTACTAAGAACCGAAAGTTCTATGCTTTAGAAAATAAGTCATGTCTTATTGCTCTGGGATCTTGGACTATTTGGAGCTTCTTAATTTTCAACTTCAAATTCATCAAAATGAGTGGCCAGTACGTACATTTAAAAATAATGTATAGAACAACCAATAGATCAATGTCTAAATAACTGGTATCGTCGTATATGGTGATTTAGTAATACCGCAACAAAAGCTGCTACATAGCTGGTTAGGAACTAGATTCTCGAGAAATGTGAATCGTTTCACAAGGGTGAGTTGTTTACCATCTATCCAAGTCTTTTTTTATTGCCTTCAGTCTTATGATTACTTTGATTTGTTTTTGAAAACAAAATAAATAAGAAATGGTTTGAATAAATATTGTATTTTACTATGATAATAATATATAATTTGTTTAAGTTTTCTTTAAGCAAATGATTGAAGTTCGAGTCATTTATTACACGTAACACATTTATCTTTTACTTATAACAGCATTAGTAACAGGTGGTATCGAATACCACCTTGTTCATTCATTTGTTCGCCGGTCCTGGCTTCTGCGGATTAAAAATTAAAACCAAGTTTAGAAAACGGCTCAAACCTACACATCTGAAGCATAGTTTTGTATGGTTGTGAAACATGGACAATAAATCAAAGGAACACAGAAAGGTTGGCTACGCTTGAGATGTGGTATTGGCGGAGGACAGAGAATATCAATTAGACAGAAATTATTACAAATATGGTAGTATTAAGAATGTTTGCCGAGGAAGGACAATTGTTGAGAAATATGGATAACAGAAGTGGAAAGGTGATTAGACACTTGATACGGCAGGACAAGTTCTTTAAAACATTTTTGGAGAGAAAGATTGAAAGAAAGTGAGGAGGAAGAAGACCTAGAAGAAGCTTTTTCCAACAAGTGAAGAATAAAGTGGGACTCGCGTCTTATCAAGCGGTCAAAAAAAAGGCAGAGGATAGGGAACAGTGGCAATTGCTCCACCGACAAAAGCCGAGCTCTTAAATTAATAATGATGATGACCATTTCTTCACCATCAGGAACAACCCACCATTACAGAAATTTAAACCAGTTTCATAACGAGTTCACTTTATAAAAATAAGTTTCTCCAAAAATAATTAACGGAAATATAAAAAGAACAATGATCGTATACTGAAAAGTTTATTGTTTTACTATCTATATATTTAATGAAATACATACTATAAGTATAAAACTTTACAGTAAACACTAATTCAGTTCAGAATGTAATATATTTAAGCTAAAAGAGCTATAGTGGTGTAAACGGTCCACCTAATCTTAATGGAAGGTATAAAATTTGCATGCCATAAACGACAGGAACAAACTTCGAGGACAGTGTGGACTGCTTAAGTAACCGCAAACGAGTGATCTGAGGTCGCGACTTGGCCGGTGGCGCGGCGACTCACCCGTAGGTACTCGTACAAAGGTGTTATAAGCTGGTCCAATGCAAACGAACAAAGCGTGGATGTATATGGACTATTTTTTATTATTTAGCGTTTTTGTCTGCCCAATAATAAATCCAAGTTCAAGTTTTTTTTTTTTTTTAGTATTTTATAAGATATCTATCGTATATCATAATGATCTTTTTCTTTCATACTAGCTCGACACAATGATTGTACAGCACCTGATGGTAAGTAGGGGGTACAGTCTACAATCAACGGCGACCGTTGTTGAAGTAAATTTCATGCCGGTCTACTAAAATGCCTATTCACGCCCCGTTTGTGCGATATAATATCATAGGAAGGATGAAACACGTTGGTTGGGGACTATTCCATATCTGCGCGGTACGGCAAAGGTAAGAATTAGAGAACTTGTTTGTTCGTGACATAACTGGCGTTATCGTGTAGCTTGAATTTCATAGACCAGACCGCGTGGTTCTGTACTGAAAGGAAGATGATGGGAAAAGATTAAACAACTCTTCGGTACATTCACCATGATACAGATGATAAAAGACGCTCAGCGTGGCAATGTCTCTTCGCAACTGAAGCAGTTCTAAATACTTATAATATTCTCTTAGGTCTAAAATGGTAACGCATGCTAAATTAAATACAGGGATTGGCTCTCAATTATTTCCAACTTTGAGAGTCGGCGTACCATGTAAATATCATGGTAGGGCATTACCACCAAATTATGGCTGCATCACGACAAAATAAGTTTTATTTTTGAATTTGAACCAATGACGTTCAAGCTAAAGCGAGCGATCATCGCTTCAGACTTCAATTTATACTAAACGTTGAAGATATCTAATCGAAGTCACCGTCTCTCCGTGCCTAGAAACCTGATTTATTCTATGGCGAAATTCAATTGCCTCAAATGAGACATTCACTAAAAATTCAACTGTTGCGGTCGCTTTCCAACTCTGTATAGTAAATTGTATATATATCCAAGCCCGGTGAAGCTGTAAAAGCCGTCTGAAGCCACAGAGTACTTTTGTATATAGGATCTGAAGCTACAGGGGTACTTATATGGCCATATTAGAGCCAATTTAATATATCACATTAATTTATATCTGTCCCACAAGGTGGCTTCTAGTTACAATAAATATGCATTTTAACTGAACAAATTTAAGTAATTTTTCAGTCCTAGATAATAAAAAAAATTATGTACCTTCGTTACAAGGACACGTTGTGACAAATGTGATCAATGTCAGTTCGATAAAAAAGCATATCTGTCTGTCTGTTTGTTCCCTTTTCATAATTAAAACTCTGAATCGATCGCAGCCTTTGGCATAGTGGAAGCCTGAAGCCTGGAGACTAGCATGTGAAAAATACGAAAAAAAGCTAATTTTAAATAAGTTTGCTTTATGTCAGTGTACGCTATTAATAATATAAATAATGCAATTAATGTGGTATAATTAATCCAATAACATAAATACAGAAGCACCGATGACGATGAGTAGCGACTACGTGTATAGAGCTGAATAACAATGATATTTTCTAAGTAGAAACGGCATTGACGCTCTTCACATGACATAGTGAACAGTGAGCAATTGCTATCAATTTAGTTTCCCACTCGATATCAGCGTGAGCGAGAAGAAACTTTTATCCTTTTTTGACAACATAGTTTCCGCCTTACGCTGTGATTTCCTATCTCTTTTGTTTCAACATACTGATAACATTTTTTTTTACTTTTTCAAATTGCTTTTCGTGAGAATATAACGCATCTATTTATAGAACGTCGTTGATACGTAAAGTTATTTTAAGATTTTTTATACCTAGATATATTATATATTACATTAGATTATGTAGAGAAAATTCTAACATTTCAATGTATGTAATATGTTTTGTTGTACTAACTTTTTTAATAATTATATTAATACGTGAAGCAAAAACTTTATACTCCACCTCTTTTTAAGCGTATTACGTGCACGGAAGACTGTGAGATTTGGCATAGTTTAAGTTTATATGAAGAAGGAGTGCAGAAAGATATAATTTATCTATAATATTTGTTACTAATATATTAAATTAATAATGCGAATCCTGACTCAACCAGTGCCATTGAACTTAGACCCCCAAAATATTGACATTGCCACTCAATGAAAAGTGACAGCAAATGATATAATATTTATTGTTTAGGTAGTTATATACCTATGTACTCCCATGCCATAGCTAACACGATTTAGCTGACCCACCGTTGTTCCCACGAAAGGGCCAGACTTTAGGTCAGCACATTTAGATTAAGTAGAAGTAAGTTTTGTTTTAAGGCAGTCTAGTATCGACCATCGTGTAGAACGGTTAATAAAATCTTAACCGAATTAATTTTAGTTTTAGTTTTTAAAAAGATACTTCACCGCTCCCCGAAGTTAACTGGCGCAGCCGGTAGGATTGCTGGCTGTTACCGCGAGTCATATTGTGCAGAAATAGTGCATTTCGCGTGTGACACACAAACTGTTCGCTTTCGCTTTCGCTTAAAATCAGTGAGACGTTCAAGGCGGCAATCCACGAACCAAATAAATAAGTTGATTATCAGAGGAGTGAAATAATGAAGAAGACAAGCAGAAAGTGAGTAACCTTCTACTTCCTGTCTCATGTCCTTTTCCCATAAAATTGTGTAATTTAGCTAAAATCGTTAGATTACTATTAAACTTAAGTTATCTTTAAGTGTGTATCGTTCGATTAAAATTATTGAACTAAGCACTTTCATATAACACTATTTTAAAAATTAAAATCATTTTTAAAATATACTCTTATTTAATTCAATTAAAATCATTGAATAAAAATTTTATTTTATTTTATTTTATTCAATTAAAATCATTGAATTTAAATTTATTTAGTTATTTTTACTATCATATAATTCATTTAAAATCATTGAATTATTTTATTAATTATAATTTTAAAGTTAAAATCACTTTAAGTAGCTATATAAGTGCGTTCAATAATTAAAATTATTATCAACTATTTATTTTTAAATATTATTTGTAATTCCAGAAACTATTTAAAACGAGTTTCTTTTTCTTTAAATTACACATTATATTATTTTATTAATTATATTAAGATTTTATATTAGAGAGTTTATAGCTTGTAGTGTGACAATGGCTTTAGACAATGTGTTTACGCAAATTCCGGGCGTGGCCTCACAAGCTGCGCCGGCGCCCACGCGCGCCTCTTCACCAGCACATATTCGTCAAACTTTATTACCACCCAAAGATGTTTTAAGCTTAATTCCGGAATTTAACGGAGACACAAAATTACTTAGTTTATTCATACGAAAATGTGAATTCGTCATTCAAAGATTTCAGGGTACCGTAGAACGCAATGAATTTATTATGCAGTATATTACTAGTAAATTAACAGGCAAGGCAGCTGAATTAATAAGTAACGTACCATGGACAATGTGTTAAGAGGCTTACAAGGTATACATTGCCTCGTTTACTTAGACGATATCCTGATTTATTCAAATGGACTTCTGGAACACCTCCAAAAGCTCCGTGCAGTTTTTGACAGACTCAGACAGACAAACTTAAAGATTCAGTTAGATAAGTCAGAATTTCTAAGAAAGGAAGTACAATATCTCGGACATACATTGACAAAAGACGGACTTCGACCTAACAACGACAAAATAGATGCCGTACTAAAATACCCTATACCACATACACAGACAGAGATTAAGCGATTTTTAGGTTTTATAGGTTATTATAGACGTTTCATAAAAGATTTCTCTAAGATCACACAGCCACTAACAAATTGTTTAAAAAAGGGTAAAAGAGTAGACATTAATTATAAATATATAGAGGCATTTGAGAAGTGCAAGGAACTGTTAGTCAACGCGCCCATCCTGCAATACCCCGACATGACAAAACCGTTCATACTAACTACGGATGCGTCCGAAATTGCAATAGGAGCTGTATTATCGCAAGGTACGATTGGTAGTGATAGACCGATCGCCTATGCTAGCCGTACCCTATCAGAAACTGAGAAAAGGTACAGTGCAATCGAACGAGAACTTTTAGCCATTATTTGGGCCACAAAACACTTTAGACCGTATTTGTTTGGGCATAAATTCGATATCGTTACTGACCATAAGCCCCTCGTCTGGTTATATACACTGAAAGAGCCAAATAGCAAACTAACACGGTGGCGTTTACGCCTACAGGAATACGATTTTAACATTATCCACAAAAACGGTAAACAAAACGCGAACGCTGACGCGTTATCGCGCATTAAAATAAACGCAATAGGCACCGGTGAACCAGATGACAACGCGTCAATTATTGTTAATGTCGATGACAAAGAAAGACAAGTACAGGATCACTTACAAGAGATAGAAGACAGAGTTAAAGCCCTAACCAGAAGACGAACTACCGACGACTCGAAAACTATAACTATCTCAGACTCTGAAAAGACTATGACAGCTAGACCTATATCACTACCCGACACTGTTATACTCGACGATGAACCAGACTATCTAGTTAGATCAGAAACTGACTCCACACACACAATACATTCAGCCAAAGATATGGAGTTTATAGAGATACCTATTTTACATGAAGCCATTGATACCAAACCAAACCAAATACTTGTATTCAATTGGTTTCGTAACGAGTTTAATGTTAAAAATTTATCTAGAAATAATCAGAAGGTATAAGAAGTCTTCTTGCCTATTGGAAACCCAAACCTCATTAAAGAATTCCTTAAGAAATACATCCGACCTAAAGTAAAATATTTCATATACTTCGAAAATCCGGAACATAGAAAAGAATTTAGCAACATCATTTTAGAGTTATTTAAAAAGGGATATATTAATTTCTATGAATGTACAGAGCGAGTCATATATGTAGATAATGAGGAAGAACAGAAACTAATAATTACAAAATTACAAGAAGGCAAAACTTGCCATCGCGGAGTCACCGAAACTGTTAAAAGAATCCGAAGAACCTATTATTGGCCGAACATGCTGGAAACAGTATCCGCTGGCATTAACGCATGCGAACAATGTAAAACCTCTAAATATGATCGTAAACCAATAAAACCCTTATTACAACTCACACAAACAAAGGAGGCACCGTTTCAGGAAATATTCATAGACATTTTTACAATAGAATCTAAACATTATCTCACAATTATCGATGCTTTTAGTAAATTAGGTCAAGCCATTTCAGTACCATCTCGCTCAACACCTGAAATAGTTAGAGCATTGATAACATATTTTTCCTTTTATGGCATACCACGTAAAATAAGTTGTGACCCCGGAACAGAATTCAATAATGAATTGTTAAAAGAGTTGACAGATTTATACAAAATAAACCTACATATAGGAACACCTAACAATCCCAACTCTATGGGACTGATTGAACGTTTCCACTCGACAATTATTGAAATTTACAGAATAGCTAAGTTCGAACGAAAGTATACGGACACCGCGAACGTAATGACTTATTCAGTCATGGCTTATAATAATACCATACACAGCACAACTGACCTTTCCCCATTTGAAACAGTCTTTGGCCATACCGAACTAAATTCGACATTTGACATAGAGTTTGACAAATTTTACAGACAACAGTTGATAAAGGACCATAAGAAAAGAACACAAGTATTATATAAATTCTTATCGGAAAAGATGAAAAACATCAAAGTTAAGGTCAGGAAAAAGAGAGCAGGGGAGAAAGAACCGGAATTAACGATAGGAAAAACAATTTTTGCAAAAGCGGTAAATAGGAGACAATCGAAAGACAAACCAAAATACCAAAAAGCCGTTGGGATAGGTCCCGTTTCTCGTAACGTTGTTCCTATTAGGGTAGGAGGTAGGGACCGATTAAAAATATAAAACGTCCTCCACAGGTGGGGCATACTCCTGTTGATGTGGATGTCAACGATTCACGCTCACCCAAACCAGGGCCTTCAAATTCAGAAAATTAATAATAAGAATCCAGGAATATTACCGGTTAAGCAAGGTCTAGCATTTTTACAGCATGATAAGTGGTCAGTTATTAAAATTATTCAGCTTAAAGAAATAGAGTCTGATCTTTTACTCAATATACAAAAATATTCGGAATTTTGCAATATCATACATAAGAATGAAACTTTTGAAAGAGAAGTTAGTGAATTAAAGAGTCAAATAGAGTATTTACGCGATGAAACTATAGAGAAATTACAACAGTTGGTTCCTACGCAACATCAAAGATATAAACGAGGTATTATCAATCCTATAGGCTCACTGATTAAAGTTATAACAGGCAATCTTGACTATGAAGATGCGGTTCGATACGATGAATTAATTACCGGTATAAAAACTAGGGAACAGGCAATCGCTAATAAAATTACTATTGTATCTGAGATGTTGGATATTCTTGTAAATTCAACCGATTCTATAAATAGCTATATCAAAATAATGAACGAGCGTCTTCTACGCCTCGAAACTCTTATTCAGCATTTTTCAACGAATTATATTTTGTATAGATATTTGACTGGCGAATTTAATACAGAGACAGCCCTAGCCTTCAGCAAGGTATCTGTACTACATAAGTCCGTTTTTAATTCCCAAGAATTACTGTCTTCATTAATAGAAATAAGTAAATATGGTAATTTAATGTATACTGTTGATGAACAGAATTTAATAAACTTAGAAGAGACGTTTATAGTTAAGGCTTACTTTAAGGGCAATGAAATTAGATTTATTATAGATATACCATTAGTTGATAATTCTACTTACACTTATTTTAAATTGTATTCCCTACCTGTTTTCCATGATCCTGATAATCAGACATTCATTATTATTCCCGAATTCCCATACCTAATAGTAGAAGGTGAAAAATATCGACCGATTTCTCAGCCATGTAAGGAGATTACAACTGAAGAATATTTGTGTTCTGAGGATGACCTTATACACTATACCGAAAAAATTTGTATCGAACAACTTCTAAGATATCAGCAGAACTTGTCATTATGTTCTCCACGACGAGTAGATCCAGAAAGCTTAAAACTTCAGAGGATTACTCAAACCAGCTGGGTCCTTTATTCAAGGCACGATAACATTTTATCCTACGTCTGTGGAAAAGATCTCACACGCGAACAGTTGCGAGGCACATATATAATAACTATACATGAACAATGCGATGCATCTATACGTGGGATGCAAATCCACGCACAACGCTATCATCCACTGAGTACAGAGTATAGACACATACCAGTAATAAAGCTACCGAGTGTTAAAGAAAAGGACAAAGGTTTCACCGTTGAAGACGAGGAACCTATGAATTTAAAAGGGATTAATTTAGACGACATACACCATTTAAACTATATTTTGAAGAAAAGTGTAAAAAGCGAGAGTAATTCAGTGCAAATAAATAGTGTCAGTGCCTCTATGCTCTAGTGCTCTATGTAATCGTAATTATGTTATTTATACTTGTCACTGCGTATATACTTACACCAATACTAAAGAATTATCGTAAGAGGCGGATTCCTCATCCGATTATGGAACAGCAACCCGCCTCAACACATACACCTAATCCACGTCCTCTATTAATGTAAATCGATGTTCTCGGAAGTTCTGATACTCTATAACTCCCGATAACTTCGATCTAAGGCGGGAGGAGTTATATACCTATGTACTCCCATGCCATAGCTAACACGATTTAGCTGACCCACCGTTGTTCCCACGAAAGGGCCAGACTTTAGGTCAGCACATTTAGATTAAGTAGAAGTAAGTTTTGTTTTAAGGCAGTCTAGTATCGACCATCGTGTAGAACGGTTAATAAAATCTTAACCGAATTAATTTTAGTTTTAGTTTTTAAAAAGATACTTCACCGCTCCCCGAAGTTAACTAGGTTCATACTGCAAATTTTAAACAGAAAATAGTCTATGTTTACAAAGTCACTGGTGAATTTCGATCATTGGGCGACTGTTAGTATTTTAATTACGTTTCTTAAGAAATTTACCGGCAACTGCAAGCACGTACCAGTCAGATTAGCAGCTATGCTTGAGATTAGTCTGTTAACATATTTTACGAATACAGATCTTTATCAGGCACAGTCCGTAAAATTCATTTCAGCATTAACAGCGAATCCACAACGATTGGATTTTATTTCGCAATATTCTTATAATTTTCTTCATTATGTGTCGCAGAAGCATTTGTCATTGCTAATTTCTGAAAGTAGCGTTTTGTACGGCAGGAATATAAAGTCCTTTTTTTCTGAAAAATAAATTAAATTAATGAAAGTATGCACCGTTGTTATCTATGCACTTTTGCCATCTCATAAGTAGTTAATTTAGCCCTTTACTAAAAAAAACCACGCATCGGAGTTGAATTTTTTTGCTTGTAAGAAGTTGTCCAAATTCTGAAAAAAATGGTAATCTGTTGGAGCAAGGTTTGGGGGGCACGGTGGATGTCGCAGACATTCCAATTGTAGCTCATCTAACTTAGTGGTTGTTTGTTGTGCAGTGTGTGGTCTTGCGTTGACGTGAAGCAGCAGTGGCCTAGAGCGATTGACCAATCTCGTTTGTTTAGCAACTAGTTCTTCCTTCATGGTTTGCAGTAGCTGACAATTGATATCTGCTTTAATCGGTTGGCCAGATTTTAGTTAGCTGTAGTGAACGACACCGGCGCTAGTCCACCAAACACTCACAAGTAACTTTTCTGAGTCAGTTTTCGTTTAGGGCAGGATTTGGCTGGGTCTCCTGGGTTCAGCCATTCCGACGAGCGCTTCAGATTATCGTACAGTATCCACTTTTCATCACAAGTAATGATTCGATTTAATCCATTCATTATTGTGTCGGTTGAGCAAAGTAACACAGTCGACGCGTGTTTGCAAGTTTCATTCACTCAATTCATGAGGTACCCATCGTTCAAGTTTTTTACATTCCCGATTTGCTTCAAGTGGATTAATACAGTTTTATCACTTACCCCGAAGCCGGCAGCTAACTCTGAAGTGCTTTGTGATGTATCCGCTTCCACAATAGCCTTTAATTCTTCATTTTCCACTTTGGGTTCCGACCATCCACGCGGTTGGTACTGAAGATCGAAATTTCCAGAACGAAAACGTTGAAACCAAAAACGTACTGTGATTTCTTTTGCTACAACAGCGCCATACACATCTTTAATACTTCGAGCTTTTTCTGCAGCACTGGTGCCACGGTAGAATTCATACTCGTAAATATACCGATATTTTATGTGTTACATTATGCGATAATAAGCGACACTAAAGAAAAAAATAATGAGGAAAAATCAAATGAATGACTGTTTTCAAAACTCAAATGTACCAGTTAAATGAATTTATAAATTTGAATTTGGAATTCTTGACCAAAGAGGACATATTTCAGATAAAAGTGGTCAGTACGACAAAACGCTAATTTCATGTGTTAGAACCTAATATTTTATTAGTAGTAGGTACATGTTACTTATTGGTAGCCGAAGGAAAATAATTAGCTCGAAGATAAATTCGCGCGGTTAAAAATCACAGTGTGTATTAAAGACTTTAATATAATTTTTTTGTTTGTTTATAAAGTTGCAGTTATTTTGGCATGATAATAATTATACACACATCAAAAAAGTCTAAGCAACATGCGTGATATTACAAATTTTTCCATTTAGATTAATTAATTTCTAAATATTTACTCAAACAAAGTGCGTAGGTAAGTAAACTTTTTTGTTATTGATGACATACTGGCTGGTTGTAAGAAAAAAATTTGATTATGTTTTGTTTTTTCATAAAATTCAAATGACTGCGAATTTGTTTGAATTTAAGTGCGTTTTAATTGCTACATTTAGTCCTGATTTTATAATTTTACCAACCATTTAAATAAAGTTAGCGACAAAATTGAATTGTTAGATATTCTTTACGTCATGAAGCGACGTCATTTGATGGCAGATGAAATGCAAAGAGCTGTAGGGATGTTGCAAGCGGGAAGTAATCAATCTCAGGTATCTCGACATTTTGGCATTCATAGAAGTGTTATTTGTCGTCTAATACAGGAGAACCCGCTGAACAGCATCCAGGCCGTAAAAGGAGTACAACCACTCGGCAAGACCGGTACATACAACTGACTGCAAGACGCCAGCTGATGTTAACCGCGCGAGAGATAAGTTTGAGGCTACAAATTTCAAGTGGTGTTGATGTAAGTCCTCAAACTGTGCGAAATCGACTGCATGAGTACGGCCTACGAGCTCGACGCCCAATCAGGTGCCCACCGATACGTCACGGGAATCGCGCTCGTCGATATGAATGGTGTAGAGAACGCATAACATGGACCCAGGAACAATGGGATAAAATTATGTTTTCCGATGAGTCGCGATTCGGGTTTAAGCCTGATACAAGAAGGGTGCGAATGTATCGTCGGCCCGGAAATACTGAAAGGCTCAGGTGCGTTCAGGAAGTTCATCCATACAGCGGCTCAAGAGTTATGTTATGGACGGGTATTATGAAGAACAGGCGAACTGAGCTCGTTTTTGTAAATGGAAACATGAATGCTGAAAATTACATTGAGAATATTCTCAGACCTTATGTCTACCCATTTGCACAAACCTTTGGCTCCGATTTTAGGTTAATGCATGACAATGCACGTTCACATACAGCTCGGTGAACCAGTGAATACTTTGCAATGGAGAACATCCGGGTATTGCCCTGGCCTGCACAATCGCCAGATCTCAACCCCATCGAGCACGCATGGGACATGCTCCAGAGACGTGTTTTGAAGGACTTGGACGGAGCGACAACAACCCAACAGCTGAAGGATTTGCTACAATTCCATTGGGAGCGAATACCGCAAGATGACATAAACAGAATCATTAATTCAATGAATAATCGTTGCCGACAAGTTCTGAATGGCAGAGCAGCCCATACTTTGTATTACATTGTTCTATTCTTTCATAATAAATACTTTTTATTTAGAAATTTCATTTTGTAAGCAAAAAGTTTACTTTCTTATGTATCTTAGTTTCTACAGTATATTCTAATATTGTTCATTTCTGTTATTAAAAGAACTTATAAAGACAACAGCTATTTATTTTTACATCATAGAACCCTAAAGATATTATTTTAAAAATAAAATACGACGTTATAATGTGAAGAACCATCCTAAAATTTAAATTAGTACATGTTGCTTAGACTTTTTTGATGAGTGTATTAATGAGCTGTACTTATCGTATATTTACTGTTTGTTATTCGGTATCTTTAAAAAAAGTAAGTTGGAGGATACCGCTGGCGCCGGCGGGCTACACGACCACATAGCTTGCTTGTTGTTTATATTTACAAAGAGAATTTTGGATCATCCCTATTTCTAATTATTATTATTATTGATATAAAAGTTGGTTTTTGGATGAAAAATATGTTGAAAGAAATCTCAGTTGTCTAGGTTTGTTCTGTAGATAGCTGGTTGAACAAAAGAATGAATAGAGAACAAAAGATTGGCTGTTGCTTTTATAATGTGTTTTATCCACATTTATCATGTATTTTGTATGTATTATTATTTAAATATCTGGGCGACCGAGCTGTGTTTAGTGTCTTATAAACAAACAAAGAAAAACACCTATTTAGGTAAACTTAGAATGTAAAACATCTAAATGCAAAGTTTCATCGAAATCGTTGGAGCCGTTATCAAGAAACCAATAATATATATATACAAGAATTGTTCACTTCATATAATAAGATATGTATAATATTATATGATTTATTATTCTATTTTTTGTGTTTATGTATTATAATCTAATTATGTGTATGTAAATATTTGTCTGTATTGTATATAGTATTTTTTTTATTTATTTTTTTTTACTTTTTTTAGTTACACCGTTAACTATCCTTCAGTGACCAACATTGTTGGGTTGTCCCATTGTTACCAACAGATGGAGGGTAGTTTAAAAAAATATCGCTTGAACCCGGCTGTACTATCTTCCATAACTTAGTGAAATATATCCCGAATATATAAATTAAATTATTACATAAATCCCAAAAAGCTTATTATTAAAATTTATTTAAAAGAAATATCTTAAGAACATTTTTTTATACTTATTAGAAAATCATGTATTTAATATTCCGGCGGCTCTTCATTTTACCGTTTTTTTGTGGCTGCGAATTATACCGAGGGTTATATTATAATGCGATTAAATTGAAAATAACGTTAAGCCTTTGCCGGAGGTAATAAGGGACGTGACTTTGAACATTTTCGCCTCATCTTGTTATATTAAAAGGACACTTAATATGTGATTTAATCAAAGAAAATTTACGTTGAAATAAATTCGGGTTTATTGCTATATAAAAAATAATATAAATTTCAAATAATAAAACAGTTAATGTGTTAATTGAGTGTCAAGAAATCTTTCTAGTTAATATATTACCACAGTGAATAAATCCAAAATCAAATTAAAAAGACTATCATAATATTAACCAGTAAATATCTTTTAGAAATAAGAACATCGTCAGACCTTATCCTAGGGCTATACACAAACACCAAGTCAACGATTCTGTTTTTCCGCCGCAAAATCCAGAGCCATTCAAATGTTACTAATTAAACATAAGTTAGTATTTAGACTAATATTTACGCATTTCTTGAAATTTATTGGTACTTCCCGAAGTATGAATCGGGGATTTGGAATATACCTTTCGATTTTCTAACCATTCCACAAAGAAAAATTATTAACATCTTTTAGTTAGGAAATATCCAAAGCGGTACAGGGCTTGAACCACTTCAAGGCTATTTTTATTAGCCCGAATATTCGCAAGAGGGCGCGGGTGGTGATAATTTTTTATTCGCTCCCCTACTCTCGGTTATTCACGAGATGTCTTCATCCGCACGCGCCTGGTAATTGCTATGTGCTTTACAATCTCCCACCTAAATAATATACCCGAGGGATTTTTATACATTTAGAGTCATCGAATAATATTTCAAATAATCAAATGTGGATGTGAAACACCCTGATAGAAAATAAGCTTAAATATGCTAAAACAAGTAGCGACTATCCATTGTACAAAAAACTTTTTTTTTTTAATTATGTTAATTGAAAGTTGTATAAGTATACATAATTTTAATTTTAAAAAATTGAATTTATTATTTTGGATAACTTTCAATTATTTTTAAACAGTAAAAAATAAAGTAAAATGAATTTACGTTATGGTCATGGATTGTTAATTTTATGATGCAATACTAATTCCGTTACATGGTGCTCTTGTAGCTCTAAAGCTCTTCTTACCCTATACTCTATACGTCAAAATAAGGATATCTAACTTCAAAAATATTATTTCTATAATAGAAAAATCGCCAAGAAAATTACACTGTGTATTGTCAATGTGAACGAAAATTAATTATTTGTCCCTTATGGTAATCACAGTACAATCCTAACATGGCGGCGACGACCGACAGATCGTAATCCATCGACGGTCATGCATAGGCTGATCCTGAAACGCGACACGTAAAAGAGAGTCACTATGTCGGACTTTTCACCAACCAGTTGGGCTAAACAATCCTACCACCCTGCTATCAGCGTTTCCTTGTTCGTTAATCAGCAGGGTTCATCACGTGCAGGTGAGGTTAGCTTGTGCGTCCTCAGTTTTAAAAATGTAAATTCGACACACCTTCCACAAAAAAAAGAAGTAGGTATATTCCATAAACAGCTTGCCAAACTAACAAATAAATGTGTACACACTTAAAACTTAATTATATCCACGTAATTGTTTTTAAACTTTAAAAATAGGTTTTCTATTAGTTTTATTATAACCTATTCTATAGGTTTTCACTTTTCTTATTTAAACTTCAAAGTCTGTTTTCATTATAAAACCACTGTATTTTATTAGCACAACAAACTCACTTCGTAGCTCAAAGCTGTCCGTCCATCCTTTCTTGTTGAAACATACAAGTAAACAAATACTCAACTGAGTAAATAAATGACATTTCGTCTCAACTATCGAAAACTGAGCTCTAAGAATTATTAATAAACAATATGAAAATCTAGACATATTTTAAAATACAAGTTAATAAGAAAATCAATATTTATGGTAGATCATATAATTATTATAATATTTTATTTTGTACCAACTTCCGTCTTGATCGATAAGTTTTAGTAGAATCCTCAACTTGTTTTTCGTCAATAAGGTAATACGTAATATTTATTTAAATTTAAAACTATACTTTTCATCAAGCTAACATAATATTATCAGAACTGTTAAATATTAGAGTTATAACCAATTGTATAGGTATTTCTAAATTTATTACTATAAGTCGTTCAGTACAGCCGCAAAGCGAGCTACCGACTGCATCATAATTTATACGAACTAACTCTTGATATTAGTATATTAATTATAGTTCAAGTAATAACGTCAGGAGGAATACCGAAACGTACCACAGTTTTGATCAGCTCGCTGCTCTCATGGATCATATTTCTACTTTACTATATGTACAAATAAGTATGTGTAGTTATAATATTATACATAAAATCAAGAATTGTAACAAACTAGCTGTGTGCCCTAGAATACTTCTCGTGCACAAGATTTCATGAAAATCGGTAAAAGATTAAGTTTTTTTTTACGATTCCTAAATATATTTTTAATGATCCTTATAGCTTATCAATTATGGAATGACGTATGCTTCCCGTCTATAAAATTTGATCAGAATCGGTTGACAATTTTTGAACATTAAATTTTTTGGTATCCTTTTTTACGATTTCTGAATGTTTATTTACAATTAATATACTCTATCATCAATAAAATAACTTATACTTCCCTTATACGAAATTTCAACAAAATCGGTCGATAATTAACAGAACAATATTTTTTTGGAAACTTTTTTTTACGATTTCTTAAATCAATATTGAAAATTCTACACCATGTCTATTGACCGATGACATAAGCGTCTCGTGTACAAAATTTCATAATGATTGGTGAAGCCGTTTTTGAATTAAATCCGGACATACAAACAGACAGACAAACAAAAAATAAATTTAATGGCATATTCGTATATTCGTGCTCAGTGTCGTTCATATAGTCCTGTGATCCTACTGGGCAATTTGGAAGAAAAGTTAACGATACAGACAGAACTACAGGATACCACAGATTACCGAAAGAAAAAAAAAGGAAATTTTGTAGCCAACAACAATTCACAAAAATTTTGTTTACTAACAATATCAACACAATAAATAGGAAAAAAATAGTGTTATATTTCCAAAGCAACCTAGTTAATTATGTGTCACAGTGAATAATTTAAAGTCTAAGATGGCCCCCAAAAATTTCAAACAAATTGGAACAATTCGGGAGAACTAAAAAATATTAATTGATAATGAAACACTCAAGATGGCGGGCATGTTTAGTCAGTCTGATCCGCGAGATAAGTGTTATGTAGAGATCATTGGGGTCTTTGATGTCAACTTCAAAATCAGTTTTAAATAACGGACGGATCTACAATTAGACTGCATTAAAAGCAGTAGGAGAGTAGGACTTATTTTCTTAACCTCTCAAATACGTCTTGTGATAGTCTAAAATAATCCTCCCTGCACTACTGCAAAATAGATTATGGTTTAAAATTTTCATTGTATTCGAATATGGGTGAGATAAATACAATATTAATTTAAAAATATAATATGTAAAATATTCCTTATAGGCATCCGTGTATAATTCAAATTGACTAAAAGTAAACAAAGAGATAGTTGAGCCAACTATAAATCAGAATCCAGTTCGCTTTGGGCATTTCCCCGCTATTTCCAACCCTATTAAAACGGATGAAAGTTTGATATTGCCTGTGAACTAACAAATTAAAAGAACTTCTCGCTCCTGTAGTATAATTTTCTTACGAAGTGGTCTAAGTTATGAGATAATCGCTATAAAATATTATTTCATTGACTTGCGTATGTGGAGTCATAATGTAGGATTATTTTTAATAGTCCATGTGGATTAGTTGTATTTGGCTTAGAACATAGGCCTTCTTTATGATATGATGGACAACAAGTTAGTTACAAATGTGCTGAGGTCCCTAAGGTTGGTAAAAAATATGGTCGGACTTTTCTCGTTAGGGATTCAATAATAATAATTTGTGTATTGCTATTTACATGGTTTATGACCGGCATACCATTAGGGTAGTAGAAATATATGCTAAACACATTTTCTAATTGGTTGCGCCGCTTTTATATAGTTTTAAATATTGTGCGATATTGTGATCGGTTCGCAACTTTTTCTATCTCCGCTTACCCTCCCTTCCTTGGCACATGCAAACAGTTCGTCGCCGCGCCTCGTCGAATAAAGTTGATTTTCGCTCGGTTGTTGATACATTGACTTAGTGCTCGTCAGTGTTATGACGGAGAAGAATTTGGGCAGTACGTCGAAGACGACCACCTAGCCAGCTAGCCAGGTGAAACCGGAACCCACCACGAGGTATGTGCCAAATTCCTATCCTATATCCATATAGCTGATCACAATCCCCGCAAATACAGTCCACTCAATTAGTAGTATTAAATGCGCTGCGCTTCCAACGGCGCAAGCATAATTTTTGGACCTCACGAGCAGGATATTGAATCCATCGTTAATTTAATTATTCGCTGTATAGTACTTTATTCCATAGGGAATAATTGCTTTGCACCTAAATATCTATATTTTAGTAGAAAACCCGCAATAGATATTCAGGACTAGAACTTAGGTAACCTATCTAGAGCATAGGCATAGGGTAGGACTAATGCTCTAAGTATTTAGAATCATAGTTTGTTACTTATTAGTTTGTTCGCACCGCAACCCTTTTGTTTAATTTAGTTACATTTGATTTAGTTTGGAATGTAGGTAGGTAGACAATTCGAAAGAACGTACGAAATTAATTATCAAGCGAGTGTTTAATCTTTCTTTCCTTACTTCTTTTAGGTACCTACGTATATTTGAAGTTTTACCTGGGGCTATTTAATTATTTGTAAAATAAACTCTCAGGACGAGGCAGCGACGTGACCTAGGGGGTATTATCCGATCTGTATATTTATCGTTCGATAGCTCCGCACTGTTATCTGATCATACATATACCTAACTACCTATTCACAGTCGCACACTACTGTTCTCCACCGCTTGCGTTACGATTCGGTTTGTTTGCAAGTAAGTAGGTAGTTGCTATTTACTTGTCGCTATGCCACCCAAAGCTATTAATCGCGATAGTGATCTAAGGATGTTGTATGCTAAACGAGATATGTTATTTTCTCGCATAAAACTCATTTCTGATTCTTCGAAAAATATTTACGATGAAGAGACGAAAGAATCATTTCTATGTTCAATGGAAACTGTAGACGATATTCGTATAGATTTTGAAAAAACGCTTGATAAAATTAATACATTTGAATTAGAAGTGAATCCTGATTTCGTAGTTAATTATCAAAATTTGTCGTCATTTGAAGATTTGTTTTGTCGCGTAAAGCGAGCCGCGAAATTGTTGCAAATACCTGCAAATTCAGAACAAAAACCGATTGTTGAACAACCGCTCAAATGCGATAGACCAAAATTACCGCCCATTCAAATTCCCGAATTTAATGGTAATATTAAAAATTGGCCTTTGTTTTATGATAGTTTTGAGAATACAATTCATAAAAATGAAAATTTAACGGATCATGAAAAATTACATTATCTCGTAAATAAACTTACTGGTAAGGCAAAATCTGCTTGCGCCGGAATCACGCTTTGTGCACAAAATTATGAATTAATTTTAAATACTTTAAAAGTAAAATACGAAGACAAAAGATTAGTGACAAGTGCTTATTTAGATCAAATATTCGATTTGAAAAATGTTTCCTCTTGCAATGAACACAATTTGGAAAAGTTTTTAGATATTTTTGCATCATCTGTTCGCGCCATAAAGAATCTTAAAGTTAATGACCTTAGTGATTTTTTGTTTTTGTACATCGGCTTAAAGAAATTAGACACAGAAACTGTTCGTTTATTTGAAATGGACAGACGTGGAGACAATAAACTACCCAAATTCGACGAGCTAGAAACGTTTGTACGCGATCATATTAAAGTCTTGCAACGCATTTCGGCACCAAAACATGAAGCTACAAAGAAAATGAATTCTGATCGTCGAACGGACGCGGTATCCAAATCATTTAAGCCCACTCAAACATACGTAAATATTGCATCACAGTCTGTTTGTTCGTTGTGTCACGCTCATCATGACCATATTTATAAATGCTCGAGTTTCCTAAAACTTACACCTAGTGAGCGTTATAAATTTGTTCGTGCCAATAATTTGTGTATCAATTGCCTTAGTGATGGACATCGTGTTTCATTTTGCAATTCAAATTCTAGTTGCCGTAGATGTCAAAACAAGCATCATACATTGCTTCATTTTAATGATAATAATGCCGCATCCAATGTGAGCAGAGTTGGTTTATCGCACGGTGGTAATGGTTCGTCAGTAATAAACTCTGCGCCCGCGCCCGGCCGCTTCTACGCAGTCGCGCAGCCAGCCCCCGCCACTACCCGGTTACCATCCATTGGCGACGCGCAGTCCGACACTGCGAGCGCGCGCGCCGCCGCGGCCTCCGCTCACACCGACCATTCAAATGACGTCGCCTTATGCTCGTTATCGTTATTGCGAACTCCGACTACTGTGCTTCTCGCGACTGCTCGTGTAATAGTTGTAGATGCGTATGGAAAAGAACATAGTGTTCGCGCTCTTTTAGATAGCGCTTCGCAGAGTAATTTTGTTACTCTCGAGTGTTGTCAACGCCTTGGTTTAGATATAAATAAACGGCCTGTATGTTCTGTAGTAAAAGGAATTGGAGGTTCTGTAAAAACCATTCAGGGCTCCCTAAAAATTAAATTTCACTCACGTTTTGACTCGAGAATTAGTTTTGATATGGATTCGTTAGTTGTAGATAAGGTGACTGAACGTTTGCCGACGGTCTCAGTCAATACTTCAATGCTGTCGAATTTTGATGACTTACCTATGGCCGATGATACTTATGCTATTCCAGGAAATATTGAGATGTTGGTTGGAGCCTCGATTTTCCCGCACCTCCTGTTATCACGTAAAGTTCACGGTCATCCGTCACAAACCGCACCGCGCGCACTGGAAACAGTTCTTGGATTTGTTATTGTTGGTACAGCTCCCGCACGAGTGGATTCTTACTCGACCATATCCTACTGCTGTGCCGTCGAACCTCTAGAATCCGCCGTTCGTAAATTTTGGGAAATTGAAGAAGTCAATTGCCCTCCTATTCTCGGCCCAGAGAACAAAGTCTGTGATGAGTTTTATAGCCGCACAACCACTCGTAATGGAGATGGTCGTTATGTTGTCGCGCTCCCCTTTAAGGGTAATATTTTTGCTCTCGGTGATTCTCGTAGGTTATCCGAAAAAAGTTTTTATTGTTTAGAGAAAAAAATGCTAGCGTCTCCTAAGTTGAAACAAACTTACGACGACGTTATAAGGGAATACCTAGATAAAGGCTACATCTCGCCCGCACCTATTGATACTGTAGAGTCTATGAACGTTCCGTCGTATATTATACCACACCATGGAGTTATTAGGGAAGATAAATTTACCACAAAATTGCGCGTAGTTTTAGATGGTAGCGCTAAGACTAGTACGTCAGTTTCCCTAAATGACATATTATATAGAGGACAAAATCTGCAAGGTAACTTGTTCGATATCATAGTTAACTTTCGCTTGTTTTCGATTGCCCTTTCAGCCGACATTCGTCAAATGTTTCACTGTATCGGTGTAAACGAACGCGACCGCAGATTTCAGCGCATTTTGTATCGATTTTCCCCGCAGGAACATTTGAAGGTTTACGAGTTTAATCGTGTTTGTTTCGGGCTGAAGTCAAATCCTTTTCATGCTCTTCGTACAATAAAGCAGCTTGCCTCAGATGAGGGATCTGCATATCCAAAGGCTAAGGAAACTATAGAGACTAGCCTCTACATGGATGATTTTGTTTATTCTGTAGAGAGCAAGATAGAGGCCATTGAAACTGCCGCTGAAGTAATTAGTCTCATGAAAGCGGGTCAGTTTGATCTAGTGAAATGGACTAGTAACTCGCGAAGGGTTTTGGATTCAATTCCGCCATCATATCGCTTGTCAACTGTTAAAGAGTTTGACGAGGGTAATTTGCACAAGATTCTTGGCTTGCGCTGGTCACCTACATCAGATTCATTCAGTTTTAAAGTTTGTTTGACTCCACCAACTTGCACCAAACGCATTATATTATCTTGTGTAGCTAGAATCTGGGATATAATGGGGTTTGTAGCTCCTGTAGTTTTGTATGCAAAGCTTCTTATAAAAGAGCTTTGGTTGTCAGGTTGTGGCTGGGATGACAAGCCGCCAGATAGAATCGCTCATTTTTGGAATCGTTTTAGGGAAGAGCTTCCTTTGCTCGACCAAATTAAAATCCCACGGCATGTTGGTACCAATAAACATAGTATCATTACAGTTATTGGGTTCGCAGACGCTAGCGAGAAGGCGTATGGAGGCGTTGTTTACTTCCACATTCAGAATAATGACAACCTCTCAGTGAGCCTTATTACTGCCAAGTCTAAGGTTTCACCTCGTAAAGTCGTGTCTCTTGCGCGCCTTGAGCTTTGTGGTATACTTTTACTATCAAAACTCATTGGTACAATTGTCACGGCTTGTCATAACCGCATTCGTATAAATAGAATTTTTGCATTTTCGGATTCAACTGTAGCCTTGTGTTGGGCTCATTCTTCTCCCCATCGTTGGGACACCTTTGTTGGCAATAGGGTCGCAAAAATTCAATCTGAATTATCACCGCAAAATCTCTTCCACGTTGCTGGCACGGATAACCCTGCCGATTGCTTATCTCGTGGGCTAACTCCTGCGCAGATTTTAGATCATCCGCTTTGGTTTTACGGCCCTTCATGGACCCAAGCATCGCCCGAAGAGTGGCCTGTTTGTCCTTTCAACCCATTAACTGTGTCAGAACCACCAGAACAAAAGAAAAGTACTTTGGTTACAACTGCACCACGCGAGGAGTCACCAATATTATTGTTGTCTAGTAGACTGTCGTCTTGGTCTAAACTCTTGCGCTGCGTAGTGTATATGTGTCGTTTTGTTAAAATATTACCACCGCGTGAGTACATAGTTGCTGCAGATCTCGATAAAGCTGAGATAATTATTCTCCGTGAGCTTCAGCATAACTACTTCTCCACTGAATTTAATAAACTTAAATCCAATAAACCTTGTAGTCGCGCTTTTCAGTGTTTAAAACCCTTCTTACAAGATGGGCTCATACGAGTCGGTGGCCGTTTGAGTCAATCAAACTTGGTGTTTGAACACAGACATCCGGTAGTTTTGCCACGAAAAGACCATGTTCTTAATCTTTTAGTGGATTATTATCACAAGATAAATTGTCACGCAGGACCTGATTTGTTGATGTCGATTATGCGGCAAAAATACTGGATATTTTCTGCTCGTAATTTGATTCGCTCTAGAGTACACCAATGCGTGCCGTGTTATAGGCTTCGTCCGAGAGCTGCAGCTCCGGAAATGGCTGACCATCGTGCTTGTCGTGTAGTAGAGTCAGTTAAGCCATTCATACATACCGGAACGGATTACGCCGGTCCGTTAAGAGTAACGATTTCACGCGGTCGTGGTATACGCTCGACGAAGGCTTATGTGTGTATTTTCGTTTGCCTGACAACTCGTGCAATTCATATAGAGTTAGCTAGTGACTTAAGCACGTCAAGTTTCATGGCTGCGTTTAAAAGGTTTTTGTCTCGTCGTGGCGCTGTAGGACAAATGTATTCGGATAATGGCACAAATTATGTTGGAGCTAAACGTAATATCACAGAATTGCATGCATTTTTACGATCAAAGTATTTTAACACTGAATTTGCTCAAGTACTAGCTGAAAATCGCATTAAATGGTATCTGAATACCCCCACCGCGAGTCATTTTGGAGGAAACTGGGAGGCCAACATAAAGGCCTTAAAATCGCATCTATATCGCGTTATAGGCGAGCAGATACTTTCATTCGAAGAGTTAAGCACGGTGCTCGCTCAAGTGGAAGCGGTTATGAACACCCGCCCACTGTGTCGGACGTTGTCTAGTGATCCTTCAGAGCCACTAGCACTAACGCCTGCACATTTTTTAAACATGACTCCTCTCAAGTATCTGCCTTGTAGAAATATTGATGAAGATCGACTACATGTTCTTTCGCGTTACGACTTATTGGATAAACTCGTCCAGTCGTTCTGGAAGCGTTGGAGGACAGACTATTTGCACACATTGCAGTCGCGTCAAAAATGGAATACACCATCGACTCCAATTACTGTTGGAACGGTCGTGATTATTAGAACTGAAAATACACCGCCTCTACATTGGCCTCTAGGCATTGTTGAAGAAGTTTTTCCTGGATCCGATGGCATTACTCGCATTGTTCGCGTTAAAACCGCAACCGGATCGTATTTACGCCCGGTTGTTCGCCTCTGTCCTCTGCCTAATCTACAGTAGCAGTGGTTAGTTTACTTTAGGTTTAGTTTATCATAGATCCGCTTTAGTTTAGTTATTTTGAAGGGAACCCTTCAAGCCGGGGATATGGTTGCGCCGCTTTTATATAGTTTTAAATATTGTGCGATATTGTGATCGGTTCGCAACTTTTTCTATCTCCGCTTACCCTCCCTTCCTTGGCACATGCAAACAGTTCGTCGCCGCGCCTCGTCGAATAAAGTTGATTTTCGCTCGGTTGTTGATACATTGACTTAGTGCTCGTCAGTGTTATGACGGAGAAGAATTTGGGCAGTACGTCGAAGACGACCACCTAGCCGGCTAGCCAGGTGAAACCGGAACCCACCACGAGGTATGTGCCAAATTCCTATCCTATATCCATATAGCTGATCACAATCCCCGCAAATACAGTCCACTCAATTAGTAGTATTAAATGCGCTGCGCTTCCAACGGCGCAAGCACTAATCATTATATTAATACGTGAAGCAAAAACTTTCTACCCCTTTTTAAGCGTATTGCGTTCTTGGAAGACTGTGAGATTTGGCATGATTAAATATATGGAGAAGGAGTGCAGAAGCAAAAACTTATCCTTAATATCCGTTACTAATATATTAACATAAATTAATTAATACTGCAAATCCTAATTTAACTAATGCCATTGAACTTAGACCCCCCCAAAATATTGACATTGTCACTCAATGAAAAGTGAAAGCAAGTGATATAATATTCATTGTTTAGATTCCTACTGCAAATGTCAAACAGAAAACAGTCTATGGTTAAAAAATCGCTGGTCGAATTTTTATCATAGGGCGGCGACCCCTAGTAAAATTAAAAATGGATAATTATTAAACATCTATTCACTGATCGCTTGTACCACACGTTGCTTCCCACACTCTACTAGCCACGGCTGCGAAGTTTCTCCCCTTTTGTTACTTTTTCATAACAATAACTAATTTCGTTGGTTAATTAAGCAACTGAGAAATGTTCCCGTAGAAACTTTAATATTTCAATGTAATATAGCTTCGAGTATTATGTGAGTTTTGTAAGTTGTGATGAAGTTCATGTTGTTAAATTTTTGCTCGGTTTCGTTCTCGCTTTATTCTTTAGTTAATTCTGTATTGTGAAGTTTAAAACTGTTCTATATATAGTCTATGAGAACGCTTCGAAAAGTAGAGATAAAATATAAATATACAAGATTGCTTCTGCTAGCATCTTTACAGAAGTGATCGTAACTTTCTCACATGAAATAAATTATTATTAATATCGTATTAGTATTTTATAGACTGATCATTAATATGGCTTCACTGCAACTGCCCGCTCACCTGACCTGAAAGATATCATCCCTATGCCAGTCTGTCCATACACTCAAACATAGAAGGATAGCCAAGATAAGTAGGGTACAGAGTAACCTCTTTGGAAACCCTTCTCTACTAGGGGCATCCAGACTGAAATTCCTCCACCCGACAGAAGATCATTGTTAAGTAACCGTGCGTGGAGTTTATGCGGTAAGTATGGTTTCAAGAGATCTTTGAGGAAGGGCGGTTGAAGGTCGACGACGCGCTAGTGTTACCGCTGATATTATAAGCGTCCATAGGTTAGTGTAACCGCTTTCAATACCCCGGGAGTAAACTTATATTTCACTTTAGTTGTATAAAAAACTAATCTATATGAGATCGAAACGAGAGGCAGTGTTACAGATTTTCACCATTTGTGTAGTGGACGCAATACATTCCTACTTAAATGCTCTGTCATCCCGTAAGTCTCCTACTTGCAATAACTTTGGTATATCTTTGTAAAATCTTTGGTTACAATTTTCCCGTATGTTATAACTGATTGAGTAAGGTAGATAGATCCCTTTATAAGGTAACGTAGGGACATTTACTGGTTTGTACTATTTGTAAATTTAGTCTATATTTAATAATAATATGTAATACTCTGTTATTATTAAGTCAAATTTAATGTCCAAGCCAAGTTCTCAAGCATCTACATACAGCGTGAAGATACAAGTATAGAATATTATACAAATTTTGCCGGCAAAAGTAACAAGAGCGCCATTAGTATAATTTGATTCTCGCCCGTCCAAAATGTAGAACGTTAATTTTTCACAAGTTTCTATTCGCAGGGGAACGTTTTTTTACCTATTGGTTAGGTTTGATTTTTAAATTCACACTTATTTTAAGTTCCATCACATGAATAATATATATAAAAAAATACTTTTGATGTACAAGATGGATCACGACTTGTAAAAAAAGGACTACTAAAATTTATAGTGACCAATAAGAAATAATGATTAATCATTACATATTATAAATCAAAGTCCCCCTCGCCGCGTTTATCTGTATTTTTGAAAGCGATAAACTCAAAAACTACCGAAATGATTTTCATCAATGAACGCAGTGATTGATAAGGAAGGTTTAGGTGTATAATTCAATAAGGTTTTATATAAATTGGGTGAAAAATAACAATGATTGTTGAAGATTTCGAAAAAAAAATCATGCCGATTGGAAGCTTTACTGGCATGCGCCGTCGCTTGTGGACCTGTGCCGGCATTGTTGATTAGAGCTTCTTGAGAACTGAAACCACAATTTTGTAAATCATTGCAAATAATGATGGACAAAATTATTTAAGTCAACTCCTTCTTCACGGCTTACGTTCGTTCATACACCGCACAAATGACCGTCTCAAAAGTACAGGGGTAACTACCTGAAACTGTCCGTCACTCACCATACTTACCTGACTTTGCACCAATTTCAATTTTTTTTTTGGAATTTGGAAATCTTTTTACACGGTAAAAATTTTAAGTCTGATGAGGCAGTAAGAATTTAAGACATTTCGTTGATGTTATGACTTCTATTATTAACACTTCTATTGCTTCTTCGAATTTTCCTGTTTCTTGGAAGACAGCTATTGTCGATTCTCTTCCTAAGGCTTCCAATCCTTTGAATTTAAAAGATCTTCATCAAATAAGTATTTTAACCATGTCTTTGAAAGTTTTGGAAAATACAAAATTACAAGTGACATTTATATGCTGACGATTTACATATATATTTTTCATGTAAGCCAAGGGATACTATCGATGCGTTGAGTAATAATGAGGATCTGCAAAAGATTTGGGTGTAGTCATCTTGTAATTTCCTTATATTAAACCCACTCAAATGTAAGTTTTGGTTCTCGGTACAAAATATCAGACAGCAAAAATAGCTGATAAAAATTCAAATATTCTTACACAAGAAGTTCGCAACTTAGGCTTTTTAGGAATTGGAACTGCGTTTCGAGTCTCACATTAAAAACGTTGCAAGGAATTGTTTTTTTCATCTTGAACAACAAATTCGCTTAGCTCTGAAAGACTCTCTTGTTCCCTCGAAGCTAAATTTTATGGATGTCGTTTATGGGCCGCGGCTTCTGGCCAGAACGAGTAATTTATAACATGGTATTTAAATGAGGAAAAAATAGTGCGCACGTCAAATAGACGTTATGTTCATCTCGTTGCACTTCTTTTTGGTATTATCAGAACTGGAAAATCTGTGTACCTTTTGGAAAAGCTACCCTGGTCAAGTCGTACTAGATTGCCTCGCGTCATCATTCCATAGTATAGAACTACAACAGTTAGAGGTAGTTTTAAATATGCTGTTACAAAAATCTGGAACAATATTCCTCCATCTTTACAATTTGCACGATCTGTACGCACATTTAAGTAGGAAATGAAGGAATAAATTCTAAATTTACTGATAAGTTTCAGAGCAGTGCACTTTTTTTAAGTTTTACCTACCTATATGTTGTTTTAGTGTCAACAACTTATGTAATGTTCTTCCTTTCTGTTCACAGCCTACCTCTCTTTCTTATTCCAGCATTGTTTAATGCAAAAATCATACATAATCTATGCAATCTACGGCCAATAGTATTTAGTATAAATCAGCTGAAAACTAGCTGTTTCGTACTCATATAAAACCTTATTATCAATACTCGATGGGACTGGCAAACGCAGCTGACAGCTGTCATGCTTTATGTACTCGTCGAACATTGGAGCTCTTATCGCGAGGCACGCAACAAGAATCGCTGTGCAAAACCGAATCTGAATTCGTATGGTGACCTGAATCGTGTCGGTGGATATCATCGCAAGTGTTGGAGCAGTCCAAGGTACGTGAGAGCATTGTATTTGTTCCAGCGCTATCGAGTTTTTGAACATCGTTTTTTACCGTATCGAAATTACCCAGTGTAGCTAAGCCACCGCTATTTCGGTTCGGTGCGGATGCTACATCTTTTTGGTGCCGGAACCCGGGATTTCCACCGATATTATTCTCAATCGTGGTATATGTTTGTGGTATTTCTGGTCATCGTCGTAGTTATTACTTAATATTGCGAGTAATCATACCTAAATACCTATTCATATATATCTAAATCGTACAATAGTTACCATCGAACAGATATTTCACATATATATCATTTGTGTGTCATCGGAAATTATTGTAAGATCTAATTAAGTAATCACTATATTTCATCGGTACTTAATTAATTTCATCGGCTTATAATAATTTCATCGACTAAATAGTATTATATATATAAATACATATATTTTATCATATATTGTGACCTTTCAAATTTTCTTACATATTTTTGTCATTTGTTGCAAATCGAAATATAAATTCGAAAATTCATTTGTTTACGTTTTTAAAATTGAATTCTTTTTTCTTCACGTGTCAAATTAATTTGAATTTCTTTTTTCAATTATCGAACCTAAAATAGTTCATGATGCCGATCCTTAGAAAACATACTACGCGTAAAATGCCAAGTTTAACAAAGGCTAAATCGACCTCTTTTGAGCAATCTCATACAATTCAAGACTTAGCATCTTTACGCAGAAAACGTACAATTGCTATTAAACGGTTAGCAAAGGCTTTGGAAATCGGTACTTTAGCTATAGAGGACCCTTCACACAGCGACTTATTTTTATCATATCATCAGGATGTTAAAGAAATTACGTCGAGTTTCGAGAACGCGCATGTTACTATTTTAGACCTAATAGATAACTCGGATGACAACGAAAATGAAATCCAAGAACATTTTGATGATATGTATTATCGAATATTATCGATTCACCGGAAATTAACTAAAAGTGAATCTAATCAATCGCATAGGACTTCATCACAAAATATTCGTTTGCCGAAAATCGTTCTGCCTAATTTCGGCGGGAACATCAAACAATGGCCCGAATATTTTGATACTTTTAACGCTTTAATTCATAATTCTACTTCACTTACAGATACGGAAAAGTTTCATTATTTGATATCTTCTCTTAGCGGCGATGCGTTGTTAGTAGTAAAAGCGTACCCTATGACTCACGAACATTATCATGATGCGTATAATTCACTTATTGCTCGCTACAAGTGTAAACGTACCTTAGCGTTTAGCTGTTGGAGAGATATTTTAAATATTGACTTTAAATACATCAACGCGCGCGAGTTCCAGAAGTCGCTTGATCTTTTCGAAGAGAATTTGAGTATTCTAAAAACGATCAACTTACCGGTTGCGAATTGGGATTTTGTTTTAGTTTATCACATTTTATCGAAACTTGACAAAGATATCCGCCGTAGTTTTGAGGAAAAATATTCAGATATCGAATTACCGTCTTATGATCAACTTAAGAGTTTTCTTCGATCTAAATGCGAAGCTATGTTGCGTGACACACATTTTTCCGAATCGAATGAAGTCATAAAATATCCACCTAAGCATAGGCATGTGTCAAATCAATACAAGCATGTTGCTACTTCACAAGCGCTTGTTGTTGCATCTGAAAAATATGATAAAAAGAGTGTGGTTGATAATAAAATTGACTCATTTTCGGGTAAGTGTCCTTATTGCAACCAGGCACATGCAATTACATCATGTCAAGAATTTTTAAACAAATCGCTTGACGATCGCCAGCTTATAGCTAAACAAAAGAACTGGTGTTTTAACTGCTTGAAATCTTCACATCAACTGAAGAATTGCCATTCGATTTTCTCGTGTCGCAAATGCAAACATAAACATCATACTTTGCTCCATCGTGACAATTCTAATAACGAGCCAAAGCATATCGGGTCAACTTTGGTGTCAAGATCTCAACCAAACATTACCGTGCTGTTAGCAACAGCTATCGTTCAAATTCTGGATGCTTCAGGCAACATGCAATCTTTCCGTGCTTTATTTGACACCGGCAGTCAAAGTAGTTTTATTACTGAATCGGCGATACAAAAATTAAACTTAAAATCTGTTAAGACTATCGCGAACGTTAGTGGGCTGGGAGATGCGGCAGCACCGATCATCGGTGACGTCGTGTGTTCTGTCGGAACTGACGGTCGAGTGTTGTACAAATTAAATATGCACGTTATTTCTAAAATATGTGGCGATCAACCAATCGCGCAGTTGAACACATCGGGATGGTCACATATTAAATCGTTATCCTTGGCGGATCCTGGTTTTGATATTCCAGGACCTATCGATTTACTATTCGCTGCGGACGTATTCGCAGAATCTATTCTTAACCAACATATTAAAGGCGGTTCCAACCAACCTACCGCGTTTAATTCAATTTTTGGTTGGATTCTTTTAGGCAAGACATGCATATCGTCTAGTACTTTGTTACATACATTACCAGATATCGATAACGAGTTAAATGCTTTAGTACAACGATTTTGGGAACTTGATTCCGTACCAAGTTCATCAATATTGACTCCAGATGAATTACTATGCGAGCAAAAGTTTAAGTCTGATCATACTCGCGATGAATCTGGCCGATATATGGTACGTATTCCTTTTAAAACTGGATCAGAACCAACCTTCGATGGTTCTCGGGATGTTGCATTGCGAAGATTCCACGCTATCGAACGAAGACTATCACGAGATCCGGATCTACATTCACAATACGCAGATTTTATGTCTGATTACATAGAGAGCGGTCATATGTCGTTAGTCCCAGTAAACGAAATGGGCAGGGGAAAATATTATATACCACATCATTGTGTTCTACGCCCTGAATCTAAGACAACACGATTGCGCGTCGTATTCGATGGTTCAGCGAAAGATCTTAATTCTAGATCACTTAACGATACACAATTTATCGGCCCCAAATTGCAACCTAATATATTGAGTATTCTTCTGCGCTTTCGAGAACATAACGTCGTGTTTATGGCAGACGCACGTCAGATGTATCGCCAAATCTTAATTGCACCCGATCATCGTGATTATCAGCGTATATTCTGGAGGAGCTCATCTAGTGAAATCCTTCGTGAATATCGTCTTAACACAGTGACTTACGGATTGTCTTCGTCTCCATATCTAGCTTGTCGTACTCTAAGACAACTTGCTGAAGACGAAGGAGATAATTACCGACTCGCAAAAGAAATCGTACTATCGGATGTTTATATCGATGACGTCATTACCGGTTTTTCTTCTCTTGAACTCGCACAAGATGCAAAATCACAAGTCGTTGCTCTTTTTGATCTCGGAGGTTTCAAACTTCGAAAGTGGGTTAGTAATAATCCACAGCTTTTATCCAATCTTCCCAGTGAAGATTGTCTAACTGGTTCTGTATCGCTTGACAATACGGAAACACAAACGTTGAAGGTTTTGGGACTCCGATGGGATCCTACCGTAGACGCATTTCTTTTTGAAATCAAACCTTCAAATCGAGTATGCACTAAACGTTCTATCTTAAGTGAAATCGCGCGAATTTTCGATCCGTTAGGATTTTTATCTCCTATTACAATTCAAGCTAAATGTTTGATTCAAAAGCTTTGGATTCTAGGTGTTGGCTGGGATCAAACTCCACCGGATGAAATCGTCAATACTTGGAGCATATATCGAAATCAAATGCCACTATTGTCGCAACTAAAAATACCTCGTAAACTCATATGTCCAAATGTAAAATCGTGTGAACTAATCGGCTTTTGTGACAGCTCTGAAAATGCGTTGGGTACAGTGTTCTATATGCGTGTTACTAATTCCGTTGGTAAAATTCACGTATTCCAGGTTTGCTCCAAAGCTCGTGTCGCACCTCTAAAACGTATTTCGTTACCACGTCTCGAGCTCTGTGCAGCCGTAATGCTTGCAGACTTATATAAATTCCTACGCGATACTTACCTCTCTCGTATTAAAATTGACGCTGTCTACTTCTGGTCAGATTCGACAATTGTTCTTTCGTGGTTACGCTCTCATTCTTCACGGTGGTCAACATTCGTCGCTAATCGTGTTAGCCACATACAAGACATTACACCCATCGAATGCTGGAACCATGTTCCCTCAAGCGAGAATCCTGCTGACATCTGTTCTAGAGGTCAATTCCCCAGAGAATTGCTTCACAATACGTTATGGTGGGCGGGACCGTATTGGTTGCATGAAAATCCAGAATCTTGGTCAGTATGTTCAGTTAGCTTATCACACGAAGATAAAGCCATTGTTGAGAGTGAAGCTCGTAAACCAATAGTTCTAACATCAAAAAATATCGCTAAAGTTGATCCTAACATTTTTGATAATCTTTTAAACCGCTTCTCGTCTTTGCAAAAAATTGTTAGGATATTAGCTTACATCTATCGTTTCATTAACAAATGTAGACATTTAAATTTTAATAATTACAAGTTTATCAATAATCTTGAGCGACACAATGCTTTGATGCAATTAGTAAAACATGTACAAGGTACTACATTTTCAGGAGAAATCATTAACCTAAAGTTAAATAAGCCGTTATCAAAACATTTTCGTAAACTTAATCCTTTTATCGATAAACTAGGTGTACTCAGGGTGGGTGGCAGAATTTCTCGTTCGGGCTTAGAATATACACAAAAGCACCCTGCTCTCTTACCGCCTAACCATCCTTTTACATTTCTAGTAATTGATTTTATACATCACAGTTATTTACATCCGGGAATTAATACTACTCAATATTTGCTTCTACAGCAATTCTGGATAGTATCTGCAAAACGCACTATTCGTCATCGTCTCGCTAAATGTATCAAATGCTACCGCGTGAATCCAAAGCCTTTGCAGCCCTTTATGGCAGAACTTCCATCGTACCGTGTAAATCAAATAAAACCATTCTGTATCGTTGGCGTTGACTTTGGTGGACCCTTTCGCATTAAACTTGGACCACATCGAGGTGCTAAGATCGACAAAGCTTATCTTTGTTTATTCGTTTGTCTTGCAACCAAAGCAGTACACCTCGAGGTGGTATCTACTCTTTCGACGGACGGATTTATCGCTGCACTTCGGCGCTTTGTAGCACGTCGCGGCCGATGTAACATAATTCATGCTGACTGCGGTACCAACTTTGTAGGAGCTAGAAATCAACTTTCATCTCTTATACAACACGCTTCCAATGCAGAAAAGATTGAATTTAAATTTAACCCACCGTCAGCTCCTCATTTTGGTGGTATATGGGAAATACAAATTAAAGCGGCTAAATCTCATTTACTTCGAGTGGTCGGTGATCAAATCTTAACTTTTGAAGAACTTACGACTTTATTCGTCCAAATTGAAGCTGTTTTAAATTCGCGACCTCTATGTTCCATTAGCTCCGATCCAAATGACTTATCAGTTTTAACGCCAGGACATTTTCTTACTTTAGAGCCTTTAACTATTGTTCCTGATCATGATCTATCTAATGTTAAACTAAATCGACTTCACCGCTGGCAGTTGATACAATCTTTTCATCAGAGTTTCTGGTCCAGATGGAAACACGAATATCTAAATTCTCTTACACAACGCGCTAAATGGACCAAAAATTCTAAACCACTACAAATCGGTTCAATGGTAATTATCAAGGACGATAATCGCACTCCACTGCAATGGCCTCTTGCCAGAGTTGTGGATCTTCTGCCTGGTACTGATGGCATTCCTCGTATTGCATTAGTTAAAACCACAAACAATCATACGATTCAACGACCGTTAGTTAAGTTATGTCCTCTACCGCTAGAAGACTAACTTAAATCGCTTAAATTCATTATATCTATGTATTTATATGTATCTATATTTTATATATTATTTTATCGTATATCTATTCTAATATATCGTAGTGTTTTTACCGTTCTTATCGTATCTACCGATCCTTGTTCCCCAATTGATCATTTGACCAGAAAATACCATAGGCATTTTGGTGGGCGGGATGTTTCGTACTCATATAAAACCTTATTATCAATACTCGATGGGACTGGCAAACGCAGCTGACAGCTGTCATGCTTTATGTACTCGTCGAACATTGGAGCTCTTATCGCGAGGCACGCAACAAGAATCGCTGTGCAAAACCGAATCTGAATTCGTATGGTGACCTGAATCGTGTCGGTGGATATCATCGCAAGTGTTGGAGCAGTCCAAGGTACGTGAGAGCATTGTATTTGTTCCAGCGCTATCGAGTTTTTGAACATCGTTTTTTACCGTATCGAAATTACCCAGTGTAGCTAAGCCACCGCTATTTCGGTTCGGTGCGGATGCTACACTAGCGGTACAGTATTTTGCTATAAGATATTATACTGAGTTGACATCCTTTTTGATGTTGAGTGCGGCATTTTTTTGGTAACGTTGCAATATTATAAATTAAATTAGCAATACCCCAATTTATTATAATCTCGTTTTTCATATGTGTTGTGTTAATTATGTTCATGTTTTTTACATCAAATAACTGCTTTCTTTCAAATATCGAATAAAACAGTACATTTTTTTAAGCATAATATGTTGGAAGATTAATACATAACAAACAAAGTATGTTATAGAAAGTAACATTTTTCGTGAAACAATAATTTGTTGACATTTTATTAAAGAGAAATGAAATCTGATATGTATATTCTATCAGAATAAAATAATTGTAATAAGATGGTTTCTACTTTTATGTAAGCCATTTCTTCCGAGAAAAGAGTAAAATAACGTTACCCTAACCTGATATGTTTTGGGAATCTGATCAAAAGTATAGAAATGTAATTTTCATATTACGCGCTTTAATTACGAAAATGTTATCGCTGATCAAGAATTACGATATTGCCAAAGTATCAAAATTTCTACATTAAAGTAATACGTTAGTGGTATGTTAATAATAAATGAGGCACGAGATGGGAAGCTGTTAAATTGGCACAATGAAGTGTGAGGAGCGTAAATAGTTTATGAAGGGTTAATTTCCTGGATGGGTTTCTCTCATGCGATTGTCCTTTGTCGTGTAAGGGCGGGGAGGGAAATAAGTGATGAAGGTTTTCAGACTGATGCTAACCGCCCACGCCCTTCGCGATCGCGGCTATTCTCTTTAATTACTAAAGATGTGGTGTTATTTTTTATGGGGATCTCGATATTTTTTAATCTTTATCTTTGTCCCCTAATAATAGTATTTAGTAGACCGAAGTATTTCAAACAATGAACATAATTTCAGTGAATTTCAAAAGCAATTCAAAATTCTAATATAATAGATATATGATATAAAGTTATAACTGTACAAACAAGGATATAAATAAATAAACAGCTTCTCTGCACCCACAGGAACTCGATGGATGTGACCTACGCGTTCAGTGAGGTCTACGGCGGTATATACGCATCGAAACCGACAGTAAGATCTCTGAGACTCGAGGGTAACTTGGGCGCGCAAATACCTCCAAACCCCCCGATACCTTCTACCTGGTGCACACTAAGGTGGAGAAGAAAGCCCTAATCGGCAAGGGCTTCGGGATAGGGGAGGGGTCGCGCGTCCTGACGAGTCATGAGTCCCAGGGATTGGACCTTTAAATCGGTGGTGATCCTCCAGACCAAGGGGATGAAACTACAGATCCACGACAGTGTATCCTACGCTATCGTGGCTGTTTCGAGGCACACCGAGACCTTTGTCTATTATACTGAAGTAGCCGAGCACGCGATTGGCAGTTTCATCCGCCGAGCGGCAAGTGTCTCGGTGAAAAATATCGAGGACTACAACCTAAAGATGGCAATGAAACATGGCGACGTGAATGTCATTAAGACTATAATAATCTCGAATACCTCACCCTCTGTGTAAGCTATTAGTTTTATAATTGTAATATTTAATATTATAATAATATATATATATATACATATTTAGTTATAAAATGCATACTTAGTTTTTAGTATGCAGCTGCATCTGTAAATGTATCTGTTTTTAACGGCAAATTTTAATGTTCTCTAGTAATAACACCCACGTTTTTTAAAAAAAGTTGTGGACCACGAGTCTACAGTATTGTGACTTTATTAAAAAAACAACAAGGATATAGCGAGGGTGATAAGTTACTTATCATGACTACTATAAAGTGGTTTACTTGTGTAGGCCAACATGACGACAATAACACTTAAATAGCTCTTATCAATTACCTCTATCCGATCGTTGCTGCTCTTAACTGGAAATCAATTATCATCAGAAGAAGTGCAGTGGTTTTTCTATACTTAAGTAAACAAAAGATATCCACAAACGTATTTAATCAAAATCAAAATAATATTTATTCAATTTAGGTCCTAAGAAGGCCCTTATGAACGTCAAAACACTACTGCCGGTTCGGAAAATATCCCAGACATCGAGAAGAACCGGTAAGAAACTCGATCGGGTTTATTTTTTTTTTTTAAATATAACAGGTACAATAATAATATATTAGTGGATGCACAGGGAGGGAGTCACTTCCAGACATCACTATCATTCACATAATGATCCACCTATAAAAACCATTTGATAATAAAACCCACTTGACATGGTCCTTGAACTTGTTGTCCGGTAAATCAGTAATGTGCTTCGGGATCTTGTTATAGAACCGAACACTATTACCTAAAAAACTTTTATTAGTCTTAGTAAGTCTAAAACACGGTACGACTAATTTATCTTTATTTCTAGTATTTACATTGTGCTGATCTTTGACAAATTCCAGCCAAATCATATAATTAAATCAGTTTTTAAAATGGCTTTTATTTTTATTAACCTTTACTGTATTTTGTTAAACTAATGAAAAGGAGTTTACCGAAATAGAGAAATGAAATAACATTTTTCGAAAGAATTTATGAATATTTCACGTCATTCAAAATTTTATGAACATAATGTGGACAATTACTTTATATCGCAGTTCCAACGGATATATACGTCGACATCAATTAATAAATAAGCAAATCTATTATATTTTAATATACACAAAGGAGTTATGTTTTTGTTTATCTGAATTAAATTTGATTAAAAAATTAACAAATTGGTAACAAAACACCCCGAATCTGTAGGAAACAGGCGCGGCGTGGGTTAAAACCGCGACTCCAGGAGCGTCGTGCGTATGACAAGCGAAAGAGAACACAATGAGTGCCACCGGGAAACCGGCTTTTTGTCGACGCTCCATAGACCGTATTGTTTGTTTGATGACTTACTTGTTACTTCACGTTTCTCTATAGATGTTTGTTAAACTAAATTAGCTTTATTTGTTTCGTACAGATATGTCAATGTACATAGAATGGCTATCAAAATTAGTAAGATGGAGGTAGGAGGGTCGGCACAGCATGTTTCGTCTTTCACTCTATTCCATCAGCTGTCATCTGAGTATTTCACATCTATATTAATAAATCTGTAATTATGTCTGTAGAGATAAAATTTTACCGGAAAAATTTCCCGATAGGCATACTATACGAATGATATTGATCACGAATAAGTTTTTTTTTGTTTGTTTGTATGGTCGGATTTAACTCAAAAATGGCTTGATCGATACTTATGAAATTTCGTACACAAGATACTTATGTCATTGGTCAATTAATAGGATATGAGAATTTTCATTATTATTTTTAGAAATTGAAATAAAAAAAATTCATTTTTGACCAATTTTGATGAAATTTTGTACAATGGGAGTATAAGTAATAATTTAATTGATGGGCTATAAGAATTATTAATAATACTTCTAGAAATCGTAAAAAAAAAGAAGTTCATATAATTTTATTTTCATCAATTCTCAACCGATTCTGATCAAATTTTGTAGACGGGAAGCAAATATCATACCATAATTGAGAGGCTATAAGAATCGTTAATAATTATAATGAATTAGAAATCGTGGAACAGAATAATTATTTTCAACCAATTTTGATGAAAATTGTACACGGGAAATACATACCACTAACTATTTATAAACTGATCAATAGAATTATAGATTGTCCACAAATCTAAAATTAATATTCCCGTTAAGCTCCCCAGATCTTATAAATACGTCCCGTTTTACTTCCCTCACTCCTTTACCAATTTAAGGTTTTTCTGTGCAGTGATTACAATTTATAAGACATATAATAAATTACACAAAACTTCCGATATATTTTCTAATAAAATAGCGAAATAAAAAAATAAATAAAAAATTATAATATCAGTCATATAACTCTGAAGAACAATATTAATATGTTGCTGTCTTTTATTTTCAATTAGATTAAATTTATTTAATTATTATTATTTATGTTATTTATTTATGTTTAATGTTTATTATTATATAAGTATAGAGTTAAATTTATCATTTAAGCACGTCGCGTCGCGTCGTGTTCACCTTTAACTATAACAGCATTTTAGTTTTGTATTATGAATAGTTTTTATTAATAACGTATAGCTATGTTATGTTGATGAGTCAAAATAAAATTCTTCAGACAGTTTGGCCATACTTTCTTACATGTACGTACAAATACTTCTACTTTGTCTACCATCATACATTTTTCTAGTGATTTGTCTTTCATTGCTCCTCGTGACGTACCCATATCAAGTCATCAATGAAATTCTCACAGAAAATTAACATGGAAAATATTTCATTAAATAACTTGGAAAATTGACGTTACTGTCCCTGATGGTAAGCTTAGTACAATCCTAACACAACGGTGACCACCGAGAGATCGAAATCCATCCGCGGTCACCGCTGGCATGCCGGCTTAATAAATATTCTAATTGTAAAACTAAAGGAAATTGTCGTCTAAACACAACAAAAAACGCTGTCGAAGCAGTTGGCAAATGGCAATTAGTCGTGGATTAAAGCTTTATCTATAATGGTACCTACATAATTCTAATATCTTTATTTACTAGAACCTGATTATTGAAACATTCGCGTGTCGAACAATATATGATGGTAGGTTGTACACAAGGGGGGGGGGGATACTTTATGCTTGACTGAGCCGTTACCTCCATATACAAAGTAAAAGCAGTCATGCGATTTGTTCACTACTCCATGTTTTAGGATCAGATATCTGGGTGAGCTTGCTATGCTCGGCTTCTTATAAACAAAAAAAGAAAAACATCTATCTAGGTAAACTTGGAATGTAAAACATTATTTATATGCAAATTTTCATCGAAATCGTTGGAGCCGTTTTTGAGAAACCTATTATATAATAGGGTGATAATAATTGTAATGTATACAAATATTAAAAATCTCAACAAATGGTTTTTTTGTATGTTTGAAAGCGCTAATATCTGGAATTACCATTCATATTAAAAAACATATTCTTCATTTAATTGCTGATTTATTGAGGAAGGTTACAAGAATACATAACTTGACATTACAACTCTAAGGAGCAGAGCAGTAACTATGACCGTCAAGAAAACGGGGATGCTTTAGGCAAGTACGGAAAGTGCTAACAACGATACATCCTATGTCGTGATGATAAATGATAGATTAAAATATTAAATACTACTGCGTGTATCTGATAATTATTTTACTATTAAATATTCACAACGTTTCTGTTTGAAATACACGAAAAATGCTTTAGCTTCCATCAAATTAGGGATAAACCCCAAAATTGGGAACTCCTATAAATTTTTAAGTGTCCGTGTGAAACTTTCTTGTATAGCGACCATTTTGAAAAGTGGCTTGAAGAATAATTTGCGGAGCTGCCCAAAGTAATTGTTAAATAATTAAAAAGCCATTCGTATTATTGTCTATTAAAATTTTAATTTTATCTGCAAAAAAATCTACATTATTAGGTATTGATGGTAATTTCGCGAACAGAGTTTATGTAGCTGTTTTACCCGACAACAATTGGCCCACTACTGGGATTGGATTTATCGCTTCAAGTAGATCGCAGGACATAATCAAACACACAGGCTCAATTATTAATGTATTTATGAATGGCATTTATTAAAAACACTTAAGTTTACAGCAGCTGATTGATTGACCACCATTGAATAATAATTGTACAGAAATTTATGATATTATTGTTATGTCATTTTAATTTAAATCAAATCCTGTAATTATAACATCGGCCTATGTTAAATAATTAACCACCACTGAAATATAATTTTTTTATTCATTAGCTTTTTATAAATTAATCGATCTAGACAAGAAAATTACTAAAAAAAAGACTTCTTTTTTTAACAATCGATAATAAAATTAATAATTACTATTTTCTGCTTTTGCAGTATTTATTATAAACAAAATTAATTAATTTAAAAAATTAAAAATAGATCTTTTTTAATTTGCATTACAGTACTATAATATCACATAAAAATTAGTATAAAGTAAAAATAAATAAAAAATCATTATAACCTCACCTTATTATCCGAAATATATCTATCTCGCACACATGTCTCAAAGCACGATTAGGTATATCTATTATTTATTCATTAGAGCAAAAAAAGTCTTCCCGTAACATTCGAATAAAAACTCTGACGTTCGTAAACTTCAAAAAACTTTTCGCGGCCAATTAGAGTACACCTCGAACGGCACGGGTAAAGCCAACGGCGACCGGCGGGGAACTGACGAAAGTGGTAACTGGCAACATCCAGCCACCCGCCGACCCGAAACCAAACGGAGCGCGGTAACAGATCCACTCGGTTACATACTAAGATCGAAATTTGATCGCAGTTAAATAGAATGGATGCGCACTAAGACATTTCCTTGGCTATTTAACCCGAAAAGAAGGGTAGAGGGCGCATGCGTGCGGTCGTTCAACCCTTGCAGTGATGCTGCATCGTTGATGATGGCACGTGAAGCGCTTACGGGTTTACGGGTTACGTGGTACGAGTAATTCGAATGCTCAACGGGTTACTTTAAATTGCGTTCATGAAACATTCCAATTCATGAAAATAGGGCAATTTTAAGGTAACTTACCAGAGCGAATACATAGGGCGTAATGGAACTGGCCACATATATGAAGAATATTTAAAAAAATTAAGAACATTGAAAAATTCTTCATACATTACGTCATCCTGCATATAGCCTCGAACTGGCACTAGGCAACTTCTTCTTGCTTTCAAAAATGAAAAATTATTTACGCTGACAACGATTTCCAACAGCAGAAGAGGCTGTTGAAGAGTATAAAAAGCATGTTTCTATAGTCACCACGGAGGAGTGGCATAAATGTTTTTAAAACTGATTTATTCGTATGAAAAACTGCATTGAAGCTAAGGAAGAATACTTTGAGAAACAATAAATTGATTGTTGATCAATCATAGTATTTTTTTCTTATTAATTTCAGAAATTTTAAGAGCGCCCTACGAATAATTAGGATTTTTAAAGAAGATATTTTTATGTTTTCTGAAGACTTCACTTCTACCGCGTGCGAACTGCGTACAAGATTTTTTTTGTATCTAATCTATTTTTATTTATATATAAAAATCTCGTGTCACGATGTATGTTCGGGATAAACTCCGAAACTAATGAACCGATTATGATCAAACTTCGTAACTATCTGTAATTTGGTTCAACTTAAAAGATAGGATAGATTTTATCTCAATTATTGACAAATTACGGGATGTAAATAACTATTGCTTAGTAGTAAACGCGTGCAGAGCCGCGGGGACATCGTTAGTATCAATATATATTTTACATATCGTTAAATCTTTAGTGGTTACTTTCGCTAGGTCTACGTAGCTCAAAGGAAAGCTATCTTCCAGATAATGTATGTAAGACACTTACACATCAAGGTCAAAGTTAAAAGGTCTCTTTGCGAGACAACATACAAAAAATATTTAGTCTAGTAACAATTCAATTGAAATAGTTACCGGAATGGACTCATCTTCTCTCTATATTATAACAAAGTCAATCCCACAACCCCGTACATTTTTATATAAAATACTAACCAATATACACACCACCATTATTTTTTTCTCGATCTGATTATACTGTTATTCTGAAGGACCCTAAAGCTTCAGAAGGTTTTACAGCTTCATCGGGTTTGACGGCGAGTGTTGAAGGCACTCAGCCGCGAAAGCAGGACAAGTTCAAGGGTGCCAAAGTGGCCGAACCTCGGCTTGGGCTGTTGCCTTAGTAACAATTAATTCGCGAACTGACTAATTCCCTATCCTTAGAAAATTCTATCTATACATATAAACATGTTTATTTTCTCTGGAAAGAAGGGGGCGACGTGCGTATATGTATTTATAAATCTGGTAATTTAGTCTAAAACTAGCGAGCTAAAAAAGAAAAAAAGGTCCCTTACTTACAGAACCTATGTACCTGAGTGGCGAGCGTTTGTGAAGTGCAGTATAATATGTGTATGTTGATAGCTAGTTAATGCATTGTCACTATATCGTGCGAGCGGCTGATGACTCAAGGGCTCCATGCCAGAGGAATGGGCCTAGGCTTGAGTTGCCGCAGGCGAGGTTGTTCATGGCGCGTTACACCATAATTATTTTAAATACTTTGTAGGTATCTCTCACCGGTTCAAGCTTTCTGACTAGTTCAATATAGCAAAGTTTAATTTATAAATTAAAGTTAATTATGTTAGAGCTATCCAAATAAGTTAATTTTTCGATTGGCAACATTATTTTTTAATTCAATAAAATAAGATGGGATAAATCGAAATAAGTTAGAAAGGGCCGCTACCCAATCCACTCTGGTCGTAGGCCGTCGATAAATAAATCACTGAATTGGTAAGTTACTTACTGTATCGGCCTCGATATTACTGATTTGACGTTAATTGCCTCTGATTTAGATCTCGGGTGCTTAAAATGTTATTTTATGTACCTATCCACAGCTTCACAATTTTCTCCGATGTTCCACATTGAGGGATTTGCTTTAAGTACGTAGTTTCTGTACTTTTCATAAAAAGGCTATTTGCCATCTGCCTTACATGCTAACTATCCGGTAATGTGACTTTTTTTGTCCTTTTACTGCTCAGAAATAAATACTTCTCAGCTAATACATGGCTTACAAGATTTGAGTTTAGTATTTTAAATCAATCTTTTTTTGCAAATGAAATTGTTTTCAATAATGACAATTATTAAGAATGATAGTGATGTTTAACATGATAAGAGGCCCTCAACTATCACGATAGAAGTAGCCTGATTCCAAATTTTAAAATTACTATATAAAGTAGAATTAAATGGAAAGTGTCTGAGCGTTATTTTAGCGACCGCGTTCAATCGAAGTCTGCGATTGACTTACATTGACAAATTAGATTGATTTCGTTTATGAATATAGTTATTAAATTATTGCATCGAATGTAGTATTCATTCCCTTGATGAGGAACATTGCCAAAATACTAATTTATCATTTATGTTAAATAAAAGTTACACTTTTATAGAAAGACTGGTTCTTCTGGGATAATATTTAAGTGTGCATTACATTCTTCCAGTTCATATTCTTCTTGCTTTAGTCCCACCTATGTAGGGCTGGCACAACATGTTTTCTTCCATCATGTTGTGAAGTGATTCGGCTAGTCATTTTACGACACGCCTCCTGGCTACCTTCTTGTTTCTATCTAGTCGACGATAGTTATAAACCCCTGTTTGAAACCGGGATCTCGTAAAAGAAGTTTGATATTTAAAAAAGTACTGTATAATTTGGTGCTGTTGATTGTCAGTGGCGGTTTGAGTAGCAATAATTTCGATTCTAGTTTTCTTTTATTTTGTTGAATACAGGAAGCTTGGGCCACGGGACAAGAGATCCTCATATTGCGGTGATTTGAAGTTGTAATATTTTCACATTGAACTCCTTAACGTGATGTTGTGTTTTGAAACTTTTTAACCTTGCCACGCTGGTGACATAGTTTGGATCTTTGCTATAAGCAAGAGTAGAACTGTTTCCTTCCTATCTAATGACAATTGACGTCGTGTTCTCTCTATATTTCAACTGAAGGCTCGACTTCCACTGCGCTTACTCAACTATTCCCAAGCATTTGGTTAGGAGCGAAAAAGTCCATGTCGTTGCCTTTAAAGCCTTCAGCTACTGATTTCTAACTAAGGGAATATATAAATTCTTCAAATTAATGTTGTATCTGTAGATATTATAGATAGACATGAGTTCGAATCCCTGTAATGAGGCTGGGCTTTCGCTGAAGGAAAACATCGTGATGAAGCCATAGCATGGTAGCTAGCGAACTCCCTCAAGTTGAAAATTTGTCGCCAAGCACCAATTGGAAGCTTTACTTGAAAGTCAGTTTCCACACATTAGGTTTAGCATGTCCACCATCTGGAGCCACATCGTCATTTAACATCAGGTAAGGTAGTGGTCATAACGCTATGAACGACAAAAAGTGGATACGTCAATAAATCAATTGTATCGCTGACTCGGTCTATATTTGTTCTCTCATCTCAATTTATCCCTGCTATCTTACTATCATATTAAGATTTCAGTATGTATTTCAGATTTCATTATCTCCCAGGTTATCTAGGTTTCACTTATTCGCAGAAAAATCTTTGCTCTTTCGTTTCTTATACAAACACGAGTAGTTAAATAATAAAACTCGTTCCCAGCGACTTTTTCCGATATCCTAGAACTTGAGAGCATTTTAATATCTTTCTACCACAAACATTGCTTTCTCCTTTCATCTAATTTTCATAAGATTACACAAAGTCTATAAAAATTGCTGTTTCCTTTTTATAAATGTAAATAAAAATTAAAAGTAATTTATCAGATATTGCACTACCATATTTCAACTTATCTATACTAATATAATAAAGCGAAAAAGTTATTTTGTTTGTTTAAACACTCTAACTTCTGAAACTACTCGTCAGATTCGAAAAAAACTTTATGTATATGATAGCCAGATTTTTCAGAAGTAGTATAGGTTATTTAAGATTAGGCCACCACTCTCAGATACCCTTAAATATTGATTTTTGTTACGTAAGTCGGAAGTCGAGACCCTCCCGAACTGCTTTATCCGCGTGCGCTGGTTTAATCGGTAATGATATGGAAATACAATTTTGTAAAATAATATTGGTCCTTAGTATATCTAAAAAAAGTCAGAGATAGCACATGCCTATCTCTTATAAATAAGCCACAATAAGGTATTTTGTGAAAAAAATTCTTGAAAATTTAAAAGTGATTTATAAGCATTGTATTTTTAGATATGGCATATTAATCCTTACGAATAAATGTTAAATATGTAATTGTGAACTTTAGAGTATGCTGCTATATGAACATGTAGTTTAGGAGATAATGAAAAATTAAAATAATTTTTACTTTTGGGAAGAACAATTTACATAGATTACATGGGTGCGTTGGCGGCGCAGTGTTTGCCGTATAAAATTAACACGGATGAAACCATGGGGCATAGCTAGTAAATCATTGTTTTGAAAATTGAGATAAAATTTATACCTTTAGGTCCACTGAAAGAGCCCAGTCCCTTCAGCAAGTCATCTCCTACACGCAATAACGCTTAAGGTGCGATAGACCGTTGCGCCAACATCCTATGAATAGTATAAGATAAAATTATTAAGTTAACGTCTTTCACTCAGCTACACTCGCAAAATTATACAACGTATAATTTCTCAAAGCCAATCGTTTTGTATTTGAGCCTTTAAATAATTTTAAATAAAAAAAAAAAAGAATTTGTGTAGGTACGAACTTCATGGATTGTGATTTTTTTTTCTAAAATTGTTATTTACTTTAAACTTCACATTTTTTTAGAATTCCACGTGATAAAGATTGGTTTATAACGCACAAGTGGGTCTAATAAATAATAGCACAGAACTAGAATATCGAGTTAACTCACGACCTTGCCATATAGTTTTAATATGACGTTAGTGTGTGTGTGATTTAGTTTTAGCACATGATAAAAAGTCCTGTATAACATAACTTAACCATATTAAACACACCTACATAATAACTTGACATCTGTGAGGGATAATACTTACCTGAAAACAGAACATTAACAAATACTCCTTTTAAAAAAATTAAGAAAAAAAGAAAACATAAACCTACTAAAAATAACCAAACAATATTCTACGACGAATTTAATAACTATTGAATGTGTTCTGTAATAAACAATATAATTCAGTTAGAAAGTTTTGAATACTAATTATATTATCTATAAATCAATCATGTAATAAGAATTAATGTTGAATTACTAATAAACATGATTTTATAAATTGATAATTTTATATACAGAATCTAATATTTTTTGTGTATAAATTATTTTGTTTAACAGATGCGGGTGGACGTGGGTGCGATATATTCACATCGTTAGCAAGTCAGTATTGAGATAAGACGTTCAATAGTCTAAAGGTGTATTCAGGGATATCTTAGTGACTGGCAGTATGTTCTATTCAAAGGCTTTATACACTTTGAATGATAATTATTATACTGAAATGTCATCATACATACATACAATTTATGCTCTTCATATCTTCAAAGGTTGTAAAGAATTTGTGCTGAACTAGACCGTGAATAAAGGAGAAAGTCCACGGGAATATTACAACCAAATGTTGAAAATTTTTATAAAACTAATTTTAGTTATTGTCATCGGCTGCCTGGCTGTATTAACAACAGCCATAGTGAAACATAATAAAAAAAATATCATGGATATTTTATTTCAAGTCCGGGCTTCAGTTTTGTACAGACTGTATTGGCAGATGTTATCGAACTTCGATGGAACAATTTCTCTATTTAATTCGTATTAATCCCTCGGTGGGTGTAGACACTTCTCCCATATTGTGATGATCATTAGTAATTATCCAATAACAATGTATATTACTACAGTCTCCTATTTATCAAGTATGGAGTCTATTTAAGTGCATCTGAACCACGTTTTAAATTCCAGTAAAATATATTCATTTGATTACTAAAGGCGGTTACATTCTTACAAAATATAATGTAAGAAAAGTGAGGCTTTACCTATCATAAATCATTTAGGTAATTTTAATTATTTAGGAGTATTATAAAAAGTTTCTTTTGATACGAATATTTGATTTGATACTTAATTAGTATGTTACCAGTTTTTGGGTAATTATTAAAAAAAAATAACGTTATTTATAGTATGAATGGGAAAAGTTTCCGAGCCTTGAACCTAATTGATGGCTTTCATTGCAATGAATCGACAATGCATCGGGCACGTTATTTTCTCTGTAAAATCTTAATTTCCTTTGTGTTTGTACGATTCATGGTTTGATGTAAAAATACTAGCAGTCAATGAATTTGAGACTCTGTGTATTGAACATAGAAGTCTATTTACGTTTGCTGAATTTATTAGGACTCTACTGAAAATCCCGAATGCGAAAGTGAACTTCATGTTTCGCCGATAACGGGTAAATATTATTTAGTAGTTGTTTCGACCAGTTGACTCTGTATTGCATACGTTTGTTTTTGATTAAAAGTTTGCCTCTTTTTGTGTTTTATAATTATTTGGTTCCTCTGAATACCGTTTTTAACCTTGGTTTTTTTTTTTGTTAAAAATTGTCTAGTATTTTTTTTCTGTGCAGAGAATATAAGCTTTTTAGAGCAGCTTATAAAATTAGATCGAACAAAAACATTTCTATGGACTACATATATCTAAAATATAAACAATAATAACAAATATTGAGATTAAATGAAATTAGAAAATTAACAACTGATTAATCTGATATTAGAGGTTTGACAGTACATATATATATACATAGGACATACAGTTAAGAAATAAAATAAAAATTGTCGATTTAATCTTATATGCAAATAATAGAAAGCACCGTATGTACTTTGATATATTTGGTCAGTTGTAAGGTTGACAGAAAATTCTTTTCATAGACTTTCTGAGTAATTAATAAGGAATAAAGAATCTAAAAGCTATAGAATTTGTTCGCATTGTATTTGAGAAGTTCACTGAAATGTACATCACCCATAATGCATCCCGAGCTATGAAGTCCTGTTACATCCCGGATACGAGAACGTTGCTATCCCTCGGGAACCTAGCACGTAGCACAACTGAGGTACCTACTGTTTATTAAACCTAACTTCCGAGACGGCTATCTTCACGCTACTAAACTTGTTGGTGAGTAGGAATCGATACTGTATAATTAATTATGTAATATAATCGTGGTGAACCATTTAGAGCGGGATTAATCGCAGGTTAGCTACCAGCATATAATTGATGTTTTGATTGTTGAGCATTAATTGAATGTGATAAATAGCTTTTCTTAGTGCTCCACTTATGTGCGTAGTACCCGGCATCAATTACGAACATTTCTAAATTTCATAAATTAGAAATTACTAATTAAAATTTTATTAATTTCTATAATATAATATAGAATATATTAATTTTATAGAATTATCATTACTATAACTCTTCTTTAGAATCAGAATTAAATTGCGTAAAAACAAATAGGAGACCTTGTCCTATTATAACTGGCTATTCTATCTAATACTCAATTTCAATATTTTTGTCTCTCATTTTTAGTCCCTGTTCAGATTCAGGGCGCGTTAACGTTGAGCTTAGAAAAATATCTCTATCCGCTGCGCCGGTAACCGAAGCGCTCGTCATTTGAACACCTTTGCAATTACAAGGCGCATAACAACTGAACATGGAATTTGTCGAAAATATATTAACGTGATTTAATTTTTTTTTAAACTTCCTTGGGAGACTTTAGAAGTAACTTCATAATCATATAAAAACATAGGAGCATTACGTATAGTTAAATTAAAACAAAAAGTAAACGCCACTAATCGTGTAGAATTTTTGCCTCGAATTAAATCCTGCGTCAAATAATATCGACATAATGTTTCTAGTTATTTCCGCTGTTTATTTGCCATTTCTTTCGAAAAACACATTGGCTTACAATGTGTTAGTTTATATAATATATACTCTGATTATAAACAATTTCTTAAGTAGAGTCTATTCATTGGTAAATGTAGTGTAAAATACGTCCAAGGTAGATGGAATGACGATCAACGTAGTACAGTAGGAAACGATATATATGTGACGTCAAAGATAATAAACAGTGGCAAGCTTTGGAAGACGTTGTTTTTTATACAACTAGCAAACATACATACAGCCCACCTGATGATAAGCGACTACTGTAGCCTATGGACGCTTGTATCACCATAGGTATTAATAGCGCGTTGCCGGCCTTAAAGCCCTCTTTTCCAAGGAGCTTTGGAAACCCTACTCAACGCAGGAAAACAACACAAGCTTATTTGGCTGCGATCGGTTGTGGATTGCCACAAGTTAACCATGTAGAACTTACTAAGAAAGTTATCAGATATAACTATTTATCAATTATAATTTATAAAACTGACACGTTATCAACAACTAAGCGATTCAATATCTAAAATCTCGAACTAATTTACCCCAGCTATACGAAATAAATAATAGAGTTAACAATTAATACAATAGACTTTTTTTAATACAGCTTGACGCTTGCTGAAAAGGTTTTAAAACGTGACCTTCATCGCTAGCTACGAGACCCGTGCACATCTTTCTCGGAATGCATTTTACTTACGTGCAGGTGAGATACGGTATCACGGTTAATATCCTAAATATTTAAATACATACTGTCTAATCCCAAAATGCCAGTCATGTCTTAATATTCCAGTTTCGCAGGGTTTCACGTAATGTTAAAAAGACAATTTTTAATATAAATGTAATACTTTTACATATAAAAAATTAAATAGCATTAATATATATTTATTTGACGTCTCTAATATATTTATAAGTTTACAGAAACGCGGTTCAGGTTATTGAATGTATATTGTGATGTAAATAGATACAACAGCGAAACAACATCCCCATCAATATTAGATTAAAATGGAAAGGAATTGAATTATTAAATTCGAGGTTAAGAAAAGAAAATCAAATATTATTATTTTTTGTACGTTATCTGATATACTATCAAAGAATTTTTTTTTTAACTGACTAACGCAGAAAGAAGGTAATGTTTATGAAGACTTGAGCATCATAATCAAGATCATTCCAGTCAAAAGACATCGGCTGCTGTACTGTGTTCTGTGCTCCCCCAATAATCTCCACAATGACCGGTCCTGTGCTGTTAGCACCCAGCGGATTCTCATAACTTTTACTAGGTCGTCGGTCCCCCTTGTCTGGGTCTGCCCACTCTGTCCACGTCTTCCGGTACTTATGGAAAGTATGTATGTATGTTTTTACTTGGTACGTTCTGTAACCTAAGCCGCTTGATGAATTTTAACATATTATGAGGTGTCGTTAGAATTGTCTTAATCTTAATAAATTAAACATAATATTAAATTATGACGCCAGTGAATAAAAAATTTGATGGATTTTCTTTTGTCTTAACACAGTACTCAACTGAAAACCTCGTTTATTAATAAGAAAAAAAAAAGTTTTTAAATAAAGAAAATTGTTTGTTTACTAAACCATTGTTTACTATTCTTTGTAACACAATGTAATTTTTATCTATTGTATTTATAATGTATTATCAGTGTAAATTTCAATATTCTTATACTAATAATACCATTATTTTACATCAAAACGTAAATGTAAGTATTCCCACAGAGATCAATCAAGCTTAATGCATGTTAAATCAAAATTAACAAGCGAATCTATAACATACGTGTCTTCATACTAAATGTACATTCACAACTGATCGCTATAACAGACTATTGAAAATTTTATGATATAATTTTTTTTTTTATTTTACTTTACCTCTGACTTTTCAATCCGTAAGTAATCAAAGTTAATCAGCAACCTGACCTTGAGTCATCGCAATAAGCAATGTACTGTAAACATGGTGTTTTTTTTTTTCGGGAAATACTTGCAATATTTCCAACAAAAATCAGTAAACAAGGATGTAACGACAGTGGGCGTCTCTGTGTTACCATGCAAATATGATGATGTAAAACGGTTGGTGGTTAAATATACATCGGTTGATATCAAACATGACAAGATGACTCTACTAGAGCAGAATTTTAGCATGTCATATGTTTTACTCAATTTGAATAGAACAAATAATTTATCACTCCTTCATTAGTATTTCCTCATTTGCACTTGAGCAGCGTGTACCTCGCACAAGCGGTACGAGCCAGAGTGGCTGAGATAGTATTTACACGTTTTACATACTCAAGTTTACTAAGCATTCACTAGATATCAACCTAAATTAATTTGGAGGTTATGTTTTACTCACAAATCAAAGTAATATTGACTTCAGTGTGAATCTCAATGACGGTGATTAATTATTACTATTTATAAAATAAAATTGTTATGCCCTTGGGTGTAAAAATACCGTGTATTATGTAAACGAATTTATTTCACACACTAAATGATAATTTACGCTGTAAGTTTTACATATTATTCACATCCCACTAGTTCGTAAACAGCCAAATATAACCACCGATAAAATATTTGATTCTGAATAGTGACATGCCTTTATATAAAAGACATTCTTCAAATAGTCAAAGCAGTAATAAGACACGTAAAATTTTTATTCAAAATATCTACAAATTGTCAGTCGGACCCCACTCAAATCGCATACATGGTGGTTGTACAGCAACGGCAATTCTATCGACCTACCGACTGCATAATGCATCGCACTTACACCGCTCACCTCTCCCCAAAACTGAGCATCACTACTATTCATACGCTTTATTTGAGACTACGTTATCGTATCGTTTGTAGTACATTTCTTGTTTCGTATGAAAATGTATCGACACCGTCATCAGTAGATATGAAAAATAGCGTAGGGTTTTTTATATAGGTCGTGTTACTAAAGATACTTGAAGCGTTTATTTATTAATATTTTATCAAGTAAAAAATATTATGGCCCACTGATTACTTACTGCTCAAATTTACGATAGAATTCATCACAATGGAGTTTGCAAAATTGTGCAATGGATCTAAAGGATATATATACATACTTTATATTTAATTTGTATTCAATTAAAGTAGTCATCATAAACCGCAACGGTCTCTGTGTGGATTGCATTCAGTTTCTGTAATAAGTTCGATAGTGTAAAGTGGGTAATGTATGTCAAAGTGCTTGAAAATGTCGAAGTGGAGACGCATCGTACTGAAGGTTTGGAGAAGCGTTCGTTTCGAAAGCAATAACTCGAGTGCATCGACGAACACCAAGTGTCGAGTATCGGCCTCTTAACTTGGATAGAGTTTTGAACTCTTGTAGTTCGAAGTTTTATTTAATGGTTATTGTTGTCAGCAATTAAAAATAAAAGTTTTTTTTTATACCACGGCAGTAGTAACAGGGCACGTACTCTGTTAGTTACGTGAATATGTAGATAATATGCCAAATAAGGCTGAACCTATAGATGGAACACGATAGTGTGAGTCATACTGCTTTAAGCTAGATATTTAAATCAAGACATTGAAATATTTCACGAAACTATCAGATATGGTCCATCACATATTGAGTAAAGTGTTAAATATTTTGTACTTTTTCATTATCTAAACCTTTCTGGACTTATTTAAAAAATATACATATGTTGGCATTTCATAGAGGTACATAATTTTATTTAAACATGTACTGGCTCATTGTCGTTTATGATGCAGTACATTATGAAGTACTATGTGTTGTATATTTTCCATTGCCCGTCTCAACTGTCAGTCCGGGATCAAAACAACACAATTATTAAATTTCAATTTACTCTCGAATCCCGAAAATTATTAAACTTTTATGAGAATAATAAGCGTGCAGGGAAAAAATGTCAAATCATTCTGACCTTTATACTAACAATGTTTACATTTTAATATGTATACTTTATATTATATAAACTGGATAATAATAAAACTAAACAGAGATACAACAATTTTATACACTAGGTTTTTATCACATCATGAAATAATAACTACACCAGAGCAATTAGTAAAGTATATGATTAAAAATATGTAGAATGATAAAATCAATTAATTCTAAGTCGTAGCCGTTGAATAGAGCTGTAGATTATCAATTCTATGTCTGCTAGTACAACCCGAAGCAAGTATACACGAATGTTACGAATTTAAATTTAATTGGTAACTTTATCGGTGTACGCTTAAGAAGAGATCTAGAAGCAACTCGAACTCCCGAGTCATGTTCTCATAGGGACACTATGTTACTGCGTACTAGTAGGAAAATACATAAATACCAATCCGTCCACGTTTTCAATCGCAAATACATCGACAGCTGCCATGGTGGTTAAGCTCGCATCTTTCCTCTGGAAACTATCCTTTACCTAACAGTGTGAAATTTACACGGTGACATTGTTATAATAAACATCTTAAAAATCCCAGATAACACATAGAATTACATACTAAATAACTCATTAATAAAACCACTAATATATTATAGTATTCATTAAACGTCGATTAACTATTGATGAATCGATAGTTGGGGTTAAAACTAATGATAGTATTTATGTTTTTGTGGAAGTGGTGAATAATGATTCTCATATACATAATTGAATATTATAAAATTATTGTACAATTACACAGTTAGTACTAAGATATATTTTTGACCTAATACTGACGTGGATAAGGTGGGATGCCAGCGACTAACTCCTGCCTGGGCAGCGGGAACGTACTATGAAATGATGCGGCGTCAGCGCCACAGTATTTTTTAAAAGGAAAGTACATAATTTGGTGCGAAATACTTTTCTTTTCAATTCATCCAGACCAAACACCAGACTGTTGTCGTTTTTAATTTAGGAATACGCAAGCCGCTGAACAATCGAATTACTTTCAATTTTTCGCTATTTTCGCTCGTTCGTCTGGATACTACATTTAGTACTAATAAATAATCGATAGTCAATCGGTTAGATGATGGTATTTTTAAACATTTAATACAATCAGATTTACAAAAAACAATCTATGATTTATTACACTACACTAAAATTTTAAATTTGTTGCTTCAATCGGGACCATAGAAGTAATTTTTTACGATCTTATCGTAATTATCTGTTGAAAACACTAAAACCGCTCACCGCTGGCACCGTGACACCAACCCAAACATTCAATAATTAATTTCAGTTGCGTTCAGGTTGCGCCGACCGATGCGAAATCGCTGCGCTGCCTACAGAATTTTGATTGGGCTAGGTTCGGCTACAAGCTACATTGATACTGTTCTACGGTGCTACGCTGCTACGTTGTTTTGAAATAATGAGTATTAAATTTAAAATCAATAATAGGATACAGTACTCTACTTCCTCATTATTGTTGTTCGAAAATTCTTAAGATAGAACAAGTGGGATATAGCAGAAAGCATAGAAGGAGAACTGCAACTCGAGTGCATATATAATTAAATACTGTAAAAACAATTTAAAAAACATAATAAGATGTTGATAAACCCGATCGAGTGTCTTGTCGGTTCTTCTCGATAGCTGGGATGTTTTCCGAACCGGTGGTAGTGTTTTGACATTCATAAGTGCTTTTTCTGGGCCTAAATTGAATAAAATATATTTTGATTTTGATTTTTTATGAGCTACCGGAATACTCTCATTATATTACTCGGTGTCAAATATTAAAGTTCTGAGTTATAACTACATAAAAGCTATACAAGATGTCTTTCCATTAGTTTCGTGTTAAAAAGCACAAGCTCTTTGAAGGACAGATCATAAGACTCGGTGTCCGGACACACTACCACTGAACCATCAGTCCACCAGGCAAATAGGTTTCGATTTCTCGGCAGTCGCCGTTGTGTTTGAACTATAGATTGTGATAGTTTCGTCAAATTATCGAGCTGCTACAAAAAATAATCGTCACCTCATAGAATTTCTCAAAGAACACACGGGTAAATTCGCAAAGTGTACTCATCGGCAAACGTCAGTGAAGTATAACGGCGTTAACCAGTGACAGTGACATCTATCGACAGCCCGACGTCGTTAATCTCGCTCCAGGACGCGTTCCGCGACAAATCGCATCTGAATTTGCTGACACTGTGTAACTTATAGATTTCAATTTTCTTAAGTTCTAATAATGAACGTGTGAGGAGGCGTTGTGATATTTTATTATATAACTGTCATTCTATACTAGATGTCTTTCTAAGCTGTAAACAGTGTAACACTATTAGAATTCCTTGTAATATAATAACTTCTTATCATCAGGTACATTGCAGACAAAATTGCCAACTTACAACGATAAAAAAAAATTAACGTATGTTCATATGATTTTATTTTATTTATTCTAAATAATAAATTTATTTATATTCCTAATCATTCTTAAACGACTTCAGCAAAAGACGGGAGGTTACTCAATTTCGCATGTATATTTTTTTATCGTTCTTCTTCTTCTTTGTTTATGAACCAATTGGGATGATGTTTTTTTGTTGGATCTCAAGGGTGGTTCATTTCATTGGCATTGGACCTTCAACTTCAAAGATACACGAGGAAACTCTTCAAAATAATTGAATGTGGTTTTTTTTTTGTTAAAAATAGTCTTGTATTTTAACAATATTTCAATCCTCAATCAAATGTAAAGTCCTGAAATCAGTAGTTCCACAAAGATTCCTTATATAACAGCAGCGGGTCCAAATTTCAGTAGAATCGATCAATCTTGCTTTTGGATCTTTCAGAAAATTTTCTGTGAACTAACGATTAGTTACGAAATCGTTGTAGAAATAAAAGGGGCTAATAACAAATTAGCAGAATTATATAAATAACTAAATGTGTAAATATTGTACAAATATTGATAAAGTATATTTGTAATAAACATGTAGGTACATGGAGTTGTGTGTGTGAAATGAAATATTATTTTTCGGTACTGTAGCATTTTACTAATAATTCATAAATACTGTTTTAAGCTGAAAAAAAGCAAATATGTATTGTTAAAACTAAACCGTTTGAAAATTGAATCGATTCCTTAGTCTTCCAAGGTTCAAAGACGATTTGTCGCAGGATATTGGTAGAAGAGATTAATGACGTCTGGCGGCCGATAGATGGAGCTGTCGTTAACTTGTGTCACTTTCCTATAACTTTGTGGTGCTGATCATTTTGTTCCTTGAAATTGGTTTCTGAAACTTATTCACTATTATATATTTGGATGTTGTATTCCAGTTCAATTAGATTAGATTGGATGAAATACATTTTTCTTTTAGCTCTAATAACTTCTAATATTTTGTGAAAAAGTGCACTTTGAGTATTTTATTCGGAGTACAGGCATAAGTAAAACAAGTAAGGCTCTGTCCCATTTGTTTTTAAGGAGCTTACTGCAACACAACAGCATGATACATAAATATGCTGTTGGTATCCACTTCGTGTGTACTTACGATACAATTATGTGACCGCACGCATGATAAGCTAGGTTTACAAGACTAGACTAATCAAGTTTGGATGTATTAGTGAATACTGGCATAATTCATTACACTATATGTAGCCATTGGCATTAATACAGTTATGTTATTTTATTACCAACAAAACACAACTGAACTATACTACAATTCATTTGGAGTTGTTCTTGACGTTGCGCCTTCCATCTATAGGGGTTTGTATGTGTGCTTAAGTAAAACTGTATAAATATTGGTACGTGGCTGCGATCAGCTCGTTCGCTACCCGCCACATAGAATGGTAACTACTAAATCAAAGAAAGTGCCTTTTGTAGGTTTGTCAAATTAATTTCTCAAAGCACTGTAATTAAGCGCTAGTGTTATTTATCAATCCTTCCATAAATCTACGTTAATAGTTACATACTAAATAGTTAATAATAATTATACCATATCAAAAACAAAATAAAGGATATAAATGAAATGAAAAGATCAAATAAAATCATCCGCTTCTATATCAGCCGATCGCTCGCACCATAGATTTCATTAGACTTAATTGAAAAATAAAAAGAATTCTTTACTTATATCGCATCCAGCTCCGTCTTGCCTGCCATCCTGCAGTTTAGTCTACAAATACCGTTCGCATTCACATTCTTGTCCTACCTAACTGCTTCTAATTCTACAGAAAAATCAACCTTTCTACAAAATATATAAGAAAGTAAATGCTTTAACAATATTTTACCTTTAAGTTCTTCCTCACTGCTACATAAATAATATTAATATCAAAAACTATTTATGTAACTATAACCTTATTTAGCAATGAATGTAAGGTTGAAAGTTATTTGAAAGTGTTGTGTGTATTGCGGTCTTCTGGTATCAGAAACTCCGTCTGTAGTACTAAGTGCATCTAGATCGTTGTACGTGCGTCCATTTCCAATGTCAGTTTGAAATTTCTTGTTACCACAATAATCCACCATCGAACCCGGTATGCGCTCGCACGATATTTCACAATTTAACGTGAGAATGAAAGTGGTATTTAAAGGAAAAATATACTTATACTTGGCTTTTCATTACGATTGAATACTATGGGATAATATTAGTGAATTAAATAAAATAAGGTTTAGGTAATTTTATACTTAGATAATATATTAAAGATTATTAAGCATTTTAATTAAAAGTCTTGTTTTTATCTCTGTGTTTTTGATTTTACTTTCTTTACGTTTGAAACTTTAAACTTATAACTTTGAAAATTTTTATCTTTGTGGCACATATTTTTTTATATTTTTGATTTTTGGCTTTTACATATTAATATAAGCTTCACATGATATTTGCGAGTCTTTTTGAAAATCATTGTTGTCAGTGGCGGGTCTATAAATATGTCGAGTGTTGCGTAGGTATTTTATCAAATTATATTAAAAAAAATTGAAATCGTACTAAGACATTGGGGACTAATTCTAAAGCACTTTAAATTCTTGCTTATGGCCCCTGTAAAAAACACGAGTATTGACTTGAATTACAATTTTTAGTATATCGAAATCCTTACGGTTTTGGCATGAAATATTAAATGGCATGTTTTTACCAATTGGCCCCGTCTGGCAGCTGAGTCGGTTGTAAAACCGATACGTGACTCGAACTGGGCTAGGAGACCGCAACTCGTCTCCGGTTAAAGAATTAAGAATCGAGTTTCTAGTGAGGGGCAACGTTATAGATTATTATTGATAAAAGTATATTTTCTTGTATTTATTGTAAAACAATATATACTTTCTAGGTAGGATATTTCTTGTTCGTAAATTCAGGCTCATTTTCAAATAAAATTATACATTTATAGTCCATCTATAATAGCATTGCCAGTTAATGAGGTAAAACTGTTGTCTAATGCTAAACAGTAAGACAAAAAACATTGAATTTTAATCGCCCTCACCATTAGTAAATATTACATGTAAATTATAAATGACACTCCAAATAGTGAAACAAGTTTTAGAGTTTTTGAAGTTAGTTATGCTTAAAATATCTAGCAGTGGAAATTAACAGTATACTATCACTGAAAATGTTTCTTAGTTAGGCTACCTATACTGTAGCATTTTATAATATATTGGGGTAGATAATGTTCATGATTACTTTGCCTACTGATTGCTAACCACCAGCAACAGAAGATATATTAGAAGAAGTAGAAGATTTATTGGATATAATTAATACAAAATACTTCGTTAATACGTAACTTTATTGTAATACAATATTATTCATTTATTCTTGAACTATCGACATATTCAATAAGTTTTGAAACCGTCCCTAATCGGAAGGTAAAGAGACGATTTCTGTGTATGTTGTTGGTTGTAAAGAAAATGTAAGGCACCGTGACTGACGTCTAATGAGCTGTTTTCACCGTTTCATCTCTACAGGCGACATCCTCGCCCTTAACGTTTTAAAATCCTTTGTATAGTCTGTTGGAATAAAACTATTTGCACAAAATAAAAACATTGATGTGTCATCAATATTTCGGCAAAAATGCTTAATTTAGTTTTAAAATAGTACTATTATTATGTACTTCACCCACGGCGTCTTCTACAGGTTGACTTGATAGTGCCTTAACCAGGTCTTTTAATAGCTAGGTATTCGATCGTCAGGTCATTTGTCTCCAACTTTACTTACTTAATACCAATTTTACAGATTGTTTTGTTGTCTCGGTGATATATGCTCAAAGTAGCAGATAATCCTTTAGGAATAGTGAGCTGAAAACCACTCAAAGTGAAAGGAGATTGTGAAAAACGGTAAAAATATCCTTCAAAACGGACACGTTCCGTTAGATGAAATGTAGCAATTTTGCCAAACTTGTGAATAAATACTCGTTCGTTACCCTTTTGACAATAGTTTAAAATATTATAAAGAGAAGTTCATTTTTGAAAGAAAAATTTCTCTTAATATGGCGAAGTTTTAATTTGCCAATGAATATTTAGGTACTATTGTGTGACGCTTTTACATAATCACAGTCCTTGTATTTTTTAATCCATTAATTGCATCAAATTCTTACACTAGAGACAACAAAAATTGTTGTAACATTATTACCTTTTGTTATAATTTAGAAATATTGTATATAAAGTCGTTCCAAATTTACTATCTCTATCTCGCAAGTTGATTTTATTACGTTCAACGTCACTTCCATTCCACATTTTAAAACTTAATTCAGCCGCTCGTATTACGTTGGATTTGAACTTTTGGTCTTAACGTCTTAGGTGTAAAGTCGAAATTACGGTAAATAAATTCCCCCCGCAATGATTTCTTTTTCTATGCGACGAATATGAAGTAGAAACGTAAGATGTGAGGACAATTGACTGGTGACGAAAATAACATAAATCAGCTTGTTCATTTATCAAATAAATATTGATACATGTTCAGTGTGCACGTAATTTGAAGGTAGAAGAAACGTGCCGTGGAGCTGAGAGTCTACAATCCGTTTGATTTTTTTTTTATAGTACCTCTCAAAATTGACTGTACTGTCCCTGATGGTAAGCAAAGTACAATCTATACATAACGGCGACCACCGAGAGATTGTAATCCTACGACGGTCGTCGCTGTCATGCCAACCTGCATTAATTAAACTGGATATGCTCAGGCTGATCCCGAAACGCGACACGCAAAAGCGAGTCACTATGACGGACTTTTCACCATTTGCATGGTCCACCACCCCGCTATATCCATTTCCTCGTTCGTTACTCAGCAGGGTACACCACGTATAGCTGAAGTGAATATCAAGTACGATCAAACATCTCGTTTACTGTACTTCCAATTTTACTTCCTAGGCGTATCCGCTTGGAGCGCTGTTTGTAGGAGTATTAAAAAAACACTTGGCTGTATTTATTCTTTATACTACCAAAATTGTTTTTTTTTTTCTATCGATAACTAGGGTGAATTTTAATAGTATAGGGTTATAAGAAATAAATATATTTTTATAACGTTAAGTTTTATTCAAACAAGAAACAGAAAAAAATCGTGCGTAACGTATTTATGCGGTAATAAATTTATTTGACTTTGTAATATTTTAAAGAGAAATTAATTAATTTATTTACTTCTAAGTGTAAATAAGGCTGTAAATTATAATATAATGAACACTGCTAAATTCTAACTTAACTTTTTTTTAAATATAACAGTAATACCTGTTTCAGGATCAAAAAAATGATTGTGTGGTTTTATGAAACCACGGTAAAAGTGAAACTTTTTTTCACAATATAGACATTTAACTAAAAATTCACAAATGAGTAATAGTCTATACACTACACGGTCAGTTGCTGCGAACTATAGGCGCCGTCATCCCTACTCCACGGCCGACCGTCACGCGACATGCAACACACAGACCAAAAATTTTGAGACGATCTAATAAAAGTTTCACTTTAATAAGTTTCACTTTATACGTTTGAAATGGTTTCACATACAATATTTAAGTTAAATTTGGTAAATTATAAAAAAATATATTTCTTAATCAAAGACAATTCATATAATTATTACTATTAGTATTAAATTATTAAAAAAAAAAAAACAGAAACAAAATCTATGGATTTTACTAAACTTTTTTCCTTCCAAAAATGTCTGCGTTATTCTCAAGTCACATCTAAAGGAATTTTACTAAAAAATGAGGTTTCTGTTGCAGTAACGTTACTGTCTCAGTGTGTTGTGGTAAAGGGGGGTTTCTCTTTGTCTTAAGACTAAAAATGCCGAGTATATTCTTTTTTATAAATAAAGTTCCTTTTCTGTTTGCGGCATGCAGTCACGATATATACAGTTTTGATATTCATGTCGTTATTTGTACGGACTCATTTAGTTGTGGAATATCTGCGTATGCAGTGTAATGAGTTAAGGAATATATTACTATCTTAAAATTTTGATATTATAACTAAAGAAACGTTGTACTTGCCTGTAAGTCATACAGTCCTGGTACATTTAAACATTACTGGTAGGTTTCGACCACCATACAATAGGCGTAATACATTTATTTTCAGCGTAAAACAATAATATATCGTATTATATTAAGTGAGAAATTGTTGTGTATATATATACTAGATGACCCGCGCAACTTCGTCTGCGTCATATAAGAGAGAGAGAGAGAGAGAGAGAGAGTGGCTCGTAGATGACGTATTATAGGTGCCGCCCGCCTCCCACATCATTCTGCTTAATAAAAATGCGCTCGCGGTACTTGATCATATTTTGCTAACGAGTTATTTTAAAACTACCTCTTTAATAATTTAAATCAATTACTGTCAGGGTAATTTTGTACAATATTAAATACTTGTGATGAATAACGTATTTATTTCGAAAACGATTAACACCAAGTGTATAAAAACACCTTCGCAAATAATTTATTATTTTAGGACAAATTTTATTACCATAAAAAAGCTATATTGAGTAAACCTTAAAAGATAGACATATGCTATCGGGAACTTTTTTGTAATGACTTTTTACGAGAAACAATTCCGACACACACGATTTTTGCTTAACTTTAACATTTCACGCAGTGTGTAACTTTACGTTAGAGATCCTTAGATAAAGAAATAATAATTTAAAGGAAACTTTGATTAAATTGAGAAACTGCAACTTAGTTATATCAGTGCGAGTTAATCTGAAGTTCGGTCCACGTTATATCACTTAACGTTTATAACCTCTCGGCTCTAGTTAACGAGTATTTGATTGCCGTAGTAATATGTTCTCCTTCGGACCTCGTACCACGAAATACGACTTCTCGTTCACCCGATGATAGTGGTACAGGTGAATCCACGATTGTACTAAATATATAAAATACTAGCGGTGCCCGCGGCTTCGCTCACGTGAACTACAGAATGCCCGCGCAAATCTTGTTCTCCCTGAAGAGAAAACTGGCCGAAGACAAAAATGCTTATTGTGGATGTTTCTTAGAAGATAGACGTATACTCTCGCTAATTTTTTTGTAGGTCTTTTTAATGTCTAAATTTATTTAGTACATAAATTTGGTATATCTCTTATGATTTACTTAAAGTAAGATGTTTAAGCGCCTGAATTAATTCACGATGACCAGTTTTTTTAATTATGCGGAACCGTAATTCTTTTTCTAAAATAAATGTAGCCTAAGTTACTCCCTATAACATCAACTATCTACTAGTGAAAGTCCCGACAAAATCGGTTCAACCGATTCGGAGATTACCCGGAACAAACAGACAGACAGACGAAAAATTTAAAAATTGTTTTTTTCTTATAGGTATCGTATATACTTTCATATGCATTTAGTAAAAAGCTGTTATTTTGAAATTACAAACGGATACTGCAATTTTATTAATTTTATAGATTGATTAATTTATTTCAACCATTCTCAGTTTAAAAATTCTACTGGATGAATATCGATTCGATGACCGTAAGTTTTACGAGCCAAAGGATTTTGTTCGCAATTAGCATACATTACGAATTTGAGTCTGGTAACACTATCGGCTGAGAGCGAACGAAAAAATTGTGAGGAGTGGTCTTGTAGTAACTCTATAATTATGCGGAGAGAATAAATATAATATTGATATCTCGGTGTTTGAAATCGCCAGTACTTCGTGGGTTGGCGTGGCAGTCCAAAAGATGATCAAATGGACAAAGTCAATTTGAAAACGTTGAAATTGGCGGGAAAAATCTTGTTTCTAATGTAACTATTATTATTATTTTTTAATTGTACACTATACAATAAATACAATATGTTAGACCACGATAAGCTGTGGTTATACTATACAAATTTTAAATCAAGTTTAATGTGTGTCTTCTTTTGTTGTCTTAAGGGCCCCACAGACCAACAGTTGGCCGGCAGCATTACGCCTGATCAGTCGGCCTTTCGTCCAAGGTCAGTTTAGTCCACTCATTAAGCGATTAATGCTTGCCCGTAATGTTCTAATATCGGCTCTGTTAACTGTCCATGAACACGCACTAGCAGGCGACTGCCGAAATAGGACAGTCGGCAGTCGTTAGTCCAATACTACAACATACCTTCAGTTCACAAAGTGTACAGGTAACTTGCGTGTGTTTGATTTGGCGTTGAGGTTACGGACTGTCCGAATAAATGACTGGCTAATATTTGCCGGCCAACTGTTAGTCTGTGGGGCCCTTTATGATTACACCATGATGTTTCCGTTTGGTTACATTGGCCTTGGGGTCACTTAAAACTGAAACCTACGAATTTTTGCGTGCGTACAGCTAATGTTGTATACTTGTACGTACGTGTTAAAAAAGAGCAGAGAGATTTATTTGTGAAAAATGCAGTAAATGGTCTTTGAAAAACGGAGCTAAAATTATAATTTTTGTGTATACGAATCGCGTCTTTCTTATTTCGTATACACCCAATACTAAAAGGTTTTCCTTTCTAACATCAATATTTATTTATTTGTTTGCATTAAAATAACACGTAAGAGTCTTCTTTTTTCTTTATTAAACTATTTAGTGTAATGTCAAACTGTGTAGTAGTTGCCAAGTGTTATGTAGCAACAGCCCTACACAGTAATCACGCATCCATTGCCGCTCGGTGAAACTAATTTCGCGAGCCCAAACCAAACGCGAGCAATGTAAACAACATGAATATTTTAGGGTCTCCATCAAAGCGGACTATAAGCGCGCGGACCCAATATCGTGCTTGAACAAAGACTGACAAGAGTTTGGGGAACGCCCATACCGATGCATATTCAAAGAGCCAATCGTATAGTCTAGGAGACGGGATCCACGCTTTATATTTTGTTTTCCCCTAAATTATTAAATTTACCTCCAAATAACTAGATATCGGTAGCTTGAGTAATAATCCAGGCTATGTAAAGTCCGGAATTAAGTTAGAACTTGGAAAACTCTTAAGCGTATACTACGAGATTTCTACTTGGAGCAGTTGAATATCGTGAAATATAAATTGCGTATACCTTTGGAAGACTGGTAAAGATGCTTTTTAGTATCACCTGATAATAAAATGATAATATCATCCTGCAAGTGTTTCATTGCTGGGTAATGAAGCCTCTTCCCAAGGAAAAAACGGCCTTAATCAGCATACCAGCCCACGACGTATTGGCGGTTTCAAACGCCGATAAATCAATAATTCTCTACTTTTCTCACGCACAGTGTTACTACTAGATTATCGATGATTTTTATCATGATTTATCATCATGCATAAAATGCTTTTTATCATGATGTTAACAATTTGAATTAGTAAATTTACGCGAATTCCGGAAAAATCTTTGGTACATCTCTGTGGTTCGAACCTGCAGATTCGAATTAATATTCCACCAGTCTAAGCCACTCGACCACACCAATTTAAAAACATTAAGTAGATACATTTTCTGCGCCGATTTTTAACGAGTAGTCATGCGCTCACTTAAATTTCAAAGCCAAGTTTGAGCTGACTTCGGTCAATATCCAAATTGTGCCACATTATTCTCGCGGCCACTCTACCTACACATATTTACAGTAGTTAATCTTTTCAATAGTTACTGGTATAAACTTTTTTTTAACTAAGCTAGCGAACAATCGTACAACCCACCTGATTGTAAACGCTAACTGCAACCCACGGATGCTTGCATCGTCATAGTTATCACTAGCGTGTTTCCAACCTTGAACCCTCCTCCCCTTCTCCAAGGAGCTATAGAAACCCTAATCACCGTAGGAATACAACACAAGGTCATATTTTGGCAGCATCTTAGCAGGCAGCACCCCAAGTAGAAATAAATCTTCAACTTTGCCCAACTCCTCTACCTATATCGATCAAGATCTTGTAAATTTTTCAAGAGGCATCAAAAGACTAAAGTAATTATTTCTTTTGGAGTGCTCGAGCACTACTAAACCTGATGTTAAGAGACGATTTGAAAGAAAATGCATAGTACGCCTAGCCTTGATCTCTATAAAGGCTTAATTCCTACACATGGAACACTTCAACTAGACGTAATATTTGTTATATAAATCAAAAGCGGGACATGGCATCGTAAGGCAGATCGGAATCTTCCAGTTAACTTCAACTTTTAGTAAAGAAAAACATACTAATAGAATTCAAATGTCAGTGTTAGAAAAACCAAAAATCAGCTGAATGCTTTTGTAGTAGAGTGTTTATGAATTAGAACCCTTGTGTTGTTTGTTAACGAAGCTCCTGGCCTATGCTCTCGCATCACTGATCGTTGACCATTATATAGGCAGAGCGTGAACGGTGAATGCCAATGTACCTTGGATTTGCATACCTCTCTATCTCATTATATAATTCGTACTTTCGCCATTTATTTTAAGTACTAGCTGTGCCCGCGGCTTCGCTCACGTAGACCACAGAATGCCCGCGCGAATATTGCTCCCCCGCTCTCGGCTATTTTAAAAACAAAAATGCTTATTGTGGGTGTTCCTTAGAAGATAGATGTATACTCTCCCAAACTTTTTTGTAGATCTTTTTATGTCTACAATTGTTTAGAACATTAATTTGCTATATCTCTTATGGTTTACTCAGCGTAAGCTATTTAAACACCACTGATTCATCATGACCATTTTTTTTTATTTGTGCGGAACCCTAATTCTTTTTCTAAAATAAAAGTAGCCTATGTTACTTCCTATAAATTCAGCTGTCTAACAGTGAAAGTCACATCAAAATCGGTTCAACCGTTTCAGAGATTACCCAGAACAATCAGACAGAAAGACAAAAATTTTAAAAATGGGTTTTTGTAATAGGTGTCTTATATACTTTCATGTGCATTTAGTAAAAAACTGTTATTTCGACATTACAAACAGACACTTCAATTTTACTAATTGTATAGATATAATATATTTTTGAATATATCCGACTGAGGCTGAGTGGGACGTAAAGATTAGAACCTGCGCGATAGAAGCAGCAGCTTTAGTGAAGTGTTTCTTTACCCTTACTACCTACCCCAGTAGTAAGATGGCATGATGATAATAAGATAATTTAAAATGTGATAATATAGTCAGTTTAAATTAATTTACTACATTGTCATAGCATACAGAATTTCTCTTGCCGCGTTCATGCAATTTACATATTATTTGAAATTTAAACAATATTGTATGCCTTTTTTCGTACGCATTTATGTACACATTTCCAGTATATTCTATTAACGTAATACTTTACAGTTGTATTTTACTTTTATAAAATGTCATCTTAAGGTAAACCTATTGTTTATGACTAACGTATCCACGAACTGTTATCAGGTCGTCGTGACAGCATTATCGACATTTCAAAATGATATCTTTTCATTCTGAGTAATAATAAGATAATTTTCCATAAGGCTATCAACACTGCAAGCGTTTATCCGCGTTCTATAGTTTCGGATTTGTATTTGAACAGCTATTGGCATTGCTCGGCTGCACTACCTAATATAAATGCGTATATTTTTGTCACAAAAATTTTCTTATTCCTCTATTTCCTCTTTCAAAATTGGACCTGATTTTTTTATGTCAAAATAAAATAAGAATGGTTTTGGCTATATTTTTTAATATACAATTTATATGTTTGTCAAATTTGTTTTGTTTGAATGTCTGGTAATGAAAGTAAAACTGACCAATTTTAGTAAATTAACAAAGTTTCTTGTTTTAAGGTGAAAACTTCTTTAGGACCGCGATGAAACGAAAAAGATACAGAAACATACATCTATAGGATTTAGCCTGGAAGAGCATGAGATAGAACATATCATACAGTGTTTCCTATTATCTCGGTCTCCTCTTTGTAAGTGTGTGTGCGCGCCGTGTATTACGAATCCTTGGGAAAAGGTGTCATAACCAGCGTGGTGTATTGTGCACGTATATTGTTTATTTGAATATTGTATTATATGTCTTTACTTTTACTGCATTTGAACTGCCACATATGTTTCTGAAAAAGTAAAAATTAATGGAAAACAATAATTTATATGTTCATGGTAGTGGTAGATATAGATTGTAAGTCATTAAAATATATATAATTTAAATAATAGCATTATCCAGAGATAAAATTAAAGAATACGTTTGAATGGAGAAGCAATGCTGTGTCATTTGGTATTGTGTACGGACTCCGCGTCTATCGACGTGGGTTCGAATCCCTACAATGAGCATGACCTTTCGGTGAAGGGAAACATCGTGATGAAACCATACCATGGTGGTGGGGATTTTTCTAATATTAATTCTAAATAAATAAAAAATCTGTCGCCAAACACTTATAGGTGTGTTCCGGCAGCTGCACTTGAGAGCCACTACACTTGGCATGCTTGGGCCACATCGTCACTTAAAATCAGGTGAGATTGTGGTAACAACGCTAAAAACCTATAACAATAAAAAAAACAACGCGCCGCCCGCATTTTCTCCTAACCACCAATATTTTGACAACCCTATATCCCACAATGGTTAATTTATCGGGTGGACTTTTGTTTCAAATTTTTGCATAATAAAAAATGTTTCCATTTTTCTCCCTTACTGTAGATACACCTTTATATTTGTCGACACGTCATATGAGTATTTGCTGGAAAACTGTGTGAAAAACCAATTTTACTATCAGTAGGTATATAACTATAGAAATAAGATTGATCACACGTACTTTACAGTTTTTTTACATGTTCTGTTTTATAAATCAAATAACACAAAATGGCATCGCATTATATTTTCTTCAGTGTTTTCGTTTTAACAGTATGCCTTGTTCAGACGAACGGTGAACATTTGCAAGTCGGTACAAGTGTTAATAACCAGTTAGCCCACGTCGAACACGTTAAACTTAACGCGATACCTTTGAAGACGCGAACGAAAAATGTATTTTTCAATACTGAGAACGAGACAAAGATTATTAAGGTGAGTTCGAACGCGTTTATTTTAAACTTTTATTGTTAAAGAGTATATCAATCCTACTAATATAATAAATGTTAAAGTGTGTATGTTTGGATGTTTGTTACTCAATCACGCAAAAACGACTGAACGGATTTGAATGAAATTTGGCAGACAGATAGTCTTTGAGTTTGGAATAACACATAGAGTACTTTTTATCCCGGTAAAAGTCATAGTTTAACCAGTCTTATCATACAAATATAATAAATGTAAACTTTGTATGTTTTTAAGTTTTATTGGGATGGTTAATGTGTTGGATTCATATTGGCATATAATAACAATACCATACAAACAGTGATAAAGCCATGTATGATTTTCTTTTCGTTTGTCGTGTTTCGAAATTAGTCTGTATATATCCAATAATACGCAGACGAAGTCGTGGGTACCAGCTAGTGTATTTATAATTCATGTAACTTTTGCGAGGTTAACTTTCAATTGTCTCAGTTAGTTGAGTAAGTAATTTCCACGTGATAAGCATTTAATATATCTTATACTTTTACTAATTTTAATTTATCTTGTGAAACCTTCCACTAATGGTGAACAATAACACGGTTTTGAACGATTGAACGAATGTGAAATATTTTGCTATACAATCATAACTTACTGGAAATATATAAACATATTATAGGTACTTATATTTCATCACATACCATTACGCCTGTATTCAAGCAAAGGTGTTTTAAATTACGTTCACAATTTATCGGGTATGTTTTTTAAGTTACATGTAACAGGGGGCCGGCTTATTGCCCTTAATCAGACACAAAGCCAAACTCCAAGCTGCTACTGAGAATTGTATTAAATATCATAATATATTTTATTATGAGACATAAGTCATGGGGCATTTAAAATAACTAATGCGTGTCTTCCTTCTATGAAAGGCCTTCTTCAGTTATTTACTAAGAATATGAATACTACATTGGTCTTTACCGACAATAAAAGTAATGTAAAAACAACAAATAAATAAAATGAATTTTCTTCCGCAGGGCATCACAGTGACCGACTTAGACGATTCAAAAGCTAAAGTAACATTGACCGCGGGAGGTGTCGGCTTCACTTACACGAACATAAAGATGAAAAGCGAACGCGGCGACGGCCTTAATTTCCAAATACAAATATTTGCGTAAAATCTATTGTTTATAAATATTTTTGAATTATCTCGATAAAATTGTGATTATAAATTATACAAATTATTTGAATTTGATACTTAACTTATTTCTTTGTATCCGATAATACTCCTATGTAAGTATTTATTTTCTTTATAATTGGTTTTGATGGCTTATATTTTGCGCAGTGTTTGAATTTAATTTTAATATAGTTTCAATTTTTCACTTTAGTTTTGTCCTCTATAAGTAACCAAGTTATTTAGAACATTTACTAGGAATAGCTGTTAAATTTTTAAAACGAGATATTATACTAGACCCTATTCTTATGTATCAAGTAATATTTGGGATATTACCAGAATATAGAATCGATAGTAGAACTCCTATTTGGATACGAACGACTGCTGAAAATTGCGTTATTACTGAAGCTTGGTTGCATTACATCATTTTCGTTCACCGCAAGTTAAAACATATTGTAGGGCTAACTGCACCCGTACCCTCAAATCCGTAAAACCGTTTGCCTATAATACACTTCCTCAATAAATTTATACAATTAATAAAATTGAAGTGTCTGTTTGTAATGTCAAAATAACAGTTTTTTACTGAATTCTTACGAAACTATATACGATTCCTAGAACAAAAACCCATATTAAAGTTTTACTCTGTCTGTCTGTTTGTTGCGGGTATTCTCCGAAACGGTTGGACCGATTTTGACGGAACTTTCACTGGTAGATAGTTGATTTTATAGGGAGTAACTTAGGCTACTTTTATTTTAGAAGAATAATTAGGGTTAAGAGAACCATAAGACATATAACAAATTAATGTAATATAATATTGGAGATTTAAAAAACCTAGAAAAATGTCTGCGGTATTACATGTATATCTTATAAGGAACACCCAGAATAAGCATTTTTGTCTACAAAAAAAATTTTGCTGGGTTCGGCCAAGTTCGGTGAAGCTGTAAAAGCCGCAGCGGCTTCAGCCCCCCCCCCCCCCCAAGGCTAACAGAGTAGTCAAAACTAAAAAAACAAATGCTGGGTTTTCTTTGAGTATCCAAGAATATGAGTCACAGGGCTCATTCGCGCTACTATAACAACAATATTTAAGGTGTATCTTGATCAATGTCCAATAAATAGTATGTTTATCTGGAAATTTGCAAAAACATTACAGCTACTTTTTGACCATAGACTATTATTTGTTATGTGTTTGACATTTTTAGTATGAACGTATACTCACTCATTCAATCACTTTTCCCTCAATGACAATGTCAATGTTTTGAGGGTTCTAACTTCAATAGCACTTGTCGGGGTAGTATCCGAACTTAATGTATTTGTAACACATGTAACGGTATATAAATTTTAGCTTCCTTCACTTCTTCTCCCTATAAACTTTAGCCATGCCAAATTTCACAGGGCTTCGTGTGCGCAATATTTTTAAAAAGGTGTCAGAAGTTCTCTTTTCACGTATTAAAATATAGATTAGATAACGCTGGTGTCGCCGGGGTGTGATTGATAAAGGCTAAGAGCGTACGTCAGCTAACACCAACAATTCTCACGTTGAAAATGTACTCGTAAGTAATACTTAAAGCAAACGTCAAAACCCTTACAAAGATATTAACGGGCACTTACTGCCGAACTCCACTTAACCGGGGAACATGAAAAAGTGATTCCGCTCTCACCGACCCGATTTACTCGGTCACTGAAGGCTTTATCAAAAGTTGGCGCGTTCCCGGCAGATGTCGCCCGGGGCGGCTCTAAAACTTTTTTTACACCCATTCGGATCGTTTAGCGAATGGATTATGATCACTTCTACTGCCTGTAAAGTTACTTTTTTATGTACCTAGTTATATCATTTCTTTATTATTTTTAATACTCCATATCTTGTCTGTTAGTTGCAGTCAATTTAAAGATGCAGTAACTTATATCGTCGTTTCTTCAATTAATTCAGTTTAACAACATGCAATATTATATTTTGTATGAATAAACATTTATTTTATTTTAAACCTTTAATTAACACCTTGATAGAATTTTCGGAAAAAGAAAACTTAGTACGCACCCAAGGTATACAGAGTGTAAAATTGAGAACTCAATCAGTGAGAGAAAATCTAAAGCTATAAAGGTTAGAGAAATAAATATTTTCAAAAGTACTATGATACAGATTTTAAATATAGGAAATAATGCATTTATAGATTTATAAAAAACTTATACACGCATCAAGAATCAAAATCATAAAAAACTAATAACTATTTCTAAAATGAAATAAGCACCAATTTTTTATTATTTTAAAATTGTTTTGTCTAGTTTGTTGCAAGCTATTGTTTATTCTAAACACTTGTGACATATACTATTATTTTACATAATATAGACACAATGGTGAAAATCATGAAGCCTCAACGCCTACCTCTTACATATCATCAACAATCATGCAAATGCATGAAAACACTTACGCACTATTTTTTTTTTTTTTTTTTTTTTTTTTTTTTTTTTTTTTTTTTTTTTTTTTTTTTTTTTTTTTTTTTTTTTAGAACTGACTACACTGTTAGCCTTAGGGGCCCTATCGTCAAACAGAGCCGCTGCGGCTTTTACAGCTTCACCGGACTTGGGGGCGAGCGCATAGGGCACTCAGCCGCGAAAGTTTGTGACGACCCGCACGAGGGTGCCAGAGTGGCCGAACCTCGGCTCGGGCGGTCGTCGCGAATGCGAAAAAGTCGCGATCTAACTAATTCCCTAATCTTATGAGAATTCGAGCTAACTAATATATACTCATATGCACGTTCCCCTCCTCCTGGGAGGAAGGAGTGGACCATGCGTATGTGTATTTAATAATCGGAATGGTTTTTCTACACTAACTAGCGCAATAGTCTAACTAGCGCAAAAAAAGAAAAAAAAAAGGTCCCTTACAGAACCTATGTACCTGTGTGGTGTGCACGTGTGTGTGTTCATACGTGTGTAATGTTGTGTGTGGGTAACTAAGTGTTGCACGTATAGTGTCACTTTGTATCGCGCGGGCGGCTGCCTGACCCAAGGGCTTCACACCGAGGAACGGACCTAGGCTTGGGTTGCCGCTAGAGAGGGTGGACGTGACGGGTGTGCGGGAGCGAAGTTGACCGCCCGTCCTCTGCGGAGAGAACGGTGGTTACGCGGGCGTGGGCGGTGGCACGCTCTGTTTGGAGAGACGGTGTCGGCGTAGAACGCGTTAGCTTTTTCGGTTTGGTCGGGCGGGTCAGTGAATATATTACGCGGCCGGCGTTTTCTCCGGCAGGCGTTGGGGTCGGGAACATAAGAAGCTGCCGCTTTTATTAAGGGGTTCGCGTGGTTCGACGCGGTGTCGAAATACGAGCGAGAAAGGTGTTTGGCATATGCATGTATCGAGGGAAGGTCCATATCTCTATGGAGATCCTCCATACGAACAAACCAGGGGGCACCGGTAAGGCGGTGAAGAAATTTGTTCTGGATAGCTTGTAAGCGTTCCCAGTTATAACTTGGCATATGTGCGAACGCAACGCAGCTATATGTCATGATCGGACGGATACACATCTTGTAGAGCGTAAGCTTGTGTCTCGTGGACATTTTGCTTGCAGCACATAACAGAGGATGCAGTCGGGCGAGGGTCCAGGAGGCCCTTTTCCTAACCAGATTGATGTGGCGTATAAAGGAGAGTCTACTGTCTAGGGTTACACCTAGATATTTGGTCGCCTTTTCCCAGGGGATCGGATTACCGAAGAGTTCAAGGGGATTGTCCTTGAGTTTTTGCGGTATCTGTGTGGCGGTTTTGTCGAAGAGCACCGCTGCGCTCTTCGTGGGGTTTATGGCTATTCGCCAGTCGTTAAACCACTTCCCGAGAGTGGTCACGGCTCTTTGGATTCTACATTTGAGGTTTCTCGTTTGCCTTTGAGAGGAGTATATGACTGTATCGTCAGCGTATAAGCCTACTTCAACTTTCTCTTCAAGTTTTGGTAGGTCACTGACGTACAGATTGAAGAGGCTAGGTGCCAGAATGGAACCTTGGGGGACGCCTGAGCGTATGGGATGGGGTGTGGATAGTTCACCTTCCACTCTGTAGCGAAAGGTGCGGTCTTTGAGGTAATCGCGGATGATTTTAACTAATCTATTGGGGACTTCGCGGGAGTACAGCTTGTAGACTAATCCTTCGTGCCAGACCTTATCGAAGGCCTTGGCTACGTCGAAGAAGACTGCCAGTGTGCGACGGGGTATAGATAACTCGGAAAAGTTAAACAAAATGTGCTCCGTGAGGCGGTGCACTTGATGAGTGCAAGAATGTCTAGCACGAAAACCGAATTGCTCAGGCGGGTAGAGGTTTTTCTCCTCTATTACGGATTTGAGACGGTTCAGAAGGATCCGCTCATAGATTTTACCAAGGGTATTTAGAAGACTGATAGGGCGGTAGCTGTCGGGAAGCGACGTGCTCTTGCCGGGCTTGTGAATACCTATGACAATGGCCGTTTTCCAGACGGCTGGAAAATGGCAGTTGGCTATGGCTACATTGAATATGCAGACCAATAGAGCTATGAGGTGATCGGGAAGAAGTTTGAGTACTTCGTTCCTGATACCGTCGGGACCTGGTGACTTTCTAAGCTTAAGGCTTTTGAGAATGGCAGAGATCTCCTCAGAAGTGACTGGGGACAGGGATTCTGATACCGGGAGCTTATTCAGCTCCTCCACGCGGGCTTCGATGTCTCTGACTCGGTCGGTGTTCTTGACGCTGTTCGGGGAGCACTGGCTCTCCAGACAAGCGGCAAGGCACTCCGCCTTGTCGATGATATCGAAAGCGGGTGTAGTGCCGGGACCCCTTTCGAGGGGGGGCATGCGAGGTTGGGCGTCTATTTTAAGGGCGTGGGCTACTTTCCAATAAGTCAGATGTGACGGCCTTAGCCCTTCGACTAGGGTGTCCCATCTGTGACTTTTGAGCTCGGTTATACGGGCTTTAACCGCTCTCTGAAGTGCGCGTAATCGTGCGCGGTTTGCATCGGTCGGATAAGAGTCATGCGCACGAGTCGCAGCGTTCTTCTCCGTCATCAACGCTCGCACGTCGGCAGGGAGTACAAAGCGGCGATCGTTCGCCGCTTCGACCTCTCTCGAGGCCTCTCCGATGCCGACTTGGAGGTGGTCAACTAGGGAGTCGATTGCGAGATCTACGTGCGCAACTGACTCTAACACGTCCGGGACCCTAACGAGACTGGGCGAGGACTGCCTATCCGCGAGGTAGTGTTTTAATTTTGCATAGTCAACCATTGTGACTGTAGGAGGGCTGGAGTCATCTAGTTGTCCTAGCTGTAGGATGACCGGGCGATGGTCGGAGTCGAGTTCGTGTACGACCCGAATGAGTCGTACCTGAAGCGCGATATTTTTCAGGAGGGCTATGTCGAGCACTGTCGGTGTACAGTGATCTTGAAAGTGGGTGGGAGTGGGAGGCGCTATGACGTCAAAGTTTAACTCGTCCGACAACCCTTCGAGAATAACCCCATTGCTGGTGTCTCTCCAATTGTTGAAGGACGTGTGTCCACTGTTGAGGTCACCTGCGATAATGACCGATGTGCCGAGCGAGAGTAGCTTCTGTAGGTCAGACCTGAGAGGTACTTTCGTCGGTGAGAGGTATACGGATACGATCGTTATGGACGGATGATCGGTCATTCCTAGTCTACACGCGGATACTTCCATATTGGTAAGTATCGGAGGATCTATCGGCATGCAATACAACGAGCGCTTGTAGTAAATGAGAGTGCCGCCCCCTCGGCCGTCGCGGTCATTTCTAACGATGTTATAGTTTGCGATACTCGGATTGCGTTTAGCACGCTTTAAGAGCGTTTCCTGTACTAAGAGAATGTCTATTTGGTGATCTTTAAGATAAGTCGCGACGAGATCACGCTGCGGATATAAGTTCCGCGCATTAAAGAAAGAGATGTTTAAACCTCTCGGCTTGAGTTTAGCCATTGAGAGGCCTGAGGTTGGCGGCTTCGCGATCGAGACGCTGTAACGTCTCTACGAGCCGGGGAAAGGCAGCTATGGTTTCGACGAAACCGTACTGCTCCATATGGGTCTTGTATGCGAGGACTTCGCGTATCTCATGCTCACGAATGAGCGATAACATAAGGTCATCCATTGTGGTGACGCGGGACGCTGGAGCGCGTGGTGCTGGGGCGCGGGGCGCTGGAGCGCGGGGCGCGGGGATGTCCATAGCCATAAGGGGCTGTGGTTTGGGGGCCCATGCGTTCTGAGTCGAACGCACGGGTTTGGGCTGCACCTGGGGTGCGGGGGGGCCTACGGTCGCCTGAGTGCGGCGGGGGGCAGGGAGGGACGGAAAGACCTCTGGATTGAGCAGAGGTTGCTGCGCCCGGGGCCCTGAGGCGGGGGGTGCCCGCTGAGGGGCAGCCTGCCCAGGGGCAGCCTGCCCAGGGCGGCGGGGGTGCATGGTGTGCGGGGCCTTGGGGCATCCGCGATAGTTCGCAGGATGTCCCTCCTCCCTGCATAGTACGCAGCTCGGGGGGGTGTTAGAGTCACGCTGACGCGTGCACTCCCTGGTTGGGTGGTCTTCGAGGCACTTAACGCACCTCGGACGAAGGAAGCAGTTGCGGGCAGAGTGTCCGTACAACTGGCAGTTGTGGCATTGGGAGGGCTTCGAATTCTTGTATGGAGGCTCTACGGTTATTCCGGAGAGCTCGCATACAATTTCTAAGTTAAATATTTTTTTGCCCTCAGGCGTTTTATCTAGGATTAACACGAGCATTGGAAGGGCTCGTTTCTCTTTATTATACATCCGATGGACCTCTCGGATGGGGAATTTTTGGGCTTCAATGGAGGCAAAGACTTCCTCTGGTGAGATTTCGACTGGGATGCGCCGAAGCACAACCCGTAGGACACGCTCCTCTTCGAGGGCGTAAGTGTAGTAGGGAATGTTCCTACTACGGAGGAGGGTGGTCAATCTGCGATGGCATTTTGACGTGCTCATCGTCAGGGAGATACCTGTCGCGGTATTACGGGCTTTGGTGTAGCCTATTTTTAGTGTTTTGAGCTCATTGGTGAGCTTTGTCCAGACAGTTTTGTCGTGGATAATTATCGGAGGGGTTTTTTCCTTTTTACCGACGACCGGTTCGTCGGTATTGGAGGAGGGCACTTACGCACTACCGCTTGTTGACCCTTATAAAGTAACCGAATACAATGGGCGGCGCAGAACGGTCATTATTTTTATTTTACGACACGATAACACAATACAGCACTTGTGTTTATTTACCGCGAAACTTTTGCGGCGCGTTATACGTTGTGTTTTTAAGCCACGCACAGTTCGGGAATTAAGATACGGTTTCATTTTAGCCATCGGAAGCTGGAAATTGCCGGTGAATTTACATTTCAAACGATATTGGTAAACGGTGTTATCGTCCATTTATCCGAAAATCTCTATGCTAATTTTATTTAGATGTATCCCCTAACGGTCTGTTTCATTTTAATTAAAAAAAATACGGGTAATATTTGGTTATTTTAGGGTGTCAAAAATGTCAATACACCCAACATAGCTTCACTTGATTAAACAGCTTTATAGACACTAGATTCGAGATTAGACAGCGCAACATGAACGCTTAACAGTACATCCGACATAGTGACTCACGTTGGTCCATTGCTCTCGGCATCAGCTACTGTATACTCAGCATTTGAAGATAGTGGTGATGGTACCCAGATTTTGATGTGGTATGTGACTCATGCCCTTATTATAACGCCTTTCATAGACACAGTCACCACTGCTTAACATACCATCAGGTAAAGTACTGTTATTTTTGGTAATCATGACTGAAAAACTAGTTTTAAATGAAACAATGCAGATTTAAATAGATTGTTAAAAAGTGCTATTAAAATAATAAAAGGCTTTGTTACGGCATACATGCACGGCAGCGAGGAGCGGGGCGCGAGCAAGTCTTACCCCGCGCACCTGCACGCGCACGACCACGTGCCCTCACCCCGCGAGACGGCTCCACTCTCACTCGCACGTCTAACTCACAGCGCGACATTGTATTTGGTTCAATAAAACGATTGCTGTTGCAAAGTTTCTTTTTGCTATCAAATCAACTCAGCTATCGAAGCAACGAACAGCTTTCATTACTGAATTTGGAATGATATCTGTTTCTACGACTATTCGACAAGACACTATCTATATATTAATACGTGAAGCAAAAGATTTCGGTACCTTTTTAAGCGTATTGCGTGCACGGAAGACTGCGAGATTTGGCATGGTTAAAACTTATATGGAGAAAGAGTGCAGATAGCTAAAATTTACCTAAAATATCTATTACTAATATATTAAATTAAATAAATTAATACTGCGAATCCTAACCTGACCAGTGCCATTGAACTTAGACCCCCAAAATATTGACATTGAAAAGTGACAGCAAGTGATGTAGATAATACTCATTGTTTAGGTTCATGAGTACTGCAAATTTCGTGGACATGGATAGCAGATGGGTCCCAGAGACAGCGACAACGAACCGAGATACAAAATATAGTGTCTCGCTAAAAGCATCTGCAACGCACAATAAATATAAAATTACCGAGAAACATATTTCCCTGAGCATACCATAAAACATTTGTTATAAAAGGGCGCCTAAGAAAATGTTCCACGAGTCTAAAATAGGCTCCGGCAAGAATTATTGCGTTATCATATAAATAAGGATTTAAGGGGCCATCAGAATAAATTCCAGTGGGAAAGCGAGCAAAGCTCATAGTATTATTTTACTTGTAATTTGTTTGTTTTTTATTGCGTACACTGAGCCCGGGATAATGTTGCGTTAATTCTGCAGGTGTAGTTTTTATTAAATTTAATATATATATATATATATAGATTATATATTATTATATATATATATATAGAGGTGTAAGATAACATCTTCTAATAGAAATGAAAACTGTTTGAAGAATATGAGAAATTTGATTTTTCCTATGATTTTGTTTTGAATTTTGAATCACGTTAAAAAATAAAAATTTACAATTAGTTTAAATTTTAATAGTTATTTATTAGCTAAAGTTATTATGAATACAATATATTGAGGAAATTTGAAAAATTGTATATCTTTATAGATTATTCATCATCACTCAGCAAGTTTCCATAACTATGAACCAAACTCTTCTTATAATAAAACAAGTCAGTCATCGAACAGATGGATTAGAAACAGGTAAAAATAATATTTCCACATTACCAATTTGTCTAGAATTTTTTGCAGCTTCTGAAATCGTTTCTCACGGGATCTGATTAAATAAATTTAGTAGACCCAGATTCCTAAATATTTTAAATTTGCATATTGGTAACAAATACTGGACAAAGCTGGATTTTATCTATAATTTCAATAATGCTCATGAAGCTCATATTATGATATGAAAAAGCAAATAGTAGAATCTTAAGATAAGGTTAACAGTTGATATTTAACAACCCAAATATTTCTATAACATGATGGCTATGTTTTCAAAGAGTATTAAATTGAATCATTCAAAGTTATTGCAGAATCAATAACAAATGGGGAACAAGCATAATTATTGATTTAATCACATTTATGCAAACTTGGAGTGGTGGGCTGGCCTTTCTAAAATATAAAGATTAAGATAGAAAATTATGTACTACCGTCAAAAAGCAGCTGAGAGTAGAGTATCTGTCGTCGTCTACCCACATATTCGCAAATACCAAAGCCATTAAGAAGTTAAATAAGAATGGGCTGATCGCAAAGTATTCTGAAGTGAGGGTTGTGACAAGTTTTCGCCAAGTTTGGATTTTGACTAATGGACTTTGCGCTAATCCCTTATTTGTTATTTAGTAGAGAGTTCCAAGCACAGGTAATTCTGAATTCTGACTTGGGTTGTTTTCATTGCCAGGTGACACGCCTTAAACCTACCAAATTCGGTTTAAAACAACAAGGAGGGGGGGTTTTATAATAACAAAAACATGGAGTAATCGGCAACTTTGCCTCTTTTCGCTCAGAGTTCCGTATAATTAAATAGTGATTAGGGGAACCGCGAGACGTGTTCACAATATGAGACCTAGTATTGCAAACGTATTCTTGTCCAAGTATATACTTAGGTACTTATAGTAAATGAAAATAATATTCTTATTTCTGTTACACTGTTATTTTTTTATTTAGGAACTTCGAGTGTTTTGTAGAAAAGTAAACGAACTAAAAATATTACACACATAAAACACTAAAATTTACCAAAACAATTAAATAAAAATGATTGAAACCTAAAACTGGAATCAACGTTTGTTAACAATATTTAAACTGTATTTTTTTATTTATTTTGAGGATATCTATTGGTCAGCTTCAAGTTTGGTATCCAAAGTTGGAATCCGTGACAGTATCTCGCATGCTGTTGTGGCAATAACACGACGCACGGGCGCGTCCTGCGACTCGGACAGCGCTATCGGAGCATTTGCAAAGCAGGAAATGGGAGAGACAGAGTTAGCTATCGTAAAAATAACAACATACGAATGGCTATTGAAAGCCGTGTCTTGGTCGTTGTAGATACAATAAAAAAATTAAAGAAAAAGAAACAAAAACAGCCCTCCGCAGCTGAAGAGACAGGGAAAAAACTTAATCAAGTCACCTATCGGGAACTATTTGAAATGTATTTAATATCAATAATCTACCTTTGTACGGTGTGTGAACTAAGAGTCTGCAGCAAAATAAATACATAATAAAAAAGTACTGAACCTTTCGCATTTTTTAAACTGACTTCAAAACAAGAAAACTTTTAACAAAAAAGAATAATGTCAATATAACAGCTTTTTTAATACATATGAAAGTATATAAAATACTAATAAAGAAAAAAAACCCATAAAAAAAAATTGTCTGTCTGTCTGTTTGTTCCGGATAAACTTCGAAACGGTTCGACCGATTTTGATTTTGATGGGACTTTCATTTGCAGATAACTGATGTTATAAGGAGTAACTTAGTGTACTTTTAGTTTAGAAAAAGAATTAGGGTTCTGTGCTAATAAAAAAAAACTGGTCATAGTGAATCAATTCGGGCGCTTAAATGGCTTACGCTGAGTAAACCATAAAATATATATCAAATTAATGTCTGACATAATTGTAGACATTAAAAAACCTGTAAAAAATCAACAAGAGTATGTCTATCTTCCCAAAATAAGCATTTTTGTTTTAAAAATAGCCAGGGCGGGGGAGCAATATTCGCGCGTTTACCCGATTGATGGCGTTCTATAGTCCAAGTGACCGAAGCCGCGGACGCAGCAAGCTTATGAAATAAAAATTGTCTTGTTATTAACTATTTAAGTATACTAGCGATCGTTATAAGGTCGAAATTCGATCAGCGACTTTTTGATCATAGACTATTTTCAGTTTGACATTTACATTATTCATAAACAATGAGTATTGTCTACATCACTTGCTGTCACTTTTCGTTGAGTGACAATGTCAATATTTTGGGGGGTCTAAGTTCAATGGTACTTGTCGGTTTAGGATTCGCAGTATTAATTTATTTAACTTAATATATTAAGTAACAGATATTATAGATAAATTTTAGCTTTCTGAACTCCTTTTCCATATAATATTTAACCATGCCAAATCTCACAGTCTTCCGTGCACTCAATACGCTGAAAAAAGTACTGAAAGCTTTTGCTTCACGTATTAATATATAAATTAGTTTTTGTAAGTCTGTGTGTGGTATTTGGAGAAGAAAAATAAATGACTCAATATAAATAAATAAACATCTCAATTTGAACAACACAAATCGCCTCATCTCTGAGCGATGACGGAATCTTGGCTACTGCGTAAGCTCTTTTAACTGGGGCTTATTAATTACTCAATTTGGTCGGATCGCGGGATTCTTGTCAGAGTTCGTGTGGAAACAAAGGCTTAGTCAAAGCCAACCACTTTTGAAGAAGTTGTTTAATTGCTCTTACAATATAATAAAAAGGAAATAGTTGGAAATTATTGTTGAGGATGTGAAAAAGTCTTGTAAGGATAACGGAAATGATGTTCTAACTTTTCTGTTTAACCTGTACTATTTAGAGACATGTTCTTCGTCTATCACAGGACGAGAATATTGCAGAACGGTACCCGGGGGTTCCGCACGCATTTATTGCGGAGTAATTATTTTCGTCTACTAATTTCTATTAGTAATTATTATATATACGATGATTATTATATATACGAGATATAAGATGTTTATTTCATTACTTTGTGTATGGTGGTCGCGAACCCAACCAACCGCTTTTAATTTATTCATGTTTTGCCATGAAATTTTGAAATTATCCAGTCTGTCTATTAAAAAAAGTACTCGGATCTACATCGCCAACGTTGGTCAAAGAGTCGCATAGAAACTTCAACTCCTATTTTCTGCCTTTAAAGTTTTATTTTCGCTACAAAAAGTACCCTATATCCTTTCCCACGGTCCAGTCTATCTCTATACCAAAATTGGTTTAGCGTTCTAGGCGTGAAAACGTAACAAATAGACAGACAGACAGTGTTACTTTCACATTTATAATATTAGTATGGATAAAGTGAGGTGAACCTTTTTTGAATAAAATCGGATTGACTTTTCAAAGATGTGTCAAAATAAAATGTAATTTAAATCACAAGCACTAAGGAGTATTGATATCAACTTCAAAGCAAATCGCCGCCAAAATAACTTTCTACCCATTTTTAAGCTCGTTAGTGGATGAATTTCAATAAAATACGAAACACGTCTTCCATCAATTCTGTTAAAAAAGTTTTATGCAAAATTTGAAGTAGATTGGACCAAGGAATCACGTTGTCCCATATAAAATATGTCCACCTTTTTCACCCCTTTAGGGGTAGAATTTCAGAAAATCCTTAAATATCGGATACCTACATCATACAAAGAACACACCCTCTAAAGTTCCAGGTCTCTACGATCAGCGGTTTAGGCTGTGCATTGATCCATCAGTCAGTCATTCAGGACAAAGCATTTTGTATGTATACAGTTATGTAGTTCAATGTGTCCCACAACTGTTCCAAGGATGCTTTATTACTGAGGTTATGGTTTTTAATATGTAGGTGTTTTTTACTATAAATTATTACGTATCAATGATTCCATTGAACCATGTATCAGAAACAACAATTCGTAGTAAGTGTCAATTAATTCCCACTATAGAGAGAGAGAGAGAGTGCTTCGGCAATCGTCAAGCCCTTCAACTGAGAGCCTCTTCACACACAGCAATGATATATACTTTGCGCGTAGAAAACTTCATCAAAATCGGATGAGAAATTTTCTTTATTATTGCTAAAAGTACTATATAAACGATTCTCATAGCCTATCAATGGAGGAACGATATAAGCTTCAAGAGTAAAAAAATTTAAAAATCGATTAAGCCATTTTCGAGAAAAGACGAAAAAATTAATGTCATAAGTATTTGTGATCTTCCTTTAAAACAAATGTCTATCAGGAAATTAGATATAATAATGATTTATTAATGACCAAACAATTTGGGTTAAAATACAGTTTATTATGGGTTTTAGAAGATAATACATAAGCAAAGGCTTAATAAATATACTGACTGACTGACATTACCTGCACCGGCACCAGTACCTAAAAGTAAATCAATGTGAAGATGTTTATTTCATTACTTTGTATATAGTGGTCGCGAACCCAACCAACCACTTTTAATTTATTCATGTTTTACCATGAAACTTTGAAATGATCCATTCTGCCTATTAAAAAAAGAACTCGGATCTACATCGCCAACGTTGGCCAAAGCGTCCAACATCCACCAACATCTGCCAAAATCCGCACACATTGGGTTCAACAATCGGTCTGACCCGCCGCATGATGTTTTACATTAAAATCTTACAATATATCTAGAGAAAAATTCATATTGTTTCGTTACAAAATTTCAAAAGATTTTTTTCGTAATACGATGCTAACATCTGCAAGAGGCTTTTACTCTTTAACAAAAAGATAGTTTGATGACATTAATCAATATTTAAAATACAGTTATATAACACTAGCGGTGTGCCCGCGGCTCCGCACGCGTTTATAGTTACGCAGTAGTTACATCCAAGTGCATATAAGTTACATCCCGTAACTTTATTTTTACCCATATTGTTGACAATTCATATGCCGTATCAATAGAGGAATGGCGTGTATTTCCCGTGGCACAATTTTCACCAAATAATTATTTTTATTTATTTCTTACCAAAAGCATAAATATGACTGTCCCTAATTTGAGACAAGACGGCTTCATCATACAAACTTTTACACAAGTTTTATTTTCCCCATATGTGGAATAACGCAGTGAAACAATTCACTTGTAGCAAAACTGTATAATCCAGAAAATTTACAATAGGTATATCGCTTAGAATATTTAAACTCCCGCGAGCCGCGATTTACAGTGCACGTCATATTTCTATCATAAAATAAAACAGTAATTAAACAGTTTAAAAATACTTCAGCCAATGTTAAAAATAATGCTGGACTATCATTTAATTGGTAACTATTACAAATACAATACATTTATTGGTAAGTATAACAATTTCAATACATCAACAAACCAGATTGACAATCAACAAACTGGTATGGCAGCCGATGTCATTTCACCATTACCGTTCATGCGTATTTGGTGTTCCAATATTTTGTACATAGAAATTTCAACTCCTATTTTCTACCTTTAAAGTTTTATTTTCGCTACAAAAAGTACCCTATGTCCTTTCCCACGGTCCAGTCTATCTCTATACCAAAATTGGTTCAGCGTTCTAGACGTGAAAACGTAACAAATAGACAGACAGACAGTGTTACTTTCACATTTATAATATTAGTATGGATTAAGTGAGGTGAACCTTTTTTGAATAAAATCGGTTTAATTTTTAATAGATGTGTCAAAATAAAATGTAATTTAAATCACAAGCACTAAGGAGTATTGATATCAACTTCGAAGCAAATCGCCGCCAAAATAACTTTCTACCCATTTTTAAGCTCGTTAGTGGATGAATTTCAATAAAATACGAAACACGTCTTCCATCCATTCTGTTAAAAAAGTTTTATGCAAAATTTGAAGTAGATTGAACCAAGGAATCACGTTGTCCCATACAAACGATGTCCACCTTTTTCACCCCCTTAGGGGTAAAATTTCAGAAAATCCTTATATATCGGATACCTACGTCATACAAAGAACACACCCTCCAAAGTTCCAGGTCTCTACGATCAGCGGTTTAGGCTGTGCATTGATCCGTCAGTCAGTCATTCAGGACAAAGCATTTTGTATGTATAGATTGTATGTATACAGTTATGTAGTTCAATTTGTCCCACAACTGTTTCAAAGGATGCTTTATTACTGAAGTTATGGTTTTTTAATATATAGGTGTTTTTTTACTATAAATTATTACGTATCAATGATTCCATATCAGAAACAACAATTCCGTATCAAAAACAACAATTCGTAGTAAGTGTCAATTAATTCCCACTATAGAGAGAGAGAGAGTGCTTCGGCAATCGTCAAGCCCTTCAACTGAGAGCCTCTTCACACACAGCTTAGAGGGCCAATAATCTCAATAAGTGTGAACTTCGTAAATCGTAAGCGTGATTATACGTTTTTTTTTTGTAATATTCTTTATAATCTCTTCTATATTTTTACACAGTATAAAGGAAAGTCGCTGTTCGTATCTGTCTGTTTGTCCGCTTACTTCTTCTAAACCATGCAACGTAATTTAATACGGTTTTTACTGTAATTTGATTTGTCACGGTTGGCCTCGTGGTGCAGTGATAGTAAGCCCATTGAGCAGAGAGGTCGCGAGTTCGATCCTCGCGTATGACTGACATTTTTATGATGAGTATAATAATTGTCAGCCGTATGTCTGGGTGTTCAATATATTTAAATGTGTATCCGCTGTTAAGTTACCATAATATTTAGGTCCTTACATATGAAATTGGTGTTTTGTTGAACTGGCCACTTTGATCTCAAATATCTAGTTATTTAGTTTGGTTACGAATTTCAAATTTAGGTTTGTGTATTTGCGTTTTGAATTTAGTAGTCCATTTGGCTTCATACCGTTTGATTTTTCATTGACATCGTTCTTTTCACAAAAAGGAGATATCTAAGGATAAAGGATAGGATATATAAAAGAAAATATCGCATTATTTACGAATATGAGTTCCACCACGGCATCAGCGCTCCAGAAACAGCTCGAAGGATTAATGATGTGTATGGGGAAGTTACTGTAAAAGAAAACACGGTACGTTTTTGGTTCCAACACGTTTTCGTTCTAAAAATTTTGACTAACGAAACAAACCCCCTGGACGGAAAATAGTGAAAAATAGTGTTGCTATACAAAAGTAAGTTTGAAAATTTCAAATTATTTACAATAAATGAAAAAAATACAGCGATGAATGCAAAGAAATTGTCTTAGAAGTTCAATTGTTTAATTAAAAAGAGTTAAGCAGTTAAATCTTTGAGAACCATTTGACGTAGAATGATAAACAGGATGGCTTATTAAAAAAAAGTCAGGCAGGTAAACGAGTAACTGCCTGATAAGTATCGTTTGAGACAAAGGAAGTCCCCTAACAAAAGGAGCTGTGTTGTTGTTTTTCAGTTTCAGAGGAACGGGAAGTGTATCGAGTTAAGACAGCGAGCGGACACGAGACAACGAAATTTTACGTTGAAAATTTTAAATACATTTTTTCATTATTGGATATTAATTTTAATAAGAATTCACCTAGTTTATAAGTTATTGGAGATATTTAATAATCAGTAATAAGAAGTAAAAATGTAAAAGTTATTGTACGTTTGTTGTTAGAGTATAAGATTGCTGAAACTTTTATATAGCGATTCAGTGATAGACTTCGCTGATGGGTCTGCGAGTATAATTATAATGAATATAATAATCATTATAAAGATTATAGGTTACTAGAACCTATGCAAGTGTCGACTGTGGTATATTTAATATACCTATTTGCCACAAAGCCGTAGCAGCGGCAGTACTCTCCTCTGTTGCGAACAAGGTTTTGGTTGGCAAGTCGCACTGTTGCAAAAGACAATCCAACTTATTACTGAGCTGAACTCATTTTAAAGGTCTATTTAAAATTGGTTTTAAACGGTTGGATGCAGTGGATTGAAGTATACGATAGAATATAGGAAGACAATTTTAATCCTAAATAATTAGCGAAGCATAGTATTTACGTTAATTTATCGCTAGAATGTACACCACTCTACGTTGGTTTACTCGCTACATGTTAGGCCATGCACGGTAAGTACGCGCTTCGCCGTTCACAATAAGTTGTCGTGGACACTCCCTTCTTGCGTCGCTACGCGGACAATACTGTTCCTTCAACAAACATTTCATTGTATTTCATTGTGGAAGTATTCAAATAGAATTTAGGAATATAACTCAAACAGTTAATAAAGTATTTTTCTTTTTGGTTCAATATTATATGATTATCAAAGAAAATGGGCAATATCTAAATATTATAGGCAAAACAAAACCGTGGCAACACATAGCTCAAATCACTGAACGGATTGGATTGAAATTTGGCACACAGATAGTTATTATGCCGTATGCATCCGCTTAAAACAGATTTTTAAAAATTCAACCCTAGGGGTGTTACGGGGTTTCAAATTTTATACAGTTCATTTTAGTTCAAACTAAACATATCTTGTACTATGGTGATCAAATAGCTGTTCTAATACCAAGATACAGAATAAACAATCATGCTTATTACATAAAAGTCACTTCTGGTATCGATTCAGCGACCTCTTATCTCTCAGCATTAGGCCTCACTAGCGTCCATTTGCTGTTCAGCTTTCACTGCGTAGTATTTGTATCATCGATTTTTTATAAAGTATCCAGTGCAGTTGCTAAAACGCATTGATAGATGTTTGGCATTTTGAATAAAGATGTTAGACAACCAGACCAACATTAAAAATATTCTACCGAACTTACATGTGTTAATTTAAGAGTATTAGACGTGTAATGATTTTGTTTATTTAATATAACAAGTTGTGATCACATTTTGTCGCTGTGAGAGAGACCACACCCGGGTGGATAGCGTAACGTGTACACTGCGGTTGCCAGTTACGTCGCCACAATAGCCTGTCGCGAACACTCGCTCCTCACGTTGCTTTGCGGACAATAGTACCTTTCAAATAAACGGGTAATTGTATAAAATTAAGTGAACAACATTGACTACTTATACCAATGTATAAAAATATAAAACTTGAATTTTTATGTACAAGGTGTCCAGAAAGGGTATCGGGTATTTGTTTTCGCGCCATATTCGAAACGGGGCGTCTAAAGGGTGCGGGGAGGGGTTCGTGGCGTCCGCCATTTTGTGGAGTTTTAGTCACGATGGAACAGTACTCGGGGACGCATCGCGCATTTTGCGTACGAGCGTATTATCGTAATGGTGATTCAATAGTGACTGCTCAACGTCTCTATCGTGCGGAATATCGTACATGCCACGCGCCAAGTGACGATAGCATTAGGAAATGGATCAGGATGTTCGAGAATACAGGTGCGACAGTTAAAATTCAAAACTCTGGTCGTCCTCGTTCAGTTCGCGATGAAGAAACAATTGAAGAAGTTGAGGCGTCGGTTCGTCAAAATCCGTCTTTATCCATCCGAAAGCGAAGCCAAGCGTTGAACATCAAAAAATCGTCTTTACATTCGATTTTAAAGAAAGACTTACATCTAAAAGCCTATAAAATTCAATTGGTTCAAGAATTGAAGGATACGGACTATGCTAATCGACTGAATTTTGCGAACGAAATGCTGCAGCGATTTAACAACTTTAACAACATACTGTTCAGTGACGAAGCAAATTTTCACCTGAATGGTCATGTTAATAAGCAGAATTGTCGGTACTGGGCAGTGGAGAATCCGAGACGAAAGCATGAACGACCCCTGCATAGCCCAAAGGTCGTTGTTTGGGCCGCTATGTCTGCTAAAGGCATAATTGGTCCTTATTTTCATGAAGATCAACGAGGCCGAGCAATTAATGTGAATAGAGACCGTTATTGCGATATGTTGCGAAATTTTTTGGTCCCAGAGTTGCAGGAGTTTGCAGGTTTCAACTTAAGAACGTGGTTCCAGCAAGATGGGGCCACTTGCCATACCTCAAATGACTCAATGGAAGTTGTTAACGAATTATTCCCTAATAAAGTCATTTCGCGAAGGGGTAACATCAACTGGCCTCCCAGAAGCCCCGACCTTAGCCCGCTTGACTATTTTGCATGGGGATACCTTAAAAGTAAGGTTTATCAAAACAATCCGACGAATCTAACCCAGTTAAAGCAAAACATCAGGTCAGAAATGGCAGCAATATCGATAGCTATGTGTCAACGTGTTATCGCCAATCTTCGTTTCCGTTTAGAAGAGTGCCAGCAACGTAACGGTCATCATTTGGATAACATCATCTTTTCCAAATAATTATCCAATTCATATGCTAATAATAAACAATAAACTTTTTTATTGCATACAAATAATTTTTGTTTCATTGAACTTACAAATACCCGATACCCTTTCTGGACACCTTGTATTTTTTAAGTTATACTTCTTTTGTCGCAGTTAGGTGAGGGTAAAATTGAGGGCTACGCGCATCATAGGACGAAACTGCGATATAATGTACTTAGGCATCATTTATTATAATGTAAATTAATGTTACTGACTTTTATATGTAAATATAAACATTATTTTAAATTTCAAATATTATTTATTTACTCGATAAGTTACTTATTTATACACAAATAAAAAAAATAAAAGTCAGTACATAAATTTAATTTATGTAATTGCTATACTTATATTTAGCTAATACAAAATGATGTCATCACGCGGAATAAAAAGTTTAGAGATATTTTTATTTTGTTACGCCCAAGAAGAATAACATAAGAAACGTTACGTACATATAATTTTTTTAATGATAATTTGTTTTACACTACCACCAATATGAAGTCTTTTGCGGAATGGAATTAGTTCTTTAATTTTCGCCTGATCTTAACATTTAACAACGATATTAAGATAAAATACATTAATGAATGATGTTAAATTTTTTGTCAAAACAAAAGCTTAGTCTATCATTAAACAAACTATCAACTTTGCCGTTTACTCCGACACACGCGATCTCTATAAAAAGCGCGGTAACAATTCGGCCAACAAAGCAATCCCAAACTTGTCCCGAATCGTCAATCAACCGCGATACAACAAAAACAAACAACATCGGGAAACCGAAAATAGATGTATTTGTTACTTTACACAGGCTTTAGTTAAATAACTTCGTGGTTCGAAACGTCACATGAAAAAACATCAACGAGGAAAAAAAATACAATAATAAATATACAAAAATACTCAATGTTTGCAAAAACTGCTTCAAAGTTTTATACTTTGCGGTGTTAATGAGTCGGTTCAAACTCGTGCAACAATAAAAACGAGGCGAGCAGACGAGCCGCAGATCAATAAATTCCTGAGCGACATAATAATAATTATTTATTTTTACTTATTACCATTTAGAATTAAATATTAAAGGAGTAATATTTGTTAATTATTTTCGTGGTGGATGTAGATCTGAAAAAGTTAATTTGGAAAGAGTATTTATGAAGAACTGAATATTACTATGTACTGTGTATCTTAAAAGTATTAAGTTATAAAAAAAAACAGTCGAATTTTATAGGTAGGTACCATTTTTTATATTGACGTAAAATTTTCTGTGTTTGTAAGAAATAACATATGAAACTAAGCATCCGATTATAATTATTATTTCTCTAATAGAAATACATATTATCTCTGATAATAATAGTTTTAGAATGAAAGATAGTAATAATATAGATAATAATTTATATTATATTATATTATTATATTTATAGTTAAATATAGTATAATATACACTATTTTTTATTATTTTTAAATATCATATTGTAACAACGCGAACTAAGCAATGACGTTTTATAAATGGACGCGTTATACTCTCACTAAAAGCAATTTGAAGAAAAACGTTATAAATTTTGTTATCAGCATGTTGAAACAAAAGACATAGGTAATCACAGAGTAAGGCGGAAACTCTGTTGTCAAAAAAGGATAAAAGTTTCTCTCACTTACGCTGGTATCAAGCCGAAAGTGAACTGAGGGCAACTGCCCACCTTTTGCCGATGGTATGTAAAGATGTAAAGAGCGTCAATACCTTAACTACTTATAATAAAATATCGTTGGAACGATGTTTCGAGCGGTCCTTAGTTTATAGATAAATAAAAAAAAGATTTTCTGTCTGTTTTTTTGCCTTATTATTACATTTACTTATTTATAAATATACAAATCTTTTTTTTTTTTATTTTATTATATAAATAGCTTTCAAATAAATATAAATGATATTATTTTATTGCTGAGCATTACAAATCAATAATTCTTTTATGATATTGTTGAGGTTAATGTAAGCGCAGGAGCTACATCGGAAGTGGACATAAAATGTCTGCAAGTATCGCGTCTGTACAGTACCACTCGTCGACTATAACGGTACTGTCATGAAATAATTTCCATTTTGTGATTGGAACACCCGAGCGACACCTGCGCCGGTGTTTGTCAAACTGACAGATATTTCCCCCCCTGTTTTTGTGTAAACATCAAATATGTAACGAATTATTCATCGCCGCGGTTTACGTTCGGGTTTTACGACAGTTTTCAATGTTGTACTTAGCGGTGTTTCGGGTGGAGGCAAGGTGCGTCAAACCAGCGACTTTCAATGTGTGGCCTACAAGCAACACGTTACATTCTGACCACAACACAATGTTCTACCACCTGTATCATGACGAGTGTTCTAAACAACTGCTCAACGGACCCACAGCTTTACGGTAGCCTGTATCTTGGTTCGAATAAAATGTTCCCAATGTCTCACCGAAAAGCTGTGGAAGCATCTCCCGGACAGTGTTTTCGTTCCTTCTTACAAAATCCCCCTCAATAAATCTATACTAATATAATAAAGCGGAAAAGTTTTTTGTTTGTTTGTTTAAACACGCTAATCTCTGGAAACTACCAGTTGGATTCAAAAAATTATTTTTGTATAGGATAGCCAGACTCTCGAGGAATAATATAGGCTATTTAAAATTAGGCTGCAATTCTCAGTTAGCCTTAAATATTGATTTTTGTTACGTAAGTCGGAAGTCGAGGCACTCCCGAAATGTTTAACCACGTACGCTGGCGTAATCGTTGATGATACGGAAATACAATGTTCTACAATAATATTGGTCCTTAGTATAACTAAAAAAAATCAGTGATAGTATATGTCTATATCTTATATATGTATAAGCTATAAGGTATTTTCTGACAAAGATTGGTTGAAAATTTTAAAAGTGATTTATAAGCATTATTTCTAGACATTGCATATTAATCCTTACAAACAAAAGTTACTTCATCATAAAGACAATTTTATCAAGTTAAATAGTTTGTTATTTGAACATATAGTTAAGGAGATAAAGTAAAATTAAAATTGATTTGTACTTGCGGAAAGAACAATTATGATAAGTTACATGGGTACGTTGGTGGCGCGGATTTGTCGGATAACATTAACACGAGTGAAACCGTGGGGTAGAGCTAGTATACTATAATCTATATTATTTATCTGTTTCTCGCTAACGCTTAAGACAGTGTTCATTCCACAATTGCATATTTTAAACCTAGTATTTGTCAACATGAGTTTTAGCTTATAACCACTCTTAACTTGAAGTTAGACGAAAACAAGTTATTTGAACAAATTTGGCAAGATATAACCCAAAGGCGTACAGCGTTGCACCTAGGGCACTTTTCTTTTACACCGTATCAAACTTTAAACTTTTGTATAATTCAACCTTTCTGGTACCATGCAGAAATGTACTTTATTGTCATACTAGTAAGTATGCAATTGAATTGTTACAAGTTACTAAAACAGTTCTGGGTATGCGGTGTGCTGCTTAAAGTGCCAACTTAGACAGTATCATTTATTATTAAACGGATAACTTCAGCCGAAAGATTAAACGCCTGAATGTTAACTTGTAGACCATATTTAAAGCGTTTTATGATATTTTATATAAATTATATAAAAGTGTGGTTGTACCTTGAATTATTATCTGCCCAGATTCATCGAATGTTCCTCAAATTTCTCCACCTAATGCACTTCTTACTAGGATATTGGGCCGCAGGTTTAAACATACTAGCGATCACCCTAAGGTCGAAATTCGACCAGCGACTTTTTGATCATAGACTATTTTCTGTTTGATATTTGCAACATTCATGAACCTAAACAATGAATATTATTTACATCACGTGCTGTCACTTTTCGTTGAGCGACAATGTCAATATTTTGGGGGGTTTCAATAAATCTCAATAAATTCTAGCTTTCTGCACTCCTTCTCCATATAAACTTTAACAATGCCAAATCTCATAGTCTTTCGTACACGCAATACGCTTAAAAAGTCGTAGAAAGTTTTTGCTTCACGTATTAACATATAGATTAGTAAACTAGTTTGTCGCCGTTCGTAGAAAGAATAATTGTTTTTTTTTTTTAATGATAAAAAGGGGGCAAACAGGCTGGTGGCGCACCTGTTGGAAACTGATCACCGCCGCCCACAAACATCCTCAACACCAGAAGGCTCGCAGATGCGTTTCCGGCTTTTAGGGAAGAATAAACTCTTTTCGTGAAGGTCACCAGGACATAACGGCTCGGAAAGATCTGAGGCGACAGCTGGTTCCACAAAGTGGTTGTGCGAGGCAGAAAGTGCCTTAAGAAACGCACTGTTGTGGAACGCTTGACATCGAGGTGGTATAGATGGAATTTACGAATCTGGCGCGATGTCCGATGGTGAAATTCAGCAGCCGGGATCAATCCAAACAATTCCTCGGAACACTCCCCATGATAAATGCGGTAGAAGATGCCGAGTGAACCAACATCTCTACGCAGAGCCAATGGATGAAACCATTTGTTTGCTTTTGACATTAAGAATTTTGTCATTAATAAAAATCGCTTTGATACCATATATTATAATAAAGAACGCTTATCTACACTTTTATAGTAATATATAACTCAAGAGATTGATTTTTTGAACAGACTATTCTCTGGGATAACCAGTCAGACTTGAAAAATTCTATTTGCATTTTATAGACTTATTTATTGAGGAACCACCAACCACCAACATGTTCCTTGGGCATTACATCCAGCTATGGGTATTGCGTTGCAGGTTGATGTACGCATTGGATGAGATTGTTGCATTTCAGTTAATTAAGATGCAAGAACTTCATTTACTGTTTGCTAAAATAATAAAAAAATTACAACTACCACGTCCATACTTTGGTGGGAGCTATTTACATGTTCCCGCTATTAAAACTTTACGTCTTGGAGGAAGTTGTATTGATCAATTTTTACATATAATTTTTACCAGCTTAAAACCAGTTCAACTAGAATTGACTGTAAACGTCCAGCATTTCGAACTTTGTTAACACGGACATAGCCGTGTAAAGTAAGGGAACTACATTCTACAGATATTAGCGAAGATATAAAACAAAGAAGATCCATGAAAACTGTTCGAAGCTCACGGATGTGCGGCGCTTTTATTGCGCATTTTTTAATATATGTTACTTAAACGACCACTTTAGGTTTTATAACATCTTTGGCCGGAGACTTTTGCTACTAATATTCAAGTTTTTAAATCAAATGCAAATCAGGTGCACTGTTAGCACTAAGTAAAAGTAAAAAGTGAGAGACGATAGATATACTAAGATATATATTGTGTTTATTTTTATTCATCATTAATTTTGTTGTTGTAAGTTAATTCAAATTACCTTACTTCCATAGTAATTCAAAATACATTAATTACCTACAAATAAGGTCAAATAATGTAAAAAGTAAATTAAAATCTTATCAATAATCCATGGACGAATTGAGTCCTATTTCTTGATTGGGGCATTGAAAATGTATTAAATAATATATAAAGTATCTCTCTAGTCGCGTACTGACATATTCATATACCCTTTCCCCAGTATAAAGTGGTCGAAAGCAAAGTGAAAATAACAAACGATATAAAAGAAGAAATCTAAAACTTGTCCATAGAAGAAGCAACTATATGCCCCTCTAGCCTACGTTTGAAGTTGCGATTTGTGTGTTTGTTTGATTTTGTATTTTTAAGTAGGAATCAATTATTTACGCGAAAGATAACGGCATTTTATTACCCACAGGTGTAACAAGATCACAATAATTTTTAATAATTATATGTATTGAATGCGAGGATTATGATCCAATTCTATCTGCGTATGTACATAAATTTTAATAGTTCTACCCATTATGTTCATGCGTTATGCATTTTAGTTCGAATCCGGTTTGGATGTTAGTCGGTAATGCAAACTTTAAAAGGATTAGAATAGTTGTAAAAATAATCGATTTATTATTGTTTGGGCCAACGTTCTATCTCTGTATATTTTTATTACTAAATATTATTAGCGAAATTCATATATTCATCAATTGTATACGTTTCTAAAGTCACACATTAAAAGATTATCAACATCTGTATGGCGCGATACATCATACTATCGTTCGTAGTACGGCGACGGCGGCGCGGTACGACGATAGCGGCGGCAATGCTCCCATAAAACGCAGGGAGCTGAGCTTCTAGTTTTGTATTGATACGTTACACTGACAGGTCATTACTTGATCAATATGTTTCATAATTATGTAAAGGGTAAAGCAGTAAAAACGGTTTCTTTAACATTACTTTACAATTTATCGACTAACTCGAGATCATAATTGCACGGTCTTTCCAAGATTCATTGTCACAGCAGTTTGATGGTAACAGTGGCTCGACTTTCACAAAGCATGCATCGTAATTTATAGGTTTAGCGAAGGCAATGTTGTCAGTTAAACGTCGACTTCGCAGTTTGTAATTTTTTTATATAGAGTAAATCGGGGTGCACTGTGTGGAAATTTGGTTGACGTAAATTTTCATGAATTTCTATACTGCTATATTTGATACTCATTTGCCCACTACATAAATGGTGAGAATGATCCTATGTTAAACTTCTTAACTGATTTCTCCTCTGCGACTCTCAATCGCTTCGTCTCTCGACCATCGTAGCTGTTGTCGGACTTTTTTTATCGTTATAGTTTTTAGCGTTGTGGCCACAATCTCATCTGATCTTAAGTGACGATGTGACCGATTTGTGTGCACGCCAAGTCTAGTTAGTGTAAGATTGGATTTCAGTGCAGATGCCGGAACACATCTATTGATGTTTGGCGACAGATTTTCAACTTGAGGGTGGTCGCTAGCCAGGTGGGCATTGGAAAAAGCCGTCCCACCATGCTATGCTTTCATCACGATGTTTTTCTTCACCAACGCGTACTTGCTACCAACTGAGCTGAACTTATTTAGCGTAAGGTAAAGTGCAAACATTAAGTCGAGCTTAGATTTATAAAGCTGAACCCGCTACTATTTCACTACCCTCTGAATATATTATATTCATAATATGGTAAATCCAATTTAAATAATAACAAATTAACACGAAGTAGCCAAAGCGAATGCATGTATCCCAGATTAAGTCGGATTATAAGGGGCGTTGCGTAAACGAGCCTCGAATTGCGTTATAAAGCGTACTCGCGATATTCGAGATCTGTTTAAGCCGAGTGCTAACATTAGGCAAAGCGGACTTATTGTTTAAATCCAGTTTGGGATATCTATGTGTATTTTACTTAAATATTTATAATTGTTTGAAAGATTCTATTTCTATCACTTATGTCATATTTTTGAATGTCATCATAATTTAATAGAAAATATTGAGAAATTATAAGAGTATAATTTTAAGTAATGCCAAATAAATGCTTGTTTAATTACCTAATTAATAAGATTTGTCACTAAAATAATAGATGTGTCGCAAGAATAGAATCACCAAACAATATCAACACGCAAAACGACTAGCACAAGATTTAAATATATCACCGGTGGCGAGAAAAATCACAGTGCACAAAACGGATCGACAAATTATTACCGTCGACAAAATGGTAAACGATCACGAACGAATTGAATTTTTGATATATTACGAATCATTTCTTATCCATCTGATTACTTCGGTGAGAACACCTGAGTGGCGACAGAAATATATGCGATCCGCTAATGAAAAGCTTCCGCGGATTTACATCTGCCGCCGAAATGATTGATGTTGAATACTTGTCCAGAATTTTTTAGGAGTCGTAATGAGTTTTCCGAGGCCCCCGCCTGCCTTGCCTATCCTTCTATTTGTAATGAATGGAAGTTGCTGGCTGATTGTCAGGGGTATTTAAATAAATATATATCTAATTATGTAATGTAGATGTTTTATTCACAAATATTAATGATATGTATTGAGTTTCTATGTTAGTAATATTGTTCGAATGTTAAAAGGTGTTGTTTTGGTTTTAATATAATTATGCTTTATAATTATTATCGATTGAACAAAATTAGAAATAGCGTGATAAAATTGATAAATCGTAGTTTTTACACTTTCGAAATATTTAAGGTGAATAACTTTTTATATTTCTGAAATATCTGTTACCGGTTTGTATTTTGATGCACTTCCGCCGCAATGAAAGGGAACGATCAACAATGGCGGTCGATGGAGGAACAAGCCACGACCGGAAAAAAGGACACACGTTAATTAATTCAGGCAACGACGTTAATGTAAAAGTAAATAACTCAAAAGTGCTGTAAAAGGATGTGATAATACAAATTGAAATCTTGGAAGCCTTTGAATTTTGACTGTCGCCAATATGATAATATAATAAAATGAAAAAATTAATTTCAACAACAAATATCTGATTAATTATTTGACATAGAAATAAAAAGAAACGATATTATTGAATGAATACTTCTTTAGGTACGTTATGAAAAAATTATGACATTTTTAAACATCTTTATTTTGTTTAAACATTAAACATGTTTTTCCATAATCTCACTTAATGTTATGTGACGATGTAGCCAATGATGGGAATACGCTAAGCCTAGTGGAGGAGCTGGCTCTCCAGTGCAGCTGTTGGAACCTTTGATTATTTTATGACAATAAATTAATTTCGTGTAAATTGAAAATCATTTAGATCACGTACGCACTTTTTTTTATAGCGACTATTTTAGTTGACAGCTTAATAATTCAGGCTTCATATCATATAAAAAGCTTTACCTTACAATGATCTTCCACAATATTAGGTGAAGTTGTTATGATTGGTCAAGCAATAATTTTATTATTATATTTATTTCTTGTATTATTCTTTTATCTAATTTGGTATATACTTCAGAACATAAATTACGTTCATGTATTTTATAAAAAATAATTTAAATATAATTTTAATAAAATAGGTTGTATCACAGCTTATACAACCTATATTTCTTTTTCTGTCTTAATTAAAATTATGTAAGAAAAGATTTAATTTTAAAATTGAAATGAATAAGAGATAAAGAAAAACAATAGGGTACGATAGACTTTGAATAAAAAAAGACTGATTTTTCTTTAAAGATGGAGAAATTAATATAAATTGTTTATTTTTACGTGTTTTTTTTTTGTAAAAAGAATACTGAATACCAACAAAATGAAAACAAAAGTATCGTGTATAAAGCTCGGAAATCTCAATCTGAGTTTTTAATAATTTACATTTTATATTCTATTTTCATGGAAACAATAACACCTTGAGAAAATTATTGTTCCTGTTTCGAGCCTGCACTCTGGTGAAGATCCATGCTGATACAGCCAAAGAGACAGTTCCGTCTCTATTCTCCACTACGCCGATCACCCAAGTTGACGCGGCCAAGGCGGCGGTTCCAGATTTTAACCTACATTGAGCTGATCAACCTCTACGTCGTAGCTAAGGCGTTGGATCTTGATATAAACCCATTAAACCAAACATAATGTCGTGAAATATTGAAGCGTCACATAGGAGGACTAATATGGACTTTTATGTTTTATATAAATTATTTAGTAAGATAACATAATATGTATTATTTTTTTATCTTTGGCTCTTATAATTCTTATAAATTCCAATTAATAATCGTCTAATACGAAAATTTTACCGAAATGGTATAAGAAAAAGTTTAATTAGATGAGATTAAAAATTTATCCGTAAAAATAGTATATTAATGAATAGTTGGTCTGATTTGAAACGTACTGTAACCTGTATTTGAGTTATCGAATAACGTATTCATAGTAAAATCCTTTGTCGAAACAACAATCACAATTAATGGGTGAATTTACGTCATAATTATAGGAGTAATTCAAATTAGTTTTAGCAACGTTCGTGGGATTTTCTTTAGACGTGCGGCGCGGCGCGGCGTGGCGCGGACCCGACCGACGCGACGTCGACGTAAGCCCGGCTTCCGACGAGAAGCCGCCAGCCTAACACACATAATTACAAGGCTTTACACGGACAACAATGCTTTGGTAATAAACGCAGATCGCTTTAAATATGCTAGGTAACATTATTATCTTTCATTAATTTTTATACCTGTGTTAAAAATTTGAATAGAAACCTCCGATACGTCCCTTCAAAAGTCATATTTTCTAAAATCCTTTCATAACGGATACCTACGTAATAATATGTATTATTTATCTGTGTGCCGAATTTCATCGCAATCCGTTCAGTGATTTTTGCTGTGTTGATAGATCAGTGAATCAATCAGTCACTATTTTTATTTACTATATATTTAGATAAACTTTTTTAAAATAAGTATTTATATATAATGATATGAGCCCGGATTGTTTGTTTCGCGGTAATCTCGGGAACTACAAGAAGATAAATAAAATATTATAAAGTTAATTATTGTGCGTGTAACGTGTGTTACGTGCATTTGAAGTAAAATTTCTTTGATCTTCCAGCGGATATTAAGATTTTAATAAAAAATAAATGAACGTGTTACAATTTAGAGGTATTTTTTTTGCAATCTAAATAATTAAAAATGAAATGTTGTTCTTTGGTAAGCGCATTACTTCTGAAAGGCTGAACCGATTTGAAAGTTTTTTTTAATGTTAGTAATAGTCTTATTATTAAATAAAGAGAAATTTGAAAGGTTAACAGAAAAATTCAAAAATTTTGGAAAAAACTAAAACTGCTTTTTCCTATAGAACTATATAACTCACGACTCGAACGATAAATATGAGTAATTCTTATATTTTCTTGTTCTTTATTCTCCTGGAATAGTTTTCAGGGAAAAGCAGGATAGATGGCGCTGTGGCCGAGTTATTGACTATTGGAAAACGCAGAACATATGTAATGCTTGCTGTAAATACAACTGTAAATTACATTACCAATAAATACCTCTAAATTCCAACACGGCTTATTTATTTTATTAGTATAATACTAATATTTACTGGAAGATCAAAAAACTTTTACTTCGAACACGCGTAAAGGTTACATGCCTATATTTTTAGGGGTCCGTACCTCAAAAGGAAAAAAGGAACTCTTATAGGATCACTTTCGTTGTCCATCTGTCTGTTGGTCTATCAAGACCCTTTGTCTCAGAATTGTGTGGTGGTATAAAGTTGAAGTTAATACTAAATACTCAAGTTTGCAATCCGTTAGAGCTGTGAAAAAATCAAACTTCTAAGTTAAACCAATCAAAAGATACGACCATTTATGCCTCATTCTTTAACACTGACAAAGGTAATAAAAACCTATAGGTTACTTTTAGTTGACCTACAATCATGAAATTTGGGAAAAAACTATGTCTTATAACACAAGCAAAGGAAAAATTAGAAAATCGTAAATTTGTAGTTTCATCGTGAATCCAATATTATGCGAAATTATTTGCAATTGGTAAAGTAACCGCAAGTTAAGTTTGTCCCTCTATACAGTTTTTACTTTTTACTAGAATTATTCGAAGGTTTCTTTGGTAATGTTACTTAATTATTTTGGTGAATGTAGCTGTACAATTACGGAACCTTCGGTGAGCGAGCCCGACTCGCACTTGCTGGTTTTTTTTTGTTGCGTTAGATACCTAGCCGAAAAATTATTTTAAACAAAACAGAATAGTAGGGTGATCATCAAAAAATCTACCAGAGGCTCATAAGGTTTAAAACAAATAAATAACAAACGAATAAATAAATAATTGCTTTATAACCAGGATAAAAATAAGTATGATTTAATGCCTAAAGCCACATGTTATTTATATAGGAAACTTAAAAGTTTCAGTTTTTTTTTATTATTCCGAACCCTATGGATTTACCTGGAGATAAAATTAAATAAATATCAGCATAAGGAATACCCCACTTGTATAAGCGATTTTTTTGAAGTGTAAAATGTATATTTTCTACTAGAGATTCAAAATTTTTGTAAGTACCAAGCAATAAAATTTAATTTACGATCCACTCGGTAACCGCGGCCGCGACGTTAAGAAAGATAACCTCAGAAGTAAGTTGTTATTTATCATAAAGTTTCTACTTTTCATTTATGGTGTTAAAATTTATGTTTATGTTCATTACCGATTTTAACTTATTTGTAAGCGTATGTAGAATGTGTAAATGAACCAAATTATAAATAAATATAAAAAAAAAAAACATTTTAATTCTATCTATGCATTTTATAACAAAAAAGAAATTAAAATAAGAGAGAAAATTATGACCAAATTATATTCTATGACCCAATATAAAATATAAAAAAAAAACACATAAGAAACACAAATGCACGAAAAAAACTTTTAAATATTTTTATTTATATAAATAAATATTTTGTAGTAACTGCCTAACATATTCGGCATCACAACAAATTTATACGTTCCAAATTAGCATAATTTATATCATAAAACTTCTATTAATCTCATGTGTGACAATATTTACTATCTATGTTTAACTTATTAGATGTAAATAAATATCTCCAATTAGATGTACCTAGTTAAACTTTTAATAAACAATAAAAAAATTGAATATTTCACGAGTAAATATAATATAGTAATCATACAACACGTCAAATGAAAGGGAATGCCATTCAATCACAAAGCTACCTGACGCTGCGTCTCTAGAGGTGAATAACGCAGAACTTATTAAATTACCAATCACATTTATTGAATAAGGTATAGCAAGATAAGATTGACCTTTGTAAGGTATAGCAACTGTTGAATGCAGTCAGACAGTTAACTATATTATTGTAGGTGGATTGAAATTTTACAACTTAGAGATTTTGTTTAAAAGTTTTTTGTATCTTAGACTCTGTACTATAGAGTTGTCAGTATGGAGTTATAAAGGTTTTATAAAATTTGAAATAGAGTTAATGGGTATCAAAGTTAAATGCAATTATTATTGTGCAAAGCATGCCGATAACCTGTTTAGTATCTAAATCCAGTTTTGTAATGTTTAGTTGGATAACATGAATATAAGATATACAAAGACTTTATCTCCCAATTGTATATAATTCCATTTTAATATTTAACTCTTTTTTGATTTGACTTGAGAATTTACTTGCAAACTTTAAAACAATTTCAGATGTTTATACCAAGAAAGGTTATGCTCATCTTAAATTGGCTAGTAGATATCAACTCTATATTAAGTCTTTTATTATTATAACGATTATAAATTGTATTATTCGTTGATGTTCCTATAAATAAATTTCTGCAGAAATGGGAATAATGTACAAAATGATAGAAATCATTCATTATCCATAAATAATTTGTAAGAGGCACTGATTAGTCTTCAGTATTTAATTTAAAACCCACTGAAGTACAAGGTGTCCAGAAAGGGTATCGGGTATTTGTTTTCGCGACATATTCGAAACGGGGCGTCTAAAGGGTGCGGAGAGGGGTTCGTGGTGTCCGCCATTTTGTGGAGTTTTAGTCACGATGGAACAGTACTCGGGGACGCATCGCGCATTTTGCGTACGAGCGTATTATCGTAATGGTGATTCAATAGTGACTGCTCAACGTCTCTATCGTGCGGAATATCGTACACGCCACGCGCCAAGTGACGATAGCATTAGGAAATGGATCAGGATGTTCGAGAATACAGGTGCGACAGTTAAAATTCAAAACTCTGGTCGTCCTCGTTCAGTTCGCGATGAAGAAACAATTGAAGAAGTTGAGGCGTCGGTTCGTCAAAATCCGTCTTTATCCATCCGAAAGCGAAGCCAAGCGTTGAACATCAAAAAATCGTCTTTACATTCGATTTTAAAGAAAGACTTACATTTAAAATCCTATAAAATTCAATTGGTTCAAGAATTGAAGGATACGGACTATACTAATCGACTGAATTTTGCGAACGAAATGCTGCAGCGATTTAACAACTTTAACAACATGCTGTTCAGTGACGAAGCAAATTTTCACCTGAATGGTCATGTTAATAAGCAGAATTGTCGGTACTGGGCAGTGGAGAATCCGAGACGAAAGCATGAACGACCCCTGCATAGCCCGAAGGTCGTTGTTTGGGCCGCTATGTCTGCTAAAGGCATAATTGGTCCTTATTTTCATGAAGATCAACGAGGCCGAGCAATTAATGTGAATAGTGACCGTTATTGCGATATGTTGCGAAATTTTTTGGTCCCAGAGTTGCAGGAGTTTGCAGGTTTCAACTCAAGAACGTGGTTCCAGCAAGATGGGGCCACTTGCCATACCTCAAATGACTCAATGGAAGTTGTTAACGAATTATTCCCTAATAGAGTCATTTCGCGAAGGGGTAACATCAACTGGCCGCCCAGAAGCCCCGACCTTAGCCCGCTTGACTATTTTTCATGGGGATACCTTAAAAGTAAGGTTTATCAAAACAATCCGACGAATCTAACCCAGTTAAAGCAAAACATCAGGTCAGAAATGGCAGCAATATCGATAGCTATGTGTCAACGTGTTATCGCCAATCTTCGTTTCCGTTTAGAAGAGTGCCAGCAACGTAACGGTCTTCATTTGGATAACATCATCTTTTCTAAATAATTCTCCAATTCATATGCTAATAATAAACAATAAATTTTTTTATTGCATACAAATAATTTTTGTTTCATTGAACTTACAAATACCCGATACCCTTTCTGGACACCTTGTATTATAATAAAATTACTTATGAGAATTAACCATAGAAAGTAGTCTGAGGTATAAAACGAAATTTAAAACCACTGAATACTCTCAATCTCCATGTATTAAGACTCAAATAAAATAAATCATAACAGATAATAAAAAAGTGATAACCCCGGAATTAAAATTTGTATAAAGTGTACCAAATTTCATACAAGGTACCTTATAAACATTTAAACAGACCAAGTTATTTTGCTTCAAAATTTTACACTTATTTTACGATATTTATCATAAATATCTTTCCACAATTTGTATGCAACCGGGTTCAACATTGGGCCCATTTTCAGTTCATCGTCAATATAAAGGAAATTGATATCTCCACCATGTCTACTTGGTGTCCATCGAATTGGTAATTCTTTATCTGATTCAGGTGTTGGATGGCTGTGAAGAAAGATACTTATATAGGTATATGATATTTTATATTCAGAAATATAATAATGGAACCATACATCATGACAATCTTGTTTGGTGGCTCGCTTTGAAGAATTAATTTTCTGAATACATCAGTGTTTATCCAGCTATATACTACGTATGTATGATGACCACCTCTGCTGATAGACTCTTATTTCTTGGCAGTCACCACTGTTCTTTAACTGTACTTACTATCAGGTAAATTGAAATAATTTTTCCAAACTTAAATATAAATAACTTACCGTTAGGCGTAGTAATTTTAGGCAAATATATTATATTTTATCAAATATATTTTACTTCATTATAAAAAGATTTACGTAGTGGTCATCAATAAATAAATTTATCACAAAGACTTTATCATAAGCCAAAGAAAAAGTAATAAGCAATATAGTAATACATACCCATATTTAGCAAAATTTGTCCACATTTTTGTCATCCAATTAATTACTACTTGATCTTTGGCATTCACTCTAAAAGGCATTATATGGGCATTGAATAAATACAATATATCATCTCCATGACAAGCTCCAGTCTCATTAGCGAATCCTGAACGTTCTTTGACCATATTTCTGCTCCCATCGTATGTAAAATAGTAGTGAAATATCAGATTATCCTTTTTTTCCAACATCATCTCAGACTCCATTATAGCTGGCATTTCAAAATACATATGCGAATACACATCTGACAAATTCATAATATTACTAAGTCTAATTTCTTCTTTCCCAAAATAAAATTCTTTTATTTTCATATTAACTATTTTTTCTTCTGTTTTAGACTTAAATTCTAAATCAGAACCCAATAAGTATCTTTCGTTCATTACTCTAAGGGATTCTTCAGTTTTTTCTGCTATAAAAAATAAGCCCTCTCTATCAGTTGCACCATAAATCACAGATACATTTTTAGTATTCTTATTTATAAGATTGAATGGTAAATCATCTAAGATAGCTTCTACTCCAGGGAATTGCCTTTCAATACATGGCAATTGTAATAAGCCTTCCGATATCATTTGATCTAAAGTTTTATGAGCATTAGCTCTTATTAAATCCTTGAAAGGTGTGTTTGAAAATATTTTATATAATTCCAACGGATCGTTAGTATTATAACCAAGTTCTTCAGCTAAAATACTAGCTACATCAATAGAATTATGTTTAATAGCAATCTCTGTTATAGATGACCCACTTTGGACTATGACTTTGTTGAACAATCCATCGGTAGCCTTACTAATTAGAAGTAAAGAGACGGATACTGCTCCAGCACTATGACCGAAAATAGTCACATTATTAGGGTCGCCACCAAAAGCAGCTATATTTTTCTTCACCCATCTTAATGCTGCTATTTGATCCTTTAAACCAGCATTACCAGGTGCTTCGTTTATATTTAAACATAAGAATCCAAGGACGCCTAGTCTGTAGTTTAAAGTAACTAAAATAACATCATGTTTGACTAAGAAATCTGGTCCAAGCAGTACCTTTCCACCACTTCCTAGCATGAAAGCTCCTCCGTGAATATAAACCATAACTGGCAAGGGTTTCTTAGCGTTTACTGGAACATAAATATTAATTTTCAAGCAGTCTTCTATTCCTATTATTCCTAATGGCGTTGGTTGCGGACACATAAAATTCATCAACTGCTTTAAATACACCTCTCCATTTTGGTGGTGGCTTCGGTGCCTGAAAAATACAGAATATCATTAATAAAAAAGTGTCATATGTCATGTTATGTTCGGATGAAAGAATAACTATCCCACGAAAACATCATTTCCCAATCTTCACCAAATTAAGTAATAACTCGCCTGATTCAAAACAGGCAATAATTTTATAATAAAACGTATTTTGTTCCTTCTTCTTCTTTTCGTATCAATGATTATTTTAAATTGATTTTGATCAGTATTCGACCACCTTCTGAGCGTTTAAAGAGGCTACCGAAAGGTATGCGAATGTGCAGGAACGGGGACACAGAGGGCAAGATACAAGATGTAGCATGATTTAGGTTTCACTGCAGTCACATATTTCCTAAGCTTAGGACTATGTAATCGAATTATTATTATTACCTATATGATTATAACAAAATACGAATTTAAAATTGTATTTTTTCATTATATTAATGTACAAGTATGATTTTTTTAGCCTTTAGTAAATACTTTTTTATAGTAGCACTAGTTGTGCCCGTGGCTTCGTTCTACTGGACTACAGAATGACCGCGCGAATCTTGCTCCCCCGCTCCCGGCTATTTTAAAGATAAAAATGCTTATTGTAGGTGTTCCTCAGAAGATAGATGCATACTTTCCCGGACTTTTTTGTAGATCTTTTATGGTGATATCTCTTGTGGTGTTACCTAATTTACTCCCTATAAATTCAGCTATCTACCAGTGAAAGTCCCGTCAAAATCGGTCCAATCGTTTCGGAGATTACACGGAACAAACAGACACACAGCCAAAATTTTTTATAAATGAGCTTTTTGGTATAGGTATCATATATACATTACTTTCATATGCATTTAGTAAAAAACTGATGTTTTGACATTACAAAAAGACACTTCAATTTTATTAATTGTATAGATGGCAAATTTGAATACATACTGTTCCTAATGGTAAGAACATTACAATCCTAACACAATGATGACCACCGAGATATCGTAATCCATCGACGGTAGCCGCTGTCATGCCAGCCTGTATTAATTTAACTGGATATGCACAGGCTGAACCCGAAACACGACACGTAATAGCGAGTCACTATGACGGACTTTTTCATCACATGTATGGTGGCCGTGATCCAGTCGGGCAAAACAGACTTACCCCGCATTCGCCATTTCCACTTCGTTGCTCAGCAGGGTGAAGTGAGGTTGACTTTGGCGTCTCTGTGCTGAAGTGAAGATGTAATTTGAGACCCCTTACACCCCAAAAACCAATACATAAGTACATACTAACATATTATACACAATTATGAAAATTTTATTAAAGTATACTAAATATATATTCAAATAACTTACTTGAAATCTATTACTGACATCAGCAGTAGCATAAGGTATCCCAACATATTCAAAAAAGGTTCCATCTGTGCTTATTTTTCCAGTTAGCACGCCTTGGTCAATCTCTACTTCTGGAGTTGGCTGATCCACTAAGTTTATCGCAAATAGTGTAAATAATATCAAATGTTTTCTTCTCTTCATCTTTAATTTGAGCGTTGATTGTCTTATAGGAAACCTAAGCAAATGATAATAAATCAATAAAATAGCAGTATGCTATGAAACGATAACAAGGCAATCAAATCAGAGTAAAATAAACTTTCATTTAGCATCATAATACACCATTTAGTATATAACACACCATTTCCTTTGGCATATCAGGGTCTCTACATTTCTTGGTTTATAACCAAAAAATGTAATGTGTGGTTTTATGAAACCACGGTAAAAGTGAAACTTTTTTTCATATTAATTAACAAAAACAAACGAAATAGCGAGCGCTTTTCACTTTATCCCTACTCCGCGGCCGACCGTCACGCGACATGCAACACACAGACCAAAAAGTTTGAGACGATCTATTAAAAGTTTCATTTTAATAAACTAACAACTTGAAAATTAAAATCAAAATTGTATAATCCATAGAGTAACAATGTCCACTCGCTCTACTAGACCGAGTTGATAATTCTATGGTAAACACAAATTTTCATTTCATAAATGCAACGAACTAAAGAAATATTTGGAAAAGTTACAAATTCTTACTTTTGTTGTCAGTTTATTCTTGAAGTATTATTTCCTTTGATTTCTTGTCTTTTATACTAAGGAAAATTATTTTTACAAGCGTAAAATATTTATCACTGAGTCAGTCGGTATCAGTAGACTTATAAAAACCGTTTATCGGTAAATAATGACTGTTGTTTTATGATTAAGCAGTTTGCCTTGCTTATCTGAAATCAAATGTTGCCCAGATGTATAATTTGTATGTCGATGTATTTTAAAATTCACGTCGTGTCATTTTTTACATGTAACATATTTCTATACTGTATTGTTTTATAAATACTGCTGCTCCATATTAAAACGTAGAGTTATCATTTGACACTGATGATAACTCAGGTGAGATATCAAAAATTTGTGCTTGTGGTAAATGTTATCGTATTTAACGTAGGTATAGTGAAGTGAAATTAGTTTATAGCTATCCGATATAAAGATTAACATTTCAATATTTAATTTTAAGTAATTTGCCTGTTTTATTAATTTAGCGGCGTTAAACTTTCTAAAATCCTTAATTCCTAAAATAAAGTAATTTCGCATTTGGTATATAATATCCGTCTTTAAATGTTCAAAAGCAAAGATATTTTTCAGTAGGTTTTATCACCTTGCCATCACATACTAGCGATATAAAACGTCGAGAAATCTACAGATCCGCAATTTTCAAGTATACGGTGATATATCCAGAATTTCTCAAACATGCAGGATTTTTCATGATGTTTTCTTCATCGTAAGCACATTGTGTTAATAATGAAATTGAAATGGGGTAGTTGAAAGCTAATTTCGAAAGATTAGTTATGGATACTGGGCCTCAAACCTACACATCGATAGATACGCTAAAAGATTTTTCTTTTTTCATAAATCATGTTCATGAGTCTTTACACTACTTTTTTCTATAACTAACAGTTTAAAATTTGGCAATACAGACCCATCTCAAAAATCTACCTCATTTGTAACTATATAAAATATTTTGTCAAGATAATTACGACACACTGCTATGATATAATCACAATAACTTAACAAAACAATATGTTAGGGGTAAACGAGGGGAATAAGAAAAGAGAAACGCTTGTGTCTAATAATTTTCTACGTATTTTTTTCTATAGTTCTCGTAAATATATTTCCATAGACGGTAAGCTTCCAGGTGTGGGATCGGACCCATTTTCAATTCCTCTTCAATGTAGAGGAAGTTTAAACCTTCCTTGCTGCTTGGTTTCCATTCTTACTGGAAAATCGCTTGAAGATTCTGGCGTTGGATCTCTAAAACAATCAAATTTGTAATTACTTTAAATGTATAGGTAAAATTGAAAACTCCATACAACTTTCACGAGATTTCATTGGCTATTTCTAAACTAATCGGATTGTTAACTAGAAATTATTTTTACTATTGTAGATAAAATTTATTAACTTTTGTTACAGAGCGAGAGAGGTTAGGGGGAAGGTAGACAAAAGATGAGAAAGATATGTTGCTACGCTGTATATATATATATATATATATATCGAGTATATAATATTCTTTGTACTTTTATTTATAGCTACAGATGTGGTCTAATAAGGATATTGACTCGTAGTTTTATGATCTCCCTTTTTGTATCATTGTTCACTAAGTTACTAATGAAAAAAAAAAGACCACCGTACCCATGTTTAGCAAAATTAGTCCACATTTTTGTCATCCAATTAATCATTTGCTGATCATTATTTTTTATAGGAAATGGCCATATGTCACCTCTAAATAAATACAACACTTCATCACAATGACAAGCACCGGGTTCATCCTTGAATCCAGTTAAATATTTCAAAAAGTTCCTACCACCGGCGTAATTAAAATGATAATTATATATAGATGCGTTTGTTTTTTTAATCATAATTTCTGATTCTAAAATCGGAGGCACTTCAAAATATAACTGTCCAATAAGACTTGATGTATTCATTAAATTCTTCAAACTCATTCTTTCTTTGCCAAAATATAACTCTCTTGCCACATTATTTTCTCTTTCAGCGATATCTTCAGAGGGAAACTGTACGTCAGAGGCAAAAAGATACCTCTTATCTCTTTCCGCAAGAGTTACTTCTGTATCCTTTGCTACTATGAATAAACCTTCGTTACTCGTGGATCCGTAGATAACCGGTATGTTTTTGGATGTTTTCGTTAGTAAGTTATATGGCAGATCATTCAGAGCAGCTTCTTCTCCTGGAATATCTTTTTCGACACATGGCAAGTGTAACAATTCTGTATCCAAATACTTACCCAGTGGTCGTTTAGGGTTTGTTTGAACTAGATATTCAAATGGTAATTTTGATAATATATCATATATTTCTTTAGGATCCTCGGTTTCATATCCTAATTCTTTCGTTATAAGACTAGCAATCCACACAGGTTGTCTGTTAACAGCCCAGCTTGCTATAGAAGAACCACTTTGTACTATAGCTCTTTTGAATAGACCATTTGTTGCTTCACTCGCTAACAGCAATGAAACTGACGTTCCCCCAGCACTTTGTCCAAATATAGTTACATTATCTGGATCCCCACCGAAAGCAGCGATATTCTTCTTAATCCATCGTAAAGCAGCTATCTGATCTTTCAATCCAGCATTACCAGGTGCTTCTTTAATTCCTAAACAAATAAAACCTAGAGCTCCGAGCCTGTAGTTAAAAGTAACGAGTATAACGTCCTCTCTGACTAGAAAATCCGGTGCATACAATAACTTTCCACCATTTCCAAGAATAAATGCACCTCCGTGAATATATACCATTACCGGGAGCGGTCGCTTTGCTAGTGCTGGTACATACACGTTTATTTTTAAACACTCCTCTGAACCTGTCACACCTAATATGCTGAGAGTTGATGCTTGAGGGCATAAATCAATTTCATCGACTGCTCTAAAAACGCCTTCCCAGGAAGGTGGTGGAAGTGGTGCCTGAAACGAAAATTCACCATGTAAACGCCGTATTTTTTTTTTGTCTTTCATTATTATAGTAGCAGATGCCCGAAACTTTATTCACTTGAAAATGTTTTTGATGTTCCTCATGTTTTATCTGTAAAGTAGACGATAGTATTTTTTTAATTATAACTTTATCATTACTACTTAGACCTTATAGATAATTGTATTGTATATGTTTTTTTAAGTAGCAAGGCAAAGTGACGACACTATGGCTGATAGTAAGTACAGTAAAATTAAAAAAACGTCAACCACCAATACATTAACCGTTATGCCGGCTCATCCCGAAGCACGACACACGTAAGCGTCCCACTATGGCGGATGTTACATCTAGCAACTCATGTTGCCTAGATCCTTTTTTAGATTCATTTGTTTATAAATCTGAAGAGTAATTTCAATTCGGTTCAGTAGTTTTCAAGTGATGCGCGTTCTCAAACGTAAAATTTACGATTTTCATCTATGTGCAAACTTTTGTTTCGTTCTCTTGTGTCTTAAAATAATATTATATTAACAAAAAACATAGTCTCAAATGTATACATTTCAGAATAGAATTATAAAGTACCGGTTTTTGTTGAGAATAAGGCGTACGCCACACTTAACGGAAATTCCGTCGCCGAACCTACATCGCTGTAAGCCCGCAACCAAACAGCTCTGACATTTGTCAGTTGAATGGCGATCTTTATACGACGTGGAAGTAAAATGGAACCTATAGAAGTGCTATTACTTTATCACTTTAAATAGCTATCTATTTATGAAATAAAATTACATTCTGTGCGTGCAGCGTTGGTCCGAGTGGTCCGCAAAGTGTGGCGTGGGTTATAAATACAAAAACACAGACAATGCGACGTTGCCCCGATAAAATGCTGACGGAATACCGATGCATGGAGGACGGAGACCGAGCGGTCCGACAACGGAGTAACCGATTTTCCGCGTATTATACCCGTTAATAATATTTTACGTAATAAAAGGGTTGGCGTTCCGCCACTGAAGATCAGCGACGGAATTTTCGCCAAGTGTGGCGTAAGCCTAAGATAACAAGAAAAACACCTAATGACTAGTAACTAACCTTGAACCTCGTGTTCATGTTACTGGTAGCATACGGTATACCGACGTATTCAAAAAACGATCCATCCGGGCTTATTTTACCGATCAAAATCCCTTGCTCAATAACCACTTCCGGTGCCGGTTGATCGGCAAGATTCATCACAAAAAGTGTAAATAATATCAAATGTTTAGCGTATTTCATCTTGTATGTTACATTTGTATTTTGATGTACTAGATTCCTAGGATCCTTAGAAGGTTCGGTAGTGGAAGCAACACTGCTAATCATATTTCTGCTGCGAAGATTGATTATAAATAACAATAAAGTACACGTACAAAGTGTCTTACCTAATATCACGATACATGCTTATTTGTAACATCATAGTATAAAAAATTATCACTATGGTAATATGAAATTCAGTTTTCTAAGCCACCTGTATTAGATATAATATATTTTCATAAGTTGATAATATATTCAATTCATGATGAAACACTCTCCATCAATACTAGACTAGTGAGAATTTGTTTTGATCACACCTACAAATTAAATGGTGAATTCCAAAATAATTTCCTTTTATTTATTACATAAAATTAATTTGACACTAGTCTAGAAGGAAAATAAAAACACTTCAATTGGGACACAAATTAACAATCACGAAAAGTTTGACGCAATAAACGCGACCGCTGCGTCAGTACGTCGGCCTTCAACTAATAGTCTAATATTGATATTATTATCATTATGTCATCGACCTTGTTATTAACAGTTAAAGCGAGATAGACGTAGTCTTCCTTCTCAGAAGTTATCAACAGCAAACACTAGACGATAAAAGTTTGTTTGCAATTTTTTTCAAGTAGTTTATCCAATTCTTCGTGCATCAGCTATGTGACTGACCAACCGCGGCATAATGCTGAAAAAATAACAGTTATATAAGTTGTGAAATTAGTCAAAGAATTTGGTTCTACTTATTTACTATTTTTTTCTGTGTTTTAGTGCTCAATTGCCAGGGTTGTATCTATATTCTGATATATTATGATTGAATGTATGTTTGGGTACAACTTTAAGTGTATTATAAATTGACTAGTGGTGCTCCGGTGCTAAGCACGCATCTGTTACGTAACGTTTGTTATTTTTATTTGGTAATTCAATGATTTTTTTTAATTTTATTTTAATTCAAATTGAGAAATGGCATATTCTTCCCGTGTAAACAATTCAATTTTCTTATCTTAAAATTCATAAAATCTATCACGCTGTCTTTGACAGCCAAACATTTATTAAAATGACATTCGTGATCTTCACTATTTGATGACTAATGTCTATCAGGTAATTTGGGGGGGGGCAAATCCATATATAGACAAAACTACAGATTGATTAATCTATATTATACTAATATATATAAATAATACGTAGTAGACTTATTACGGTTATGTTTTTTATTTTAATATATTTCATATTTGTTTCAGAAAATTATATGGAGCAATTACGCAATTACAGACATAGGTGCGATGCAGCGCACAATCGCGAGGACATTTATAATTTGATAATAAATTATGTCCATGCGAGATGAACGTTAATGAACAATTGATAATAGAATGAGTGAACATTATATGTCCATGCGAGATGAACGATAATGAACAATTGATAATAGAATGAGTGAACATTAAATATGGTATCAGAATACTATGGTGAATTATTTATGTCTAGGGTTGTCACACAAAACATATTAGAAAATTATAATAGATACAAATAACTGACCAGCAGATATTATGGCCTGTCTGGTAGTTAATGGCTCTACCACTTTGCAATATATCTGATCCTAACATAGCTAAAGACCATTATGTGGTTAAAACAAATATATTATGTAAAAATGAGCTAATCCGGTCAATTCGTTCAGACATAGAATCGCTAACAGACACTAGATTTTTAAATAAAAAATGATACGAAATTAGACTACTCTACTACAAAACTACGATTTATATATAATAAATGATATGGCTCTATTTATGATGACCTAAAGCTAGCTATTACTAGGGGCGTTTACAAAATTAATCTTCTGTCTCAGGAGAGTGACATTTTTAGCAATAGTCTGACAAAACACAGAGAATTTGCAGCAATATTAGTGGCTAGTAACAATACCAATCCAAATTAGCAAATAATTATTTATTAATAGTATTAAGTATTAGAAAATAAGTAATTAAAATACCTTGGCTATATAGCTATTAATATTAAATTATGTTTGTTTATGTGTTTAAATGTATCAGCAGCATAAAGAAGAAACTATACTTAATTAAATACCTGTCAATTTTCTTTTATTATAAAAAAAATAACTGAAAGATCTGTTTATGAAAATTATTATATATCAATGGTGAAGTAAATATTAATGTCTGACCATAATATGTCCTATTATGTGAACAATTCTTACATATATCTGTATATCATCTTACATAGCATAAAAGAAAGTCCTTGCGTCTGTCCGTTTACTTCTTCTAAACCACGCAACGGATATTTTTACGGTTATCACTTTCACTTAAATAAATTAATTATAGAAGGCTTGTATAAACAATACATTCTAATTGAGTTTTTGTATACTAAAAAAATCCAATGTTTTGTAATGAAGTCTTCAATAGATCGATATAGACTTACGCTGGCTAAACCTTAAGAGTTCACCAATAAAATGAAAATAATTATTGTAGTTCTTCAAAATGACTAGAGAAAAGTCTGCGATGGCATAATATCTATCTTAAGGTCTAAGGGGTGGTCATAAGGTTGACTCACAGTAACCATTTTTTTCCTCAACACAATAATTAAAAATATTAGGTTGTTTGCAAAGCTATTTCATCCAATTCAGTATTAATCTTTGTAAGTATTTTAGTTAACTTGGGCATTTAATGTGGATTATAAATGTCCTGTACATTATATAATTTAAATTAATACCGTAGAAGATATCACGGATTCAAAATTACGGACAACAAAAGAAAGCAAAAAATTACAGGTAGCGAAACGCTTGGCTGGCACTCCGCGCCTATAATAATTTGTGCGTTGTGTGCTAAGTGCACTTTTCAGTAGTGGTTTTTCGCCGGTTCTGGGGCACTCCATCCTTCTAGTCCCATATGATGTAGCGGCAAACCGCGAATGAAGTTAATGGCACTCACATGACCGCGAATGAAGTTAATTGAATCCGCGGATTAAGTTTATTGATACCCATGCACTCAAGTATCAACTTGTTTGCACATAAATCACTACTCTAATATACATCACGCTACTTGCTTATTGTTCATTATATTTTTTGTTTGAAGGTACATTTCTTTATCTCAAAAAGGATGCATTCCATTCGTATAACTGACCACACACATAGAACATCACCATTAATTCGGGTATAAAAGAAATAGCCAAAACCAAACTATATGTCATTACGATTTGTGCTTTACACGGTGCTCCAATCTCCAGGTGTTTTATAGTAAAGTGTTGGAATAGTGAAACTGCTGACAATGGATGTAAGTACTTCTTATACATTTTTAAAACATGTTTCAAACCTAAACCTAATCCGTAACATAAAACATAATTGATAATAGTGTTTTCAAATTGCTTCAGCTCTCTGAAAATACTTTCAAGAATTTTTATTATGCAGATAATAATTATGCTACAAGTGATGAGGAACCCTCCTCACTTGCATACAAGGTGAAGAAACAAATATCCAAAAGGTCATGTAATAATATTGACGACTTTTTTGATAAGAAGAAGAAGTTCGCTAAGAAGTTCTCCACTGTTGGCCGAGCATCGAATGACGGTGTTTCCTATATTACTTCAAATACAGACGACAGTGTCTACTCATCTCATCTCATCAAAATCGATATCTATGACGTCAATAAGATCAAAAATATCACACCACAGAACCACTGGAAACATGAAGATTTTCGAGTTAAATATTATGTCCAACTTGAGGATGATAAAAACATGCAATCTGTGAGAGATGTGATATTTAATATAACAAAACAGTTGGCAACAAAAGAAGATTGTGTTAAATATTTTATGGAGACCGATAAATAAGTAACGTAGTGCTTGTGCTTAGATTTACTTACGCAATGACTTGTTTCATAAAGCAAATTGTTATAGATATTTAATCATTTCCTAAGAAACAATAAATCATTTTTTTTCCAATTATTTTTTTACTCTATGAAACAAGTCATTGTGTTATTGTAAAACAACATTTATTTGTGAGGATTTTTGTGAACTACATAAAACTGTGAAATTTACTTTAAAACCAATCAACAAAGGTATAAATTAACTTGTTGCCATGTGCTTCAGTGGCTCATGGAGAGGGAGTACTTTTTTGTATACTTAAAATGGTATTGCTCGTTTTTACAATCATTTGTTACATTCCTCTCATTCGTATTTCATTAAAAATAAATAAAAAATGTATCACATTCTTGAGTTAGATAGTTTGTCTGAGAGTGACATAGCAAGTTTGAACAAAAATCTTATTTTACTAAAATTCCATCGTTTTATACGACTTTGGTTTATAAAAAATGTTTTACCGAAGTCAATGCTGGAAGATCCAGATATTTCACCATATTATACTCCATGTAAAGGACATAAAATCATTGAACACACTCAGTCTGATGAAATTGATGGTGTTTCACCAATGCAAGCATATTGTTTACAATGTAAACAGGGGACAAGTTAGTGTTTTAAGAGTAATAAGTAGATAGATTATCATTATTTGATTAATAAATTTTATTATTTTTTTACTAGATCTATGCAGAGTGGTGGAAGTATAAAAAAGAGATCAACACCGGTGGTGCTGAAAGAAAATGAACCAACAAAGAAGAGATTGAAGTATACAGAAACTCCCTCATCATCTTCAATGTCTCGAATTCAAAATGTAAGTGTAAGAAATAGTGAGCAAATTGAATGTTCCGAGTGTTGCGTGTCTGTTTCGAGAAAATATTTTGCAAACCATTTAAAAAGTAATATTCTTAAAAACAATGTTCTAAAATCTGATAAAGAATTAGAAAACGTTCAAATAATTGAAAGTGTATTCGGCAATAGAATTCTTACCCTAACTGATTCAAATGTATCTAATGATGATTATAATCGTACCCAGGATGTTTGGAAACACTTTAATTGTCGCAATGTGTTAGACTACTCTAACTTATACTTAAAAACAGATGTTTTTCTGTTAACTGATGTATTTGAAAATTTCAGAAATCTTTGTATTGCAACATATGATTTAGATCCGGTTCACTATTATACAGCACCGGGGTTAAGTTGGGACGCTATGTTAAAATATACAAAAATTGAATTAGAATTATTGATAGACTTTGATAAAATAGCTTTCATCAAGGCGGGGATAAGAGGGGGAGTATCTCAATGTAGTAATCGCTATGCAAAGGCAAATAATGGATTCTTGGAAGATTTTGATATAAACAAACCTAAATCATATCTTGTATATTTCGATGCAAACAATCTTTATGGTTGGGCTATGTCTCAATATCTTCTACAAGGAGGTTTTGAATGGGTAAGTCCCAATACAAATTTCGACGTATGTGATACATCTGAATACGGTTTTATTTTAGAAGTCGATTTAGAGTATCCTGTGGAACTTCACGATTTACATTCAGATTTACCACTGTGCCCCGAAAATATAAGTGTAGGTAATTCTAAAGAAATAAGACTAATTCCAAATCTTAATAATAAAAGTAAATATAAAATTCATAACAGAAACCTCAGACAATGTCTTGAAATGGGTATGAAGGTAACAAAAATTCATTGAGTTTTGAAATTTCGACAAAGTCCTTGGCTAGAAAAATACATAAATTTAAACACTAAATTAAGAACTAGGGCAACATCAGATTTTGAAAAAGACTTTTTTAAATTAATGAATAATTCCGTGTTCGGTAAAACCATGGAGAACATTGAAAAACGAGTTAATGTAAAACTATTAACGAACTGGGAAAACCGAGGGAAATCTTTAGGGGTACAAGATTTAATTGTCAAACCGGAATTTCACAGTTTATCAGTTTTTCCCGAAAACTTAGTTGCAGTGCAGTTACGAAGGACAAAATTAATTTATAACAAACCAACATATTTAGGATTTTGCATATTAGATATTTCAAAAACATTAATGTATGAATTTCATTACAACTACATGTTGAATAAATTTAGTAACAAAACAAAATTATTGTATACTGACACTGACAGCTTAATATATCAAATTGTCACAGATAACTTTTACGAAGATATTAAGCCCGATCTAGTCACTCGGTTTGACACTTCTGATTTTTCTTCTGATAATATATTTGGATACCCAAAAATTAATAAAAAAAAGTTAGGTTTCTTTAAAGATGAAAACAATGGTAATATTTTAAAAGAATTCGTAGGACTTCGATCTAAAATGTATGCATTTGAAGTTGAAAATAAATTTGTAGCAAAAGCAAAAGGTGTAAATAAATGTGTTACAAAAAATATGACAATGGAAAGTTACAAATCATGTCTTTTCAAGAAAAATATTCAATTTTGTAGCATGTATAGATTCAAGTCTATTAAACACATTATCTTTACTCAACAAATTATCAAATCCTGTTTATCCTATAATGACACTAAACGACATATATTACCAAATAATGTTGATACATTAGCATGGGGTCATTATAAATTAAGATAAGAAATAATTGTAAGTTTGTGTTTTTGTAAATATTATGTATGAATGAAATAAATAACCTTTTTTTCTTATAAATGTCTTATTCTTTTAAATATCCTCTTAGGACCTACACGTGTTACGTAGTTATGTTTCAGTTTATTCATCCGTTTACTGCCATAGTTGTAGGTCCAAGTGGTTGTGGAAAATCAAATTTCGTTACAAACTTTATTAAATATATTAATCAAATATGTAATAGAAATTTTAGCCAAATTACTTGGTGCTTTGATGAAATGCAACCTTTGTACAATTTAATAAACGTAAATTATTATCAAGGTATACCAGATCTAAATATGTTTGATGGAAAGGATGCAAACCTTATAATAATTGATGATCTGATGCGAGAATCTGATGGTCGAATTGTAGATATTTTTACTAAAGGTAGTCATCATAGAAATTTAAGTGTTTTCTATATAACACAAAATTTATTTCATCAGGGTAGAGGTCAAAGAGACATTTCCTTGAATTCAAGTTATATTATTTATTTCAAAAACCCTCGTGATAAAACACAAATTCGATATTTAGCACGTCAAGTATCACCAGAAAATCAAAAGTTCATTGAAGATGCTTACAGGGATGCTACTAAAGAAGCACATGGATATTTAATGATATACCTTAAACAGGAGACTATTGACATGTGTAGAATTAAATCAAAAATATTTCCTTCGGATGGATACTGTACGGTTTATGTCCCCACAAAGGGCTTTAAATATGCTAATAATCATCAAGTCCCCATCATTTACAAATAATGTATCGAAGTGTCAAGACGCATAAGGATTTACTAAGCGCACTACATACACTTAAACCAAAATATCGACGAGTCTTACTAAAAGCGTGTGACGAAAAAGAAATAAATTGTATTTGTGAATGTATACATAACGTTCTACAAGGTAAAGTACCACTTGACGAAAAAGAAAAGAAACATTTAAACAAATTCAAAACTGTACTTCGTAAGTTAGTACGTAAGAGTACAAATAAAATAAGAAAGAAAATAATAGTTCAAAAAGGAGGTGCGTTCCTACCAATAATATTGGGTTCTATTTTAAGTGGTTTAATTAATTATATTGTTTAAAATGGAGCATGCCAAAAAAATGTTACTTATTGAACCAGGTTTAATAGACAAATTGAATCAATGTAATAGTCAGAAAGTCGACAATCCTACTTCGAGATTAGATACTGAAATGCAAAACATTTTAAATAATAATATGGATGATAGAAAAAAATGTATTCTATATTTACAAATTCTACAAAGATATCTCCACTTTTCTGAAATAGATCGACAACCATTTGAACTACCAATAGTAACTTCCAATACTGATACTACAAGGTCCAATATAAAAAAGGAATTTTCCAATATAAATAATGATGTCAATACTAAAGATCTAGTTGCTGTTCAGACACCGAACGAGGAAGAGAAACAGGTAGAAACTTTTAAAACTCTGCTTAACCCTACACCTATACAATAAATACACTTTTAACTTTAATACCTAAATCGTATACAAAAAAGGGCGAGTTGTTATTGAACTTTTTATTGACGAGTAAACATAAAATTCGTTGGGATGACAATGGTGTAGTCATTATAGATAATGAAAAAATTCCTGGGAGCAATATTATAGATTTGGTAAATGATTCACTTAGACCTCTAAAAAATAATGATCCAATAGGCTGGGAAAAGTTTGCACAAGCACTAAGGGATATTAAAATACCACTTACTTATATTGGAAATCCAAAACGAAGTGAATACATAACTAAACTTAAATTGAAAGACACCCAAGTACACTCTGCAGATGAGGAAGTTTATGTTACACCGAATAGTGGAGATAAGCGCACTAGAAAAGTAAAAAAAAAATTGGCTGGTAGAAATGGACCCCTTATTAGAAATTAATAAAATTTATTATGATGCCTCACATCCTGCTGGATATGGCAGTATCGAAAAATTAGCAAAAGCTATGAAAGGGAAAATTACTAAAAAAGATGTAAAAAAATGGTTACAATATCAAGAAACTTACACACTTCATAAACCTGTACAAAGAAAATTTCAACGAAATAAATATATTTTATCTAATCTAAACGAACTTTGGCAAGCTGATTTAAGTGATATGAGAAGTTATTCTAAATATAATGATGGGTTTAATTATATTCTGTGTGTTATTGATGTATTTACTAAATATGCTTATGCTAGACATATGAAAAATAAAAATTCTGAAACGATTAAAAAATGTTTTGAAAGTATATTTATTGAAGCCAATACCACCCCAATACATATACAGTCAGATAAAGGAACTGAATTTGTTTCAAAGGATGTGCAAAAGTACTTTATGATTAAAAATGTCCATTATTATACTACTAATAATCCCGATATTAAAGCGAGCATTGTAGAAAGATTCCAAAGGATTGAAAATGAAAATGTGGCGTTACTTCACTCATAAAAGCACATATAGGTACATAGATATTTTACAAAACTTACTTTATGCTTATAATCATAGTTACCATTCCAGCATTAAAATGTGTCCTTGTGATGTAAATTCAAGCAATATATTAACTGTTTGGAATAATTTATATGATAGGAAGATCGTAAAACAAACTCAAAAAAATCGTTTACAAAAATTTTGTATTGGTGACTATGTGAGAATTACGAAACATAAACATGTATTTCAAAAAGGCTATGAATCCAATTGGAGTGATGAAATTTTTATTATATCATCAATAATAAATAGATCACCCTGAGTAGTATACACATTAGAAGATTTACAAAATGAATCGATAGTGGGTACTTTCTATGAAAGAGAGTTGCAAAAAGTTGACTATAACCCCACTACAAATTACAAAATAGATAAAATTATTAGCACCCGTTACTCAGGTAACAGAAAGCAGGTGTTAGTGAAGTGGAAAGGTTATCCAGATAAATTTAACAGTTGGAATTTGGTTTCTAGTTTGAAACAATTACAATGAAGGAAAGTTTCTATCTAACCTTACCAAGCAACAGTTCCATTGAATACTTTCCTACAAACACAACAGCTCTTTTTTCAACTAAATTATCCAAACCTATCATATTGGCAGGAACATGGTCTGTTAGTGTTGTTGAATTTCAATATCCATGTACAATGTTTATTGTTCAAACACATGAAAATGTGGTTTACATAGCTAAATGGATGACGATGCCTAACCAAGAGAAACCCTCACTGGCATACTATAAAACTCATATACCCGCCACAAACTATGACAACATTAACCATATTTTAACAGCATTAAACAGTATTAAAGAGAAAGGTAAATTTCGCTATGATGAGATAACAAAGTTTGTCGACGTTTCTGTTGCGGATGAATCAATAACATCACTGAAGTTGCCACCTAAGTTGTGTCTTCAACTTGGATTTGAGCCTAACGGAAACCTTGTTACTAAGAGTAGTGGAAAGTGTCCAGCGAATTTGTATTTAGGTTTACCATCTCAGTTATTTGTATACTGCGATATAATCGAACCACAAATCGTTGGCGATGTGATGACTCTTTTACTACGAATAATAACATTAGATCCTTCAAAGTATATTTATGGTGCTAATAAAATGCATGTTTTCTCACCACCTCACTACTTACCAATCATGCGTAGAGAGTTTGACACCATTGAAATGGATATAAGATCAAACACTGGTGAAAAAATACCATTCCAGTTTGGGACTGTGTGTGTTAAACTACATTTCAAAAAATTATAATGAATCTTAAACACAATAAGATAACTTGCCCTTATGAACATTATTACTCTAACCAAGCTGGGACTGGTATTGGAGTAATTTATAGAGGAGCACCATATCAACGTGGTCATGGAATTGGTAGTTTTCTAGGAGGTTTGTTTAGATCTGTTTTACCATTGCTCTCTAGTGGGGCTCGAGTGGTTGGAAAAGAAGCCTTAAATGCAGGAGTAGGGCTTCTGTCTGATATGGTAAATGCACGTCCCATGGAGGATGCGGTTAAGAATCGTTTAAAAGAAGCTAGTACAAACTTAAAAAGAAAAGCTGATAATAAAATTGATTGATTGAATATGTCGGGATCAGGATATATAACTAAGAGGCAACATTTAACTTCATTCATTTCACCACTAGCTGCTAAGGAGAAAGCTGCTAACAAAAAAAAAATTGAAATTGAACCAAAAGAATATCAAAGATATATTTTCTTAAATTAAATTAATTATGTCTTTCTTGCACAGTCATTCTTGTGAGTGCATCAAGTCAGAGTTAGATTTATTTGCTTTACCATCTACACAAACAAGTATAGAAAATGGGTTATGGGTATATTATAAACCTATTTCATCTCTTGCCGATGATGGCCCCATTGAATTTCAAGTACCAGGAACTGGTGATGACTATATTGATTTATCCCATACTTTGATACATATAAAAGCTAAGATACTAAATCAAGATTCAACAAAACTGATTACATCAACAGTAGTGGCTCCAGTAAACAATTGGTTACATTCTCTATTTAGTCAGCTTGATGTATATTTGAATCAAAAACTTGTTTCACCACCTAATAATACATATGCTTATCGTGCTTACATGGAAACATTATTGAATTATTCTCCTACCGCTAAAGAATCTCACCTAACCTGCGGTGTTTGGTATGAAGATACAGCTGGAAAAATGAATTCAACTGATGAGACAAATTTTGGGTTCACCGAGAGATTAAAGTTAGCATCTGAAAGTAAAGAAATTGAAATGATTGGACATTTACATGGCGATATATTTAACCAAGAAAAGTTTTTAATAAATGGTGTTGAAATGTCTATAAAATTAGTTCGTTCCCGAGAATCATTCAACTTAATGGCTTCTTCAAATGATCTAAAGGTTAAAGTATGCATTATGGATGCAACACTTATTGTTCGTAGAGCACGTATAAATCCAACAGTATTACTTGCACACCAAAAAGTTTTGGCCTCTACCACAGCAAAATATCCTATTACTCGAGCTGAAGTAAAAGTTTTAACAATACCATCAGGGGTTCAGGGAAAAACGCTAGACAATATTTTTCTAGGATAAGTTCCCAAAAGATGTATAGTAGGATTTGTAAATAATATGGCATTTAATGGCAGTCTCAGTAAGAATCCATTTAATTTTGAAAATTATGATATTAACACATTTTGTTTATATATTGATGGACATCAAATTCCATCAAAAGCTTTACAACCATCATTTGAGAATGATGTATTCACTTCAGCCTATCATACATTATTCTCAGGAACAGGTATACATTTTCTTAATGAGGGTAATGGGATATCTAGGGACCAATACGCTAAAGGTTATTGCCTATTAGCTTTCGATCTAACACCTGATTTATCAGCTAACTCCTCGGGACATTGGAATCTTATAAGACATGGTAGCGTAAGATTAGAAGTTCGTTTTGAATCAGCTCTCACATAAACTATCAACTGTGTTGTTTATGCAGAGTTTGATAATGTTATAGAGGTAGATAAAAACCGTAATATTTCAGTAGACTATAGCAGCTAAGAAAACAAAATGTTTCTAAGTGTAAATAGTTTTAGATATTATAAAAATCTAGTGTCAGTATTATATATTACATAACTTGTTCACCGATTGTCCTGATGAGGTCGGCATCGATGTTATAAAAACATGAATACAACTGAGATACAGAATTACTTGAGGAAAATTAATTCAATATTTGGATATAATGTGTATGAAGCTAACCGTTTACCAATATACGTTGTAACTCCTACGTACATCATAAGTAACTTAGATAATGACAATAAACCAGGTTCTCACTGGATCGCTATACATATAGATGAGAATGGTTTTGGGCAGTACTTTGATTCCTATGGACGACCACCTCAAGGGTATCATCGAATGTTTTTAAAGCGGAATGCCAGGATGTGGAATTATAATATTAACCAAATCCAAAATGAATTTACTTCAGTTTGTGGTGAATATTGTATAATGTATTTATATTATAAATACCATGGTATGACTTTGAATGATTTTCTACAACTATTTGGTATTAATACAATGTGTAATGATGTAATAATATCGAAATATTTTAAATCATGTTTTCTATATAATAAATAAAAGGGAAACTAAAAATTTATCGTTTATTATTTTTCTACATTACTCCAGAAACAAAAAATATAATGAACAATAAGAACACCGCGTGATGTAAAAAAGGGTAGATACGTGTCTAAAATGCAACCTAAAAACACAATAGAAACCCAAAAAATAATTGGGGAGTAGATAAAAAAGGATGACAACTACGGATGTATTGTATTAGAGTAGTGATTTATGTGCAAACAAGTTGATACTTGAGTGCATGGGTATCAATAAACTTAATCCGCGGATTCAATTAACTTCATTCGCGGTCTGCCGCTATTGCGTCACATCATATGGGACTAGTAGGATGGAGTGCCCCAGAACCGGCGAAAAACCACTACTTTTGTCATTAATTAATGTTTTGCATTCTGAGTATTTTTTTCTCTATTTAATATAACGGGCAAAGCTCGGTCTCTCATATATTAATACTTGTATACAATGTGTAGTATTTATTCGATCATACATAATATGAACATCCGTGATTTCTTAGATAAATTTAAAAAAAAACAATTTCATGTCACATTATTTTGTATATTGCTATATCTTGCGAGAGAAAATACGCGAATAGGGATACTTGACACAAAAAAACCTTAATTGTTACAGAAATTATCATTACTTCAATTCTTATTACTAATTACACTCTAATTATTACAGGAGCGGTTTTAAATTATAAATACGTCCCTTCAAACGTGAGGCGAAACGCCTCCAGAGGCCGTGTCCGAAATTTATTTGAATAAATTAACCGGGCCGTAGCCCGTAGCGCGTCGCGTAGGGTGAAAGCGTTGAATTTTAACCCGATAGTGCACGTGACTGGCCGCGCGACGCGACTTCGATGTAGCCACGATGCGCGCCGCTGAATTTCAAACTTTTTTAAAAGTAAGGTTGGTTTAGGAATATCCTATCAGGCGGTTTGGTAATTTTTCACAAAAATATCTCGAAATTTCACGCCGAAGGTTTTTAAATAGAGATGTACTAATGTACACCTACAATTCGCCGGGCATGTTTTTAGGTCCCATGTAATATGGGCCAAGTCTATTGCCATTATTCGGGCACAGAGCCAAACTCCGAGCTGCTACTGAGAATTTCAGAAAAAACCTAATAACAATTTGCTCGACCTGGGAATCGAACCCAGGACCTTGAGCATAGCAGTCGCGCTTAGGACCACTAGGTTAATAAGGCAGTTCGAATTCTTCAATTATTAAAAACGTATCTTCGAAGATCTTACTCGATCAGTAGCACCTACTTGAGAGCGAGATTTCTATAATAGCTTTCTGACATCTTTCAGAGCACCCTTTCTTATCATTGTAGTTGTAAGCATAAGCAAAATAATTGACCCGGTAACATAAATTCCTCTTTACGCCATCGGGTCCTTCAAGGGTAATATGAAAGACAGCCGATGAATTTCGATCTCTCGGTGGTCACCGTTGTTTTTGGATTGTACTATGTTTACCATCAGGAATAGTATAGTCAATTTGCCCATAAAAAAAGTCTACAAATGACATTATGTAATATACAACTGCTTTTTTGACCCAGAATAAACAGCTTCACTAATTAAACATACATGGGAAATAAATATAGACATGAAAATATTGTACGCAAAATGATTATAACACTATGAACACGGTTCAATGTTAGATTGATTTTCATATAAAACTTCCTAGGAGTCATAAATGCAAAGTGGCTGTGTTAGAAGTCGTCCATAGCCCCTTGAATTGATTCGCGGTTCATTTGCATCGCAGACGCTGCGCCCGGCCGTCGACTCAGCTATTACTGACATCTCAAAAACTAATCTTCAAACGTGAACGTCGCTTCTAGTTGAAGAGCTCCTTCAATGAATCCGTAATGCGTTCTTAAGTTTTACTATTCTTAAACTATTCCCTTATGATCACTAAGTAGTAAAGTATTTAAACCTCGCCGCGGTTCCTAACGTGAGTGAAAAACAGGTATTCATATGTAGTTATAAGTCATGTTCAAACATTTCCTAAGTCAGAAGACCGCTATTCCATGAGGTCTTAGATCCATAAATAGTTTGTTATATTATTAAAAAAACGTATTAATTTTGGATCTTTATTAGCCATTTGTGTTATTTTTCTATTTACTTAATAATGTTACGACTTCTCTAATAAGATGTGGTATGCGTGACTGTCTCAAGAACGTCTGCTCCTTATAATAACTAGATAAAAAATACCCGCTGGTGACCATCGGCAGATTTAACATCTTTAGACGACAGTCTCCATTCCAATACCTAGCAAGCGACTGGATCCGAACTCTGTCCCAAAATAGTACATTACCTATAAAAGCGATACAAAGCAGTTGCTTGAACATTTTAAAAAGAAACCAAAAGCAATAAGAAAATCTAGACACAAATAAAATCCTCCATTGAAAAACCACACATTATTACGTAATATGTAGTTTTCGAAACAAAACAAAAAACTGGTAACACAGCGGCCGGCGGTAGCTCTGCACCGGCACTTTAACACGTAGAGCTTTGCACAGTTTTTAAAATTCCCCGAAAATACGTTTCATTCCACAGTTTGAAGTAAAGGTTAGTGGTCAAAGTAACAAAGTCTGTAAAAATTTTAGGTATACAATTGCAATTTAACGTTTTAGTTTTATTAGCCATTAACGCAGATACCTAAGTTTTTAAATGCTAAAAAGCTTACACTTAGAGCTTATAATAAAATAAGTAATAGTAAGTAAAGAAAAATAATTCCCATGTCATAAAAAATGGAGATATAAAGAGGTAGTTGAAAAGGCAGAACAAAAAAAAGGGGAAGTACCTAATAATATTTTTTTTTTTATTATGTTAGTTTCCTAAAGTATAGGCAATTAAATTTAATTTTATAGAATTTAAAAAGGTGAAAAAATTAGAAAAATTAGGCACATATTACATTGTATTTATATCAAATGAAAAATATCCTACAGAAAAATATACAAGAAAGTAATTAAACTACATCCTTTATATTTGGTTTCATAAAAAATATATTATGATAAAAAATGAAACAATATTGTGTCTATGTGGTCCTACCCTAACACACGCTCCGCGAAACTTTTGTATGGCTGCCTCTGCACTGCAAGTGGCAATATTCGTACAATTAAACGAATCGCTAGTGAACCTTAATGCTGTATTTAATTATCTATGATATACATTTATTCATACATTATACATTTTTCATGACGATAAACTAAAAAAATATTCTATGTTGTTTAGTAAAAACTGACGTAAATTCGAATGACCAGGCTTAGGTGCGGATTAAGGGTGCCACGGATATAAAAATGTAGAGGTATTTTCCACATTATAACTAAAGTAGTATAATTATATTACATAGTAGGTGATATAGAGAGATCAAGTGCTGGACAATGAAAGAGATGCATTATTTCCAAACATTCCAATAGACCTACTATATAAAGAACGATGATCAAGAATATATATCTAGAAACTGTTGTATGTCTGTTTATATGTCCGGATTTAATTCAAAAACTGCTTGACCGATTCTTGCGCAATTTTTGTGAGGAACCTTATGTCATTATGTAAGCTTAAAATTACTTATATCTAGAAAAATATCCACATTTAAACATTTAATCAATCATTTCCTTCTTTTTCTAATGAATAGTGTTAAAAAAGAGCAGAGATTAAACACATTACCTAGGTACGACTATAAAAAAGAAAACGTTTTTAACAAAAGTTTTACCATAAAAGAAAAATCGAGTTCGAACAATAAATCAAACGAGTGAAAAGCTTAAGGCTGCCACTCCAGTTAACCTAAGACAACGATAAATCTAATGTGGTGACGTCATTTCATCTAGATATGACGTTGATGGATCATCTCTGATAAGGCCTGAGTATTATTATCATTTATTACATAAGTAAGAATTCATTTTTATATATTCATTAATCTATGTTAGACTTCGCTTGTACGAGCGGTTTTGTTCGAATTTCGAAATTACTATAGAAACCTTTGGTATATCTCTTTTTCGACCCTTTTCGTGTATACATTCATTGCAAAAATTTTGTAATATGTAATTTTTTTTGTAACTAAAAACCTACAAATTAAATTAAATTGTGTGTTTTTAAATTTAAAATCGACAGGACTGCTACGTACGCAAATTTTAATACCGTTTTTCCCCTCTCAAAATGGATATTCAAATATCTTTCCCCAGTACATTCATACATGACAGTATTCATCCACTGTTGAATTCAGATCACTCGTACCGATGATACCCTAAAATGTCTAACAGAGTTTAAAATTCAATTACATAGAGAGACCCTATTATGTCATACAATTAATTAAATAAATAAGTTGTAGCTTCAATAATTTTGGCTTTATGTTGATAAATACTTTTTAAAATAAATCTTTAATTTTACTCCTACATTTTCGCTAACGCAATTGACATTAAACTACATTGATTGATTTTTTGTTATGACGGATAAAAATTTAATATCTGGGTAACCGAGCTGTGCTCGGTGTCTTATAAACAGAAAATGAAAAATACCCATTTAGGTAAACTTGGAATGTAAAACATTATCTAAATGCAAAGTTTCATCGAAATCGTTGGAGCCGTTTCCGAGAAACCAATTACATATATATACAAAAATTGCTCACTTAATATAATAAGATAAGATATTTACAGAATTTGTTATTGTATTATTATATATCGCTTAATAAACAACTTGTAGACGAAATACTACAGAAGATCGGTCCGTACGTTCATCTTGGATATATTTTGTGTTATGACAAGGCACTTCAGAAAAAGGAGATCTTCAGAAGAATTCAGTTAGGATGGGTGGTATTCAATAAGTTAGGCGATATACTTTAATCCGTTGAGGTTTTACAGTGTCTGAAGAGCCGCCTGTACAATGAATGTGACCTGCCCACCATGATATTTGTTGCCGAGACATGGACGCTTAATACCTCGTTGGTTGGACGACATTGTAAAAATCGCAGCAGAACATGGATGAGATTAGCTCAAGATCTGAATATGATAATAGACGATAAAAAACACTACAAATTAGTTTACAAGGTATTTTTCATCTTTCCAATACCGCGGCCAGTTTTCGTCAACTGCGGTATAATTTTTAAAATCACACCGGGTCACAACCATCACGAGTTGAATATTGCTTCTTAACTCTTATAAATATCGATATATAACAAATTGATATCATACATTTCATATAAAATACAGTCAAACATCGTTAATAAATAATTATTCGTATCATTAAGCATATTTACCATACTCATATAAACAGACATCATACTTTTCTCTCTCAATACCACAACATAATAACCTTACTATAACACCATTAAATAAATAAGTCAATTCGTACAGTAAAATTAAATGAATTTTAAATAAAGGAAAAAATGACAAGTTAGTTGCAAAGCTTAAACTGCACAGAAACTAAAAATGAATATCCAAAAATATATATTTCTAGGTTAAAATAAACCAACTCTCTAACACACAAGCGTTTACCAACATACATAATTACATACGTAATTCACACACACATATCATATTTACTTGCATATGCTTTATACGCCATACATACATATGTACAACCAACCTTCGATTTAATGGGTGACCAACTCCGACTCTTAACCTCGGATCGGGTTTACAAAAAAACTGGTCATTTGTATACATATAATATCACTGATGTTGGAATATGTGGTGTCAGAAATAAATGAACGTTTACAACCATATTTATCAAAATTATTCATTGATTAATGTCAGATAGGCATTCATCGGCTTTTAACATTAAATGCCAATTTAACACGGCTTCCAAACATTATGACATTCTAACATATTTAATCTGCTTAAATCAATAAATTTCATGTTCGTTTAATACCCATTGTTAAAAGGCAGTACCGTGAAGCACATATTATGCAACGCGAACATAATTCTAAATGACTGACGTGAAACATTTTCAGCTTAGTTAACTTGAGTCATTACTTATTACTCGAATTACGTAGGCGAATCTAATTTTACTAATTATGAATGTTTCATTAATATGGGTACTGTTCTTATTTATACGGATATACGCTTTCTCTTATTTTATATTAATCGTGTTTGAAGAATAAATTACAAATTCCATGTTGTAAGTTATTCTTTCTTTGCAGAAAAAAAAACAAGCATTTTTGATCTAAGCTGAAATATTTCAAAACAAAAATATCATTAAAAAAATCATCTCAAAATATATTACGTACATTAATGTAGCGACTTAATTACATTTGGTTTTGTACACAGTTTTTTTATTTATTTTGTGTAGGTACTATAAATATAAATCATAACTTCCATGGCGAATGAAGAGTTCATTCAACGCGGAACCCCGGTCTGGGCATGAAAAGACGCAACTTGTTAAATGAACAGAAAATCTCATACAAGAATTTCTCACAGAGTCCTGCTTCCTTTCATTCATTTGAAAAAAAAACCAGGGTCCTTTAAACGTGACAAAATAAAGGATAACTCTTGAGTTTACGCTGTTTTTTTATACAAGGTGTCCAGAAAGGGTATCGGGTATTTGTAAGTTCAATGAAACAAAAATTATTTGTATGCAATAAAAAAGTTTATTGTTTATTATCAGCATATGAATTGGAGAATTATTTGGAAAAGATGATGTTATCCAAATGATGACCGTTACGTTGCTGGCACTCTTCTAAACGGAAACGAAGATTGGCGATAACACGTTGACACATAGCTATCGATATTGCTGCCATTTCTGACCTGATGTTTTGCTTTAATTGAGTTAGATTCGTCGGATTGTTTTGATAAACCTTACTTTTAAGGTATCCCCATGCAAAATAGTCAAGCGGGCTAAGGTCGGGGCTTCTGGGAGGCCAGTTGATGTTACCTCTTCGCGAAATGACTTTATTAGGGAATAATTCGTTAACAACTTCCATTGAGACATTTGAGGTATGGCAAGTAACCCCATCTTGCTGGAACCACGTTCTTGAGTTGAAACCTGCAAACTCCTGCAACTCTGGGACCAAAAAATTTCGAAACATATCGCAATAACGGTCACTATTCACATTAATTGCTCGGCCTCGTTGATCTTCATGAAAATAAGAACCAATTATGCCTTTAGCAGACATAGCGGCCCAAACAACGACCTTTGGGCTATGCAGGGGTCGTTCATGCTTTCGTCTCGGATTCTCCACTGCCCAGTACCGACAATTCTGCTTATTAACATGACCATTCAGGTGAAAATTTGCTTCGTCACTGAACAGTATGTTGTTAAAGTTGTTAAATCGCTGCAGCATTTCGTTCGCAAAATTCAGTCGATTAGCATAGTCCGTATCCTTCAACTCTTGAACCAATTGAATTTTATAAGCTTTTAGATGTAAGTATTTCTTTAATATCGAATGTAAAGACGATTTTTTGATGTTCAACGCTTGGCTTCGCTTTCGGATGGATAAAGACGGATTTTGACGAACCGACGCCTCAACTTCTTCAATTGTTTCTTCATCGCGAACTGAACGAGGACGACCAGAGTTTTGAATTTTAACTGTCGCACCTGTATTCTCGAACATCCTGATCCATTTCCTAATGCTATCGTCATTTGGCGCGTGGCGTGTACGATATTCCGCACGATAGAGACGTTGAGCAGTCACTATTGAATCACCATTACGATAATACGCTTGTACGCAAAATGCGCGATGCGTCCCCGAGTACTGTTCCATCGTGACTAAAACTCCACAAAATGGCGGACGCCACGAACCCCTCCCCGCACCCTTTAGACGCCCCGTTTCGAATATGGCGCGAAAACAAATACCCGATACCCTTTCTGGACACCTTGTACTATGTGTTCTTTGAATATATTTAAAGACTTCAAAAAAAACGAAGTTTACTACTTGAATCTATATTTGTTTGTGAATTTTCAGCCATAATTTCTTGGTTTATTAACCGATTTGGATAATTCTTTTTTATTTGATAGGGGATACCTCAAGGGTGGTCCCATTTTAATTTCATTGGCATGGACCTTCAACTTCGTAGATACACCAGGGAAAGATAAAGAAATTATTGCGTTAAGATCATAACTTACAATTAGGCTTTACATAATAGTGCATTATTAAAGCTAACGTTGAACGAACACTGTGCTTTCGTGTAAGTCTACGTTAGGACTCTCGCGGGAACAACTATCAGGTTGTGTACTGAGTGGGCGATAACGGTAAGCGGGTACAAAAATTCGAATATCTTTACTTTTTACAGCTTTAGCAAACACTATTCTTATTGTTGCGTGTTCGACAATTTGATAACAAATATCACGAAAAGTCTTCTTTTATTTATATTCCTCCTTGTGTTCAGTTGACGAAGCAATACAGTTTTCCAGAGCAATAAAAAAATTTGAATAAAGTTTTCCAAAGTGAAATATGAAAGTTACAATTTTGTAGAAGAACTATTGCAAAGGGAGGATCATTCGACCAGACGGGTTTTATGTCTGGCGGGCAGCTGCCCAACGGTTGTAGTCGGGTTCTTGTATATATACTCAACGATTGAGTTAATTTCTATAGCGCAATGTAGGATAGTAGGATGCGTCTTATGTGGCTCGATAGATGTCACTATGTGTCGCTATGTAGATGTCGCCACAATTTCTAACCACTTTTTTAATTTTCATGTTACAATCATCAAAATAAATTAACTCCAGACATATAACCTGATATATTACAACCTAGGTATATATTATTTCTCACATTATTTTTTCTAGCAACACCATATTTATATTCTTTAATTTTTAATTAATTATTCGAACATCGTTTTAAAGCTAATGTTCTTACAACAAGTTTAAAATTAATATTTTCGTCAAAAAAAAAAGGTCAAAGAAAGTTTATCATTATTAATGTCGATGCTAATTTAGTTATATAGGTTCGTCTACAACTACTTACGTTAATATTACAATAAAATAATATAGCTTATTGACTACACTAAATCTGACAATTTGTTACAGAGAAACACCGCGTGAATATTTTGTGTTACGATAACAATTTAATAAACTTAAATACATTTTATACACTCCCAAAAAATAAAAACCAAGAAATGAAAATTTAATAAAAGTTGACCGTCACAGGACGCCAGATAGATGTGAAACATTTAAGTGAATAAAAGAAACATTGAACACCAAAATTTAAAAAACATATAGCGTGGCGATGCATCGCCACGGCCTGTATCACCAAGCCAACAGTCATGTTTACCCCTCGCCTATGATCTAAACATCTATGATGTTTCAAATCATAAAAGTCTTTATTCAATTTAGGCCCTAAGACGGCACGGCACTTATGCACGTCAAAATACTAGATAGAAATCAGTTAAAAGAACCTGTTATACACTACCTATTACAAGCTTGTATAAAACTCGAGTAGATACACGAATGCTGTTAAAGTGCACATCAATAATATCACTATATATTTAGAATCTTGCAGAACTCAGGAATAGGTGAACTTGTTTCCAAGACAGTATGTCAGAATGGTGGGCATAGTGGTTTCATGCAGTACCGCGGAGGACGTACGGAAACGTAAGGGTTCAGGAAAATATGTATATTCAAGGTGCCAGCTCTAACCATTTGTATACCTAACATAACAGATGCTAGTTAGAATATTTACATTTTATATTGTGCAATATTTGTACGCGTCAGCTTACTGATTCAAATTTCTTTTTGATCATAGACTATTTTCCTTTTGACATTTGCAGTATTCATTAAACTAAATAATGAGTATTATCTAAATCACTTGCTCTCTCTTTTCGTTGAGTGACAATGTATTGACATTGTCACTAAAATATTGATTTTAGGGTCTAAGTTCAATGGTACTGGCCGGGTTAGGATTCGCAGTATTAATTTATTTAATGTAATATATTAGTAATAGATATTATAGATACATTTTAGCTTTCTGCACTCCTTCTCCATATAAACTTTAACCATGCCAAATCTCATAGACTTCCGTGCACGCAATACGTTCAAAAAGGTACCGAAAGCTTTTGCTTTACGTATTAAGATATAGATTACATCATTTATTTCTATTACTTTATATAATAGTTCAATACTCGCTTTCTCCTGTTAATATAAGTAAGTGTTTAAAACTCTCGAGGGTAAAGAACAAGTTATCGTTGCAGGCATGTGCATAATATAGTTTATTACATAGCGGATCGAGGTTCGGTCCATAAAACGCATTCTACCGCCAAAACTGGGAAACGCATTAGAATTAGGAATCCTACAAAATCTATAGATACTTAGTTTTATCAATGGTTATCAAACCGATTAATATACATTCCAGAAATTCATGGGAATATGGTATATTTTAAAGCTCGCCTAGCTAATTACCACACTCAAGTTGAAATAAAATGCATAGAGTTTTCTATAACAGCGGCACGCTATGATGGCTGTTGGGCATTGGGCAAAACAAAAAAAAAAACTAACAAAGCAGTAACAACAAAACAAAAGGCGTAAACAGAATCCAAATTAACGAGCAAGGGTCAATAGTACTGCAGTATCAATTTCCGAAATTCAAAGCCAGTTCTAAACTATATCACAATCGCAGTGCATTCACAATTCGTTCTCTTCGAAGCAACGTAAAGTCGAAACTGCTTTGTTTTGCATTGAGCTTTGCCGCGAGTTTGCCGAATGTAGTCGTGCTGGTCAGCGATCCTATATGTGACGATCATATTAGATTTCATTTTTATAATTTGAAATTTTGAAAAATATAAATATTGGGTTGGTTGATAAATAAGTACACTAATAATTGTAATCCATTAAGGATTCTTTGAAATGGACCTGTTATATATGTTGTTTAGAAATCAATGTAATAAATTAATATAGTGTCCTAAAATTTTATATTCGGTAAATTTTATGAATAACTGCATGTCATTAATGACAATAAAGGACAGCAATTTTCTCCTTCAAACTAGCTATTAAGTAATACGAAACTTCATGAGCGGACAAACGTCAAAACGGCCATCATAGCGTGCCGCTTGTGTAGTAACTATTTGAAGTTACATAAGAAAATTGTCTGTTACTTACAAGTCAAGAGAGATAGGGCACAGAAAGTTTCTTTTGAGATTTCTTTCTACTTGGGGCAGCTCCACTGGTGGAATAACCTATAAAAGATTGCAGCCAAATAACCTCGTGTTTTATTCCTAAGCATGAACATTGTGTGAAATCTTCTTCAGGAAGGAGAGTTATGGTCGGCAACGCGCTCCTGATACTTATGATTTTATAAACCTACGGTAGCTGCTTACAATCAAGTAGGACTTACGCTTGCTTACCACCTTAGTTGTACAAAAAATCAAATGTATAAATTACTCATTTGGTAAGCCAAAATGCAAATAGGAACAAACCTATGCTTGTATAGCAACATAGTTGATGTCTCTAACCAGTACTATAAAGATAAAATGCTATAAAAGCAAACATTATGTAAATACGAGAGCATAATATATTTCTAGCATTTTATTTAATACATCACTTTTATAGCCGCGCCAACTCCCTTATCGGTTAGTAATTTTTTATTTTCCTATCTCTTGCGGAGGTCTACAAATTCTATGGTGTTATGTTCGAAATAAAAATTTTATTGTTCCGTTTGTTGCTGATAAAATTATAAGGTCTCGCGTCGTGGTAACGGATTCAAGAGTCGCGTTTATTTTTACATTTACATAAAATTGATATGATGTAAATGTTACATTTTTTTATAACCTGTCTGGCTATCTACCGTTTTCACTTCCCTTTTAAATTTTCTTTTTTTTTTTTAAGTTGTATAATAGTAAAAACTATAAAATCACGAAAAAGTATCATTTTCTCTTACTACACTATCGCCATTTTGGTGGGTTTTTGAGTTTTAATTTGCTGCTTATAGCTGGAAAATTTTACCCTCTACAGTTCTGTTAAATTTAGTTCACTTCACAAATAGACTGGGGAGATCACAATTATACTTATACCATAATAAATTAACATAATGAAACATAATTAAAATCATTTAAAAAGTCACACAAATATATTATATTTAAATTAAATTACATTGGAAGTTTTATCTAAACTATTAGCTGAGAAAAGTTTTCTTAAATTTGTAAGAATTGGTCTTTATAATAGATTCTGGAAATTATATTAACTTGATTGTTAACGCTTACTAAGAATGTCTTCTCTTTTTAATTATCTGATTAATAGTACGTGTTAAGAGTATTTGTTACTTTACAGCAGAAACTCGAACGTTAATAATGCTCAGTAGTTCCACGCCGACTAACATACCATTAGTGATATTTAAAAAAACAGGTGATAGGTCAATTAATTTGTTTTACTTTTATAGCTCTTCTCTCATACCCAGGTGTCACTAAAGTACAACTAGATTAGTCTAAATAAACAAGAAAACATCCTCCTATGAGTAAAAGTTTTCAGCAGTAACTGACAATCTGAGGGCTCTCTTGAGAACCATTCCTTAGCGTAATTCCTTAACAGCATAATATCATTGGCTACATCGGCTTCTAAACTACAAAATTATGTCAATCTAGAAATTATAAAACAATAAGATCTAAAATTGAATCAGATACATAATCCTATTCTTCAAACTGCACTTCGATTTTTTAAATTCCAAATAACATTAAAATAAATAGTATAACTATATAATAAAACATAGTAGGTATTACATTATTAACTACACGTAATATGTTATAAAGAAATATTAATTAATAAAATTAACTTGGAACGAAAAATCGAGATGGGAAATTCTTAATCCACCTTGCAAATTTAATTTCCAGGGAAGAAGTTTTAAAGCTGGAATACACGCTAGAGTACTGAGCACCGATGCATACCGATGCTCTAAAGTCTTATGATCTGCCACGCGAATGTAAATTTTAATTGCCACATTTTAAGGGCTCTAGTCGTGGTTTTTTTTGTAGAGAATTCTCGACGCCATACCGGTCAGGAGCGCGCCGTACTCGAGTCTTACTGTGTGGTCTCTTTTACAAGAAATAGAGTAATGCGTTCAATAAAATTATTCATTGAAAATTATAAAAATTGACAATCGAGGTGATGTCTAACTTTAATAAGCAGAAATCGATACTATGAATATTATTAAATTTTTAATTGACTTGAAGAACTATGCTCATAATAAATCTTTAACAAAAATTAGATAGATGCTACAAGCTATCTCTTTATTTTAAATTTATCTATATAAATAAGATTAGACAACACAAGAATAAATTTAAAATAATACATATTTCAGCTTGTTATAATCCAATATTTATTAGTGCACATAAAGTAAGTACATCCGTTGAAATTATTTCACAAAAATTTGTTGCTTGAATACAGAATTACATTGTAATATAGATAATATTAAAATAGGAAAAGTATTTTGAATTGTATATAGGAATTGGATCTTTCATTATTAGTTGACTATTAACCAATCCTATAACGCTACAACGCGACAAATTTCCGTATTATAAAATCATATTTAACACATAATTGACACAAATGTGGTATGAGACGTATCCAATAATATTGTGAGACATCACTTACAACATAGTAAACATTGATGAAGAACAAATGAAAAAAATATACGCATGGAGAAAAATTGGCGTAATTAATGACCTCGTCGAAGTGACCGAAGTTGTTAATAAAGAGACACTCAAACATTAAGGTAAAATGACGTATTTTATAAAAATAAAAGTGAACACAACGCTTATGGCTTGTGACACGTGCCTGGGTGAAAAGTAAGGTTTCCTTAAGAGATGCCTTTGCGGAAAATTTAACCTTACGTTCACGTTAGTTTATTTTTCAAGTGTTGGGTAATTCTTCAAGTTGTTTTTTTTTTGCGAGATATACGCTCTTTTATAACGACAAGCTGGGGTTGATTTATGTAACTGTAGGCGAGTTTCGGATTCTGTTTTAAATGTAAATTTTGTTTTTAAACAACATTTTATTTTTTTATTTTTCATCAAAAAGTTAATCAGCCTCGAGTCTTAATAGGATGATATATTATGATGTTTTTATAACTTTGTGCTTGAGTATGCAACTATGAATGTATAAATTAAAGTTCTATAATGAAATGTATTTGTTGATCTTTTCTTGTTAAGACTTGATATATTAATATGAAATGGTTTTTTTAATAAGTGGGCTTCTTCCATTATTAAGTAGGCGCTTAATATTTTGCTTGATTTATAAAAGCTTAGAGGATGTCTATATTTTATACCCATTAGATATCAAACTAAGCAGATTATTTATTGAGTTTTGATGACATAGGAAAACTTTTAAATTGTGTTGCATTTACCCCTTTATGTATTTATTCTTACTAGCCCTCAGGTCGAAATAGACTTTTTTCTGTTTGACATTTGCAGTATTCATGAACCTAAACAATGAGTATTATTTACATCGCTTGCTGTCACTTTTCGTTGGGTGACAATGTTCAATGGCACTTGGTCAGGTTAGGATTCGCAGTATTAATTTATTTTATTTAATATATTAGTAACAGATATTATAGTAGTTTTAGCTTTATGCACTCCTTCTCCATATAAACTTTAACCAGGCCAAATCTCACAGTGTTCCGTGCATGCAATACGCTTAAAAATGGCTAGAAAGTTTTTACTTCACGTATTAATATAATGATAAGTTTATATTCCGTAAAATCATATAATAATCCGTAAAATTGTATGTACGATAAATAATAATTTTAAAGGCTTTGATTACACTGTACGGAATGATTTGCTCTATTTATAGTGCAGAGTACATAATATAATAGCAATTGACTGCAACCCGTTCCACTGTTCCAGTACAATTCATACGATGTGGTAACAGGACAAGCTTTGTAACCGAACAATAGGCTACTAACGCATACCCCTTTATCTATCACATAATATATTACCTAACTACACCACACAGATCCTGTCAAATATTAGCCACTAGTTATTGAAGTGAAACTTCTTTATCGACGTATGGGATAAATTTTGTAGCAATCGTCACGTTTTTCGGTTACGCGCCATGTTGCTTTTTTTATCAATGTTTAGTATAGTGACGTAAAGAATATAATGTAATATATTATAATAATAACAACAATATATTAGTTTTGAAGTTTGGTTTGAAAAAAGAATAACAATATATTAATTTGAAAGTGATAAAATAAAAAGACTTATTTATTCAAATTTAAGTGAATTTACAAGAAAAGTGAGAGTGATTATATATTTCGTTTTATAAATTCAAACGTATGAGCATGATTTTAATATTTATTTGAGGTTAACCTCACTTTTTGATTGTAAGTATCAGTGAATGTATATAAATCTGTTAAAATTAGCAAGTATTAATAAATATGACTGTAAATCTAGTGAACATTATTAATTCTAAAAACAATAAAAAATATAATTTAAATAATAATTTAAAAATAAAACAAAACACGATTAGAAAATAAAAATATGTATACGTACATCTTTTTTAATTATTCGTTTTTAATGATTTATTTATTCATTTTTAATTTTATAAAATCATTGCATTTCTACAAGTTTAACTGTCATCATATAATTGTATTACTTTGAAAAGATAATTCCAATTATTTATTCATAACTTGTAAATATAATACAATAAATAAATAGCAATGATATTATAATAAGAACAATGATAAAATAAATTACTCATTAATTGTATGCATGTCTATAATAATAAAATAGCTTTCATTTAATACGGAAAAATTGTTTTTCTTAAGGCTTAAGCCTTATTTACCCCATTTTCGTGAAATTGCAAATAGTAGAAAAATGATATGTCGTAAAGAAGTTTCACTTCTTACCTGTGTACTCTGGTACACACACACATTTTTTTTTACTAAAGAAGCATATAGACGTAAGCGTATGTCAGAACTTATTAGTTTAAATCATTTTTATATTTAAGTTTAAACCATTTTTATATTTAAACCATGTCTAGTCAATATTTAATCTAAAGAAAACTTGCATTAATCCCGGGAAAGTAAAACGTTATTTTCTTTTGTTTAAAACAGCTGATTTTGGTGTTTTTAATAATATTGCTATTTTTTTATAAATTCCTAGCTAATCATGAATGGATTTAGTTTATGATATAATAATCAATATATTTTATCTTTTTCATAATAGCAAGGTCTTTACATTTTAATATTTGTTTATATTATAAAATATACTAATAAGTCTACATCAAGTCAGATTCGGAACGCCAGCGCCACCAGGCGGCGCTCTATGGAGTTAGTGACGCAGGCGCCATCACTCACTTTTTGCTAGCAAGCGGCGCGTACGGACGTCACTAAAACAATCGCGCGTTCTGAGACACGTACCCAATTAATTAATTACACGTGCCTACCTACATACTGTCTGTAATCTAATCGTTTAAATAATTATCATCTTATCCGTGATACGAGCTTATTCTATCTTACTACCCACTGACGCCCACGGTTATAAACATTGACAATGAGCAATAATAACGATGGAGAAGCTCCTCCTCCGTCAAATATATAATCTTCAAAACGCTTTATACTACTAAAACAAAATTTAAATTTCAAATAGCATCGGTAGTTTTTTCACTACCAATATTAATGCTTCAGGATTTTTCCTAGGTGCACTGCTAGTAGATGTATTTAAAAAAAAAAGAATCATTTCGTCGTATTCGAAAACTACAAAAATTACGTGACTTCCTATAAATTCAATTATCAGACTAAGCTGTAATGTATCACAGCTACAATTTAACGTCCGTTGTAACCAGACTTGTATTGTTACATTACAATGGGACCTAACACGAACTCTTTCACGGACCTTTAGCTATTGTCTATTGAGACGTCATCGATGCATACCCGCTCGTATGTTGAGTATAGCTGAAAAAGATTTGAGAATGCTATAATTAGATGAAGGTAATAATTACCCAGAATTACTTCATTCACATCAGAATATAACTAACTTTGGACTGCGTAATGAAAACAAAATTATTCTCTTCGCTTCCTATTTTCTTAAATTGGAAATCACTGCTGGAAAATAATCAATCAGTGAAGTTAGTAGTACAAGTAATAAAGTGGTAGAAGTGGACTACCACTAAATACTAAATACTAAATACTAATACTAAATAATACTAATTACTAAATAGAAATATACATACCGCTAGTAACTGGTGTGGAAGAGAGTCTCACTAACATAATGTTTAAAAGTTCGGCTCTTTTGTTTAGACACGTTGAACATCATATACGTTACGAAATAATTTGACATTAATTATATTAGCAGAGTCCAAGTGCCAAAGTAATAGCGAAGATTTAGCTAAATTAATTGAATATTTATTTATAATACTTACTTATACTTACTTTATTCTTTATAGTTTATTCTTCATTCTTTGTGTAATGTTCTCTTTGATCGTAAATTATTTATACTTCATGTTATCCTTAAGGAACATGATCACTTGGTATATGATGGGGTATGTCCTGATCATTCACGAAGAACAGAATCGGCTAGTCGCCATTATCGTTATTTAAGCCCTATTATATATAACAAAGTTAATAAAGTGATCAATATTTATTCACTTGTTAAACTTGAAACCCTTTTTATTCCTTTCTTAACAAAACCATAAAATATGAATGGGTTCTTCATATAAACTTTCACTCAAGTTTTATTTTCACCACATGTGGAATAACACACTAAAAATAATTCACTTGTAGTAAAACTGTATAATACAGATAATTTGCATTAGGTATATCGCTTAGAATGTATCTTCTTCTTCTTCTTAACATAATGGTAACGTGTGTGTAAACACAATTCCGCCAATGTCACGTATATAGAACCATAAACGAAGGAGATTTATCGTAAATGATGGCCTGTTTATTAATTTAAAATGTATCCAGTCCGGGCTATCCAAAAACAAACTCAAAGCAACACAAAACAATACATATACTAATCAATAACCAATCCTACAACATTTATTACATAACTATAGTCTACAGAATGAGATTACAGCTTAGAATGTACAAACTCCCGCAAGCCGCGGTTTGACAGCGTCATAAAATAAAACAGTCATTATGCCGGACTGCGTACATAGTTAAACAGTTTATAAAAACACTTCAGCCAGTCTTAAAAAGAATACTCAACTATCATTTAATAGGTAATTATTAGAAATACAATACATTTCTAATTAAGTATAACACTGTCAATAAATTAACATTGACAACGCTGTCATTTCAAATCAACAAACTGGTTGTCATGGATGCTGATATTTCCCTTAAACATACTTTCATCTCCTATGTTTTAGCCTTAAAGTTTTATTTTCGCTACAAGAAGTACCCTATGTCCTTTCCCAAGGTCCAATCGATCTCTATACCAAAATTCATCAAAATTGGTTCAGCGGTTTAGACGTGAAAACGTAACAGACAGACAGAGTTACTTTCGCATTTTTATATTAGTATGGATACATGAATAATACTTTCACCTACATAATAGTAATACAGAGGTTCACATTAACTTCTTTAAACACAATAACACACTCAGACACCCCACCCTTACACACTAAACTTTTAAAAACTTCTAAACTTTTTTAAGTTTTATGTTACATTATAATCTTACTCTTAAAATTACGTTACTTTTATAACTTTCGTATTGTTTTGAAAAATCTAACAAAATTCCGGAGGTGGGCGATAGCAGCTACAATACAGTTTTTAACTAAAATAGTTGCTAACTGTTCATTTCTTTTGTTTCATGTATAATATGCTAATGTAAATTAATAAATAAATTTATATTATTGCAATGACCTTTAGCATTAAAGCCTAAACAAATTATTTCATTGATAAATCGCTTAAATATTCAGTAACACATAGATGAAACTATTCACACATAGGTAGATATACATTCATTTTATTCACAAAGGCGACCTCTGTGGACAGAGGACAGTATTAATTAACATTGCAGGTTTTCGTCCTCAGGGGCTTCGTTTGGAAACCCGTACCGTACTGATAAGTCCGCGCAACACAAAGAACAAAATTACACTTTTACAATTTCGACTATCGAACATGTTTCTGAATTTAATATAATTTATACTGGAACTTTAAAATATCTAGAACCATATTTGGACTTTCTCAAAATCTTTCTAGCTATGTCAATTGTAGACGAATTTAAAACTAACATCATTTTTAAATAGTCGTTAAGGATATAACTAGCTTATGTACTTGATTATAAAATATGTTGTTATAAGAATTGAATCTTCTTTTTGTCTGAATGACGTTAACGTTTAGAACTCAAAACATATATTTTTACTTTCGAAGTATAAGGGCGTAAGTTAGAACTAGTTGCTTCTGAACTACACCTGAATAGATTGGTTTGTATAACTAGTGAAAGACTACAGCAGCAACCCCACAGGAAAGCAGCGATGCTCGTCGTACTATCCTCCGGTTGTAAGGTTTGCATAACAAGACTTATTCCAACTATCAGGGCAGCAATCTCTCTTAGAATAACATTAGAACTGTTATCCTGTTTAAAGATGGTTAAAATATCAAGTGGCTACATGTTTACTTAATTACTTAATTCATAACAAACTTACGACATTATGCTTTTAAGAAGAAGAATTTTTTTTTTATTATTCTGATCAAAAAAAAGAGGAGGTTATCAATTCGACTATTTTTTATATCGTATAGGTTTAGCTTTGTAGCCACAATCTCACCCGATCTTAAGTGACGATGTGGCTCAAGATGGTAACTCGCTAAGCCTATTGGAAGACTGGCTCTCAAGTGCAGCTGCCGGAACACATCTCTTGGTGTTTAGCGATAGATTTTCAACTTGAGGATAGTGGCTAGACAGGCGGGTATTAGAAAAAGCTCTACCACCATTATATGGTTTCATCACGATGTTTTCCTTCACCGAAAGCACAGACTCATTGCAAGGAATCGAACTCACGGCGATTAACGCGGAGTCCGTACTCGCTGCCAACTGAGCCATCATTGCTTATGGATGTTCAGCCATAACTTCTTTATTTATGAATTGATTTAGATGATTGTTGTTTCCTTTTAAAGGGGACACCTCAAGAGTGGTCACATTTTAATTTTATTAGTATTGGACTTTCGACTTCGAAGATACGACAGGGGATTCCTAAAGATAATTAAAGGTGGATTTCTTTTTTGTTAAAAAGTGTCTTCTGCAACTAAGGTGATAAACAAGCATACGGTCCAGCTAAGCGGTAAGTAGCTACCGTAGCATATGGAGGTTTATAATACTATATGTATCACTAGCAATTTACCGACCTTGAACCCCCCAGGGAGCTCTGGAAACCCTACTCACTACAGGAACACAACACAAGGTTATTTAGCTGTGGTCTTCTGTAGGGTGGAGGGATTCCACCAGTCAAACCGCTCCAAGTAGACAGTAATCTCCAAACAAATTTCTCTGTACCCATCCTTTCTTTAAAATTATTATCTGTTGTCAACATTTATATGACAGTAAATTTTAAAATCGAATTAAGCATATGAAAGCGAATTACGTGAATATTTAAAATGTTATAGTGGGTACTCTTCATAATTTCTAAAACTTCTATGAGAAATACTAAATATATTTGTGTTACGTTGTCAAGGTTCCAGGGTGTCTATTTCATACTAAAGTGTATATTTCCAGAGGCGGTTACGAGCCTATCGATGCGAACAGTACGTCGGCCACCTGCGTCTAGCTCTGCACGTTTTACGAGTTGTCCGCGGCGCGAATCACAACTAACTTCCAATACATGAGGGAACATAATGCAGTATGATGCGGAAGAAATCGCAGCGGGTTTCGTTAAACTCCCGCTTTAAACTCCGCTGGGATAACTATAGATATTACTCCCCTAAACATTATTATACAAGGTGTCCAGAAAGGGTATCGGGTATTTGTTTTCGCGCCATATTCGAAACGGGGCGTCTAAAGGGTGCGGGGAGGGGTTCGTGGCGTCCGCCATTTTGTGGAGTTTTAGTCACGGTGGAACAGTACTCGGGGACGCATCGCGCATTTTGCGTACGAGCTTATTATCGTAATGGTAATTCAATAGTGACTGCTCAACGTCTCTATCGTGCGGAATATCGTACACGCCACGCGCCAAGTGACGATAGCATTAGGAAATGGATCAGGATGTTCGAGAATACTGGTACGACAGTTAAAATTCAAAACTCTGGTCGTCCTCGTTCAGTTCGCGATGAAGAAACAATTGAAGAAGTTGAGGCGTCGGTTCGTCAAAATCCGTCTTTATCCATCCGAAAGCGAAGCCAAGCGTTGAACATCAAAAAATCGTCTTTACATTCGATTTTAAAGAAAGATTACATCTAAAAGCCTATAAAATTCAATTGGTTCAAGAATTGAAGGATACGGACTATGCTAATCGACTGAATTTTGCGAACGAAATGCTGCAGCGATTTAACAACTTTAACAACATACTGTTCAGTGACGAAGCAAATTTTCACCTGAATGGTCATGTTAATAAGCAGAATTGTCGGTACTGGGCAGTGGAAAATTCGAGACGAAAGCATGAACGACCCCTGCATAGCCCAAAGGTCGTTGTTTGGGCCGCTATGTCTGCTAAAGGCATAATTGGTCCTTATTTTCATGAAGATCAACGAGGCCGAGCAATTAATGTGAATAGTGACCATTATTGCGATATGTTGCGAAATTTTTTGGTCCCAGAGTTGCAGGAGTTTGCAGGTTTCAACTCAAGAACGTGGTTCCAGCAAGATGGGGCCACTTGCCATACCTCAAATGACTCAATGGAAGTTGTTAACGAATTATTCCCTAATAAAGTCATTTCGCGAAGGGGTAACATCAACTGGCCTCCCAGAAGCCCCGACCTTAGCCCGCTTGACTATATTGCATGGGGATACCTTAAAAGTATGGTTTATCAAAACAATCCGACGAATCTAACCCAGTTAAAGCAAAACATCAGGTCAGAAATGGCAGCAATATCGATAGCTATGTGTCAAAGTGTTATCGCCAATCTTCGTTTCCGTTTAGAAGAGTGCCAGCAACGTAACGGTCATCATTTGGATAACATCATCTTTTCCAAATAATTCTCCAATTCATATGCTAATAATAAACAATAAACTTTTTTATTGCATACAAATAATTTTTGTTTCATTGAACTTACAAATACCCGATACCCTTTCTGGACACCTTGTACTTACCATAATTATAACTTTACTAGATGAATCCGAAAATTTGGCCATAGGGCGATAAGCATACTAAATCGACCCCAGAAAGATATCTGGATCATCATTTGAGGGTATGTTGGTACTAATAAGATATGTTTGAAACACAATTTTTCTCGGAATAATTTTTTTTTCTCTATGATAATGTTTTCATATAACTATGAAACTATTTTTTATTTATATCTTTTTTGATGTAGAATAATAACCTCTTAAATCCACAAATTGATCGAAAAGGTACGCCATATTGAAAATAATAAAATACCATTTTTTTTTTTTAGAAACCGATTTATTTCAAAGTTTTTATTTTAAAACAACAGAAACGAAAATTATTCAGTTACTTTATAAGCGCAGATAACATAAAAAATTCAAAACAATAATATGTAAACAATTTTTTTATTAAAATACTTTAATATTCAAAAAGTAATTATAAATACAAATATTATTTATTCGTATTAAGATTAAATCAGCATCAATTTTTTTTCTATATATAATAAAAGTAATTTTATACTATATTAATAACTATTCTTCGTCGCTATTTTTGTCAATAACGGTGGTAATATTGTCTGTATCATATAAAGTGTTGAGTATTGTAGCTGGTCTGGGGATTTTAGACAAATATCGTCCGTATGCTAAGTAGAAAATTATTGCAGCAACGTGCGAACAACAATATATTGTCCTAATACCATTTGCACATTCACAGCAATATCTTGATATTCCACTCTATCCAATCGTATTTGGTTTATATTCAATAAAACATCTGTAAAACTTTTTACCTATATGACGAGATGGTCTCGTCATACATCATCGTCATCGTAACAACTGCTGAACCCAACGCTTCAAGATATGTAACTAAAATTCGTTGGGCAGTAGAAGCAACACATGGAATGCTGAAACAAAAATTTCGCCCTATGGCCTTTGAAGATTAATAAATATGAGATAGTCCCTGTTCTTCGTCTCCTTTATCTGTCTCTGTCTTTTCATGTATCCATCTCTATCGATATTGTCAAACTAACTAGGGCTGTAAAGCCACTCACTTAAAAGTAATATTAAATTTTAAATGTAGCCTTCTTAACGGTGACACACCATTAATATTCTAATGGAAAGGGTTTGAAACACAGTATGTGTATTTAATATTAATATATTGAAAGCCATTTACAATTTTACTTTTGTCTACTATTATTTCTCATAAATGTATATTAATTTAACTTTCCACTAATATAGTTTTTTTAGGAATTCTGAATTTATACATTATCTTCATAAAATAAATGCTGTACTTCTTCTTTCGAAAATGAACCCGTATTTTTCAAAGCTTTCTATATTAGTGCAATAAATATGTCCACGGTGTAGTTTTGAACTAGTTTTGAATTGTTTCGAAGCTATTTGCAATAATTTAGGATCTAATGTAGTTTGTCTAGTTATTAATCTTTAATTATGTTTATTATACTACGCTCCAAACGCCGATCATTTTTAAAATTTTAATGTAACTGTAAACTAAGTTGAATGTAATGGCTTATCTATATATTAATACGTGAAGCAAAAACTTTCTAACTCTTTTTAAGCGTATTGCGTGCACGGAAGACTGTGAGATTTGACATGGTTAAAGTTTATATGGAGATGGACAGCAGAAAGCTAAAATTTATCTATAATATCTGTTACTAACATATAAAATTAAATTAATTAATACTGCGAATCCTAACTCGTCCAGTGCCATTGAACTTAGACTTCCCAAAATATTGACATTGTCAATCAACGAAAAGTGACAGCAAGTGATGTAGATAATGCTCTTCTTCTTCTTCCTAACTTGGCTACCGGTCCTCTTTAATGAAGACCATTACTGCCATTATCGAGTGAAATAAAGTGTCATGTGTTATGACGATTCAGTATCCCAACAAGATGCTGGCTCCCTTGTTAGAACTTTAGCTAATATTTATAATCCACTTCACTTATGCACAAAAACTAAACTATATCACGCAAAACGCCATCAATATTACATAATATAAAGTAATAAACCTAAGTTAATGAATGAAAAATAAAAACCACAACATAACACTTCAAGATCCCGCCAAAAACTCTGATAATACTCATTGTTTAGGTTAAAGAATACTGCAAATGTCAAACAGAAAATAGTCTATGATCAAAAAGTCGCTGATCGAATTCAACCTTAGGGCGATCGCTAGTACTAATAATTATTTGATTTCTAGCTCTAGATTTTATATAAATGTTCCTTACATATTTTAAAGGATAATCTTGTTTTTTTTAATCAAAATAACTCATAATAGATTTAAACTATAGTCTAATATCACTTCTAAGCTAAAGATAAAGATAAAGATTTTTTCCAATACCCGTTTCGCTAACCTCATGTTGAAAATCTACCACCAAACTATTGTATGTTCCGGCAGCTGCACTTGAGAGTCAGTTACTATCTTAAGTCACATCGTCACTTAAAGGCTAAATATATTTAAGGTATTACGTCCCAGAAATGTTAATAATTATAATTAATGATCAAACTGAACTTCTATGAAGAAATACAAAATTCACCAAAATTTCCAATTCATCTCTCTCGGCTCATAACACATCAAGTACAAAAAATCACAAAACTAGTCTATATGGACTAACTGTAACTGTTAATCCTAAAGTCGACGTGTCGCAGGTATCATACAATTTTTACAATGCCAGTTGACACTTTTTCGAATCTGCGCGTGATATGTTATAAAGAAGCCAATTCGAAGAATTCTGATTGACTGACAGAATTTGGAAATGTCGCGTGTGCTCGGTGTGTAGGAGTTTATTGAAATGTGCATTATTTTTCTGTATTTATTTTATGAGTTTATTATAACTACTCATTTTTTATTTACTAAAAGTTAACCATAGAACTTAATTACGTATTGAGAATCAATTAAAATATGTACAGACCAGCTCAAGTTTAAATGTAGCTTGAAATCCTCACTGTTTAGAAGAGAGTTATAAAAATGAGGGAACAAACTGATCGGGAGAGGTTTGAGATTTTTTTTTATTTCTTGGTGAGATAAAGGTTATTATTGTAAAACCGTGTCTCCGAAGTCCAGCGCCTGTTATTTTGTTATGGAAGAGAGATGAGGAAATTAAATTTAACAGCTCTTCAAAGATCTCAACGTGATACATGAGGTAAAACACGCTCAGCGAGATAATGCTTCTAATCAGCCGAAGCTGCTTCTTGCACAATGCAGACAGCCCGTCTCTGTAACTTGTCCAAGGAGATGTTTTGCAAATATATTCTGGTAAACTTGTCAAAAGGAATTTACGTTAGACTCTTGATGAATCATTCTTCACTCCATCATCACAATAACAAAGATTAATCCAGTAAGTTGAACTATCCTTCAAGAAATATTACTCAACTTAAAATTTCATCAGGAAAAATAATTTCGTGACCTTTCCCCGAGTAAATTCCTTTATTAGGAACGTGGCGAAGCTCCCACCCTAAGGGTCATAAATCAGAAGTTTGCACAAAAACTAACCAAAAGTTGCTCCTGCGAAAATGATGAAACGTTGCCGAGTTTTATTCAGTTAAAATTGGAGATAACGATGTGGTGGTGGAGAAAAGTTTATGGTAACAAACATTATTCATCTAAAACCTATGCCAGTTAGATCAAACTGTTAGCCCAGTACAATATGAAAGTTGTATAAGCTTGAATTGTCTACTACAGTTTTATCTTTCATAAAGTTCCATTGATGACGTATAGCTTTCATGTTGCAATTTTTTTAAATAAAATTACTATTATTATACAATTTAGCATTTGGTCTGAATCAAACAGACATTAATATTACCAAAACGGTAAACTTAGAGCCAAAATTAACAAATTAATTATTTACGTATTAGCCCATAAATGGTTACCTTTAGTCAATGACATTTAAAACAGAATTATAAAAGATCTAACTAAAAGCCTTGGCCTTTAAAGTGTAGATGCGTTACCCGCGCTCTATTTTGGCAATAAAAAAATTAGGTAATTGTCTGATATTATATTCTCTTAGTCATATATATATATATATATTGAGTTGTACTGACGTGCAACTGCGACACTGGATAATACGTGACTAAGAGAATATAATATCAAACAATTACCTAATTTTTTTATTGCCAAAATAGAGCGCGGGTAACGCATCTACACTTTAAAGGCCAAGGCTTTTAGTTAGATCTTTTATAATTCTGTTTGGAAGTAAATTGCTATGAAAATGTAACTGATGAATAAGTAATAATTTCAACGTTCGAATTATAATCTGAGAACTAAATAATGGTAAAAATAAGAGAGAATTCTGAACTCTAGAAAATCTCGTTTTTATTTATCATGAAGCTGTCCATTATTTATTTCACGTCGTTATGCGTGTACCTCAAAAACTTACGTCGACTTTCTTAATTTTCTACCGTCGTATATTATGGTTTATCTTTGCATATTTTTATATTTTTGAAGTAATGATGACTTGGTGCCGCATTGTACGATATGGGTTTGAAAAGTAAAACGTGACTAAAACCGCAAATATTTATGATGAAACATTAGCATCGTGTTTTAAAGCCTTTTTCTACTTCAAGCCTGGTTAACTACCATCCTCAACTTAGAAATCTATCGCTAAGCACCGCCTAGTGTGTTTCGGCAGCCGCACATAAGAACTCTTCTCGTTTCTGGCCTTCGCGTATTATCAAAATCGACTACACGTCTTTTAATTCCAAGGAGGTAACTAACAATTTTCAACTACAGTCAAACGTGTATGCAATAAGAAATGAAATGTGTTATCAAATTCACAGACTAGTACATCTCGTACTATATTGAGTTTCCTGTTGGCGATTGCTATAATCAATATAGTTAGTAAAACAGAAAAAAGAGGAAAAAACCCTCGCCATGACGACATGTTATAAAAATTTTGACGTTTCGGTATTTTGTTACTTACGTAGAAGATATTTTAAAATTATAATAAGGCTTCTACTAAAACGAGAAATAAAAAAATGTTTTTTTTTTGTGTTTGATCAATATCAGTCGCAGTAAAAATGTTATTTGAAATAAATTCAGCTTTAAATTATTCTTTGTAATTCTGTCTGTTCATACTTAAATAAGGTATTTAGAGGTGATGGAGAAAAGGTTCGCCATGACCCGGAATTACTCGGTGATTATTAAAAAAGAAAAATCAATAAGTGAATTGTTTATTAATTGAAATCTTTAAAGTCACAGTCAACTAATACAACTAATGCTCTGTTTGTATAAAACACTTCATGAATAGCAATTTGATATATTACAAAATGAGTCTTTGTTGAAAAAACTATGACCGTGTCTTCGATAAACTCGTTTAGTAAAATCAGATATAAGAAGATAACCAAAGATTTCCAAACTACTCTACACACTGAATAAAACAGTATATATAGATAAAGTTAAACATCCAGTCGAATTCGAACCCAAAACAAGGTTGAAGTAACATTCTAAACTATGTACGGATGTAGCCCGTAACTCTCGGATCAACACCACAGATTAAATATTTAACGTTGCAACTAGGGCGTGGGCGGGGGCGGGGGTGGGCGGTCTGCGCAGTATTAGGCAAAAGTTTTCGTTTCTATTTCTCCGATGGTATTATAAGATGCATTTATTGAAATGCACATCAAAAATATTTTATAAATTCGTTGTTACCAAATTAGACTTCACATTTTGTTCTGTCCTTACTTATTAATCAGTTTACGTATACCTACATTTTTCTATAACAATATTCTATAAATGTCACATTGCTAGACATAAACTATTTCTCAAAACAAGACCTCATAAGATAAGACAACATACCTCATAATCCAATAAGAAAATCTATAGTTTTCTATTTTTTCTTCATATGACAATATTTGTAAGTGCTGGTTTACTTCTCTTCCAATATTAGCCTGATGAATAATTTGGGCCACCTTCCTAACTCGATTACAATATATGCACAATGATACGAAAGGAACGAAGGGATAAAAGGAACCACTAGACTACAGCTTTTATGAAATTTGGTGGTACATGAGTAGATACCACGACTGTGGCGCGTATATTAAAAATAAATATTAGCTGATACAACTTTTTCGGGAAATAAACAGTATTGCATATTAAAAGTGTTATTTGTAAAAGGTTACCTACTCGAATGCAGTACGTCAAGTGACGCAGTAATCACAGAGTCGCTCTCACTAATGGCCGAGTCACAATTAATTGGATACGGTTTTTTAATCATTTAACAATAATGAGAGTCTGGATTAACTCGTTAACGCAAAATTGAAAGTAATAGAACCACGAAAAACAACTTATAACAGAGTAAGAAAAGTATAAACTGTTGAAACAAAATTCGAAATGTAATACCTTTTTTACTATAGTTATATAGAAAATATTTATTAAATGTTTTATAACCAAATATTGTGACACTTTAACCCTAGGAACAGGATTGAGTCACAAATGCAGCTCCTAGAATACACCGAAAGATTTAGGTGACAAACTTTTTTTTTATATCTATCTATATTGTTAGCTATATGGACCCTGGAACCTCAGATGGGTTTTACAGCTTCACCGTGGCTTGAGGGTGAGCGCGTAAGGCACTTAGCCGCGAAAAGTGGCCGAACCTTGGGCTGTTGCCGTAGTTGCAATTAAGTCGCAAACTGGCTAATTCCCTATCCATAAAAATTCGAGGTAAACTAACTTATACTCGCGTATACATGTGTCTGTCTCTTAGGAGGATCTGTCAATTTTTACAAAACCTGTGTGATGTGCACGTATGTAGTGGTGCAGTGTAATGGTGTCTGTTGGTAGCTAGTGATTGCAAGTGCAGTGTGACTATATCGCGCGAGCGGCTTCTAGGCTCAAGGGCTCCATACCGAGGGAACGGACCTACGTTTGAGTTGCCGCAGGAGCGAGTGTTGTGTGAGAGCTAAGTTAACTGCCCATCCCCTGTGGAGGAAGTGGTGGTTTCGCGGGCGTGGGCGCGAGCACGCTTGCTTTATAAACATGATTATGTTTATAAACTATACGATTGTATAGTATGCTATTATGATTAAAATTTAATTTAGGTAAGAAGAGAGATAGAGAATAAACTAAACGTAGATAAAATGAATGAAAGTTTTATAATTTAGGATAGTTATGTATAATTTTCCAGCATACCTTACAATTTTCAGATAATATGGGTTTTACAAATTATTAGTACACAATGTTAATGTCCATAACCGAGACGTTCTTCTTGCTCCGACAGCTCAGCGTAGAGATCCTTGCCTAGGATCTCTCCGTGTTGAGTAGGTAGGCCAAACAAGGTTGAATCACGAGGCTCGCCCTCAGCGGACAACGTGGTGTGAGCCGTATGAACAAGCTCAGTCCAAGTGAAGACGTCGCTGCATCAAGTGGAACGTCGGAATCCGTTCAGCTCTCGATATGGCGAAACAAAAATATATATATCAGTAATTTATATATTAATCCAGGTATAAGTTCCTGGAATATTATTGTCTTCTTTAATAAGGTACTTCACCCACAAAAATAGTTATTTTATCAAACTGTAGATATTTAAATTATAAACGTATCAACTATATCAAAACTCTTGATAATTATTATATAAACGTTACTCGATTCAAAGGTCTGCCGTACAATAATTTGGTTTTATCAAAACTCTTGATATTTATTATATAAACGTTACTACGATTCAAAGGTCTGCCGTACAATAAATTCCATGATCAGATCGATCCTCAAAAATCTGTCATACTCTCTGTTCTAATTTTCTATTTTCGTTTGAATTCAAAATTTCATCTTACTAAACTTTTCTTATTTTAAAAATTCAAAATAAATCTAATCATAGATTTATTTTGCTAAACTAGAACCTGGATAGAATATTTGTCTATACCTGAGAAACTCCTAACAGCGCATGCTCTATTACTATCAAAGAATTATCAATGACAGAGATTGTCATAATATTGCAATGTAAACAATACGAACCTAAAATATTAACAAAGCTGTTATTAAACCAAAATTATCAAGTTATAAATTATCTAAACGCATCAATACATAAACCTATCATTAATTGGTATCCTGGAAATAAAAGAATAGGTACACCAAAACAATAATAAGGTAAATCAAATGAACTTATGATGAATAATATAAAGTAGATATTAAATAAGATAAATAAGATTATCTTCCAGATAAATAATATAACAATGCGTTCCATGTCATCGGGATCGGTAAAGATGTTCTACGTCTGGTGTTTTATTCTAGGGTGACAAACTTTCAAACTAGGTGACGACTGGGTAATATCATTATGCAAAAAATTATCAAGCAACTTATTTAACTAATTGTTCGAACTTGAAGAAAATAATTAACTTTAAGGGTTGAAGAATAGGGATTTCTTTGACCTTCCTTATGACCTCATCTGGTGCATTGCTTTCAGATTTTTAGGCAGACATGGCGTCGGCCACTGGCAACAAGTCTTCCTGCTGCAGCAGTCGTTTTTATTTTTAGATTATACAAAAAAAACATGTATTGTGTCCAGGTCACACGCGCTAGAACTGAAAACTTCGAAGACATCAAAATGTTCACATAAATGATACACGTGAACAGTAAACCACGCTCGTTATGAGGGCTTTTGTTAAAACTTCTTAGTACACAGTCGCACGGACACGCACAAAGAGGATACCGAGATAATAGGAAACACAGTTTAATGTATTCTGTCTTATTCTCTCTAAGGTTACATTTTATAGATGTATGTGTTTGTCTCTTTTTCGTATCATCGCGTTTTAAATCACAGCGGTACAAACGAAGCTTTCACTTCAAAATGAAATGTCAAATTATAAGAATTTAAAGTAAATAACTTGAAGAAATGATGGTTTAATGGCAACGTTTACGACCATCACGTCGGTTGACGTGGAACTAAATCCTTAAAAGCCTGAATTTTTGTGAAGGTAAATATCGCGATGAAACCATAGCCTTGCCTACCCACCCTCAAATCGAAAATCTGATACCAAGCATCTATACATATTTTCTGATAGCTACACTACAGAGTCAATTTTTATATAGGCTTAGCATGTTACAGTTTAGACTTTATGGACACTTAACAGCAGTATTGTAGTCAAAAACTAAAATCTTAAAATATTTAAAATAATAGCTACAACTTACCGTGTCCATAGAGACATACATTCGTAGATCAGAGTACGCCCCACCCAGTCACTTCGTTATCCGTGTATACATAATAAGTTAGCGAGCTACCGTTCATGAATTTCTTGTTTTGTAACAGCCATTTAATTGTGCGCTAAACGTTGAATTAATGACAGTTTTCTACTTTAAAATAGTTGTCTTTTTGCTACAAACGAAATTGTTGTTGTTTTTAAAGGGTTCGCAACTTAGGCATTCAGATTCTTCAAACGAAGCATGAAGAGACAATTCAAAAGGCTGGCATGACATTAACGACCAACTATGTATTCTGTATTACAGACGATTCGCCGTTTTTTATTATTACCATACTTACTATTTGGAGATGTATAAAATCATGTAGATTTTTTAACTGTGTAGTAACTAGTAACGCTATCGGCCAACGATGAAGAAAAACAACGCGAGGAAACCTGAACGCTTGAGAATGTTTTTGTAATAGCATCGTGTAGTGAAAAGATATCGAACTATAAATCTCTCATTCCTTCAAATCATCCATGTTTTTTTTTAAATTCAGAAAATGATCAAATACACAGTAATTTAAATTTTATGAAAATGTACATACAAGTACTCACAATCATTATTCACAATATCATTTTCAATTAAGGCATCACCTTCCACATTTGAAATATCCATGGGAATAATACCTGAAAAAAGTGGAAACGTATAATTATTAGTACACGTTTACAAAACACCACGGTTGTTGAGATGCCTTTTCCAACTAATAACTAAACAAAGTGGGATTTTCTGACAAGATTTTCGCTCTCTTGTCAGAACTATCTGAGGAGTTTGTTTGACATCTCAAAACTCGTACTTTTCAATGTTCGTACCTACTTTTGTAGTTTTGGAATTTGCAACTTACATATTTTTATTTTTGCGCCCTCTAGGGAGTTTTTGTGACAAAATGCAAACTTGTACTTTGGTAACGTAATTTACAAAATCCATAATTTTTTTTAGAGTTCTCAGTTTAGCCCCCTCTATTGTTACTTTTGTACGAACTGGAAATGGTGTAATTTCTCATCATTGATCATTCAAAATTATTCCCGTACTGTTTGTACAGAGGCCGCTAACCGAAATAATTTAATTTCTACGACTAAAGTAACCTAACACAATATCAATCAGTAACAGAATGTCATAAGTGTTGTCTAAAAAGTTTTTGTTTTATGCCTTTTTAGTGAGGTAATAAAATTTATTATTGCGTGCCAAAAAACTTCTTTTGTATCATTTTACCATTGCCTAAAACTTTCACGGGTGTTCCTATCTCATTTTCTTACACGTTAAATCTTATGAATTTATGTGTCTGTCTCTTTTTATTGTCGCTTTTTTATTTCATCGGCTTTCAAATCACAACGATGCTAAAGACGTTTTAACTTCAAAACAAACGAAGAAAAAACGAGAGCATTTGTATTCGTAACTATTACCATACAACTTTAAAAAAACATCGTGTTTTGAAAATCGCCAGTACAGATTTAAATACGGCCATTGTCGAAGAATATATATAGGTTAATTTACACTATGTTTCTTTTTTTGTCCCTTTGGCCTCCTATATCATTATCCGGTTGGCATAAGGCATTAGTGTGTTATTTTGTGTTACGTCGTTGAAAGTTTCGCATTAGTGCAATGACATCACAATAGGTGACTCGTGAATTACTTCAATAAACATGGGTATTTTAGCAACAGTTTGTAGCATTAAATAAATAAAAAAACATGCAAAAAAACTAAAGAGTTTTACCTGGTATTAAATAATATATTTACATCATCTCTATTCACTCACTGTTTTTTTTTTAATTAGAACTATACCCGTTTACTATTATGTAAAGAAAGAACATTTTGTACAGCTTTAAGAAAAAAAAAACTGGAATTTCTTAAAAATTAAATACTTACGTTGATTACAACCAGAAAAAGAAATCGAAACGAAATTTCCTCACGAGAATTTTTCAAGAGAATACAGTCCCCGTTTCAAATAGTCGCCGCCTCTACGCTGGTTCCGTTATGTTAAAATCAAATATGGTTCCCAGTTCATCCACACTTTACGATGAGATCGTGCTGCGGAAACATATCTTGTTCCAAATACAATTTTAATAGACACAGTGAAATACGATTTTAATATTATTTAACATAACCAGAAATGTTACTAAATTAAGTAAGTATTTTTGTTTTGTTTAACCGAGGTAGAAAAGGGACTAGTAGACCTGATGTTATTTGATCACCGTTCGATAATCAAAAACAATAACGCCTATCTTGATCAGTCGTAGATAGGCTTGTAACTCCTGATGACTTAATTAAAACATCTCATGTGTCCAATCACACTCTGCAATAAAAAAAATCAACTTTCAAGATTAAACCTAAATACAGTTTCTACTGTTTATGTAAACAATGCTAAAAATGTTTTTATTATTTCAATCAATGAATAAATTACCACATTATTTACGGAAATTACATATCATTAAATTACGTTCGCACATGTTTGTCATGCAGTAATTATTATTGTTTCATAATTTAATTTTTACCTACTTACTTGATAATACTCATAGCGTATCAATCGTCATCAATCGTAAAATAACATATAGTTCCCGTGTAGAAAAATGATTGATTTTTTTTTGTTTTAAATTTATAAAATTACTTAATATTAAGAATTCTTATAACCTACAAAACTACACATTTATTATTATAGATAAGTAATCAACCCAAACACTCACACAATCAAACATATTTTTAAATCTATAAAACAAGAAGCAATTTACCAGAATATTTCCGCATGAACTCTGAATCGACACTCAAAATCCTCTCACAAAACAAGGCGCTTCGCCGTCGATATCGTGTATCGAGTAAACTATCGGCAAAAAAACATATGTACTTTATATTTCTGATCACGGCCTAATCGTAAATATGAAGGGTTGGGCCGCACCTTCTGGCGTCTATTGCAGAAAGAACGTTGCGCACTCTACATAAAATATATCTAGGGGTTACACTGTGAAATAGAGACGGCGAAGCGGTATCCGATCGGCAAATATCCGCGAAATGGAGCTGCGGGATTGAATATATCTGAGGATGACCTCTCTGTACATCCACTAAAAATATTATTCTTAGTTATTAAATGAAAACATAATTTACAATGTTAAATAAAAAAAAATTATAAACCTGATCGAGTTTCTTGTCGGTTCTTCTCAATGACTAGGACGTTTTCCGAACCGATATGTGTGCCTTCTCAATGCCTAAATTGAATAAAATATTTTTGATCTTGATTCTGAACGTTACATTGGTTAAAAAATAAAAATGTTATACGACTTAATTTTATTTGATAAGAAAAGCAGAAAAGTTTAGTAAGAGTCAAGAAAAAGGATTTATACCTAATAGGGGTTTTAACTCTTATTTATATAGACTCTTTAATAATAAAGTAATGAAACACCTGTATCAACATTTATCCAAATTCATCATTAAAGGGCGTCAAAGTTTATTTAACTATCGTCTTATAATTATGCACGCACAATATGTCTATTTACTGGAAATTTAGCACGTATATACCCTTCAATAAAAGTAATGAACTAAGAATTTTGGTTTTTATATTCATCAATTAAAACGTGTAAAATAAGTGTAGAAACAGTTAATGATGAAAAAAATAATTACTAATTCTTAACAATGTTAACCGATTTTGGTGAAATTTTATTCACGGGGGTTATAAGTAATTCCATAATTAATGGGTTACAACAATTGTCAATATTACTTTAAGAAAAAGTTTTAAAAAAAATCAGTAAATTAAATGTTATACCAATTCCCCATCGCTTCAGTTCAAATTTTGTAGACGGAAAACCGGGATAAATTAATAGGCTATAAGAATCATCAATAATATATTTAGGAATAGTAAAAAAAATAGTTCTCAACCGATTTTTGATGAAGTTTTGTACACGGGGAGAAGGTATATATTATTTCTCAATCGATAGACTATATGAATTGTCAATAGTACGAGTTAAGATAAAATTGCGACATGGAAATAATTCCTGCATAACAAACGCGTGCGGAGCCGCGAGCACACAGCTAGTTATTCTATATTTGAAAGCAAAATAATAATATTAAATTTATTTTTTTAAGGATTTCAACTACAATTTCTTTACTATCCCACCTGTTGTATAAATGCAGCTTACGATGGTAAAATTTTTAAGCCATAAAAAAGCAGCGGTCTCTCAATGGCGTCATGCCAGATACCATACCACTCTAGTAGAAATTAGAGGACAGATTTTCTTCTCGACAATGATCCACGAGGTGTCGAGGGCCTTAAAAGTGGAATGTTGATCCCTAATATTCCACGCGACAAGGGACAACTTTCGATTTGAATAGTAGGGAGGAATACCATATGAACCAATCCAGTGATAGTAAAAACGAACAAATGTAATGCCAACTCAGGTCCTTCGTTTCTATGGCACTTGGTCGGCGCCAACAGGATTGAGATGTGAACCTAAACCTACTTTACGCACATCCTGGCCTGAGAGCGAAACATTCTGTGACCAACGAGAAACTCGGTAACAAGTGAGGTTTCTACCATGTGGATGCGTCGGCAGTTCGGTGGGAGTTTGGAAGATTTGGCGACAATGGCAAACGCATACTTACCCTCGCTGGATGACAAAAAATAATAAAAATAAACAGACTTTAAGTTACGCGTCTGCAATGTAAATTTAAATGAAATTGAATTCAATTAAAAAATTGGATATGGGCTAAAAAAATCCGCAAAAATTATCTGCAGCAAACAGCTCTAGTACGAACTTATTCCGTCCTCAAACGAGTGAGCATTTCAAAAACTTTCAACCATCTATGTTCTAAGTATATAAGTGTGAGGGGGAAAGCGTGAATTCCAATGCGTAGAATTTCATCGTATATTATTCAGCTGTGTATACTGGAGAGTATTACATATTTATATGTGAGAGTCACTTCTACGAATATGTTTCTCTCTTTATTTCAAAATAAACTGCGCCTTGTCGAAATAGGTCTCTCCTTTTGTTTTTTTTTTATTTATTCCTATTCTGTGTAATATATTCTATAATATCTATACATACCTATAAAATTTGTGAATGTAGTTTAAACGTATTTCAAAATCTATATGCACATGTTGTTATAAACTCGTCACAATGTCCCTCGTTCGGTTTGTCGGGTTTCGGCCTCAGTCGGTGACCAGCTATGGAGAGGCTTGCAGGCCGGCATGATATATAGATTACCGGTACCTAGATAGTTCCGTTGTTTTTGGATTTTAGTGTGATTACCATTGGAAAAAGTACCGTCACTTGAACGTACCAAAAAAAGGTAAATTTTGGTGACACGCAGGAATTAAAGCCGCGTAAAATATTTTTTGATTCACCTTTTTGTATATTTATTTGCAAGTTGTGATAATGTGGATAAGCATAAAATAGAAAAATGAAGTGCAATTATTATTAATTTTTTGTGTTTTTGAAGAGGTTGTATGTTACATCCGGGTCTGTTATTAATTTTTAATTGACTTCAAAATAATAAGGTGGTTATTTAATTCGAATGTACATTTTTTTTTATGGATGTTCCGACATAACTTCTTTGTTTATGAACCGATTTAGATTATTTTTTTTTGTTCGAAAGAGGATACTTCAAGGGTAGTCCCATTTTAATTTAATTGACATTGGACCTGCGAACGCGAAGATACACCACGAAACTACTCAAAATCTTTGAAGTTTGTTTTCTTTTTTGTTAAATCTTGGTTTAATCATACATTTAACAGGTTATTTATTTATTTATAGTTATTATATTTAGTAACAAGTGGATAAAAAAGGAAACGAAAGTTGCTATCGCATCTTAACATCTTTGAAATGAATCTTTTTCATGAAAATATAATAATTTTAATAACAATTAGGTAAGCATCAATTTTCAAATTTATTCTTACTTATCCATATTATAACAACTTCCAATGAAATATATAAAATGTTCGACAAAATATTTTTCTAATTAAAAGAATCCGTGTATTGTGTTCTTTTTAATCACGGCGTCTCCCTTGAGACGAGATGGCCGCGATAAATTCGACGCCACACACAATGGCGCCTTCCTTAACTTTTTTCGCGCGCAAATAACGAGTTTTTAACTTTGTGGCAAAGCGAAAAATGTCTCTATCTCCTTTAGCTATCGATCTATTATACAAGCGGAAGCGATATTTGAATGCGATATTGCTGAGTATTTTATGATGGCTAAAAATAAGCTATTTGTTATCAATATCTGCAAAAAAGTTATATCTTTGATGGATGTGTTGATGAAAGTCAGTTCTCATCATCATCATTCATCACATCAACCAAAACACGTTCATTACTGGACATAGGACTCCCCAAAGATAGCAACAATTACTAGTACTGCCCTGCTCGTATTCAGCGGCTTCTAGCATTCTTCACCAGGTCGACGGTCCAACTTGTGGTAAGTCTGCCCACGCTGAATCTTCCGGTACGTAGCCGCAACTCGAGAACTCTATGACGCCATCGGTTATTTGTTCTACGAGCTATTTGCCTTGCCCATTGCCATTTATGTCTAGCTATTCTTAGGGCTATATTGATTTTGGTTGTCCTGCGGATCTCTTCATTTCTGATTCTCTAAATCTGTTGAGATTTATTTTTCCAAAAGTCATATCGCCTAACATGTATAATAAGAACTACATTTTTTTTAAAATATAGATAAATATTTGTATAAAGCATACTTTTGAACGAATAATTGAAATTTTAGATTTTTCAATCGATTTATAATGAGCTTTAATAAATCGCACTAAGCTCATAAGTTAGAGCACAAGTTAAGGGTATCCCGAGAAAATTACAGAAGGCAAACGGCCCTACTTTCAATAAAACTGTCGTCTTTATTTAACAGAGCAAAAGTTATCTTTGGGTCCGTTGTTTGGCCGCTAACGAAAAATGCGAGTTCTCTTTCGTAACGATTTCGTTGAATTTTCTATGAAAACCTTCTCAGATGAGATGGGAGGTGACGGTGAACTCGAAAACCGTACAAAGTTTACTTTGTAGCATTCTTATGTGTCGTTTGGGAGTTAGGTGTCGGAAGATAGTACTTCAGTTGTAATGCCACAACTTCTACTCCGATAATGTATGTAAATATATACAAAAAAAACTATAATGACTTACTTTTACTGATCAATGAGTAATTTAATATTTTAAAGCATAGTCCTTGTCAGAAATCGACTCGCTTATCTGTATTGCGGGTCGTGGCATACTGAAGTTTTAAAGAGTAGGTAATTGGTAAAAGAAATACATATACCTACTAAGATGTTTCAGTAAAACATTTTTTTTTCGGTTTTAAATAAAGAGTACTTGATGTATTTAGTGCGTATATAAATATGCGTTTTCAGGGAAGACGAATGCTCTAGGTTACAATTAAAACTTAATTTAATTCCGAAATTAATTTCGCAAACATTGCACTCTGATAAATGGGGTTAATCTATTTTTATACAACTTAATGACTAGAATATGTTATGGCGAATATTGGAAGAGATTTGGACCATCGTGGGTTAACTTTACATCATCCATAGCAATATCTGAGCACGTTGCTATTGGACTATTGCTTCGAGCGTACACCTACGATACAACGTAAAATATTTCTTCTGAATTATTTTTTTATGTTTTGAAGTCCCTAAAAAATTCAAGTTGTTTCTAGTACCCGTATGGCTGATTATAATTTATATATTATCATATAAATAATGATAATTACCTTTCTCTAGTTACAAATCTATTATCATTTGCCTATAGCTAAAGCCAGTGTCCTCCAAGATTTCTTATTTTAATATAATTCACCATATTATCGTTTCGTTTTCACTGCCTTTGATTACAGTTCCTTCTGGTTTTGCTAGGAACTTTGCAAATTGTAGATTTAAGACAAAATAATGTCATCCAGTTAAAAACAAATGTAAGAAAATCTCAGCCCATGAAAGAAATGGTTTTAGCGAGTAGCTACAAAAGTTAAAAATAATTCACTGTCTGATTCAGTGTCCCCCTCTAAATGTAAATTGGTGTACAAACTAATGAAAAGTTAACAAATTCACAGCATCTGCGTATCACTTAGCGCCAGGGGATAAATTGTACGGGTCGTAACAATAAAAACTTTTTGACTTAACGCCGCGCCGCGCCGTATCTTCCACCATTTTGCTAGCGTAAGTAGCTGGTAACCGGCTAGAGTTTTATTTAAAAAATATATATTTGAAAATATTGATTTCGAGTGCTGAACAAAATAATACACATTTTACAATTTGATATCGGTAAATGAACAAAGAATATCGAATAAAATTATTCTAATTTAAAATTTATGTGTCCGTCTAAATTTAATTTTATATGTAATCAGCGGTGTGAGATAAATGAAAAGAAAGTAACAAATATGACAGCTCATATTTTGTAGTGTTTTTAATTTGGACGTTTATATTCCCTTTACTTCAACTCCATAAATATACATACATCAAGGAAATTACAAAATAATAATGACATAGGCGTGATTACTTATCATGACTGCAAGAAGTAAATAGGTTAAAGATAAATACAATCCAGTCTTTTTACGGGATGAATTATTTGTCCATGCTAAAGAAAAAGGAAAGCTGAAAGTATTGACTTAAGCATTTAAGCTGTAATGTAACAAATTAAATCATTGATAAGTTTTTGCTCCTGAGGATAAAGTTGTTATGGCTCCAGACCCAGCGCATGTTTGTCAGGAAAACGGCAGCTGTTTTGTTGCAGAAATTATCATAGCTGTATAACGTTTTGTGCATTGGTAAACCCAAAATTCTCATCAAAATTTCCAATCACATGCGCATAAATAAATTGATTAACACTCGACGCTTAGTTTCGAATAAACTCGTTAAACTTCACTATTCGCAAACATGCAATTAAATGCAAACTATGCAAGTCACAAGAACATAAATTATGTTGGGCTTTAGTTAATGCTTTTGCATTTTATAGTGAAGTAGGTATCGACCTATGTTAATTTGTAGAAGATTAACACTTAATACAAACATACAAATAAATATAGACATTTACATTAGCATATAATCACTTGCATTAAGACATTGTTTTACAGAAGCAAGGGAAAATGATGTATGGCAAGCAAAAGTAAGAGCTATTGAAATATCTTCACCCTAAAGAATATCGCAGCCTTGTGTTGCTGTGGTGCCTAGGTCGTAAGTAGGCCTAGTGGTCGTAAGCGCGACTGTTATGATCGTGGTCCTGGGTTCGATTCCCAGGTTAAGCAAAGTGTTAATGGGTTTTTCCTATGAAATTCTCAGTAGTAGCTCGAAGTTTCGTTTCGTGCCCGATTAATTGCAATAGGCTCGCCCCCTATTACATGGGATCTAAAAACATACTCGGCGAACTGTGGGTGTACATTAATTAGTACAGCTCTGCCTAACCCTTCGGAGAATACAAGCGTGATGGTATGTATGATCATCGTTAATGCTTCATCTGGTGACGATCACCGCTCTACATGTTATACATCGAGTAAATTGCAGTAATTTTTGTCGAATTCGGATAAAAAAGGCTTGTACATTATTTAATGGGTTGCTAAATACGTTAAAAAATATTATTCACTATATACATGTATTTATCAAGCTTTCAGACCTTACTCGTATTTACTAGTCTCACTAATTTATACTAACGCTTTGTACCGAACGTTACAGGTAGCTACCATTAATTAAAAAAGATAAATAGAGACGTTAAAATCCCGGAAGAGGGTGTCGTGACCCCGTTTCTCTCGAGGACTCTTCACTTAATCCGTGGCACAGGTTAAATTGCGTAACATTCCAATTTTGTTATGTTTTAATTTTACACGAATTTATTTTTATGAAACATTGCACGTTGTACGTTTGTTGTTATATAATCAGTGATCTGTTCCATTCATTTAGTCGAAAGACGTCCTTCGCTGGACATAGGCGTTTTCCAAAGATCACCATAAAGACTACTTCTGCGATCACCAAGTCGTCAGTCTCACTTGTCCGCACACTCTGCGTCTTTCCATACGCGGTTGCCACTCGAGAGATCTTAGGCCCTCTTTGGCCGCCCGTTCTACGTGCAGCTTACCGTTTCAATTGACACTTAATCAATTTCAAATAGGAGTGTAATAAAGTTAAGTAGTAAATAATATAATTTATACGAAGGAACATAACACCGTATATTCTGCTACTTTATAGTAGGAAAAAGTATAATGGGTCTTTTGTATTCTAAGCGTGCGCAGTCCTAATACCTAGAAATAAAAGTGAGAAAATGCTAATTAACGCAACATAAATAATCTTTGACAGATAACAAGAAAATGGTGGTCTTCTTTCAACCTCCCACAAAACATAATGACCCTCATTCCCAAGTATACTCTAAATAAATTAAATAATTTTATAACTGTTCATAAGTCAGTATTCTGGATAGACCACGATACAGAACGCTACGAGTAACTGCCAATTAAAATAAATCAAAAGGAGAAGTTTATAAAATATTTTTTACAATTCCAATGCCAATGAACGTCAAATCAACCAAAGATTCAAAAAATATATCTAAAGCCCAAATTCAAAATAAGAAAGTCTAAGGAAAAGCTCTTAAATAAACCTAAATAAAAAACGAAAAGTAAATACCGAAGAGAAGTTTATCAGGCAAACCCCGTAACAAACGCAATACAAATAACAAAAGAAATTTACGACAACGTTTATGATCCTCATCCGTTTAGATAAACTCATTGAAATTCAGTATGAATACAGGCGTCACTTTCCTTTGCGACGCCTTTTTTATATTTTTTTCGCTTACCTCTCTCAGAATACGTCGTGCGTATTCTGCAAGTCTTTTATTTATTTATTTTCTGTCAACGAATATATTTATTTAAAAAATAATTGGAAAAAGACAAAAAACTAGCAAAACGTGGATAGAAGATATTTCTGAGAGTACGTTTGGTTGAATTGTGTTAAGGTAAGCTCCCATGGTCCGTGATATTGCGAATTGTCACGCACGGCCGACGAGCACGGACAGCCATACACCGAACATTAGCTACGAACTTGTCTGCGATTCCCCAGGCAACACTCTTCCTATGGTGCGTCAGTGCGGGCTGGTCCATGTCTGTCCGCAATATCACGGAACATGAGAGGCTACCCTAACACAATTCAACCAAACGCACTCTAAGAAATATGTTTTGTAGACGTTTTGCTATTTTTTCGTCTTTTTGAATGTATGTTTTTTCATTAAAGTTTTAACACAAATCTGGTATTAAATAAAGGTAACACGGTGAGCTTAGACCTAGACATAACTCTCAATCCCTCAAAAATGGCAAATTCACTTTGAGAGTGAAAACTAAAAGATATTCTCGGCATATTGTGACTGCATCATGAAGCTGTCTTTCATCAAACGCTCAGGCTTTGCTTCAAATGTGATGGCATATTCAAATCCAATTGCATATGGTCAGTAGCATCACTTAAGCCATGATATCGAGTGTATCTCCTGTTAGTAATTTTTAAACAAATCCTTGGTAACTACGTTAGTTTTCAATATTTCTATCCAAAGTTGGTCCCAACTTCTGACAACATTTGATAGATCAATAGATAGATAGACTAGTATATAAGTATGATAACGGATTAATAGATTTTGAAGGAATTATAACTAATAAAGTCTTTAATTTTTATTCTCATACTGGTTTAGTAAATGTCATGTATCAGATGATATATTCAAAACTGCTGCAATCACCGATAGAGCCATAGTTAGTGGATTCATAAGTGCTGAGTTAAGAACCTTCGCTGCTCTTGATTTATAACCACCTTACTTTGAAAAGAGAAACAAATTACAATTTGAACGGTAACCAAATTACGCTTCGGGTGGTCATAGTTTAGTTTCGAATCATAGTACTCGAGCTCCCACGTGGTCCAGTTGCTATTAGGGGAGTCCCTTTTTTGTCTTTAGGTAAATAATCCACTATAAATACCCGCAAATACCACATCGAATGCAATATGTTACGCAATTGCAATTAAGCTAGCATCTCAAAAACCAACATAATGTATTATATTAAAATAGTACAATGTTGCAAAATAAACATTCAGAACGTAATGTTATTTCACTACTTCTTAATATTAATGTAGCTAAGAAAATAATTTGATTTAAATTAAACAGGTAAAAAATGAAACAAGTTCAATAAAGAAAACCTATAAATTGCTTTAGGTTGTTTTTTTTTTCAATCTGACTACCGGCGTGTGTTTAGTGCAAAGAGCCTTTAAGTAATTTTGGCGAGCACAGAAGGCACTCATGCAATGGCAATAGGCGCAAGAGTTTCAAAGTGGCTAAACCTCGCTTTCAGCTGATGCCATGCATGCAATTTCAAAATATGAACCTATAATAAATATCCATTCAATTGAACTATACATAATTACATAGAGTAATTATGCGTATACCTATGTAGTTAGTCTCTTCGGGAAAGTCACTGGTACATTCTGGTTTTGTATAAATATATAGAAAAGCATTTCTAATGTTTTATTTCCAATAAATTTGTATTTGCTTAAATAAATACGAAAGGAAACATTCAGTTGCGCATGAAAGTTGTAAGTAAAATGTTTGGACCAACCAGTCCGGTATTCCCATCACGCGCCCAATATTGGGATTGGCTGCGGATCGCTATCAATATTTCTCCAGAGCTCATTTCGATTTAATTATTCAACTGCCTCTTTTTCACTAGCTTTTCGCGCGGATTCGTTCAGGTGTATTATAAATTTTATTTGGATCCTTGTGAAGTTTATTTGAAAAAATAAGAGTATGTGTAACTAAAGATATTAAAACAATAATTTATAGTGTTTTTTTTTATCGTTTATAGGTTTAAAGTTAAAGCCACAATCTCACCTGGTGTTAAGTGACGTCTAAAGATGGTGACGACACGCAAAGCCTAGTGTTCTACAGTCTCTCACTGGCTCCGAAGTGCAGCTGCCAGAAAACGCAGATAGATTCTTCATAGTGATGGCAAGAAGGCGGCCATTACAAAATACCCTACCACCATGCTATGGTTATATCACGATGATTTCCTTCACCGAATGCTCAGGCTGATTTTAACTCACATCGTTCAAAGTGATGTCTGTAAACAATACCACTGAGCCATCTTTGGTTCATTAGTGCTTTGATTGCTTTTGATGGTGCTCAAAAAATTGTCAGTCACATCAATAAAATTGATAAGCATTTTGATATAAAATGGTTCGAAATAATCTCAAAACTCATAGTAAGGTTTTCTTTTTTCTTTTTACCCAACTGCGAAAAAAGAGGTGGTTTTTCTAGCGTATCATGTATGTATAATATATGTTTAAGTCGACATCAAGTCTGATTCGGAACGCCAGCGCCACCTGGCGGCGCTCGATGGAGTTAGTGTCGCAGGCGCCACCGAGTCGGCAGTATGGAGACGACTCACTTTCTTGTTAGCGGGCGGCGCGTGCGGACGTCACTAAAACTATCGCGCGTTCTGAGAGACGTACCCTATTATTAATTATACGTGCCTACCTACATACTGTCTGGTAATATCTAATCCGTGATACGAGTTTGTTCTATCCAACTACCCACCGACGCCCAAGGTTATAAACGTTGACAATGAGCTGTACTAACGATGGAGAAGCTCATCCTCCGTCATATTTAGTCATATCCATCATATTTCTTTGGCACGCTCTGCAGCCTAAAAAACAGCCTAATGGATTTTAGCATACGAGTAGTCGTTAGATTTTGTTTTAATTATGGGAGTGACATAGGCTATGTAATATTTAAGAACGACGCCCGGGAATCAAATAAAAAGAAAAGTGTTTTTGTTGTAGTCGGGTTTTTTGTTTCGTTTTTAATAATTTAGTTTGATTAATGATTTTTCTAAAAATAATATGCTATCTGTGCTTAGATTTAGAACCCCGTGTCACCCTTATGGAGGTAGACGGTGCACCGTGGGGTTTTAGTTCGTAGCCTCGCGTAACCTTCTTGCTTCCCGAGACAAAAGGGTACCCATGATGAGTTTCCCGAAGATAAATAAAAGATTATGTGTGCTTGGACAGCTAGTCAATCATCAACAACTTACAAACAATTCAATACCTATGCTTAATCGTAAGTAAGGTTCATCAGTCATTACTAAATTTTAAATAATATATGGATTATATAAAGTAATATGAATTATAATTGTAAGAATAAGGTTAAGATAATTTTTGAACAAAAAAAGAAATCCAACATCAATCATATTAAGGAGTTCTCTGGTGTATCTTCAAAGTTCAAGGTCCAATGCCAATGAAATTAAAATGGGACTACCCTTGAGATACCCCTATCAAATAAAAAAAGAATTTTCCAAATCGGTTCTTAATAAAGAAGTTATGACTGAAGATCAATTAACAAAACAAATATAATATACATTCGAATTGAGTTACCTCCGTCTTTTATTTAAGTTATTGATTAAATAGATGTATAATCTTTTAAAAAAATTATTTAGATAATAATATTATAATAATTTCACCGGATAAGTAAATAACCTGTTTGAATAAAATTTATTATACCACCCCGCCATCTATTACCTTGAAAGCAAAAACATTATCTTTTTGAGCATTGTTAGCAGAATTAGTTATAGTGACATCTATACATTGTTATAGTATTCTTTTTGTGATCTTTATAAGTAATACAACAAGGTCGGTTGGTGTTTTCAAATACATATGAAAACGTTGTGGTTATGTTTCACGTTATGGTTCAACCTTCTAGAAATTATAATATAAGGTTGTAGTTATGCTTTCAAAGTGCGCTGTTAGTTTCATAATCTTCCACGAGATGAAGTTAGTTGTGCTATATCTTAAGTTATTTTGCTTTTTACTGAGTAGTTAATAAGTAATATTTTACTTCCCACATTACACTGAGCAGTACCTAATTTGATATACAACATGCTAGGAGTACCAGTGTAATGAACTTTCAAAATTACCAATGTAAATGGGCTTGGGGACAAACAACACGGGAATATTATAAACTAAGAATTCCAATGACAAACTATCACGCCTGTATCCCCGGAAGGTTAGGCAGAGGCGTACTAATGTATACCCACATTTTGCCGGGTATGTTTTTTTTAGGTTCCGATAAATAGGGGTCTAGTCTATTTCCATTAATCGGGCACAAAGCCAAACTCCCAGCTGCTACTGAGAATTTAATAGAAAAATCTAATAACACTTTGCTCGACCTGGGAATCGAACCCAGGACCGTGAGTACCTATAGCAGTCGCGCTTAAAACTACTAGGCTAATGAGGCTTAAAAATATCCATTTTTATCGATACACTTTAACAATATGAATCGCAAAACAATTTATAGATACATCAATATATAATATTATCATAACGTTTTGTATCGATAAGTATAAACGATATGTTATGTTATCGACAAAAATACGATACGTATGGCAGTGTATCGATATAACGCATATCGTTGTATTGATATACGATAATATAAATACGTATACACCATCTTTACTTTCACGTTCGTTGAAGGATTCGAATATTTATATTGTTTCACGCGTTGTTTTAGCGCTGCACGATAATCGTTTTGCGCTAGTGATAAATAAAATTAAAAGCACTTTTCGTTTTTCTATATTAATAGTATATATTACACAGAACAAGAGTCTTTATTCCATGATATATTATGTACGGTCCATGGGTTAGGAGTTTTACGACTGAAGAATGACAACTGAGTTATGTAAGTAAGAATATACCATCGTTGTCATTGGGCTGATTAAGTGGAATGTACTTCTAGGCTCCCAAATCACTTTTCTTCAATTGTTCAAATATAAAGAGATAACCACACCACCAAAATTATAAAGTACTGCGTTTCCGAGAAGTAACTAATGACGTATTATAAATAGACGCGTTATACTCTCACTTAAAGCAATTTGAACAGGGTACATATTTTGTTATCAGAGTGTTGAAACAAAAGAGATAGGAAATCACAGCGTACAGCGGAAACTCTGTTGTCTAAAAGGGATAAAAGTTTCTTCTCGCTCACGCTCGTATCAAATCGAAAGTGAAACGAGGGCAATTGCATTTGTAATTGATGGCAAGTAAAGAGCGTTAATGCCGTACTTATCAATTATAAAATATTATTGGTAGTAAGTGTCCGACGCGCCAGTATCCGTGCGAGTCCCACTCGCAAGTGACTGGAAAAGTTTTTTGTTTGTTTGTTTAATTAAATACGCTAAACTCTGGAACTACTATATGATAGCCAGATACTATACTTTATGATAGCCAGTCTCACGAGGAATAGTATACGCTATATAATAACATTAGGCTACAGTTTCTACCTAGCCTTAAATATTGATTTTTGTTACGTAAGTCGGAAGTCGAAGCCCTCGCGAACTGCTTTAACCACGTGCGCTGGCTTAATGGTTAACGATAAGTAAATACAATGTACTACAAAAATATTGGCCATTAGTATATATAAAGAAAAAACTGCAACATCATATATCTATCTCTTTTATATAAGCCACACTACGGTATTTTCCAACAACTTTTTGTTGAAAATTAAAAATTAATTTATGAGCAATAATTTTAAGCATGGCATATTAATCCTTACGAACAAAAGTTATTTCATCATGAAATCAATTTAATGAACATAAACTTCGTCGTTCTATAGACGTTAGTAATAAATACCATGGGCATCACTAGCGTGCTATCGATTTTAAACCATACTCACTGCAGGAACACGACACGAGGTTATTTGGTTGTGATCTTCTGTAGGGTGGAGGGATTCCACCAGTCGAACTGCCCCAAGTATAGAGAAATATACAAAGAAACTTAAGAAGTACCTTATTGGACGGAACTCCAATCTATATACAATTAATAAAACTGAAGTGTTTGTTTGTAATGTCAAAATTACGCTTCTTTACTAATTGCATTTGAAAGAATATACAGGACCTAAAGCAAAACCATATTTTAAAATTTTTGTCTCTCTGTTTGCCTGTTTGTTCCGGGTAATTTCCGAAACGGTTGGACAGATTTTGATGAGACTTTCACTGGCAGATAGCTGATGTTTAAGGAGTTTAGTATTTAGAAAAATAATTAGGGTTCCGCGCAAATAAAAAAAACTGGACATTGTGAATCAATTCGGGCGCATAGATGGCTTACGCTGAGTAAACCATAAAAGATAAAGCAAATTAATGTACTACATAATTGTACACATTAAAAAGATCTACAATAAAATCAGTGAGAGTATTATGTCTATCTTCTAAGGAACACCCACAATAAGCATTTTTGACTTTAAAATAGCCGAGAGCGGGGGAACAAGATTCGCGCGTGTGCCCGATCGATGGCATTCCGTAGACCACATGAGCAAAGCTGTAGGCACAGCTAGTTGCATATAATTCCCTTTTTAAATGCAAATTACAAAACTGGTATAATATTGCTAAACAATCTATGAAGGAAAAATCAACACTTCAACGAAAACGTAACGTTAAATTATTTACCTACATCATTCAACGAGTGACAACTTAGTGAATGAAAAACAGTAACAGATAATGGAAAGAAGGCGGAAAGCTGGCAATCAAAAAGAGCAATTTTCGTGTCCCAAATAAGAATATGTTTCTTTGAAGTATCAATTCTTTTGTCGCGTTTAGTGAAGGGTAAAATTGAGAAATACGCGTGTATCATGTGACGAGATCATGAAATTAGCCAACAATACAATAATGCGAATAAAATTTTCAAACTTTTTTATGTAAAAATAAACGTTTTTAGTCAATTAAAAACGCTGTGTTAATTTATGCCCCATCTAAGAAGTTATACTATTTCTTTTGAGTAACAAAAAAAAAATGTTATTTCTTGTGCCAAAAACACGATGAAGTTAGCCATCAATGATAATAATGTAAATCAATTTTACTGTTTATTACAATTAATTCAGTGTAAACAGTTTTTTTTAATGTTTACACTAACGTAAACAAACTCTCCACGCCGCGTCGCACAGTGGACGGAAATAGGAGCCTCCCTTTCATAGGATTTTAGAAAAATGAAATGTATTATTTAATCATTTTAAGCATACAGTTTTGTCAAAACGGTTATATCATTGAATTATTTCGCAATTTCAAGCTTTATATTTACCTTATTACACCATATAATATGGACTTGTAAATTTCAAATGTATGAAAATGGACTTTCTTTTCTTCATAACTTTTTTGTGTTTTGAATTGTAAAGCTAAAACATATAGGCATCGTTACCAGGGTAGTGAAGAAGCCTTAGGAACTTTGGCCTTGACTCCGGGCGTCCCCGTTCAAAAGACATTTGTTGATGAAAATTTCATACATAGACGACATTGTATTGAGGGGAAATCATCAATCTGTAGGTTTATTTTCGACCGTAATGCTACAGCTATCGATAAAACAAAGGATGATATGAAATTATGTTTACTCCTGATTTACCCTACCATATCGTTTTCATTAACTTTTAAATATACAATTCAGAATTCGTTTTAAAACTTTAATATACCTATTTTTCTATATTAAAAGTCATACATTACCTATAAATTTGGACTCTATACTTAAATTATCGCCAATTATCATTACCTGCTACTATTCTTAATTGTTTTTGTTTCACATTTGTAGCAAAATGTCTTGATTTTGCTAATTAAGATAATTAGTTTATTGGTTTTGTTGTTATTAAAGTTGATGTTTGTCATAAAAGATTAAACAGTTATTTCTGGGGCTCGATTAGGATTATAAATAAGAGCATTATAATATGGGATAAAGTTATTATGCTCAATTAGGTCTGCACCATGCATGATTAATTTATGCATGCTAAAAGGTATATAACATCACTGATATAACTCGACATATTTATGAGCTGTTTTAGAACAATAACGCCGGAACTTTTCCACATCAATAAAGTTTCCACATGAGACTACTTGAAGAATCACCGCAAATCTCCAGATGAGTTCTTCATCAACATCAGTGATCTGTGTAGTTACTTGAGGATTTGCAAAAAACGTTCTTGCGGTGTTCCCGTCATTGGTCGTTCCCGCACCTTGTTTAACTATATCTACAAGCAGTCCCATTTCATCTCGAAATTTTTCTTGAATAATCTTTTTTGTTATTTACTAGTTGCTTCAAATCGTCTCTTTTGGCCTGTATTTTATTTAATCTAAGCGATACGCAATAATTAATACGCATTCCATACCTACCAACCTAATCCACGCGTGGAGCGAAGATGTCTAAAAAGGCCATACCTAAAAATATTTTCAAAATGAGTTCTTCGCGATATAAGTCAATGGCATTTATATCTTTAGGCTTTGCTTTACAAATATCACATGCTTCTGTTGAGGCATCTGAAAGATATGAAGTTATCTTACCATCTATCATGGTCATATGAAGTCTGTGTTTAACATTTGTATCATTGACAGCAGTTGGCTGCAATGCAGCAATTTCCCTTTCAACTGCCAGCATTTCTTCTTTTATATTTAAATTACTTTCCTTTATGAACTTAAAATAAATAGGTCTACAGTAAAATGTTGATGATGCATTGGGATTTTCCCATGTAATTTCATCCGTATCCTCTCTCACCAGTTTCAACGGTACAAATAAACACATGAAGTTACTGGAATCATCCCCAATCATTTTTTGTTTGTAGTTGCTTTGTCCAGATGCACAATCAAAACCCCATTTACTGATAAGAGTTAAATTGCTACCACTAACCTCTGTTGGAAATTGTAATGTTTTTAAGAGTCTCTTGACTGTAATGTTCAGAACAGACTGAAGACTTAGTTTAACTTCACTATCTGTTATCCGCATGTCTTATTTTTCCACGTAGCACTCCTTTTTCGCGGACTTTATTGCATTATATGATGGAAAATATCACACCCCATGTGTTTTGTACTCTGCCTTAGGGTTACGTATTGCCATTTTTATAACTTCAAAGACGTTGATATACCCAGTGCTGCATCAACAGGGCAAGTTCGCTTTGCAAGATATATACATGCTCGAAGAATTTTTGCATCTTCAGGGTTTTTAATTAAATGCTTTAGTAATTCAGAAAAGCCAGTACGGTTTTCATTTTCAGCCGCTTTCTTGGCCAGAGCGTATGCTTATGTAGCAAATTTTTTTTTCGCTAATAAGATTTTCTGTTCTTCTCCTTTTTTGAAGTGGACTCAGGTTCGCGAATACTTTCCTCGGTGTACATGACTTTGTTTTGGTTGACACAAATACACTATCAGGCACAGTGTATTCTACTGATGTACTAGGTAGTAATGCTAACGAAACATTTGTTGATTTATTTTATTTATTTATTTTAATATTTTAAGAAAACTTACAGCTAAGTACTTATTTAAGTTACATGTATAAATTAATGAAGGCCATTTACAAGTTCCCACATATAATTATGTACTTATATAAATAAAAAATAAAGTAGACAGAAGAACACAAAAATATTAACAAAAGAAATAAGAATTCAAAAGAGCTTTCAACTTCAGCACTGTTGTATCAAATATATCAACGTCTAAATCACTAACCAATTTATTCATACTGCTGCTTACTCGAATGAAATAGGATTTTTGTCTGTATGCATCTTAATCTCTCATCCCACTGCACGAAAGTTCTTCAGCTCTCAACTGATCAATGTATGTTTCAATAAATACTGGCCATTTGATATTTAAGTGTAACCACTCGGCAAACTTTTGTAAAAAATTGCTTCCTGTATAATTAGCCGATTTCCATTTTCGTTTAAGATTACTTTAATAAGTTGAACAAAACGATTTGAGTTCGGTCTTTTCTTCTTTAGACAGAGGAAAATTCTCAGAAGTTAACAAACTCTGAAATAAATTGTCTGCATCAAAAAAATTTTACTTAATGAACACAAAAATGTCGTTATTTGACACCAGTCCTTCCATATTGAACAAATCAAAATTAACGCTGGGTAACTTTAGGGTACAGGTTATTGATGATTTATGAAATGAAATATAATTACTCGTGGTATTTATACCATTTCCATTTAGAATCATAATCGATCTCTAGAACAAATCTATAACAACAACTACCACAAAAACAACAATAACAATGTACAGCAATAAAGTAATTGCCCTAATTAGCAAAATCAAAATATTTTGCTACAAATGTGAAACAAAAACAATAAACATAAGTAGTGGGTTATGGATTCATAAATAACGTACTTTAAATTTATAGGTAATGTACGACTTAATAAATAAATAAAAATAGATTTATTGAAGTTTTAAAAGGAATTTTTGATATTAGGTAATGAGTAAATATGGCGCTGACATGATTTTAAATAGCTATTATTATATCAATAGCTATACTAGGTACTATAATTGATAATAAGTCTACTGGTAGTGGTTTGAATTTCAAAGAATATGGTGTCTAATTATGCATTTTTCAATAATTCATATCTTTTGAACGGGAACGCCCGGGGTCTAGTTCAAAGTTCTTAAGGCTTTGTTACCACTTCTGTAATGATACGTATAAGTTTCAGCTTTACAACTTAAAACATAAAAAAGTTATTAAGAAAAGAATGTCCATTTTCATACATTTGAAATTTATAAGTCCATATTAAGGTAAAAATAAAGCTTGAATAATTCAATGATATGACCGTTTTGACAAACTGTATACTTACTTACTGTGTATCAAATAACACATTTGATTTTTCTAAAGTCCTATGAAAGGGCGACTCCGATTTCCGTCCATTGTGCGCCGCGCCGTCGTTCGCGGCGCGTCCAATGCGCCCGTGCGGCGGCCCTACCGTGGTCCCATTTCCGATACTTGCCTACACCGTGCCAGATTTCTTCACGTATATTATTCCTCATGAATTCGACTGTTCAGCTTTATTATGTTATCTACTATGGTATAGTTAATCAAATTAATAATATTATACGTAATATATAATGAAATTATAATAATAATTATAATTTATATTTTATCAGATTATTATAAAATAATTCATTCATTATTTACCACTCATTAGAGGAGGATTAAAAAAATGGCCACCCCAAAAAAAAGAAATTCAAATTCAATCCATTAGTAATCGGAATTAATTATAATATTATCAGCAGTCTATAAGTTCCCACTACTAGGCAAAGGATTCTTTCTCAAGGGAAAGTACGAGCTAAATCAGCACGCGAGCCCATGACGTATTGGCGATTTAAAACATGGAGAATTCAAGAGTTCTATATTTTTTCAAATACTTACAGTAGTACTATAAGTATATGTTTAAAACCGAAAGAAAATTTGTGAAACATTTAAAAATCATAAATAGAAAAATCGTTTTACAAATAGGGACGCTTATTTACGAAAGCGACGCGACGCGACGGTTTCAACTCGAATTGAATTTAAATCCGTGGATTTTGTGTAAAATATTTGTATTGGAACGGAATCCTATGAAATTGAATGTGTGGAAACTTGAATTCAAGGATTTTTATACCCTCTTTTATTTTTAATAAATTTCACTTTATTTGTTTTTAGATAAGGTAGACTTTACAACAGCGATCGTTTGGAGATACGACTTTTGCATGGTCACCGTTATTTTGTATACCTACATAAAAGGGAGCTGGATAATTATATACCTACCATTTTATTATGACGCACAATTTGCCGAAGCAAGCACCACTAGATAGGTATATTATGGTGATTTTGAAAGATGCGGGTCAGTCTGTTATAACTGTCCTAAATATTTTTCTATTTTTCCCTTCAACAGTCTATAAAGACCCCTCTATTGGTCTCATCGTTATAGAAGTACGAGCATATATTTCTGTATGTGAGTATTTTCCTTAGCAATTTCGATTCACTACGCGATTTGAAAGTCCCGTGATAATTTTAATTATCTTATTTCCCGCTAGATGGCGGTGCTATAGTGGTTGTCGAACGTCAGATTCCTCATAACGTTTTGCTTCGCTTTTCTCGATCAATGAAGATAAAAGATAATAATAACTATTTAAAAAACCTGTGCTTGTTATGTTACTAGCCTTTGCCCAGTATCTAAGTTCCCGGTTGTCTTTAAAATGGTACGAGTTTCTCGCCATCTGTTGTAAACTGATTGCGCAAAAAAAATACCAAAGTTTTAAGGCAATCGGAATAACGGCTTAGGAACGTAAAGGGTACATAATATGAAGAAACATTAATTTTTATATAATACTAACTGATACCCGCGACTTCGTATGCAGTGTATGGTTTAACAACACGGCAGAAGAGCACATCGTTGAACGCGTAATGTTTATAAAAATCGTAGTTTCTTAAGACTTTATTAACTTTTGAAGATATAGTGATTTTTTTATTTTTATTTTTTGATAAAAATCAAGTACCTAGATATTTAAGGACTAAAACAAAACAAAAAACCAAAATATATCCAGTAGTTGTTGCGTGATGCGTGCATAACGGCAAACCTCTATTCATTTGTTAATCGACTTAAAAAAAAGACTTGGTTTATCAATTCGAATGTTATGGTTATAACATATTTGTTTATGAAACGATTTGGATGATTCTTTTTTTTTTTCGTAGTTGTCAATGGTAGTCCCAATTTAATTTTATGGGCATTGGACCTTGAACTTCGAAGAAAGTTCATTTTCTTTTTTCGTTAAACGTTGTCTTGTTATAAGATATATGAAACTGACTGCTTAACCATACTTCATTAACTTTCAAATCTAAACATTCTTGTTTAGAGAAAAATATAAGTATTTCTATATTAGGAAAGTGAAATCACATATATCAATGCACATTCTGTAATTACATGGTCACGGAAGTTATTGTTTATTTATTTATTTATTGTCACATCAACGATACATTCACAGACTATTACAATAACAAATACATCACAAGTTAAGAACTGTGTGAAGTATCTTTACAGATATGCACATCTTATTAAATTAAGCCGCAGCACAACTCCAACAAAAACAAATTACAAATATGAAGATCGCTACAAATCAAATGAAACAGCGAATTATTCATATAATTTTAAGCGAAAATTCCACAAAGAGCAATTAAAGACGTCAATATCAATATTATTTTTATTAACATCGCTATACAATTCTTTAAGGCGATTCAAAGGTGAACAGATGTTCGTTCTGAAATGCGTTTTAGAAAATGTTATTTGAATAGAAAATCCTGATATTTGCCTATGAACATTTAGATTTAATTCTTGTAATACATCAGGTACTAAAATAACTCCGTTAACAAGCTTATGTAACAGAATAAGGTCGAAGATCTTACTTATATTTTGCAGCGATATAAGATTAAAGTTCTTTAAACGAGTTTTATAATCAGCGCGGTAAGGGCATTCCAGGACTTTGCATCATTTATCATTAATTGTTTATGTTATTGTGCTAAATTAAAATGTTATTATTATATTATATTCAACGCAGACTATGTATATTGCTGTCAAGATCTGAACTTCCTACGAAAAAATTCTAAGGATCTTGTGAAGCAAAATGAACTTCGCATTGGATTAAATTCACTCTCGCACAATAAGCGAACTATCTCACGTAAAATGTCAACAAAGTCACAGAATATAAAGTAAGATCAAGTTCTAAAACTCAACAGACTGTTTATGAATCGAAATTTGTTATTCCAATGGACGTGGATATTTATTTGAGTTACAATAAAGGTATTTTTTTCATAACTTTTAACAACGTAAAATTTCATGTTAAATTATTTTTCACAAACAACTAACCAGCACGAGACTGAAGTGCTCTTGATACGTATTTTAAAAAAGGTAGCGGTCACCCTAAGGTCGAAATTCGAACAGCCACTTTTTGATCATAGACTATTTTCTGTTTGACATTTACAGCATTCATAAACAATGAGTAATATCTACATCACTTTTCATTGAGTGACAATGTCAATATTTTGGGGGGGGGTCTAAGTTCAATGGCACTGGTCGAGTTAGGATTCGTAGTATTATTTTATTTAATTTAATATACTAGTAACAGATATTATAGATAAATTTTAGCTTTCTGTACTCTTTCTCCATATAAACTTTAACCATGACAAACCTGTCTTCCGTGCACGCAATACGGTTAAAAAGGTAACGAATGCTTTTGCTTCACGTATTTAATATACACCTCAAACCTGCGGACTTCGAACCTATATTCCGCCGGTCTCAACGACTCGGCCACCACAACTACTAAATATATGATTACAGTTAAACTTTTCCATAAATTGGGAACCATTAATTCCCTTTGTAATATTACGAAACGGATTTTTTTAATTTATATATTAATTTAACAGCAATTTAACTAACACCTAAGATAGATGAAAAGAGAACAGGGAAATTTCTTTGGAGATTTCAAATAACCTTATATTCTGTTGCTGGGGTGAGTAGTTTCCAAAGCTCTTTGGAGTAGAAGGGTTCATAGTTGGCAATGCGCTTATAAAAAAAGGTGAGTCACCGGTAAAAGTTGGTAAAATATACTTTTCAACACACTTGCTCATAAAGTGGCTCCTAATATCACCGCAATTAGGCACATAATGACACCTGTAATCAAACTGTGACTTTTTCATTGCTATTATTCACAAGTGAGTTATAGAGTATCATTGAAAATTATTATATTCATTCGAGCAATGACATAAGCGCATAAAAGCTTCAAATTACATAATTTTTCAACACACTTGATCATAAAGTGGCTCTAATATCACCGCAATTATGCACATAATTACACCTGTAATCATACTGTGACTTTTTCATTGCTATTATTCACAAGTGAGTTATAGAGTATCATTGAAAATTATTATATTCATTCGAGCAATGACATAAGCGCATAAAAGCTTCAAATTACATAATTTTTCAACACACTTGATCATAAAGTGGCTCTAATATCACCGCAATTATGCACATAATTACACCTGTAATCATACTGTGACTTTTTCATTGCTATTATTCACAAGTGAGTTATAGAGTATCATTGAAAATTATTATATTCATTCGAGCAATGACATAAGCGCATAAAAGCTTCAAATTACATAATTTTTCAACACACTTGATCATAAAGTGGCTCTAATATCACCGCAATTATGCACATAATTACACCTGTAATCAAACTGTGACTTTTTCATTGCTATTATTCACAAGTGAGTTATAGAGTATCATTGAAAATTATTATATTCATTCGAGCAATGACATAAGCGCATAAAAGCTTCAAATTACATAATTTTTCAACACACTTGTCATAAAGTGGCTCTAATATCACCGCAATTATGCACATAATACACCTGTAATCAAACTGTGACTTTTTCATTGCTATTATCACAAGTGAGTTATAGAGTATCATTGAAAATTATTATATTCATTCGAGCAATGACATAAGCGCATAAAAGCTTCAAATTACATAATTTTTCAACACACTTGATCATAAAGTGGCTCTAATATCACCGCAATTATGCACATAATTACACCTGTAATCATACTGTGACTTTTTCATTGCTATTATTCACAAGTGAGTTGTAGAGTATCATTGAAAATTATTATATTCATTCGAGCAATGACATAAGCGCATAAAAGCTTCAAATTACATAATTTTTCAACACACTTGATCATAAAGTGGCTCTAATATCACCGCAATTATGCAAATAATTACACCTGTAATCATACTGTGACTTTTTCATTGCTATTATTCACAAGTGAGTTGTAGAGTATCATTGAAAATTATTATATTCATTCGAGCAATGACATAAGCGCATAAAAGCTTCAAATTACATAATTTTTCAACACACTTGATCATAAAGTGGCTCTAATATCACCGCAATTATGCACATAATTACACCTGTAATCAAACTGTGACTTTTTCATTGCTATTATACACAAGTGAGTTATAGAGTATCATTGAAAATTATTATATTCATTCGAGCAATGACAAGCGCATAAAAGCTTCAAATTACATAATTTTACTAACTGCACATTTACTAATTGTTTCTCTAAATAAACTATTTATGTACTAAATAAAATGATTTTTTATTATTATTTTCTTCACAAGTGTGTTGAAAAACGTCGTATGATACACGTGTGCATTGGTGATTACCGTCCTCGGCTCTCTTAAGACCCTCACGGCCTCACCTAACGGCTCGGGTCACAATGGCGCCTCAGCGGTAATCACCAATATTACACACTTGTACCATAATGTACTATTTCTACCATTGTCACGCGATTTAATTCATCGATAACAGTGGATAAAACACTCTTTTACTCATAAGAGAATAAAAATGTTTTAAATTTAGAACAAGCACGAATTGTATAAATTATGTATAAAAAATTGCACGTACCTGTACGAGATAGAAGTGAAAATTCTTGAAATAAAAATCATTGATGGGTTTATTACTATGTGTATGGTGGTCGCTACCTTTATCATCTTTATCTTAACTTTATTTTTTCTTTAATTTTTACTTTATGAATTTTTTTTTTTTTTTAAATACTGTATGTCCGTACTATCAAGAGAATAAGTGTATTTTCTTTCTTTCTCGGGATTCTACTCTAGAATCCTTTGCTGCTCTCGGGATTCAACTCATTCTCTCGAATTAAATTCTCTCATTTTTCACTTGTTGTGTAATCTACTATTTTGCTGTCATCCACAACTTGTATCAAAGGAATTTATTGTCCCGTTGAGTTCCTTTGTTATTCTAAATGTGTAGTAATGTGAGAAGTTTATATGTTAATGTTAAATTGATATCATATCTCTCTTGGGTTAGATCGGGTGAATATAACTGAAATATATTTTATTATTTTATTTTTTACAGGACTCCGAAATATCTTTTTTTACCTCTAAGTACGATATAACCATTAATTAAAGAATATCTCATCATTTATTCCTTTTAATTGTGCAATATACCATATACCGTGTATGAATGTAATACAAAGTATGCTGCAGACGTGCAGTGTGGTGCAGACGTTACCAAATACATCGAGCCGCTTCAGCTACGCAGGAAAATCTCCTTGCTGAGCGTTTTCTATCGTCTGTATCATGGTGAGTATTCTGAAGAGCTGTTCAACCTAATCTCCTCCAGTCTTTTCCCTAACAGAACTACACGCGCTGGACTTCGGAGTCACCGTTTTACGATGACCTCCATCTTGACACGAACTACAAAGTTCTCTATGTTTTAGTTTTGTTGTACCGCGAAACTGTGGAACCATCTCCCGTCCAATGTGCAGTCTTCTTATGACATTGGGTTCTTCAAGCGTAGCGTGATGAGATTTTATGCAGGCTTCGTTCACGTGGACTACAGCATGCCCACGCGCATCTTGCTCCCCGCTCCTGGCTATTTTAAAGACAAATATGCTTATTGTGGATTTGTGGGTGATCTTTAGAAGATAGACATATATTTTTCCGACTTTTTTTGTAGGTCTTTTTAATGCGTACAATTATGTGTTACATTTATTTGCTATATCTCTTTTGGTTTACTCAGCGTAAGCCATTTAAGCGCCCGAATTGATTCAGCATGACCAGTTTTTTTTTTAATTGTGCGGAACACTAGTTCTATTTCTAAAATAAAAGTAGCCTAAGCTACTCCCTATAACATTAGCTATCTACCAGTGAAAGTCCTGTCAAAATTGGTCAAACCGTTTCGGAGATTACCCGGAACAACCAGACAGACAGACAAATTTTTTTAAATAGGGTTTTTGTTATAGGTATTAGGTATCGTATATACTTTCATATGCATAGCATAGTAAAAAGCTGTTATTTTGACATTACAAACAGAAACATCAATTTTATTAATTGTATGTATAGATTAATTGGGGTCAAATAATATCTTAAGATTTGATAAACCCAAGCCAAATTCATCTGCATGTGGTGTATCATATCGAATAACAAAACGGTACGTAATGACGACAGTAGGATGATAAGGCTATACTGCCCGACTCGGTCGAGACCACCATGTGTAGTTATAGTCATTCGCATATCATCATTGCATTTTGGGATCAGATAGCGGCAATGGATTGTTGGCCTTTCGATTGTCGCCACTGCTGTAGAACTGCGCTTATCTTATCTTACCTTCAGGCACAGCATCGTCACTTTGCCGAGATACTATAAAAACCGGCCAAGTGTGAGTCGGGCCACACGCAATGAAGGGCATCGTAGTTGCTTGTAACAATACGCAGACTTTGAGAGGTGACTGTAAGTAATTTTCAATGGAATTTGTACGAAATTAATTCGCCAAATACACTTTATAAGTTGGTCGAATATTACTCTTTGACAGTTACATACATTATTACATAGTTGTGACAGTTTTCCGTGAATCCATATATCCATAAAGCTGACGGGGGGATAAGATCACTTGATTCTAACAAAAATTAGCACTATAAAGCTTATTATTTCGCAGATGGATCGAAATATGTTATTTAAATACACGCAATATTTTTGAAAGACCTATCCAACGATATCCTGCACATGGGATAGACAGGAAAAAAATTCATCCCCACTTTACGTGTAGGAGAGGTACCCTAAAGAGATTTTGTCGGTATAATTAATATGTATACTTCTGCCAAATGACAGCTTTCTGGTACTAAAAATCTCTGAGCTAAGCCGCGGACAGACAGACGGACGGACATGGCGAAACTATAAAAACCTTTTTAACTACGGAATCCTAAAAAGTAGGGTTGTAACAACATGTTTTCCTCATCCATTCTCCACTGTCACTTATCATTTAAGCAATCACACCACAATCAGTCTGACACCTCTACTCCTGTATCCATACATCTTCATACTTAACACTCTTCTAGTTGTACGACTGCCATTCCTCCTCATGATTTGTTCACGCTAACCTATACTAATTTCACTGTCACTGGTTCTACTTTCATCTATTCTCTGATATTATTCATCATATCCGTATTAGACACACTACCCAACTTAAAATCGTAACACTGCTATGTGCAATTATTTCCATCCTTCTTTTTCTTGATGTAGCATTTAGAGCCATTCGCATATTTTATACTAATTATAGTCTAAGTCCTATAGGCTCATACATATTTTATAATATATCTGAGTATATTTGCACCAAAACCTACGTCTCACATAAGTCGTTAGATTGGTTAAACAAACAAGCGCAATCAAGGAACGTCCAATTATATTTGATTTGAGGAAAAGCTTTGAAATATTTTGTGAAGAGCGCTTTGGTATTTGTACAGTGATTATTTATTGATAAGTGATGTCTTTTAATGAACAGTTAATATGTTAACAATGATTTATTACGTCTTTGCGGAATCATATTTTTTTTGCTAGATTAATAAAGTTTTAGCATTTCGCCTGATGGCAAGTCATCACATTCACGGTGCCTAAAAATTTACTACAGTGGATTCACTCAGGACTGAAATATGCTCTGATAAATAAGTCAGATTTATCACATATATAGCGGTCGTGAGTCGTGATCTAGTCACTACTAAATGCATAATTATGAAAATGTATATATACTATAATACGGTACGTATAAGAAAAAGCCATTATTTTTTTTAAATCTTTCTGTCCGTCTGTTTGTTCCGGGTAATCTCCGAAACAGTTGGACCGATTTTGACGGGACTTTCACTGGTAGATAGCTGATGTTATAAGAAGAGACTTAAGATACTTTTATTATAGAAAAAGAATTAGGTTTAAAGAAAATTACGAAATTGGAGCGCTTAAACTGCTTACTCTGAATAAACCATCAGAGATAACACAAGACAATATTTAACAAAAATTCAATGATATTTTCAAAGTTAAAGGTCCGATGGCAATGAAATTAAAATAGGAATGGGAATGGGAAAAAATATTCCAATCGGTTAATGGTTAAAGCCACGAAAAATTGTTCAATAACATACTTGACATAGTAACAAACAATAACACACTTGAAATATGTAACACACCGGAAAACAGTAAAGCCTAGTGCACATAATTCATAAATAATACTAGTTTTTCACTCGTGGTTTGACTCGTGCAAATCCCACAAGTTTCTAATTTAGGTACTTAATTTATATAGTAAAAAAAATAGAAAAACATGTAGGAATTAAAATCTTTATTTGAACATAATTAAAAAATGTACTTTATTAGAATGTTTTCAATGGTAACAAGCTCTAAATGATGTTCGATGCTCTGAGTTATAGGGAGGGCTTAGTGACAGTTTAAAATTAAAATTTTAAAAAGTTTTCATTGGTATTTTTAGTATGTATTTGGATGTAAGTATATAGCTGTTATTCATTAGAGCATGAGATCAAACGGGCAATAAAAAAAAATATTAAAATACACAACTGTTCATCAAGAAATATTGTGACTGGTGCATTATATCACGTTTTACTTCAATTTTTTTTTTGTAATCTAATTTGTGTTTACAAAATCCCACTCCTTTCTTTTTGTGCTGACAAATTTCAACTTCGAATAATATTTATTTTTTTCCGGCGATGCATGTTTTACTTTGTTATTCTTCTTCTTCTCTCTCCATTGCTTCCTAATAATTTGTTGCTGAGAACTGTCAAAATCTGCTATCTTTTTCCTGTTCTTTTTAGTTCTTTTTGCGTTAGATTTCATCTGCGCCAAAAATTTTCAGGGTCCCTTTCTTTATGTCTTTCTCTATATAACACCTGTCTTTCAGATGGCGTCATTGGCGTCTAAAAAAAAGAAATTAGTATACCTTTCACCAGCAAAGCTTTTCAAATTCAATAAATTTGTTATTAACAAGCGTGACGGCCATCAGGCAAACAACTTTTTCGTGTCACCACTCAGTAGCATACATAAATGTAGACTATAATATATGCTAAGAAAGTATACGGGTTTACGCGGAACTGTAGAACTAATCGGATGGAGATATTATACCCATAATTTTAATCAAGTTTTCAAGGCTAGTCCTGAAATCGGAAAATGTGAAAAATAGTTTATACATGGAAAAGTTCATTGAGTTATGTCGAAATGTATGAAACAGCCCGATTTCAGGGTTACCTCCATAGGAACAGTAATTCACAATGTTGACTACAATGAGCTCCCTTCAACTTAGTACTATCGCATATGCATAATGCGTAAACTCTGTATACAATTTACATGAACCATTCCGTTTCACCATTATATTTCACAACCAATCCTAAAGCAAACATTAGCACAAACCAATAAATGAAAATTAATTCACTATTTAATAGCTCGTGTCCTTCTATACACAATACAAAAGAAACAAACGCATTCTCATACAAACACTCATAGCTCTCCATTAGGATCTCTCGTGTATTATGGAAGCCATGTTAACATACAGAAACACACACAACTACCACCCAAACCAGAAACCGATATTGAAATTCATCATATAAATACCTGTTCCGGCCGGGAATCGAAACCGTAGGTAAAAGGTAGATACGCTATCACTAAACCACGGAGGTCAATAGTATGTATGACTCAACTATCTAACAACGTGAACTAGGTTTAATGTATTTTCTCATGTGTTACATAACGCAAAACATAACGAGAACAAACACACGCGAAAATATTACTCACCACTTTAAGGCAATAAAACATTTAAATACAGTTCAATTGCACAAAGAACAGGTTGGTTCCTCAAAAACGATATATTCTACAGCAATTATGACATTAGCCAAATAAATTTCAATACTTACCTTGTCAAATCACGTTGATTAATTCGTAAAAACTAGATGACAAAAATTTCGATCACAACAACTTTACGAATTGCTTCCATACTAAACTGATTGACAGATGTTTCATATTTCTCCAGCGTCCTACGTATGTTTGCCAACATGAAAAAATACTTTAAGCGTTGCTAGGCTTCTAAAATTAAAAACTACTATGCATTTTGTGCTTTGTCACACACGGGAATTAAATTTGGACCATTATTTCTAGTGCATGTTTTTAAAAATTAAAGCCTATTATCGATTATTAGCTTGTATTGTAACAATGCCGTAGCTCTACAGATTAGTTAGGATGTATCACACACACGATAAAAAGTTGTATAAAGCTAAAAACTTCAAAAACTTGCTGTCAAATGGACGAGGGTAATTTTGTTTTTCTATGAAAGCTAAAATCAACCCAAAATGGTAAACATAAATTTACTTACTAAAATAAGTTATTTTAAGATTTTTATTACGCCATACGAAGGAATATTCTAAATATGGATAGGTCTTTAAATTGCGTGAGAAATGATAGTATTTTTTTATATTTAATTTTTTTATTTATTATCACTTTTTTTTTGAAATGAACACTTTTTCGTGGCCTTACCCTATTGAACAAGTAAGTTATGGCTGAACAACGGTCAAAAATAACTAAATAATTGTAGATATTAAAAAGCCCTACAAAAAAGTCAGTGAGAGCATATATCTATAGTCTAAGGATCACCCACAACAAGTATTTTTATCTTTAAGGTAACCAGGAGTGGTGGTGCATGATTCGCGCGTATGCCCAATCGACGGCATTCAGTAGTCCACGCAAGCGCAGCCGCGGGCATAGCTAGAATTAAAATAATTATAATGCCCAGTTTACAAGCGGCAATAATATTATACAGATAATAAAATAGATTGATCTAGGGTGTCGGAACGTCCGCACTTTACGAAAACTCAACATGTAATGACATTTCTTCTGCTAGCTTTTATTTAACTTATCTTATTATTATGGGTCAAATCTTGCAACTGAATTTTATATCAGTTATCCCAGTTCAATTCAGTGGAAGTTTTGCATACATGTTTATTTTGATTGACAATGCATAGTTAGCTTAGTGATGTAATTTTAAATCCAATATGGCGGACTCCCAAAGTCGTCAACCCAGTTTTTTATGCACCTCCACGATATGAATATAAAATGAAAGGTTCAGAAGAATTCGAAAATATGAAGATTGAAAATGAACTTTTATTCAATATTTCATTAATTTTAAAAGCTTTTAGTACATAATTGTTATAAAGTAGAAAGGGTAAATAAAATACAATAAATATCTTGCGTGTTGCAAGCTTTTATACATATTATTAAAATATTGATTAAAAGCTTGTTTTTCAAAAGTTTTATTTGTAACTTTTATTTATAGTTTCGCAAACGGTTCTTAATTTATATTTGTAATATAAAGAAACTATCATGCATGCTCCTTGTAGGTAGATGTTTTATTTTTAACCGCGTATCACATTTTCATCTGGATTAAATTTCTGCTTCACTTCTTAGGATTCTAGTGTGACGTTATAAGGCGAAGAACTTTACTCAATAAATGATTTATTCAACGCAAAGGCAAGGAAGATTTTGCAAATCGGAAAGTTAATTCCTTAGGTTAGCGAGTTCGAACGTTATAGTCTTTGTATGAAAGCACAAATCTAGAATCTAGCTTTATATTTTATTGAATTTGATTAAATAGTCGGTCTACTTATCGACGCAGACGATAAAACATCTGCTTCATTATCATCATTAGCCTGTGTCTGTTCACTGCTAGACATAGGCTTCCCCCAAGGATCGCCTCTGGACCAGATCTTCACGGCCCTTGACATGCAGTCGAATCCAGCCACTCTGCGCAAGTCAACGCTCTATCTTGCAGAGGGGCTTCCCATACTTCATTTATCTAAAAGCGGTCTTCACTCTAGAACTGGTCTACCCATCAGTTATCAGGTTTTCGGCATATGTGGTCATCCCAATGCCACTTCATGTGCTTTGGTTTTTAAGAATGTCATTTTTAATTATCTATATGTGTTGCTTTGGTAGATTAAAATATATGTTTTACTTCAGCTTACCACAGACAAATAAAGATAAACAATAATAAAAAAAATATAGTTTTTATATTCAAAGTCTTTGCTTTTTAGGTTATAAATATTCAACAATTCTTACAGGAGTAAAACATTGATTAATTAATAAATTTAAACTTTCCCTTAGTTTTACCCGATCTCGTCTTCAGAACCATGTCTTTGTGGGTCAAAGAGAATATTTTACTCCCGCTCTTGTCAGGTTCCACGTCGGTTGTCCTGCAAACTCCTATCGAAGCATAGAGAAGGTCGAATGCGAACCAAACGAGTTCTATGATACTGATCATAGATCCACCCAGACATAGTCCGAAAATTCCTCCGAGGTTTGCTGAAAGTCAAGTAACTTTATTTAATTTATAATGTGAAATATCTACATGCGAGGGGTAAACCTGATTTTTGGCGTTGCGATACAGGCCGTGGCTACGCATCGCCACGCTATATGATGGAATATATGTACTATGAATCATGAAATTATGAATATACAATTATGAAAATAATTACTGCAATCCCACTGAACCCTCAAGGACTCCCCACAGGGAAATTGTCAGGACACCCCTTGGGACCCCCACTGACCCTCATAGGATCCCCGAGGAATTAGTAGGGACACTTCGATGTTTCGCATCTGCCAGGCGTCCAGTGACGGATTTTTGATATTTTTATAAATACTTAATATGTCACTGAAATACACTAAAGGCTCAGTACCGACTAGAAGTGCCACGTGTGACGTAATTTAAAATACTAATTGTGGTTTATTGGGGAGTAATGATATCGTCTCGCAACGCTATTCTTTCACTATAAAAAGTTGTGAGATCCCATATAAAACCAAATTAGTTATTTTAGTTAGTATCCATGTATTCAACAACTTTGTTATAACTTAAAGCTTACTATACAATGTGGTGGTCGCTTTAACTTCGGTAATAGTTTTCAGCAGACTTGCTTTGGTGGCTACACTCCCCTCCACCCGCAGTCCTTGGCACCTACATCGCTAAGTGCTGGTCCCTCGAACCACGTAAATCAGATACGCGTACAAGCGCGATGCGTTAGATGACCGTAACTTTTAATAATAATATTTATTTCATTTAATAAATAATGAAATTTCGGGATTTTTCATTTCTTCCTTCCTATAGACTAAACAATAACTAAAACCCAAAATTTTAAGTTTGCAAGACTAATGACTTCAATTTTGATGATCGGTGAGTGCGTCAGTGACAAAATTAAAGAACGTTGACTATTGATAATTCGTAAACTTTAAGGTATAATTATTAGGTATATTGACAATATAGCCAGTTATAGTATGTCCTCTTGATCTATAAAAAATTCAAATTCCTTGCTTTATATACAAAAAACTTACAGGGGGGTCAAAAGTGCCGTAAGATGCTTCGATAAAAGAATGGTATGGACTGACGTAAGCCAAGATAAATAAGATAATATTTAATATGTGGGAAGGAATAATAAACTGTGTAGACAGTTCAGAACACTGTCTTGCCGTGTCCGCGACTGGATAACTTCAGCTGATCTGTCGAGTTTTTTTTTCTGTCTGACTATACTGTTAGCTTTAGGGATGCTGGAGCCTCTAACGGCTTTTACAGCTTCACCGTGGCTTGATCTTTCGAGAGGCCCTAGAAACGTATTTATGCCACGATTTTCTTGGTGAGAGAGACAATTAGAATAGAATAGAATAGAAAATACTTTATTGTTTCAAACATACACTGTACAATAAAAATCAAAAGTAGAAAAAATAACAGAACAGAAACAACAGGTGGCCTTATTGCTTAAAGCAATTTCTTCCAGGCAACCTTACAAAAGATTGGAAGAAAGAAAGAACGAGATAGTTAAAATATAAAGATAGACTAGTTAATATCGTACATATACAAATACAAGAACAAATATATACAATAACATTAATAATTAAAAAAAAAGCTACAAATCTACATACATAGTATAAAATTATATAACATTAAACAATTATAAAACAGAACTGATTAAAGCGATAAATAGTAATCCTTAACTAAATTTTTAAATATATTAAGTGATTGCGCACGTCTTATTGGTAAGGGTAATGCATTCCATAACCGAGCTGCCTGGGTTGAAAAAGAATTGTCAAGAAAACTAGTCGTATGTTTAGGTATTTCTAAAGTTAGGTCTTAAGACGATCTCAAATTACATGTATGTAAATCTGCTTTAAACCGTATTTTAAGATAAAAAGGGGTCATCGGATTAAATAGAATATTATAAATTAAAACCAAGATATCTGTATCCCTGCGTAACCTTATTGGTATCCATTTGAGTTTAGTACGGAATACAGATACAAAGTCAAATTTGCGTAACCCATAAACAAACCGAATGCCAAAATTTTGAAGTCGCTCAAGTTTATTAAGTTGTGCTTCTGTCAGATCTAGATAGCTGGTATCAGCATAGTCAAGGATTGGAAGAAGGAAAGATTGCACAAGAGTAATTTTTGTGGCAGTGGGGAGAAAGTTACGCAATCTTTTCATTGATCCAGCAGATGCATATATTTTCCGGCTGGCTTCTTGTAACTGAGGACCCCAAGACAAATTTTATCTACATAGATCCCTAAGTTTTTTACTTTGTCACTTATAGGAATTATAGTATCATTAAATATGACAATAGGAATTTGTTAGTAGTCAACTTTTGCAATCAATCTGAGACTCCCAATAATAATGACTTGAGTTTTGGTTGGATTAACTCTTAGACCGTATGAATTGCTCCATTCGCAAATATGCTCTAAATCGTTATTAATAATGCCTATAGCTTACATCAATTTATCAGGAGAAGACTGTGAATATATTTGCAAATCATCTGTGTAAAGATGGTGGGACGATAATAAATTATTAGATATTGAATTTATAAAAAAGCCAAAAAGTAATGGAGACAAAACACCACCCTGTGGAACGCCAGTAGACAGAACACACCATGAGGAAAAGTATTATCAATGCGAATACGCTGTCTGCGGCCATACAAATAACTAAGAAACCAGTCGATAACAACTGAAGAAATATTAAGAGAACAGAGTATGCCGAGCAAGACATCATAATCTACAGTATTGAAAGCATTACTAAAGTCAAGCAGCGCAAGCACCGTAAGTTAACCATGCACCATGCCTAGCCGGAAGTCATCGGTAATGTGTGTTAGAGCAGTAACAGTACTGTGACCGGGACGAAAACCAGATTAAAATAAATTAAAGAGGGAGTTTTTACAGAGAAAGGAATTTAGTCAACCAATCAATCAATTAACCGGTAAGTTACCGGTTGTCAATGTAAATATCTAAACAATTTAAAATAATATTTCTCTCACACAAATATAATTATATGAGAGAATCGCGTTGATGTTATTTTTTAAATAGCTTGGCACATTGTCGGCACTGTCTGTGATAGTAAGCACAGCACAATCCGAACACAACGGCGACCACAGAGAGATCTAAATAATTCGGCGATCGCCGCTGTCATGCCGGCCTGCATAAAAATCTCTTTACGCTACCCTTAAAGGACTCGATGTCGTAAGAAGGAGGGAACACACTGGCCGGGAGAAGGTTCTACAGCTTCACGGTACGACAAAGATAGGTCAACTATGTAGAACTAAGTTCTAGATCGTGAAAAATATGATTACGGAATCCGTACTATACTATACCATTGAACTCCGCAAATTGGCTGGGCGTGATAGCAACATGTATGCTTTGTGACCCCACGAACTTTATAAGCATGCAACGATCGGCTTGAAATGATTTTAGCTCGAGCTATCGGATAGTGAACACCCAAGTAAATAAGCCGACTACAATAAATATTAACCCTGAGAGCCATTACAACTAAGTACGAGTTAAGTTTGGGATTTCGGTAATGGAAACCATAGACTTTGAAAATCTGTCGCAAAGCATCTATATTCCGGCAGCTGCACTAAAGAGCCACTTCCCACACTATGCTTAGCGTATTATGAATGTTCTAGGTTGCCTGACATTTGCAACATCTGTGTTGCTATTGTGCTAGCTAAATTCCCCACTTCATCCAACTTGTGGCCTTTTTGTCATAATACTTGAAATAATATAAGCATTCTTCAAATCTTACAATACTACAGTCGGTATTTAATAGTTCTTTTTTTTAATTTAACCAGTTTGACAAATTAACAAAAACACAAATTGAATACGCGTTAATCCTATACATATTTCTCGCAAATATATAAAAGTCATACCGAAAAGAACGTGGGTAAAGCATATACGTGAGAATCTAATTTACATTTCACTTGAAGCCTTCTGATCAAAAATTGGACATCATAAAAATTTCAATGCTTCTTTAAATATTTAGCAAGTCGAAAAACCTGTCTTTAGAAGTTGGCTTTTTGAATTCCTCTTTATTTTATTTCATTATAAATATTTTCGAGATGTTTTGCTTTCCTTTAGGTAGCTTATAATTAAACGTAGACTTTGGCATTTTTACATAGTTGAAATAATTTATTATACAAGTTTTTAACCATTTTTGTAAAGGAAACTTAAAACTTCATCAGTGTGAAAAGGTTTTATACACCGTGATGTAATAATAAATATAAAAATAAAACGCATGAAACGTCTAAACTCGTATCAAATTTTCTTAAAACATTTCTAAATAAACATATTATTTTACGGAGATATTTAACTCTGTTTATAAAGTTTGAACATTTTATATTTATTATACCACAAAAAGATAGAAGTATGACCCCAAGACATTTCTTATTTTCTTTTATCATCTTTAAAACAAACAGCGATTTACTACTACTCCAAAGACGATATTCAACGTCAGATGATTTTTTAGCAACCCAGGTTTGAATTTGCAAAAATAAACATCGTTCTGCCTTTGTTATAATGTTATTTATTTATATATCTTATAATATCGTAACATAATATAATATAAGCATTATAATATCACATCCGTTTTTACTAGGTAGGTCTTTTTTCCACCTCTCTCCCTAAGTAATATAGATCCCATTATAACATTTTTAGTGTTTCATAAACGCTCTATAAGCTGTATTTTGATATAAAAACTAATAGGAAAAATCATTAAAAACAAATAACAAAATTAATTTTTATTAACTACTTATCTAACTACAAATTAAAAGTTTTCGGATTTTTTCCTTTACTTATTTACAAGTGCTACAAGACACTGCTTCTTGACAAATTTCATGATTGTAGATCAACTGGAAGTAAAATACCCTGTAGTTTTTTGTTCCCTTTGAAATTGTTAAGAAATGAGACATAATCAGCCGTAGTATCTTTTGATTGCGTTGGTTTAGAAATTTAATTTTTTCACAGCTTCAAGGGAATGCAGGAATTAATATCAAGTTTTTAATATTAATTTCAACTTGATAGCTCCGCTCCATGCTCTCCTGAGAAAAAGGGTCTTGACAGACAGAAAGGCAGACAGACGGAAAACGAAGTGATCCTATAAGGGTTCCTTTTTTCTTTTTTGAGGATCGGAACCTAAAAACACCAATAAATGCTTGAAATTTTTTGGAAAACATACCCAACATTTGGTCCCAGGTGTAAAGTACTTCTCTCCTATATTTCATGCACGTGGTGTCGCTGAAATGCACAGAAACTCTGGTCTGGCTATCATTAAAAATTCTGAAACAAAATAGTAATTTTTAACAGAAATTTTACTTTTTTTTCTAGAAAAATAAGACATAATCTTGGTCTAGCTTTTGTAAGGTTATATTGATAAAAGCAGACGTTGAGGTCGAATAGTTTTAACTTTAGATAGCAGGAATGTCAATTCGACGATGTCCGCAGGTTAAGTCTCGACATGTACCAAATCATTTTTGTAACGAAGTTTTTTGTCGTGCGTTTGGCGGATTTGAGTACCTACACGGGAAAAAGGACACTAAAAAGAGACCAACACATACATCTATAGGATTTAACCGGCAAGAGAATGAGATAGAATATACACGGCTAATGAATCTCTTGATTTTCAAGACTATGATCGTAAACAAATTGGCCTAGCTGTGTGACGACCAGAGTCGTACGCACTATTTTTTTTATATAAAACTTATTTTATTTAAAGTCTTTGTTTATAAATGGCCAATCAGGGATCATATAAGCTGGTATTGTTAATAACTTAATCATTACATTATTTCAGGTGGAAGTAAGTAAACTAGAACCTAAGTATTTACAATATATTTCTGCAGAATAACGTCTTTATCAATTTAGTAGTACCCGAGTTCTTAGCACGTACTATTTTACTTGGATTATTAGATCGGTAGGTATTCAAAACTTAAACCATTGCTTTTCTTAGTACTTAATAATAACTAAGATTAACAGACGAAGTCACTTATTATAATATAATCGACCCTTTGATCTCAGCCAAGTTATTGCAAAAGGGATTAGTTTCGGTCAGCTCTCTCTTGGTATTTCTACGGACCGGCCAAATATTTTGCGATATTTTACATTGCATTATAGAAATGTTTTCAATGATTATATTTTAGTCGTATGCTGTGTGGGGGACGAATTTATTTTCTCTAAAACAGAGATTTTAGTAGATAGTTGACAAACTTTTTTTTGCCAGGATCTAAAAGATTGCAAAACTATGATTTCAATTAATAAGCTTGTGTTATTTATTCTTTCTATTCCAGCTAGTCCACGCAAACTCATATGAACACATTTATATAAGATTTTACTTATTTATGTCTTAAAATTAACTTCCCTGCGTTAGTAATATTATTACGTTAGTCGTGATCTTTACAATCATCCAATACGAATCACCCACCCTTCCAACATGACTAATAAATGTTCAAAGCATCGTGAGGATAATAACCTAAACTTCTAATATTTTTGTGACAACGTTTATCTCAACGTAGAAACTACTTTAAATTTGGTAAACGTGTTTACGCTTAACTGGATCAAATTCTCCGATTGACGACCTATTATTCTTCCGTTCTAAAAACTAAAACCTTCTTACCGTAAACGTCGTGTCCTTTTTATAAACTCCACCTCTGTATCATATTGCACGTAGTCGCATCTTTGATAGCACTTGCTCTCCGTTATTATTTCTCTGATGTCTACTTTTACATCTTCTGTTTAAAGCAACAAGTTTACAAGTTTTAGAAAGGTGCCACTGCCATATCTAATTTTATAATTGCACGAGTCGATTAACTTTTCATTCGTATAGATTTTGCTTTGCTTTTAATTGTGAAGGCAACTGCTAAGACATGGACAACATTTAAAGTGTTAGTTGGCCTAAGATATCTCAAATGTAACTTCTTGTCAATTAAGTCAATTATCAATTCATTAATAGTTTTATCAATTGTTGCTCAAACATTTATATTTGATGTACGTATAACTTACCTAGAGTTCTATAAATGCAATTCAGTCTATCCCAAGTACATGTCGAATATTCTTCGACTCCTAGATAAGCAGCTGAAAAATTAAGAGTTAACATAAATGTGTTGTTATTCACACACTCACCAAAGCCATACAAACCTTAAATTTTTGTCTTGGGCTGATAATTACCGTTGGCAAAGTTGGCTGACCTTCATTGATATGGTAATCTCTAGATTATATCAGAAGAATATTAAAAAAGTAACTTCATGAAATTTTATTATAATTTAGTTTAGTACCTTATGGTCGATTCATAGTTAGAACTTTTAGATATAACTACAATTTGAATAAGATTAGTCCAAGTGACAAGATTCTGAAGTTTACATGTATTTTCATTTCAAGAATTGTTATTCATACCAAAAGGAAGCTCAGCTATCTTTATATTATTATGATTGGTTACAATTTTTTCACGTTAAATGCGATATATTTTTTTCGGATGCTTTGGGATTTCTTTATTTTTAATGAATTACAAATCTTTTATTGTATAACCTCTCTAATTTTAAATGGACAAAATTAATTTTATGTGACTTTATTTATAGGATTTAAAACAGAACTTTATTACTAAAATCATACGTATCATAAAGTAATTTTACCTGTATATTCAAAGGGTAGGCAACGACAGTGGGTGACCACTCTTTGCAATAACAATCGACTCATGCATCCCTGGTAGTAGCTAACTTCAACGCCGGCATCCTAGGCGTAATTATAACGAATTATGGTTCAATGCATAATAATATAATGTAAATAAGACAAACAATTTTGAGCTAAAATTTTGTTACAATTTTGAAAGGTTCCGTTAAACTATTCGCACTAACATAATTCAAAAAAAGAATAAATGAGATCGATATTTTTGTGCAAATTACGTCAACGCGAAAGTTATTTTTTCTTCAATAAAATATTAATATACCAATTCGGCTTACTAAAACTAAATTGAACCATTAAAAGTGGACTATTTTTTCCATGCTGTTGCAGAGTGGGCCAGAAACATTTGCGAATTAAATTAAAAAAAAAAAAAACTAAATACAATACAAACACATACACATCTTTATTTCAATTAAAATATACATCTGGTAAATTTATTTCTTAAAAATTATATCATTCAGGTGTGCACCATCCCGCTGCAAACATTCCTCGAATCTGAACCTCAAATTAGTAAAAACTCGCTGACACATTGCGCGAGGAATAGCTGCCATTTCTTCTCGGATATTTATCTTCAACTGGTTAATCATGGCTGGGTTATTGGAGTAGACTCTACTTTTCAGGTATCCGCACATGAAAAAGCTGGTGGCGTTAGATCCGGACTTCTAGGCGACCATACAATATCACCTCGGCACGATATCAGTTTCCCAGCAGTCATCTCGTTTACGGCCGCCAACGAAGCATTAAAAGTATGTCGCACCATCTTGTTGAAACCACGTCGCACGATTATAGGCTTCAAATTGTTGCAGTTGCGGAAAGAAAAAATCCCTTAACCAGGCTATTTTGTAACGAAGTAATCTTACAATTAAATAAACATCAAAATATGTTGTTCTTTGCACTTTAATAAAAAATAATAATTAAAAAACATATTAAAGATAATCAATTAAAGTACTAATTTACAACATTTGTTATCTTTATCGGTCTAACAACACATTTTGATATTTTGTGACTTCGAAATGTAACAGATGTCAAAAACATTGAAAATCGGAAGCGAATCCAATGACAAAAACATAGTTTAAAGACCTAAAGAAGTACTTGTAGCAGTTTTTTTTTAATAAACGGTCGGTTTGAACCGTTGAAAAAGTGACAGTCATCGTGAGTTTTTTTTTCAACGAGATCTCGCTGAGTCAACATCTCTTTAAAAATAACAGTAAAATTGTATCATCTCTCAGCAATAAGAAATTGCTTTAACACCCTTATAAGGTTAGTACTTCAGTCATTATTTTATTAAGTAGAAATTGTAAAATAATTGTGATTGTGTTTTGTCCATATCCCTGCTAAAGTCGGTTGGAAGCGGCTATTTGAACTCATGCTCATTATCTTAAGTCGGAGCCGTTTCCACTGGCAGCAGGGATGGGGTGAGCCACTTACCAACCTTCTCGTCTGGAAATTCCAGGGTTCAAAACTAGTGATAGAAATCCTATGGAATTTGCGGCAGACATCCTGCAAGATTAAAATTAGAATTTCCTACACTAAAATTCAAGCCTGGGAGTTCGGTGCAGAACCCGTCAGCCAACTCCGCTGTCCAGGACCAAACAGGCAACCAGGAGCAACTGTAACTCTCTACCCGAGGAGGAGAGAGTTGATTTTCATCTCAGCACCATCGGCCGTCTGTTTGCAGCTAAGTGGAAACGGTCACCTCTATACCAAGGTGCTGACCGAACCATCCGGACCTTCAATACTAGTACCCGTACCTTCACCCCCTTAGAGTATCTTTATTATTTAATCACTAGATTCCTGTTTAATTTTATTATTATACATTAATTTTTATTAACTTCTTAGTTTTTTTCTTCCCTACCTTCTTATTTATTTTATTTATTTATAATATTGCTTCTGGGCTTGTCTGCCAAGTGGCTGGCAAGATCCTGGGACAATGTATCGGTCGGAATTTACAGTGACAGATTTCCTTTGTTGATTTTCAAAGAAATAGGGTCCTATAATTCCGATATGGCCACCCAAACGGTTACTTTCGACTTTTGATGTTTTGCACGTGGGTTCTCTACAGCCCAGTAACGGCAATTCTGTTTATTGACATCCCATTTAAGTGAAAATGAGCTTCGTCGGAGAATAGAATATTGTTGAAACTCCGAAAGCGTTCCAACATTGTTTCAACAAAAGCTCGTCGTAAAATAGGTTCATTTGGCAGTAATTCCTGCACAAGTTGAATTTTATAAGGGTGCAAATTTAAATATTTCAAAAAAATGCGACGCAAAGATGTTCTGGACACCACAAGTTCAGCTGATCGCTTGCGAGTCGATAGATCAGGATTACGTTGAACTGAAGCTCTAACTTGTTCAATTGTGTCTTCCGTTCTTGTTGACCTTGGGCGTCCCGCAGGCTTCTGTTTGAGAGTCGAACTTTCTGACCCACGATCGAATCACACTTTCCTTCGGACACTGATTTACGTCATATAATACAAACTCACGCTGAAATAAACGTCGAACAATAGCGCACGAAGCGCCATTTTTATAATAATGTTTAACGCAGAATGCACACTGCGCACCGGTGAAGCGATCCATCGCGACTAAATTTCCGAGAACCAAGCTTCTCATCCCTACCACCCGCGTAACCCCCGCTCATAAGGTTCAAACGCAAGAGTGTTTTTAAAATCGTACGCCTTTCTGGCCCACACTGTATTATAAAATAGTATCTTTAATATGACTTGTTATTAGAAGAAGTAGGTCTTTGCAATACGTATTAGAGGAGAACGTTCCGCCGGTAAATCTATTTTTCTTTTTATTGTGAATGACGTTGCCAGGCTTTTGCCTCTTCCAGTAGGGGAGGGAATAAGCTGTGTTATTTTTTATGGTAGCTCGATCTATTGACGGTACCGTCCCTGAAAGTAAGCACAGTACAATTCAAACACAACAACAAACATCGAGAAATCGAAATCCATCGGTGGTCACTGCTGTCATGCCAGCCTGCATAAATATCTATTGACGTTACGCTTGAAGGGCCCGGATAAAGATGCTTTTTTTTGCGCAGATCCCAAATTCTTATTCTTTAATAAAAGTAGCCAAGGTTATTCCATATAATATCAGATATCTGCCACTGAAAGCGATGTCAAAATCTGTCCAACCGTTTCGGAGATTAACCGGAACAAACAGACAAACAAAAATTTTAGAAACTGTTTTTTCTTATAATTACGGTAAATACTTTCATGTACATTTAATAAAAAGCTGTTATTTTGACATTACAAACCGATACTTCAATTTTATTAAATATAAAGATTGAAAATTTGACAATATGACATATCTAGAATTAAGTAGTTTCTGAAAAATAAGCACACTAAGTCATTATTTAAATGTGGAAAGGTGAAATGTAATCCCGTACATTCTGAAGGATAATATGTGAACACATGTGGATATATTGTTAAATAATGCGCAATTTTGGTGAAAGTACCTATTAAATAGGCACGTCAACCCCTGGTTCGAGATAAGGGGTGACACTACGATAATGAATTACACAAACTAATGAATATTCAAGAGAAAATGTGCCCCCAGCTTTTAATTATTTTCTAAATATTTGTATTTTTTTAATAGTTTGATTCGAAACGGATTATTTGTAGTAGCTTAGTAAAATCACTTTCAGCTTTTATTAAGCCACTAGCTGTGCCCTACGATTTCACCTGTTTTAATTTTGTATGACAAACATCGCCAACGCACCCATGTAGGAATTTTTTTTATACTTCGTGTAAAACTATCGACATTTTTATGAGGAATAAATTAATTTTTCTAATTATCGTATAACTTTAGCTACTCGCTGATACAGTAGCTTTATATTTTTTAAAGATTTTTTAAAATCCGTCCACTAGTTTTGAGTTTATCCATTACAAACAAAAAACAAATCTTACCTCTTTATAATATCGGTATAGATAGTGTTTTAGTAAACGTATGATCTATATGTTTGATTCTATATATAACTAGTTGTTCCTCACGATATCTCCTCTGTTAACCATTTTTATAGAATTTGCGTAAAATCCGTTCTTAGTGAGCGTCTATATCGGTAAAGGATTTAAAATGAATGCATTCATTGATAATAACTTTGGCCAACAGATGTCGTTACTTATTTTATACAAACTTTCGTCCCATCTTTGACACCCTCAGGTAAACTCCGAGCTGCTATTGAGAATTTCATAGAAATACCCAATAATACTTTGCTCGACCTGGGAATCGAACCCACGACCTCGAGCATAGCAGTCGTGCTTAGCACAAGGCTAATGAGACAGTCAAGTTAAAGCATAGTATGACACATAAACTGACAGATAATATCTAAAAAAATACGTAAGATTCGAAACAAATATCCAATTTGTTACCAGTAAAAGTAACTTTATAATTAGAAATTATCACAGAGGCATTTCTATTTATATTGTAACTGTATGGATTACTTAGTAATCATTGCTTACTATGAGGCTATACTTTGGCAGCAAGTTGAAAAGTTATGCGGTTACTGCGCTAACTTGATACTTAGGGTCAGTGTATTTAGGCTTAGCTAGTTGTTACACTATGATGTTATTGAATTCTATTCGTTTATTTAACTCTCTACCAACGAATGAATACCGTATCAAAATTCTTGTTTGATGAAACCACTACGCATGGAAAACTTTGATAATATATCTGCACTTTTACTTTAAAGTAAAACTTTGTTCACAAATTAGATAAAAAAAACTTGTGCTATAAAATATAACTAATGGTCGATTGAAGAAATAAGCACCGAAGCAATGGTTTGTTATAATTAGATAGGTATTGTTGTGGTACTAAGTGATCATTGAAACATAAACCAAACTAAAACATGACTATACATACCATGACTATGACTGTGCTCATTGTCTAATTAATTTTTTGTACATTATTAGTATATAATATATTATTGTTATTATATTTAGTATTTTTATTTTATTGATGTCCGTGATGTGTGTTAATGTGGCCCAGACAGAATACCAGCGCTGCACTGATTCAGTGGTAACTTATGCAGTGACAACTTATTGTTATTATTGTTTTTTTTTTTTTTGATGTGTTGTGTGATGAATAAATAAAGTTTTTCTTTGTTTCTTTACTACTCTACCCGAGATCAATGATGAGCTATCATTCCCTGAGGATAGAGTTGATACAGCTCGTATGCCTGTGCGTTTGTCCAACGCCACCCTTTAAGTCTGATTAATGGTGCTTGGGCACAATACTTACGGATTCAAGGATGCAACGCCGACTGAACAGCGACAGGTATTTCACATTGTCCGAAGAGTCTATCTCCCACACGTAGACGTTAACATCGAAATAAGCGGCAGGCGTCAGGGTCATTGGGCTGTCCAGCACAGTTATTTTGTCTTTCTGGTCGAAAACGTATAGCTGGGAGAATAATTTTATTATTTTGGATTTTTTCGTTCGAAAATAAAATGTTTATTTATTTATTGTCACATCAACGGCACATTCCCAAATATTACAATAACAAATACATCACAAGTTGAGCACTATGTGAAGTATCTTTACAGATATGCACATAAAAACAAAAACAAATTACAAATATCAAGATCGCTACAAATGAAATCAAATAGCAAATGATTCATATAATTTTGAGCGAAAATTCCAGAACCTGCAATTAAAGATGTCGATATCAAAATCGCTATACAATTCCTTAAGGCGAAGTTGAACAGATATTAGTTCTGAAATGTGTTTTAGAAAAGGTTAATCGTTGTCCATGTGAATTATTATTTTATTTGTTATAATATTTCACCAAATTCACAGTACTGTACTTGATGGTAAGAACAGCACAATTCAAACACAACGGTGACCACCGATGGATTTCGATTTCTCGGTCGGCATCGCTCTCATGCCGCCGGCCTGCTAAATTGTGTTAGTAAGTAATTTGATAGTTATCATTATATTAATACGTGAAGCAAAATTTTTCTACCCTTTTTAAACGTATTGCGTGCACGGAAGACTGTGAGATTTGGCATGGTTTAAGTTTATATGGAGTAGGAGTGCAGAAAGCTAAAATTTTCTATAATATCTGTTACTATAATATATTAGATAAAATAAATTAATACTGAGAATCCTAACCCGACCAGTACCATTGAACTTAGACCCCCCAAAATATTGACATTGTCAATCAATGAGAAGTGACAGCACGTGATATAATAATCATTGTTTAGGTTCATAATGCAAATGTCAAACAGAAAATAGTGTATGATTAAAAAGTCGCTAGTCGAATTTCGATCATTGGGCGACAGCTAGTTTAAATTAACAATCGATTAAATATTTGTTCTTTACAAATAATAAGCTTGAAGTGTTTGTTTGTAATACGAAAATAACAGTTTTTTTCTAAGTGCATATCAAAGTATAGGCTCAATTAAATTAAATTGTTAGCATTTGTTTTGTAAATAACTGCTTTTTTTTTAATTTGCTTTTAAGTTAGTCGTCTATTTTTGTCTCTGAATAATTCGCTTTGATCACTTCTTGAAGATAATACCTTCTAATTAACCGTTTCTACAGCGGGTGGCGCAAAAAGCTCGTACATTTCACAGTGAAATAGTTTTAACACAAACAGAGAAATTGTTGACCTTGTTAGCACTTGCTAATCTTACATCAGACAAGGTATTTTAATATTCCATCCCAGTACGACGCCCTACAGTCTACATTTTGTTCAAAAAAATGTAAATCCATTTAGTACTGGGCTAGAATACATTCGAAACGTTCTTAGAATTATATTAACTTACATATTTCTTTGAAACCTCATTAACTTATAATGAAATTTATTTGAATGTAGTTTATTCGGAAGTATTTTTAATATGTATATATTTTACGTAATGTATTTAGATATTCTTCAAAGATTTCGTTTTATTTATTTGGTTATCGTGTAATGAATTTTAAATCACTTTTTAAGTACGCATTTTATGTAATGAACTTTAGCTTTAACTTTAGGACTTTAGTTACAAAAGTCTATTCACGTTAGAGTTTTCTAAATCCAACTTTGGTTTAGTCTAACTAGTTTCAAAATATTTCGGAACGTTGTTTTTGTTTTACTACAGTACCGAAACCGAAGAGTTAGGTCGCAATGTTGTCTACTGATATTATACCAAGCTGGGTTGTTCAACAATTGCAACACCAAAAATAATTATAAAATAGTACCTATCCCATCTTATATACAGTGAAATAAATAAAAGTTTTTGAAATGAAAACTTCTTTAGCCACGTTGAGCGATTTTTGTTAGGGGAAAAACTTATGAGTTCGCGTGACCTTCGCGTCACCGATGACCTCGACATGCTCGTGAAGCATTGCGCTTGCGTCAGACTAGCGACGCATAGTATAGCGGTCTGTATACATGTATACACATATATACACTAATAGATTGTTTGACTTTTTGGATTGGTAAAAACTTGTGATTTCGCGTCACCGACATGCACTGCAATAATTCAGACTATAATTGATTTAAAAATTCAAAATTGAGTTTTTACTTCTGTCGGCAGTCCTTATGACTGCTTCTGTTTTTTTTTTAAAGTAACTGCGTTAGTTTCTACAATAAACTTTCTAAGCAGATTTACGATAGTGATGTGTGGAATGACACTGTACATCCAACAAAATAAACTATAAAAAATACTTATTCAATTAAAAAAATAAAAAAAACGATCGAAAAACGGGTATGACAAACTAGAAGATATTTATGTAATGACCTTTGCATGGGTGTTATGGCTTAGTTTCCAATTTTTTGGTCATATCTCAAATAATATAAAAAAATTGCACAATGTAGGTAAATAAAGTCTAAGAAAATATGAAAATAATTTTCATTAATAATAAGTACCTAATTTCATTCTAAATAGAGATAACAGTACATAATTACTTCTTCAGAAGTTGTTATTTAAGATAATAACAGTGCCCTTCAGCAAAATATTATTATATTTCAGAAATAACATTTGTTTTGAATTATTATATTAAAAATATTTACCTACATACTAATTCATAATGCTGCTGGCGTTTCTTGTCCGAGTTTTGTATCGCAATTACGGTTTGTTTGTATTTTGTATTTCATATTTATTCGACATTGGTGATATTCTGAAATCATGTATACTGCCGGCCAAGGAAATATTACTCGATTTACATTTTTTAAGATATTTTTCTTCAATGCATTCTTTATAGTTTAGATAGAATAAATAAAAAATCATGTTGATACATAGATTAAGATTTATTTATCTACGATTCCGCTACTGGAATATATAGAAAACATTGATCCATTGTCGAAAACATCAAATGTTATTTAAAAAAAATTTAAGAACATTTTTTTTGTTTTCTTGCTTGTCGTCGTCGAGTATACTAACTTTTAAATTCCTTCACTGTCCTGTATTGTACATTCTTTGATAGTATTTTAATCAGTCGAATTTTTGCGGTTATATCTTCTAAGTAATATTTTTGGTTTATAGTGCGATGCAGCCAATTAACTTGTCAGTTGTTCATCTTCAAATGCACAACAATTTCTAATCGTTATTTCATTTGATTTGTTTATATGAATCAATTCCTGCTTTTATCCGTAACGGTTCAGAGTGTTACTACATTTCACTACTTCAGAGTTAGTGTTAGGTACTATTTACTAACATTTGAAATACGTTAGTAAATTTTGCTCGATTCCGATTCCTACGTATATTTTTCAGCAACCATCAAACTCATACGGAGTCGGGTGTTCTATTTAAAACTAAGTATCTAGTATAATTTATTTTAAATTGGTCAGAAATAGACACCAGACAAAAAATAAATGACCAAATATGTAGAGTTTTTTTTAGAAATGCGCGACAGAAGTTTCCTTTTTGTCGTCAAGACCGTCGCTATTGTGAATCGGCTCATTTACAGGGTCCAAGGCACTTCCTTCTATAAATGCAACTGTAGATGTATATCCACAGTATTGTAGTCATCATCATTTCAGCCGCAGGACGTCCACTGCTGAACATAGGCCTCCCCCATAGACCTCCAGAGCGACCGATCTTGTGCGGCCTGCACCCAACGGCTCCCAGCGACCTTTATTATGTCGTCTTTCCATCTAGTGGGGGGCCGTCCTACGCTGCGCTTTCCGGTGCGTGGTCTCCACTCGAGAACCTTTCTGCCCCAACGGCCGTCAGTTCTCCGAACTATGTGCCCCGCCCACTGCCACTTCCACTTGCTAATCCTTTTGGCTATGTCGGTTACCTTAGTTTGTCTACGGATCTCCTCATTTCTGATTCGATCTCGTAGAGAAACACCAAGCATAGCCCCCTCTCCACTTCTCGCTGAGCGAACTTGAGCTTTCTTATGAGGCCCACAGTGAGAGACCACGTCTCTGTGCCATATGTCATCAATGGCAACACACACTGGTCAAAGACTTTCGTCTTGAGGCACTGAGGTATTTTGGACGAGAAGACGTCGCGCAGTTTCCCGAACGCTGCCCAGCCGAGTTGGATTCGTCGACTGACCTCTTTTTCAAAGTTGGACCTACCTAACTGGACTGTTTGTCCCAGGTAGACATATTCTTCAACAACTTCTAGACAAGAGTTCCCAACTGATACTGGGGTGGGCACCACATGGATATTCGACATGATTTTCGTCTTGTCCATGTTCATTTTAAGGTCCACCTGTTGAGAAACTTTGTCGAGGCCATCGAGCATTGTGCCAAGATCTTCCAGCGATTCTGCCATGACTACGATGTCGTCAGCAAATCGAAGGTGAGTGATGTACTCGCCATTGACATTGATGCCGAGTCCTTGCCATTCCAGGAGCTTGAAGGCGTCCTCTAGAACGGCGGTAAACAGTTTCGGAGATATTACGTCTCCCTGTCTAACGCCTCTTCTCAAAGGAATTACCTTCGTGCACTGCTCCTGTACTCGGACCGACATGGTGGCGTTGTTGTACAAGCACTTCAACACTTCGACATATTGATAGTCAATACGGCACCGCTGGAGGGACTGCAACACTACCCAGGTTTCGACAGAATCAAAGGCTTTTTCGTAGTCCACTAACGCTAAGCATAAAGGCAGATTATACTCCTCAGTCTTCTGTATAATCTGTCGCAGCGTATAGATGTGGTCTACGGTGCTAAAGCCTTTTCGGAAACCGGCTTGTTTGGGAGGCTGGAAGTCATCAAACTTGTGCTCGAGACGATTCGTGATGACCCTCGAAAACAGCTTATAAACATGGCTCAGCAACGAGATGGGCCGATAGTTCTTCAATAAGGTTTTATCACCTTTCTTGAAGAATAGGACCACTACGCTGCCGCCCCACGTTTCCGGCGTTTTACCCTCGAGTATAACGGAATTAAAGAGCTTCTGCAGGACCTTAAGTACCGGTGTTCCACCCGCTTTAAGAAGCTCTGATGTAATTCCGTCATCACCCGGCGCCTTGTTGTTCTTAAGCTGCTTAAGGGCCATCCTAATCTCGTACAGGGTGATGTCGGTATTGTATTGTACAGTATTGTAGTATTGTACAGTAATCTATCGTGGTCTATTTGTTAAGACGACCTCATGAAACTATTTAACACAACAGTGTCCGAAAGTCCAAGCCGATATTAAACGATGGCAAAAGTAAAAGAATTGCTTGTATGTAGTTATGTCTGCACGTAATAAGTTATATTTCTTTGGCGTCACAATAAAAAACAGAGGCAGTCATAAGGACTGCCGACAGAAGTGAAAACTCAATTTAAATTTTTTAAATAATTTATAGTCTGATTTATTTTGCAGAGCAAGACATTGACGCGAAATCATAAGAATTTACCCATCCAAAAAGTCACACACGCATTTCATACAGTCGAGTATATACAATGTATTAGTATATATATGGATATACATGTACACAAGCCGTTATACTACGCGTCGCTAGCCTGACGCAAGTGCATTAAGTCACGAGCATGTCGAGGTCATCAGTGCCGCGAACCCATAATTTTCGCCAACCACTCAAGGCGGCTAAAACAGTTTTCTATTCTAAAAATAATTATCATACGTGCCTACAACATGATATAAATAGCGATCAGTGATAATAATGTAACCATATACTTTTTTTTACATTGTGTAGAAATCATTGCACTGAAAATTATTTTATCAAATTAATGTATAAAGAAACAGTTAAATTATTATTACATTTTAAAAGTCAGTAAAATTCATACATTAATTTAATTGATGGCTAACTTCATCATGTAGCACTTCCGTTACTTAAAGTGTGCACAGCTTTCTATTTACCTTCTACCTACTAAACACACCAAAAAAAGTATAGCTTTAAAAAATTAGCTTCTTTCCGCTTTGTCATTGTATGAGCCCGAACACAACTTTCTGCTTCCAAAAAGAGTCACCTACCTCTAAACATTATGTTGGTGAGGTTCCCTTCTAAACAAGCCTAGAAAGGCTTTTATTACTTACCACTCCTAAATAAATTATTATGTTCCAAATAAAAGTACTGTATGTCTGTAATAATTATTATATTATTTACGTACCATTTCATTGGACCGCAGTGTAGCACGGTATATTATTACATAATAAGATTCCTTTGAACGAATACAAAACTAGCAAGATATCATTATTTGTACAATATTTGTAATACCTTGTCTCTATGTCATTACTAATATTATACTCGTTAATAGCCTCGTTAGCCTAGTGGTTGTAAGCGTGACTACTATTCCTCGATTTTCGATTCCTAGGTCGATCAAAAAGTTTTATTGGGTTTTCTATGAATTGTCAGTAGCAGCTCGGAGTTTTGCTTTGTGCCCGATTAATGGCAATAGGCTCGCTCCCTATTACATGGAACCTAAAACACATACTCGGCGAACTGTGGATATACGTCAGTACACCTCTGCCTAACCCTTCGGGGATACAGGCGTGTTGGTATGATATGTTATGTTAAACTCATTTAATTTAATCTCAGATTAAATTAAAAAAATATAATTCCAAATTTAAAAAGTAATTGACAATGTAACCTACCGAGTCTAATTTGGAAATGTGAATTTATTTCCCTATATTATTATTAGGTAGGTCGTGGGCGTACTTATCATTTCGAAAAGTCGAAAACTTCTAGCCCAGAAAACTTCTGTGGCTTCCGCCGGGAACCAAACTTGCAAACTTTGTAATGAGACAGTAGTAGATAGACCACGGAGGCACCTTTGCATCAAATAATAAATGTTTTGTAACAGTAAATTTGTTTTTTTTTTTTTTTAATATTGCTAACAACTTTAGCCTTTGCTTATAAAAAGAAAAAAAGAAACGACTTAAACACAGATAGCAAATGATAATTACAGGGTTAAGAAAAGTTAGGAGGGTTAATGAGATGGGGAGAGCATAATGACAGTGCTCGCGGCGTTGTCATGACAACGGAGTTCTCTCGTTAATAATACTTGTCTACCAAGTGTTTTGTTTTTCTAATTATACTCTAAAGCTTTATGTAATTCTGGTATTTTTTTCACATATTCTTATAATTTGTATGATCATCATTTATATTTCCTTGTGGTGATTGGCTGAGGTATTGTATCCACTAGACCCTTGCATCAAAACACTCTTCATATAATGGTAATGAATGGTGGATATTCTGTACCTCCTTTTGACTGTGGCAATACCCACAAACATACTTCTGCCCTAAAACAGAAATGTCCACTCCAAGGTCTCGGTTAGAAGGATCTTATTGTCAACACGGTTTGTCTAGGAATAGGTATTTTTTATTGAGTGCCATCAGGGCTGCCCTGTTTGGAGTTATTTCTAGACAGTTATAAACTACTTAAAATCACGTGAACTACATGTCTGTTAGCAACATCCTTATCATAAAAAGAATGCTTCTTAAAATTTTCTGACGGTAATTTGAAAAATGAAAATACATTTCATTTCATTTCTCTTTTTATTTTCGTGAAGGCATGTTTTTCTATTCTTGAATAGTTGTTGAATAGTTTGACCATAAAATATAAGAGCAGAAAAGCGAACAACAAGGTTCTAATGTTGTTTATAAATTTGATACCAAATACTATAATGAAGATTTTAGTAGAGTTGCTAGTTTTAATGAAACGATTGGAGATAATATATTATACGAACAGAACCACAAAATTACAAACATTTCTCTACTTGATAATGAAAAGAATTAGCTGTGCAAAAGAAGAAAGATTGGAAGTATCTCTTTAGATAATGGAAGTAAATGACGCATTACACATGATAATAATTGAATTCGTTTGAAGAAGTTGGAGAATTAAAGAAGTATGTACCTGCAAAATGAATTTATTATTTATTTTGCAGATTTCAGCTTTATTCACAATTCTTTGCTTTACTACAGAGTATTTTGTATTAGTGTTCATCTAAGACAAAAGGCTCAGTAGTTCATTTTGTGTTCTCTCTCTACATTGAACATAAATATTTTACCACAACACTTTTTTCTCCTAACAATAAATTAAATATATTCTAAGACATTTAAATTCCTACAATATAAAAAGGGAGAGAATCGAATTGGAAATAGGGGCTATAAAAATTGTGCTTTAGACAAAAATACACGTTTGTAGAATTTATTCCAAAGGATTACCTGGTCATCTAACAACTCAAATTGAAAATTGGTTATCAAGTTCTTGTCAATATATATTAATACGACAGCTGCATTACCAAATATCGTTCTAAACTTAGTATTGTACTATTTTCATTACCACATCTCACTTATCGAATTCAACTTTAAATAATAAAAAAGTACTGTTATTGGTAAATACAAAAATAGCTAATAACAAAAAATAAGAAAATGATTTTGTAACAAAATGTCTTACCAAGTCGTATCCTTTCGTAAGAGCAGTATCGTCTTCTTTCCTCAACCCGTTAACTATAATGTCCAACGCTTCAGTTGTTTCTGCGCCTGATACAAAATTCGTCGATTTGTTTGTGTGCTCCCTGTTATTAACAATTGATAGATAAATACACAACATGTATATAGCTTCAATATATTTATATATGAGAAATTACCATTTAAATTGTACAAGGAATTCTTTAACTATCCTGTTAACGAGATTAATGTATTAATTTTCGCAAATTCATTTATTTCAGGCTGCATTACAATGCGCACTGTTCTCGAAAATGCCATCGACTTCAAATCCAATCGAATCGAAAAATACATTGTAATGTAAAATAGATTTCAATCCATAATCATTATACATATTTATTTTGGATTCAGTCCCAAATACAGAATAGTAAAAGGGGATATTCAACGAGATGTTAAAATTGCTGAAAAAATTTGTCAATCTTATATTCCTAAATTGCGACATTATTTTGCCGTAATAATCGAATATCTATACAATTGATAAAATTGAAGTGTCTGTTTTTAATGTCAGCTTTATTCTAAATGCATATGAAAGTATATAGGTTCCCTATAACAAAAAGCCATTTTAAAAATTTTAGTCTGTCTGTTTATTCCGGGTAATTTCCGAAACAGTTGGACCGATTTTAACAGAACTTTCACCGGTAGATAGCTGATTTTATAGGGAGTAAGGCTACTTTTATTTTGGAAAAATAATTAGGGTTCCGCATAAATTATAAAAAAATGGTCATTGTGAATCAATTCGGGCGCTTAAATGGCTTACGCTAAGTAAATACATACTAAATAATTGTAGACATTAGAAAGCCCTACAAAAAATCCGGGAGAAATGTATTCCCTCTGTATCTATCTTCTAAGGAACACCCACGATAAGCATTTTTGTCTTTAAAATAACAGGGAGCGGGAGAGGAAGATTCGCGCGGGCATTCTGTAGTCCACGTGAGCGAAGCCGCGGACACCGCTAGTATTCATATAAATTTACAATCCGGAAGTAGACATTTTTTTTAAAGTTGTTAAGTTAAAAATAAAGCCCTTGAATTAATATTTATTAATCATTACGTCTTCATTACTTACTAATTTTTAAATCGCTATTAAAATATATGCTACAAAAACGTACCATTACGTTCATTTGACTCGCGTGACGTCATTATTCAATATTTATAAAAGTGAGGCTCGAAGTATTTTGGGGAAAGCAGAGTTTATTAGAATTTCAGTTGAAACTTATAAAATGTCTTCAGTACCTATATAATTTTAAAGTTACTATTTCTACTAGTCGTGCGCGATAAGTTGAGACTCGCCTGGAATGCAACCCTCCGCCCGCTACCTCTGTAACTTCTCCTCAAGCTCCAGTGTTGTACTGTAGGCAACGCCATTTTTTTAATACCCTAGTCTCGTACGGCTTACGTCACGCAACGACGACGCGCTCCGATTTGATAATCTTATTTGATACTGTTTCGTTAATAGTTATTAGAGTTACCGCTATATTTTATTGCTATTTTTTGTGTTAAGTTTATTGTTATAATGAAGGGTAAAACTTTACATAGTGGAGAGAGAAATCTCGTCAAAAAATAAAAAATATTTATGACTCAGTTCGGATGCTTGTAATAATAGCTCAAGTATAATAAATATAAGGCAGCGTTGTTCCGAGTACAACACTCGATACATTAAAAAAAAATAGCAGAGATGAAGTCGCGGGTGGAAACTTGTTGTGATATTTTTTTGTGCACAGTACAACCATGCGTCTGTGGCGTCACCACCCCCAGGTCTCTTCTTATTGCGCACGGGTAGTACATTAATAATAATTTTAGAATCATTTGACACAAGATAACCTAATAAGAATAACACACGACTGTGTATATGAATATTGTACGATGACGTCACGTTTCCTGATTGCCGTTTAAAATTAATAATTTCCAGATTTGTATTTTTTAGGATTTTTATCAGTAAGCCAATATGATAAGAGTTTTGTTAACTCGCGAATTGCTACATTATATAATCTGAAAAAAATGACCGACGAGTAATTTTAATGTGCTGTGAATATAATATTATTGTCTAAAGTCATCGGTACTTCATGCTTATGGTTAAAAACTGATCCCCTATTTCAATGACCAAATAAAAATGTACAATCGATAACACGTGGTGAAGCGTTAGCATAGAGAAACAAGTAATCTCCAATAAAGGAAAAATAAAAAATAAACGAAAAGTTCTAAAAATAAGAAATAGGAAGTAAAATAGGCATAAATTAGATTTTGAAATAAAGAAATATACATACTTTATAGTAAGTACATAAATGTGCGACCGATTTCTAAAGGACTTTTTCCCCGTATTGTGATATCGACAATATATTTAGTTTATGGAAATATTCTCCTTTATCTAACTGTATAATGTTGGTGTCATGAATTATTCAAACTCACGAACGGATAAAACTAATACGCGGATTCAACAGTCAAAGTATAAGCATTTTTTTTTCCATACATGCCTAAGACTTAAATAACTAGTACACATCTCAATTTTAGATATTTGTAAGATTTTATAAAACCAAATAACAACAACAAGACAACAACAACAAAACAAATTAAGAGGAAGCAAAAGAAAAAAGGTTTAATTACTCCTATTGTAATTATTATCACAAACATTACTAAAACCAATTAAAAAAGGTTTAGGTAAATTTCCTTTTTTATTTTCTTATATTTTGATGTAATTATTGCGTTCTTTCACATAGCAAAAAATTTGCCAAATTTTGAATTTGAGTTTAAATATAGATTTTTTGCATTGACTGCCTTGTTTATGGTATTTATAGACAGATGATGGAAGGATTAAAGTGTGAAGACGCCTGGGAGTGAGGTATGCTGAGTGTAACATCATTGGAAAATAAGTATATGATGAAAAGTCAGTTAAAGTATGTGGAGTTATTTATATGAGAGCACATACGGAAAATGAGTCACTAACAGCGGCACGAATTTGAACTGAGGTTTTTGGAAGAATTTGCTTGTGCCATTTACCGCTTTCATAGGTGATGGGTTTTTTATTGAGCATAATGCGCGCTCCCATACTGCGGCCCTAGTTGTCAGAAATGCTGAATACTAACGAGACGTTGAAATCAATGCTACGGGATGACCAGCGCCCTCAGCCGACTTAAATACCGTAAAGCATGTATGGAATAAGCTTGGAAATCAAATTGAGAAAAGAAACCCACCCTGACCACGCTCAGATTCAAGTTCCAGATTAGCTCAAGATTTTATTGATAACTTGATTACGGGTATTCCAAAGAGACTGAAAGCAGTTGAAAGAGCTAGAGTAGGCGTCACTAAGTAGGTGCTGATTATAACCCACGCTAAACATTTATAAAAAAATGAATAAAATGTTAAGTGTTTGTTTCTTGGTTATTTTCATTTTTTCTTAATTTGGTTAATTTTTGTCATTTCTTTGTTTATTTTTCGACATTTATAATTTGAAATTAACGAATAATAAGCAAAATGCAAATTAATAAACTCAATTTGTTACAAATATTTATGATATTTTGTTGTATACCCTTTTTTTATTCTTGCCTTGCTCTAATTTTGTCCACAAGTGTGTTTATTTCTTATTTTCAATAAGTTCCCTACATCATCTGTCAAGAACTATATTTGGTACGAAACTATTCGCTTCCATATTTATAATAAAAACTACTAAGGTGTGAAATTTATTATCAGCGTCTCGCTTGCTGACATCATATATTTTCAAGCAAAGAGTGAATCGACGTTTGCTTATTTAGAAAACACTATCCATCATTGTTGTCATTTTTTTTCACCCTAAGTATCAATGAAGTTAAATGTGAGATAATTGTCATAAACACACCTGTATATCCAACGCTAATTTATAAACGACATCTTTTAGGAAAATTTAGGTACAACTAACAAAACAGAAAACAGCAGGTTAATTGATTGATACATATAGTAAATTCACGCCACTTTACAAAAAATTTAAACATTATTATTCTAACGTTTTGGAGTTTTCTATGGACAAAATTGTCTAATTTACAAATAAAAAGAACTTTAATAAGTTTATTCTTGCATTGTTAAATACCAAGTTAATGGTGTTTTGAGATATTGCAGTTAAGCTAAGTTAAGACAAAGATTTCGAAAAACTGTACAACAAGTATGTACCTTAAATACAGGAATACAAATTATCGAAAAATATAAATCCCTTTTTTGCATTGAATTAATGATCAAAATAACTAACAGTTGGTTCTGAACGAATCGTGCATATATATCTAATAACTTCTAATAATCAGTTAGTAAAAACTTTTTTACCTAAAGTAAGGTATGTCGAACTGGCAGCAATATCCAGCCACAGTGAAGACAGACCTGAACATGTCTAAGCAGTCATGTGGTCGCGACCTCCAGTAACACTCAACTATGAATTCATCACAAGGTTTCTTCAACTGAAAGTAAGTCAGTCATTTTTGTGTACATATAACGGGGTATTTGTGTAAACAGAGCGGTTTGAAAAAGGGACGCCATCAATAGCAGTATGACATAGGACGGTCTCACTAGTGGGACCATCCTGATAAAAGTAGAGTGTAGCCGAACATATCATGAAACAGATTTTATAAAATCGTTTGATATTCAGGTAATTTTTTAACAATACATTTGCGAAAGAACAGATCTCATGTTAAGAATTAGTACCACATAAATATCAAATGTCTACCAATTTAAATAAATTTACAAAGAATTTTGGAAAACGTACTCTTTGGTATTTTTATTACCTAAGATTTGTAACGAATATTTACTGTAATTATGTCTATCTTACCATATCAAGAAGCAATTTTAGTGGAAATCCAAGATCATCAAGTAAAGAATGCATCTTTTTAACATATGGTTCAGCAGTGTAGTTGTCTTGTCTGATCCCAGAGAAGCTCTTATAGAACTCTTCGACTTGAGTTAAGTTATATCCCCTTAGGACTCTAAGAATAAAATAATTGAATTTCATGCATAAGTTAGTTTGTAATTATTTGAAAAAAAATCTAGTTTTAATTTCCTATAGTTTTCTTATTGATAGTTATTAATTAGGTGAAAAACCAAAGCCTTGGAACCCTAATGACTGGCATCATACATGAAAAAGAAAAAAAACTTCTCTGACAACCAGTTGAAACTACCAAGCAATATGATTATAGTGTTGTAGTTTTCCATTAAATGTTAGTATTATTCCTCATGAAGGTTTCCTTCACCACCAGCCGATTGTGTTACTAATTATTTTAAAGGAAGAAGTTCACGAATATAAATATTTTTTTATACATGATAATGCGTGAACAAGTGGACTTCACGTCACAATCAGTGGCCACAAGATTAAAAATACATGACAAACCCTAATTTAACTCATCCGAGTATTTTCATAGTACTTACAATAGTTTAGTTATATTTTCAGTTTTCGGTCGGTAAACAATGTCGGTGTCACAAACAGCAACAGCTGGGAACGGTATCTCGGATACTGAGAAGTGAGTGGATTCAACCTTGAAGTAATAAAAACTTTTAATTATTTTCATGTCCTTCCAACTCCTTGTTGCATCTAATTAACAATTAGAATCTTAAACCAGTAACAATACGTATCATAATCGAATAATTTAGTATAAATTAGCATTTACCTAATCAATAGTTACATCTAAGCTTGACACATTTATATTTTAATATTTCACAAATGTAGAGAACTAATCTATTAAACCTTTTAAGTATGAACACCATACCCAATAAATGATGCGAAATGTATATTATTACTTAATAGTTTTGCACCTCAAAAATTTGTTTTTGCAATATTATGCAATATTTTTTAATATTGTTAACTTACCACAGTCAAAGTTGGATCAATGACGAACTTCTCCCAAATCATATGACTTAGGAAACAGCAAAGAGCCAAGCTACCTCCGATGATAAAACCCCAAATGATGTGTACCCAGCAATTAGAACTGCTATAGAAGTAGTGCGCCCCGTGCAATGTCGAATGTTTGCAAAAGATATTGAATTTTGTAGTTATTGCTGCCTTCAGTAATTTAAAAAGAGGCATATTGGAAAACTCAATGCTTAAGTTTACGAAATGCAGTATTTATATGGCACCTGCATTTCATTCCTGCGACGTTAGTAAGGTAAAACCAATGACTTTTATAGTCTTCTACTTCATATTGTAAGCTAAATTGTAAAATATAAGTAGGTAGCAATTAAAAGTCAATCTAAAACTGCTCAAGTATTCATTATACAAATTGATAAATCCACTTTTGAAAAATATTCAACTTTTCCAATTAAACCAAAATTATTATTGAATTTACATTTATGATGATCACTGTAAATTATATATGAATTTTAACGACACTTTGAATTATATTTATATGTATGGGCATGGTATTAGTTAGAAAATATAATTACCATGAGGTACAGTGAAACTTTTAAAATCATTACAAACAACCTTTATTCAAGTTTTAACTCGTAATGATCAAACTATTTCAGTTTCTACTTACTAAGTGAGAGTTTAATGCATTTTTAATTTTAAGCCTCCTGCCGGTCACTAATCAAGCAGCACTATTTGTAAAAGTACTAATAATCAAGAACGATCTCTGAGTCAGTAAATATAGTGTTAATTTTATCTTATTACATAGGTAATTTAAAAGAGTGTAAATTCTATTTTAATTTATATTTATTTCAATGTTTTATTTAACATTTAATACTAAGCTCTAATGCTACTTAATTTTTCAAATTATAAACGATTTATTTTATTAAGGTAATACTCGTATTAAGTCAGATAAGATTTACCTTACGCCAGGGCTTCCAAAGTACACCCTTAAGCTGCGTGGGAGCGCGTTTTGATAAAATACTAAACCTGTTAAGTGCACCATGGGAGTAAAAAACTTTGGGAACCTATTCCTTAAATTAATAATTTATGTAGAGACAAATATGTCTCGTATGTAAGTGATGACAGAACCAAGTTTCCAGTACAACAAGAGCATGGTATGTTAATAAAAATGAATCCATACACTTGTTACAGTTTTACGACTTACAGGATAGTAATTGCATGTAAAAAATGAAACAAAAGAAACAAAAAGGTATGAAAGAACGCGCCCAATTCGTTAATGTTGTGGAGAAAATAACAACAATACATGGAACAAATTACTTGACAGTATTGCAAGGGAAATCCTTAATTCTATGGATAGGTATCCTACTGGGAAATATTATTCTGACTATTGCTTTTGTTATTGTGATCAGGGACAAGTTCAATGCTAACCAAATTGTTACTCAGGTAACTGTTAAATTTACTTTTATTAAATATCGTTATATTTTTATTTAATAGCATATACACAATACACAACAAACTTTGTTCGCGGCACGTATGCGTTTGTTACAGATAAAAAAGTAAATTACTCCATATAATATAAGCTATCTGCCAATGAAAGTTCGGGCAAAATCGGTCGCACCGTTTTGTAGATTAGCTGGATCAAAATGTCGCCAATATTACATAAGATCAGGCGAAATAATGTAAGTTTATTAATAAAAATTAAATCATAAAAGAACACACCAAGATCCCGCCAAACCTCGTAGTTTCATAATATAAACAAAATTCATATTGTGTATGCATTTAAAGAAAAAATAAACTTGTAGAGGGGAGACGATTCGTCTCTTTAATTTTCAACATACCGTAAAATATAAAATTTTAATACACATGTTTTTGTTTTATAATTAGGGATTGTTCACATGATAAGTCACTGTTGAAATTTTTATGTACTTCGTCCAATACTATTAAGTAAGCTATTGTATATAATTTTGTAATTATTATCCTACATGTATAATGTTAATTATATCCTGAAAAACGGATTTACAATTTAGATGAAATTTTGAATTTTGTGAAGTTTTTCTTTCAGATTAACCCTAATAGTTTTTTTTATGTAGGCGCCGAGGGAATTTGGATCACACAAATACTATCATTATTTAAGGTTTCAAAAAGAAAAACAAAAATTTAAAAAACGCTTTACTTATTATTTACAGTACCTACTAAAAAATCGGAATAAGTAAATGCTGTCATATATTCAATTTAATTATTGTGATCGTATTATTGTACCGTTAATAATAAACCATAAGTTTTAAATAATATTTATAATAATACTTACTGGTCCGGCGGACGTTGTTCCACCATTTTCAATTATAAATAACTCGACAGCAGCGCCACCAACAGCGAATTTCGCTTACGTGAAAATTTTTCAGGGCCATAAAGAACAAAACAAAATAATAGTTACCTATATCCATCGTTCAAATAGTGAATTATGGTATTTTGTTGATAATAATCAAATAGAAAAAAGTATTTTCACCTTTTTAAAATTTCTGATGACTTTTCAAATTTTTTATTCCTTAAAAACCAGATTCGAACTATTAGCAACTTTAAAAAAAACTCAACAATGTTAAGGACTGCGGACGCAATTTTTAATTTTTAAATCAATTATAGTCTGAATTATTGCAGAGCATGTCGGTGACGCGAAATCACAAGATTTTACCCATCCAAAAATTCAAACACGCATATCATACTGTCGAGTATATACAATGTATTAGAGGATATATGCGTATACATGTACACAGGTCGCCATAATACGCGTCGCTAGTCTAACGCAAGCGCAATACGTCACGCGCATGTCATGGTCATCAGTGACACCAAGGACACACGAACCTATAAGTTTTTTCCTTATCAAAAATTGCTCAACGCAGTTAAAGAAGTTTTCACTTCAAAAATTAGCCAAATCAGTCAAGCCGTTCACAAGTGACCAACGAACAGCATTTCATTTTTATTTATATCGATTATTCAAACTAAACTAAATTTACATTTCCATGTTACATTTGAAGTATAAATTTGAGTGCTGTGTAATTTAGAGTGGATTATAATAATTAATTGTTTTGTCTACGCCTCGAGCTCTCTTATGTAAAACATTAAACCAGATAAGTGGGTTTCACATTAACAATAATTTAAAGGTTAAAGTTAAATTAAATATCACTAGAGTTTTTCGCGATATAAGGCTATGTTCTTCAAGGTCTAAATATATCACTATACCTAAATTCATCAACATTTATTCGATGTGCTCTTCATTCGAAATTTCATCCCCTTCAAGTTTTTTAAGAGGTAGCCTATGTCCTTTATCAAGGTCCAATCTATCTCTGTACCAAAATTCATCAAAATTGGTTCTGTGGTTTAGGCGTGAAAACTTAATAGAAAGATAAACGGACAGAAATATTTTTACATTTATAATATTACTAGCGGTGTACCCGCGGCTCCGCACGCGCTTATATTTACGTCGTAGTTATTTACATCATATAAATTTATTTTTACCCATATTGTTGACAATTCAATATACCGTACCAATTGAGAAATGGCGTGTATTTCCCGTGTACAGTTTTAATCAAATAATTCTTTTTATTTCTTTCTTACCAAAAGCATAAATATGAATATCCCTAATTTAAGACATGACGGGTTCTTCATACAAACTTTCATACAAGTTCTATTTTCATCATATGTGGAATAACATAATGAAATAATTTATTTATAGGAAAACTGTATAATCCAGATGATTTACAGTAGCTATATCGCTTAGAATATATAAACACCCGAGAGCCGCGATTGACAGCGCACGTCATATTTCTATCATAAAATGAAATAGTAATTATGCGGTACTGCGTAGTTAAAGAGTTTAAAAATACTTCATCCAATCTTAAAAAGCATATTCATTTCTTATTAAGTATAACAATGTCAATAAATGACATTGCACTGACAACGATGTCATTTCATAATTACTGCGCATGCTCTTAATAAATCAACAAACCGGTTGCATTGGCAGCCGATATTACCGCGCATGCGCTTTGGTGTTCCCATATTATTTTGTTCTTACATACTTTTATCCCCTATTTTCAACCCTTAAAGTTTTATTTTAGCTACAAAAAAGTACACTATATCCTTTCTCAATGTCAAATCTATCTCTATACCAAAATTTAATACATCAAAATTGGTTTAGCGGTTTAGGCGTGAAAACGTAACAGACAGACAGAGTTACTTTCGCATTTATAATATTAGTATGGATGGCATATTAATAGTGTATTTATCTTCAGATTAACGCTAACTGCAAAGTTAACCAAGTGCCGTTCCCAGCTGTCAGCATCTGTAACTTTAACATGGTGTCTCTGAAGGAATCCAGAAACGTAGCCAGAGTTCTGTAAGATTGATCGTTCATTTATTCCTATTAAATAATTTTTTTACCTCATTATCATCAATTACTAGGTGATAGAGATAGGTCTAGTGACTGAAACACAAAAATTAAAGTCCATAGCTGCGGTTCCTTCGTCTACGTTATTCTACTTATATATTACTATTTGAGTTTTGTGTTGTTAATAATATTTTGAGTTTGCAAGGAAACGGGAATAATGCTTGTCATACATGGTTGAGTCTACCGGAGAGTTCTACCTGTAAAGGTTTGCCTACAATGGACCGTGTATTGGAATAGATATATGCAGATTTTAAAAGCTACGAACTTTGAACCTATGCACCCCTCTCCGCAGGTAAACCTCTCCAAACCGCAGCTTGTTTAGCCAGCGTAAACGATGTGCAAGGAAGTAGTTAACGGTCTATCATACCATATTTTTAATTCATAAAAACGCAGGTATCCTACTACAAATCGTATAAAACAACCATTTCTAGTTTGTTTTTTTTTTTTTGCATGTTTTACAGAAAACATCATAACATTTCGGATTATCATATCCACAATTTCTTCAACGCTCTCCCCAATCTTAAAGACTACAATAAAGACAGCAGAACTTTGGAGAACTTCACAGAAATTTTAACAATCCTGAAACACCATTTCTTTACCATGGACACCATTATGGAAGAGGTAATTTAACCAACACAAAAAACTATTTATAATAGTTACGTAACTGTATTCAAAAATTTTAGTCATTAAAAGTATTATTTTTTTCTTATTATGCTCTGGAATTAGCAGTTGGTAAGAAATCTACGAGATATTAAGTACAAAGTAGTTCATAGTCATATTAATTAACCTATCTCAAAAAAGATAGCAAACGCTGGAAGACGATATGTTTAGTCGCGTAATAGCGTGGTTAGCAGCAACTGAGTGTTATAAGATTCTATCTACTTTGTCAGCATTACCTTCTTAAGACATAATATAACTTCATTATGTATCACCAGTGCTTCAGTAGTCCAGACTAATCATTAGTCTATGTGTACAACATTAAATTATGATAATGACGATACTAAGTTATTAAAACAGTTTTGATATTAAAATTATTAGTAACTCTGCCTGAATTCAGAGAAATCTAAAATCAAATCGGAGAATCTTGACAACTGCTGAACTATGCCTTAAGCAATATAATTTCATCAAATAAATTGGAAGTCCAAACTCATGGATCTCTGGCATATCTTCGATTTATCGACAATTGCTATAAATTTATAGTAACACGAAAAAGGAATACTACAAATGTTAAATTTCTAAAAAAAAACAATGAGTATATAGTAGTACATTAACCCATTTCATTGAAGTAATGTATTTCTGAGAAAAAAGTAGGAAATGGGCTGGTATAGGAGAAGATGCTGCATGAAATATAGTTATGAGCTAGAAGATGGTAAAATGTATGCAGGTTCAAATGTGGAAGTATTACCATCACAATTTCTTCTGTCATAATGTACAGTGCGTAGCTGTAACATAAAGTACGCAACAGATTTGCCATAGAAGACGTACCAAATTAGTCTTTTGGCGTACATCCTACCTTGTGACTATTTGAAACAGTGATCTAAATATAATAGTAGTCTTCTTTGCTACATTTCTAACAAATAAAGCAAGGTCCAAGGCAGTACCTAAAATGAGATTTACAAAAATTAAAATTGATATTTGGTGCTGGTGTAAACTACTGGGAATTCTCTGGCTAACACGTTACGTGTTAAACTAAGTAACACATGCAAACTTTCTACTTATTCCTTTGCAAAAGTCTTTAAATTTGATTTTTCACATAATTCTGAATAGAAAACCTGATAGTAGCCTAAAACCTAATCTAACTAAAAGCTCCCTAAACACCTAACTCGATAATTGACGAGGCTCTCCACGCGCATTATTGGCTCCGACAACATCAAAAACTGTATAATTCTACGTAATTATGAAGAAAGAAAGACGATTAGGTACAACGAGGTAAAGAAAGAGGAAATAAGATTTTATTATGTAACTTTTGACGATATCTGTCTTCCCGTCTCAGTAGTAACTGCCCGGTGGTAGTTAATGTAAATATATTATTAGATAAGTGTACATGTTTTCTTTTCTCAATAGGTTCATCAGAAATGCGAGAGCTTATTACTACACTGCGTGTTCAACAGAAAACAGAAGAGCTGCAGTGATACATTTAGTTTGATAAAAACTTATGAAGGTTACTGTTGTACATTCAACTACGCGGCACTAAACGACGCGAGCGAAGTGTAAGTGCCTTCAGAGGCTCAGTATGAAATTCGATATAAAATAAATACTTTTTTCTCATACGTTTACTTAATGTACCACCACGAGAAATGTGCAATAAGTAAAGTTTAAAGTAAAGATAATGAATGAAATATTTTAAGATAATTGGAAAAGAATTATCAAAACTTGTACTAGACCTCCGGGTTATGTTTGTTTCTAATTTTCGTGCATCTCTGATTTTCTTTAAAAAAGTTTAGGAAATACCTTATTAGAAGGGCCAACTTTTATGATTATAAAATAAAATTTATTTATGGTTAGCTCGATCAATAAAGTACAAGAAATAATACCATATTTAATAAATCGATATTTCACCACTATTGTCATTTTCCTAGTCATGATTTTTAGTGATGACAGACCCTGTCCGTAATAATATGCTTGATAATTTGTGGACTCTGTCACTTATATCTGTTGTTACATTTTAAAATATTGTCGTCAATTATGAATAATGACTACCCACAATGAATATAACCGAGTAGCTAAAGGTTCAGCACTTGTTTTCGCAGACATTAATTGATGATACCACAAGTTTTTTTGCTTCTGAAACATTATATCACAGATTTGAAATATGAGAGGTGTCAGCGATACACTGTGACTACTCTTTTTTGCTCCTAATGGAAATTCCTTGTTTAAGACTATCACAAATTTAGTAAACAAGATCTTTCCTATGGTTTTGTCCCTTTAACTAAAACTTATCACTAAATTACATATGAATTGTTATATACTGTTGCTTATTACTAATTAATTATCCTTGGTGTACTAATATGATGTACATAATCTGGCACATTGGGCTGCCTTTTCCAAATAATTTATAAGTCTCTGTGTCGTTTCTATCTCAGTTACATAAAATTGACGAGATCCTAAAACTGAAGGTTTCGTCTTCATCATAAAATTTTCCTTCGCCAAAAGTTTCGGATCAGTGTAGATTTCAAATGTCGTTCAACGCCAGAGAATATCTTCTCTTAGATCTTATATTAAATATCTTTCATATTCACTTTACCAAAGCCCTACGAGTATATTTAAGATTAATTTTATTCCGAAGGTCAAGGTGTAAGTAGCATAAACGGCTTTTTAACTTAGTTTCATTCATTTATGGGTTGAATGGGTATTTATGGGTTGGGTTGGGGTTGAGGTGTATTTAACGTAATAGTTTTAAAAAACATGTAGTTATAAATGATTAATAATTATAAATAAAAGTTATATGGAGAAGGAGTGTAGAAAGCTAACATTTATCTATAATACCTGTTACTAATATATTAAATTAAATAAATTAATACTGCGAATCCTAAACTGACAAATGCCATTGAACTTAGATCCCCAAAATATTGACATTGTCACTGAATGAAATTGACAGCAAGTGATATAATATTCATTGTTTAGGTTCATACTGCAAAATATGTCAAACAAAAAATAGAGTATGATTAAAAAGTCGCTAGTTGAATTTCCATCATTGGGCGACCGCTAGTTTTAATAAATAGATATGTGAACACAGTTGCACACACTGCCATTTAACTTCAAACTAAGCAAATCTTGTATTATGGTAACTAAATAGCTGATATACTTACAAATATATAGATAAATAACACCTAGATATACAGACAATTATGCTGAATTATGGGGATCGAATCCGCGATCTTTCGGCTCATTATTAGTGCTTACTACCACTACGCCACGAGGTTAACTGTAAACTGTTTCCAGTTTAGACCATGCTCTTTTAAAAATATGACTCATGCAAGCTTTTTACACTTTTTAATTTATTAAAGTGATAGAATTTATACCCCTAATTTATAATTTCTTGCTTAGAAGAGTTCAAGTGCCTACATTGTTTTAAATAATTTAAAATGTTTAAGTTGTTGTCACAACGAAAGTAAGCTCAGGATTTGTGTTGTTGATACTATGAAATTACTTAAAGTACGAAATAAATGACTTGCAAATTTACAATTTAAGCCTTGTACTTATACCTACCTACACTTTATTAATAATATATTATGTCAATTTTATATGGCTAATTTAATTTGTAATCCTTGTTGTTTGATGTACTTTCATATCTTAAATCGTCGCGGTTCAGTCGATCCACACCCAATTTCAATTTTAATGAAACATTTAATTAAGAAAGGCTTAAAGGGTTATGTTTGGATTTAAATCGTATATTATATATTTATACTTGTAAAATATTAATTATCCTAGTATTAATTAGAGGTTTATTAAACAATATTAAACTTAGGGAATTGTTTGTATATACGTAATATTTTTTTCACAGATTTTCAAATATTTCTTCCATTTAAATATAATATGTTTACTTTTTATAACTGAGTAGAACTGTTTACTTCCAGTCCATTATTGCCTCGTGATGAAGATTTGGAGTATTATGATGACCAAGACCCAGGTTCGGTTTCGAAATCTGGTACTATTATTGCCACATCTGAAGCAGGAAGGTGCGAGTTTTTTATATAATTTTACTGTAACTATGGATTTCGAAGTCCTTATTGCAAACTTTTTTTTCTTCAACCTCTGGAATATGATCTCTATAAGAGATGCAGTGAGGTATATACTTCAAGAATAGCGACTGCAGAGAAACGAGAATTTATCGATATTCCCTGTCCTCATGCCGGCCTATACTAGCCATAACACGAAACAATAAACCGACTCATATTCTTAGGATTTTCACCATGTGTGTGGGGGTCTCAAATTAGTCGGATGCAAGTACCTGTACAAATTTTTTTGAAACTTACATTTGTCATGAACAATATATTAGTTTTTTTTTTTTTTTTATGAAGACAAACAAGCCGTTGTCAATAATACTTTATCTCTATTAATAAATGTAGTCTTGTTTGTAGTTTTAATATTTTTCTAAAATATCCCGCTACTCGCCAGTATATGAAAAATACTGTTCACGAATATGCTATTAAAAATTTAGTTGTCTGTATGTCTATTTGTATGTCCGGATTAACTCAAAAACGGTTTGAACTATTCCTATGAAATTTTTGTAAACGGGATGCTTATGTTATTATTTAATTGATAGGGTATAAGATAATTCAATATTATTTTTATAAAATATAAAAAAAATATTCTTTAATTAAATATGAGGACACAATTTCATACACGGCCATTTAATTCCAAACTAAGCAAAGCTTGTATTATGGTAACATCTGATATATGCTTATCACACAAAAGTCAGTCATGGGCGGGAATCGAATCCGCGACCTCTCGGCTCATTAGTAGGGTTTGCTACCACTGCGCCACGAGGACTATAATTTTTTAATTCTTGGCCGATTTTGATGACATTTTGTATACGGAAGGTATAAGTAATTAAATAATTGAATATTACTCCTAGAATTTTCGACCGATTTTGATCAAAATTAGAGGAGGCTATAAGAATCGTTAATAATGCATTAAAAATCGTAGACTAGAATAAAAAAGTTCAACCGATTTTGATGAAAATTGTACCCGGGTAATATATGCCATGCCACTCCTCAATTGATACATATGAATTGTCAACATTTTGAGCAAAAATAAAATTACGAGATTTAAATAACTACTATGTAATAACAAACGCACAACGCTAGTATACTAATAAAATGTTACTAATTGAGAAAGAAAATATATTCTTAAATAAGCAACACGCGTTCGCATACCTTTTCATCGTAGTTAGATGAAGTCTGTTTGCAGTATTCACGACATTATAACAATTCAGGGCCACGTTCGTACGTCGGACAAATCTCTGTCGATTGCTATGTAAACAGAGTTGATAAACTTTCCAATTTATTGGCCTATTTCAATATTTGCCGATCCCTCGTATTTGTACATAGGTACGTTTGCTGAATTTTGTTTTACTGTGATATTTTTGGGAATATGTTTGCTAATTAAATGATTACAGTGTTTGTCATCAATAATTATTTATTTATTTCTTGTTAGATGTCGTGAGGTACATAAAAAATATTAATTTTGCAACTGTCTTTCTTGGGTTTCACTTTTATTGGCTTTTTTGTACTTAAACTTAAAATACAAAGTCTTTTTGCCTGTTTGTAAGTACCTATGCTTATACCTCGTCAATCACTTTTCTGGTTAACATTTTTATTTTAGTGGTATATAGCTATGATTTGGTTAAGTTTCAATACGTATTTTAGGTAAATTAGGTAACTTAATGAATAAAGCAGCAACGACAGAATTAATCCAATTCGAAGGAAGGTTGTCCAGCAGCGCTTTCTTTTTGCTATACGCCACTGAAATCTATACTTTTATGTATATTATAATAACAAGGAGGTAAATTTTGTGAGTATATTTGAAGGAGGTAACCTCTGGAGCTACTGATCTGATTCTAAAAGTTCATAGAAATAGAAAGCTACGTTCAGACTGACGGTTATACGCTACATTTTATTGTGTGTAAAATTTATAGTCTACATGAGCGAAGGCACGGGCGAAATGCTAGTCATTAATAATTAAGGCATTCCACGCGGATGAAATTACTGCTGTAAGTAAGTTTTAAATTCCATGAACATTCGTCATATTTATATTATTAGCTACCTTATATTATGCAATAACTGATTCAGAAAGTTATTAAAATAAACGCATGCCATTGCGGCTGATTTTCTCTGTTGAGATAACGAAATCGTCTATATTACTATTGGGCAAGATGGAACCTATGCGGGTAGATTTGGGTGTCTATGATATATTTCTTGATACTTTAATATCATTACTGTTACAGGATGTCTGGCCTAAGCGTCGTGCTTAATGTTGAACCAGATGACTACCCGGACTGGGGTTCTGTACCCTACTATGGCGTTAAAGTAAGTTGTCAAACTATTTCAATAGCTGGGTTCTTATTATTTTCATAAATTTTGTGTGAAGTTAAGTGGCGGTGGAGTTGGACATGGTAACAAAAGCTTGAAGTCTGGCTTGGAGGTTCATTTTTATTTCAATTACTTGAGGACTCTGTGAGAAGACCTTAGCAACAGATTTTTTTTAAATTAATGATCATAAATTAAGGGTAATGATGAAAGAAAGCATCTTGAGGAAACCTAAATGTTTGAGAAATTTTCGATAGTAACATCATAAAATGGGAAACCACAGATCTATATATTTATATATGCTAGCGATCGCCCTAAGGCCGAAATTTGACCAGCGACTTTTTAATCATAGACTATTTTCTGTTTGACATTTACAGTATTCATTAGCAATGAGTATTATCTACATCACTAGCTATCACTTTTCGATAAATGACAATGTCAATATTTTGGGGGGTCTAAGTTCAATGGCACTGGTCATTTAGGATTTGCATTATTAATTTATTTTATTTAATTTATTAGTAACAGATATTATAGATAAATTTTAGCTTTCTCCACTCCTTCTCCATATAAACTTTAACCATGTCAAATCTCAAGTCTTCCGTGCACGCAATAAGCTTAAAAAGATACCGAAAGCAAAAGTTTCGCGTATTAATTATTAATTTGAAATCGTTAATATGCCATGTGTTGGCAGGATTAAGCCGTACTTTGTTTTAGTAACGGTCTTAGCCCATTGTTGGGACAATAATGAGCTGATATTTCATTTAACATTTGCAGGTACTAATAAGCGACCCAAATGACTATCCAGAGACAACCATTTTGTACAGATATATAACTTTAGGCGAGTCAGTGGATATCAAAGTGACACCCATGGTGTTCCAAAGCGAACCCGATGTGCGTCGCGTGGAACCGGAGAGAAGGATGTGTTGGTTCCATGACGAAGTCTTCCTTGAGCATACGAACAGATACAGCTATGAGACGTGCAACACTGAATGCAAAATGCGGAATTATCTTGAAACTTGCGGCTGTATACCTTTCAAATATCCACGAGGTATTTTATACAAAATTTTGGGACAACCTTATTTGATATTAGGTATTGAAGTGGTAAAAGTTTCAAAGACGCTAGCTTATGAGTACAGGCGTGCAAATACAGAATCTGGAAGACGCCGAGAGATGCTCAACGACAAATTTTCAGTTTGAGATAGTGAAGTGAACTCAATGAATAGATCTTTCTCCTATGCCTTATCTTAACGAAAACTTAGATTCATTTTTGGATTAATTCCATCATCCTTCAAAATAGCTATTAAGGTTATTCGGCACCAGATTTCCATTAATCCTCGTCCTTTTACTTTGCTAGTATCTTCAGGATTCTGTAAAGGAAGTAATTTTAAATTCACTGGAACCGTGTTAGCCTCTGTAAGACTTCGTTATATTAATCTAAAGCTTTACTTTCGTAGAAAGGTCGACGAGGATTTGTGAATTCGAAGATTTAAGGTGTCTAAATAATATCACAGGTAAATTATTTTTATTGATTCTTTGATAAATCTCAAATGCGCTAAGAAATTACTTCTAAATAACATGTCGAGTTTAGACCGGTTTTGGGAGAATTGGGTTATGCCATATATTTAATATAAGTCTATAAATATATGAGATAAGCAATATTCTTAATTTTTATTACTAAAGTTTACTTTTTGAATTAATATAACTAAACAAATTTTAAATAATCCGTGACATTATATTCTAAGCATTAATAATGACAAAATAAATAAATCTGACCTACGTAAGTTCTTCTAAACACCCAATAAAAATTATTGTAGAATTTAACATTGAGAAGTAATTTAAAGTATTTATTTTTGAACTATAAAAGATTTTAAACTGAAATTTGAGCGTACCTAAACATACAAAATATTTATTATAACATGCCGTTTTTACGAAATTAAATAAATAAATTTTGATACTAGTCCTAAAGAATTTTAATAAAGATTTTATGATTTCCATGAAGTTTATGCTTAATAAAAATACCTGTGAGTTAAGGACACATTCGCGTTAAAATTCTTAACATTTTTTAAAAGAATGAATTAACAAAATTCTTCAAAGTCAGCGTGTGATTGTCCTTCACTTGATGGTTAATAAATAAATGTCCATTAATGGTACAGAAACTATAGTTGGTTGGTAAAGATAACGATAACCACCTACAACCATGTAAATTATCCGCTTGCGTAATGCTCATTAGAGTGAAAAATGCAGGGAAACTAATAAAATAACAATTTTATTATTAATAGAGTATTCAATCTGCCTGCTGTTACGACTACTGAATATGTATTTTGTGACTTTAGAATGAAAAGATTTTGTTTAGATGAAGCAATGTGTAGAGTATAATTTACGTAAACTATATAAAAATTAAGTTATAGATGTATTTTTTTCAGATGAATTAATTCCAATAGATATAAGATGCATTTTATGTGGTAGGCAAAACCGGTATACCACAAAGAAAAGAAAAGTAAGCAGATCTCGAGCTGGATTTTTTAAATAATAAACTGACGATTTACTAAAAAGCTTTGTGAAAGGCTAATGCGTACTTATCCAGAATTGATATTTTTCGTATTCACTTTTCACCTTCAAATAGCTGGTCAGACATAACCTTGAGTTCATAATATTATCTATACATTTCTATCTATGAATACGTTTGTGAAAAGTGTAAAAACTCACCGATGCCTTTTATTTGGAAGTGAATAATCCAAGTATCCACTCGTAGCTCATACTCGCTAGATTTAGGAACATTACATTTTGCGTAGAATTTAGTCGAATAATATAAGATTTTTGGAGCATGATAAAACCGTAGCGTGTAGCAACTTTCTATCAACGTGTGGTCGAAACACAAGAAAACTATCGTGATGAAGCTTACCTAAAACTTTTTTCATTTTTTTCCACACATCTATAGGTGTTTCCTGACAGCTACACTTTAAAAATCAGTCTTCTTAACATCTTTGACCACATATGCAAAAAGCATCGGTTGAGATTGTGCTCAAAAACTAACCAGTGAATATAAAAAAGTTTTAAATGTGAAAATCGATAGCTATTACAAAATAGTTAATATGCACCAAAGGCAACCCTTTTAATCAATTCATAAGAGTATACAATAGAATATGCGTACAAGAGTAGGGCCATTCTTAAATGAATTGAATTTAAACAGATGTTCAATTTAGTTTTTTTAATTGAAAACTTCTTTAGTATCGTTGTCATTCGAAACACGACGAAACGAAAAAGTGACACTAAGATGTTTTTTTTTTTTTTTTTTTATCTGACTACACTGTTAGCCTTAGGGGCCCTAAAGCCGCTGCGGCTTTTACAGCTTCACCGGACTTGGGGGCGAGCACAGAGGGCACTCAGCCGCGAAAGTTTCGTGGACGACTCGCACGAGGGTGCCAAAGTGGCCGGACCTCGGCTCGGGCGGTCGTCGCGTTCGCAAATAGGTCGCGATCTAATCGAATCCCTACACCTACGATTCGAGCTAACTAAATTATACACATAGGCACGTTCCCTTCCCCCTGGGAGGAAGGAAGAAACCGTGCGTATGTGTATTCAGTAATCGGAAATGTTTTCTACACTAATAGCGCTAACTAACTAGCGTGAAAAAAAGAAAAAAAAAAGGTCCCTCACAGAACCTATGTACCTATGTGGTATGCACGTGTGTATGTTCATACGTGTGTAGTGTTGTATGTAGGTAGCTAAGTGATGCACGTACAGTGTCATTTGTATCGCGCGGGCGGTTGCCTGACCCAGGGGTTTCACACCGAGGAACGGACCTAGGCTTGGGTTACCGCTAGAGAGGGTGGACGTGACGGGTGTGCGGGAGCGAAATTGACCGCCCGCCCTCTGCGGAGAGTACGGTGGTTACGCGGGCGTGGGCGCTGGCACGCTCTGTTTGGAGAGACGGATGTGTAATATTTATTCGCATTTTCGATGTGATCGTCAGGATCAATAAAAATATTGCGCGGCCGGCGTTTGCACCGGATGGTCGTGGGTACCGGGACATAAGTGGCGGCTGTTTTTATTAATGGATTCGCGTGATTCGACGCGGTGTCGAAATACGAGCGGGAGAGCTGTTTAACGTAGGCATGTATCGAAGGAAGCTCCATATCTCTATGGAGATCATCGCTTCGAACATACCACGGGGCCCCGGTGAGACGATAGAGGAACCTATTCTGTATCGATTGTAACCGTTTGAAACTCGACTCGGACATATGTGCGAACACAGCGCAACTGTATGTCAAAATTGGTCGAATACACGTCTTGTAGAGCGTGAGCTTATGTCGCGTGGACATTTTACTCACCGAATACAACAGAGGATGCAACCGGCCCAGGACCCACGCGGCCCTGTTCCTAACCTTACGGGTGTGAGGTCTAAAAGAGAGCCTACTATCTAGGGTTACCCCTAGATATTTGTTCTCTCTTACATAAGGAATCGGATTACCGTAGAGCTCAACAGGCTTAAGCTTCCACGGTATCCGTGACGAATCCGCATCGAAGAGCATCGCGGCGCTCTTCGAGGGATTAACGGCTATTCGCCACTCGTTAAACCACTTCCCGAGAGTGGTCACGGCGCGTTGGACTTTGTGTCTGAGGTCGGATCTATTCCTATCTGAGGCATATATGACTGTATCGTCAGCGTATAGCCCTACCTCGACCTCCGGGAGTCGAGGTAGGTCACTGACGTACAGGTTAAATAGGCTAGGAGCCAGGATCGAACCTTGGGGAACGCCTGAGCGTATTGGACGGGGCGTGGACAATTCACCTTCCACTCTATAGCGAAAGGTGCGATCTGTTAGATAGTCGCGAATTATTTTAATTAACCTATCGGGGACTTCAAAGCGATACAACTTGTAGATCAATCCCTCGTGCCAGATCTTATCAAAGGCCTTGGCCACGTCGAAAAAGACCGCAAGTGTACGGCGGGGTTTATATAGTTCAGCAAAATTAAATGCAACGTGATCCGTGAGGCGATGCACTTGATGAGTGCAAGAATATCTAGCACGGAAACCGAATTGCTCAGGCGGATAGAGGTCTTTCTCCTCTATTACTGGCTTGAGACGGTTCAGAAGGATCCGCTCGTAAATTTTCCCTAACGTATTTAGGAGACTGATCGGGCGATAGCTGTAGGGAAGCGACGCGCTCTTGCCGGGCTTACGGATACCTATGACTATTGCCTTTTTCCAGGCGGCTGAAAAATGGCAGTGGACTATGGCTACATTGAAGATGCAGACCAAAAGAGCTATGAGGCGATCGGGAAGAAGTCTAAGTACTTCATTCCTGATCCCGTCGGGACCTGGTGCTTTTCTAAGCTTAAGGCTTTTTATAATGGAAAGAACCTCCTCAGACGTGACTGGGGACAGGGAGTCTGTCGCGGGGAGCTTATCCAGCTCCCGCACGCATCCATCGATACCCTCGACCCGGTCGGTATTTGCATCGACACTGTTCGGAGAGCACTGGCTCTCCAAACAAGTGGCGAGGCACTCCGTCTTGTCGCTGCTATCGAAGGCGAGTGGTATACCGGGACCCCTCTCGAGGGGGGGCATAAGATAAGAAGCCTCTATTTTGAGGCTGTGAGCTAGTTTCCAGTAAGCCAGATGTGACGGCTTTAGCCCTTCGACGAGGGCATCCCATCTGTGACTTCTGAGTTCTAATATGCGGGCTCTGACCGCTCTCTGAAGTGCGCGTAAACGTGCGCGGTTTTCCTCGGTCGGATAGTGGTCGTGTGCACGAGTCGCCGCGTTCTTTTCCGTCAACAACGCCCGCACGTCGGCAGGGAGTACGAAGCGGCGATCGCTCGCCTCTTCGACCTCTCTCGAGGCCTCTCCGATGCCGACCTGCAGGTGGTCGACCAGGGAATCGATCGCGAGATCTACATCCGCAACGGACCCCAATACGTCCGGGATCCTATCTAAACTGGACGAGGACGGCCTGTCCGCAAGATAATGTTTTAACTTAGCATAGTCAACCACTTGGACCGAAGGAGGGCTAGAGTCGTCTGGTTGACCTAGCTGCATGATGACCGGACGGTGGTCGGAGTCGATCTCGTGTACGACCCGAATGAGTCGTAACCGAAGCGCGATACCTTTAATGAGAGCTACATCAAGCACTGTCGGCATACAGTTGTCTTGAAAGTGGGTGGGAGTGGGAGGCGCTATGACATCAAAGTTTAGCACGTTCGTTAACTCTTCGAGTTTAACCCCATTCCTGGAGTCTCTCCAATTGTTAAACGAAGTGTGTCCACAATTGAGGTCACCCGCTATAATGACCGATTCACCGAGCGAAAGTAGCTTTTCTAGGTCAGACCTGAGAGGCTCTTTCGTCGGCGAGAGATAAACTGAAACTAACGTTATGGACGGGTGGTCGGTCATTCCTAGTCTACACACGGATACTTCCATATTGGTAAGCACTAAGATGAGAAAAAGACACACATATATAGAATTTAACTTGCGAGAGAATGAGATAGCATGAGACCCGGTTAATGCAAGTCCTGATATTCACGACCAAGTAATTGTTCTAACGGTGTGGGACTAGTGCAGACTTCTACGCACTGTTGTATGTATAGTACGAGTGGTCGATAGTTTGTTTTTTTTATAATATAAAAACAATGATGACTGCCGTGAGATTGACAATGCATTGATGGTTGCTACTGTCATACCAGCTAGACATACACCGGGTGATATCGAATCGCGACAAACCTGACATCTGTTTTATTATGGTCGTGAACCACTCCGTAGGCCAACGAACATTATTTAAGATATTCAGCATTGAGGTTTTTATTAATCATTATAAACTTAACTTTGTGGCCACAATATAACCTGATCTTAAGTGATTATGTAGTCCAAGATGGTAGTACGCTAAGCCTAATGGAAAACTGGCTCTCAAATGCAGCTGCCGGAACACACTTATTGGTGTTTGGCGACAGATTTTCAACTTGAGGGTGGTAGCTAGCCAGGTGGATATTAAAAAAGCCCTACTACCATGCTATGGTTTCATCATGATGTTTTCCTTCATCTAAAGCTCTGGCTCATTGCAGGGGTTTGAATTCACGTCATGACGCGGAGTCCGTACATGCTACCATCTAAGCCAGGGGTTTCCAATATTTTCAGTCCGCGGCGCACATACATGTTTACTATATTGTCTCAGCGCTCTAACCTACTTAGATGGTAAAAATAGATAGATACAATGATACTAGTTAGGTAGATAAGCACAAAAGTTAAAACATCCACATTTAATTGAAATTCTTAACTGTTTATTTATAAAAACATAAAATTAATACAGAACACATTCAAGAGATACTTCTGAAAAGCAAAAATAAAATACAATAGCTATCTAGTTAGTCAATGTGATGGGTGAGCTTAGTGATCTTCACTCATTTTTTTTGAAAGCGTGGGATAAGGTTTGACACCGCTACCGGCATTTCTTGCTCCACATTAATCTTTGAGCGGTATTTGCTCGGTTTCGGAGAACGGTAAAGAGAATCGCTACACGGCGCTCTTCTTTACTTTCTACGGCGCAGCAGGGCGCCGCGCGCGCCGCGGTGCATACTTTGGGAATCCCTGAACTAAGCAACAATTGCTTCAAAAAAGATAAACGTCAGTGACAGCCGTTTAATTTCAGCAATATCGCATTAACTTACAACATCTTAGAAGAAAACGAAAATAATATATATTTAATTAGAACATTATCTCGTACTATTTCAAATTGTACGAGAGTAGGGTTAGAGGAAAGTATGAAAGGCGTTAATAATAACCTTGTCTTCCAGTTAATAAATCAATAAAGCAGATGCACTGCAAACCAATTTGCTACCTGGAGTGCAGTGACAAGAAGTACTCCATTAGAAGTGACCTTGGCCCAATACTGCCGCGAGACTACCCCCGTGACGTCACGTGAGTTTATGCCACTTAAGCGAGCTCGTTTAGCTTTAGTTGAAACTCAAACGAAACGAATACAGTTAACACCGTACAGTGTACATGATAAATATCGCATGTTTTCCCCTTGTTAAATTTCTTCCTACTTTTTTTTCATAATATTTAATTGAAATTTTTATGTACTTATAATAAAACTTTAAAGAGTCGAAATCTTCACAGCAAGGTTCAGCATTTTTTTTACTGTTTGTTAGTTTGTACAACAATCACGTAAAAAACTATCGGGCCGAATTTGATGAAATTTGGTGACAATTTTGGATAATTTTTTATACATATGGACATCCTTTTTGGTATATAAATTGAGGTTATGCTTGTATATAAAAAGGGATGTTTGTATCTGTAATATTAAATATTTTAAATATATAGTAAAATGAAATAAAACTAAACGAAATTATACCAAATTATTAAGTCTTCACCTAATTTTCAATAGCATCCAACCCAAATGTATATTATATTTTTTCGATCACTCATAATGGCGTTAATATTTTTAAATATTCTAAGACATTACAAGGAAGAACGTTGATAATAATAATAATACTACAATATTTAGAAATAATTTTTGTTTAAGAATTATCTCGAACGAAAATTATCACGAATTTGGCTTAATCTTTGTATTTTGTTCTTAAGAGAAGATAGCATCCAACTAACCTTGTGTCGTATTCCTACGGTGAGTAAGGGTCTCAGAGTTCTTTGGGTTATGAGGGTTCAAAGTCTGCTACGAGCTAGTGATACCTACGGTATTACAAGCGTCCATAACCTACGATAGCCGCATATAATATCATTAAGCGTGCCGTTTGCTTCTTTGCTATCTTCGTCATATATAAAAAAAATCAATTTCTATAATATTAGTTCACCGTATAAGTATATAAAAGCATATAATTTATTAATATTAACTAGTTTTGTTTCCGGCAAACCTGATGTTCACGTTGTGTTGTACTGAAATATGTTTTTGAACAACGCTTTAAATTTTCCAATTAAAACTTTTGAAATACGTCCGCTGCGACTCAAAGCAAACGGTATCTGGAATGCGAACTGCAGGGTTTTAGCAAAGTTTATTAAGTTTAATTGCGAGGTCATTGAATATAGACACTTCGTAGGTCCTTGAATATGATCGTCAGTGCATGTCTAAAATAATAATATATCATAATATAAGTAAAACTATTGATATCATTCAAATTTAAACGTATATTTAATTCACATTTATTGAACTTCAAGTTAGATATCTAATAAATGTATGTAGTGGATGCTAATAGCTGAGCCCGCGGCTTCGAAGGCATTTATTTTATAGTAATTATGTACATCTCATAATTTAATGTTTATCTATATTGTACGATTTATTTTAAGGTTATATTAATAATTGTTACAAATAAATTTGAAAATGGCACTTTATGAGTACGGGAGGCACCATTGAGGACCAAATGAGGGATCATTAAAATAGACTGAGAATTTAAAAAAATGTTTAATTTAAAAACACATATTATTGTTAATTTAAATATTCTATCAATTCGAAAATTATATACACCTCCCGTGTACACAATTTAATTAAAATCGATTTAGCCGTTTTTGAGTTAGACATACAAAAGGACAGACAGAATGATTAAAAAAGAAAAGCTTAAAATGATAGATCAGTGAGCTATAAAATACTTATCTAACACAAAATTTTGAATAATTATTTTATTCAGATTTAAAAACAAATATTTCAGAAAGGATCGCAATGCGAGCGAACTCGTCGCTCTTCGGGTGTACTTCAGCAAATCAAACTGCAACTGTTATAAACTTGATCTTTTAATTGACGTTAACTATTTTATTGGTAAGTATTATTATACATTTGTATACGTAAACCTTATAAAGAGTCAGAGATTTTACCTTCCTTCCTTTTAGTTCCTTTAAACTGATGTTCTGGAATCAAGTAATTATAATGAAACTATAGAATTACTGAATCTGAAAGTCATTTTAAACCCTAATAATATTTTTTTGTTACTATTAACAGGAGTTAATGTCTTTACTGAATACAAATTCAAAAATATTATAATCCAAAAAATAAAATTAAAGCAGCATAACGTAGACTAACTAACGCTATATCTTCCGTTCTTTGAAGTGGTGAAGTTACCCTTATTTAAGTTTGTAGAGTTCTCGTATTTCTTCTAGTTCTCGTCTGGGTGTCTGCCACCTTTTAATATTAATATATGTTATCTGGCATCTCCATATGTGTTCAAGTAAAAATAAAAACCAGTTTATTAGACTTAAGCCTAATAAAATGCATTAATAAATCGTCAGTAATATTTGAAACCCTCCGGTAAAGTATTTTGAATAATGTACCGTGAAACATAACATTACAGCATAATCGTAAAGTTTCAACGTTTTTAATTCTAACGAATTTAACTCTTAATTCCCGACACACACAATCAACAAATGTTTGCTTAATTCTTCCATTTAGCTCAAAGTTAGTTCAACGACCATTTTCGTGTTTAAACTTATTCAGCGATAAATGCTACATCGCTTCAGGATTTTTCTATTCTATTTAATCGCATTCAGTGAATTCAAAACTATAAAAGATGAAAATGTATTAGAAGATGTGTTAGATTCGAACGCGGAAGCAACAATTACACTCCTATTACTCCGCAAAGCAACAGTGAGAACAATGTGCTGTGGTTTTAACAGTGTCGTTGGGAACATGCTCTGGTACTCAAACTGTTTCAACTCGGTCCTCAGAAGATAAGTTTGCTTCTAGGTAGTTATCGTCAGCAATTAAAGCATTTACAATTAGAAGAAGTATTAAAAAATATAACGTTATTTAAATTTGATATAATGATAAATAGCCTTTTATTACTGAAACTTTTACTAGTACATATTTTTAATTTATATTAATTTCATCGACAACTGCTTCAGCTTGTCCTACGATATATATAGGCCTCTTTCAGCGATTTCCACAAGTTACTTTGTTTAACAACCCTCATCCATGTTCCATGTTAAATCGTCTGCCCATCGAATTTGCTGTCTTCCTTTTTTCCTCTTCCCATCTCTTGGATACCACTCTACAATATCTTTTGTCCATTTTACTAAACTTTGTCGGAGCATAAGTCCAGTTCAAGGCCATTTTTGTTGTTTTATTATTTGTAATATTTTAATTGATTTTGATATCTTTTTGATGGTTTTTTGATCACATTTTTCTTTTCATATTATTTTGGCAAACTTCTATTTTTTATTATTTTTTTGTGTTAATGCCCAAGATTGACAGCCATAAGTGAATTTGTAAAATACACATAATAAAGACTTTAAATATATTTTTTTGGTGTTTCTTCATCTATCATAACTGAACGTCTACCATATATGTTTAAGCCATATTCATTCCAGTTTAATTGTCTCAGGACGTTTTCGAACACTGCTGAAAAGATCTTTGGTGACAAGGGATCTCCTTGGCGAACTCATCTCCTTATACAAATTCTTCTCGTGTTTTCTCAAGTTGTATTTTTGCTTTATTGTTATTGTATATATTTTTAATAATTCTAGTAAATTTTCGTGGAACTCCTTGATTGCAAAGTGCTCTCCAAATTTCATTGTGTTTGATATTAATTGGATAATAATATTTTGCAGCGACATATGGCGGTGTATTCTCCCTCAGTTTCGGCGGCTCCATAATAACCTTGCTCGAAGTCATGTACCTATTAGTTACTTTAATTATTATTAGAGTTGTTAAAAACATATTAATGTATATCATTACTATGAAGCGAAGATATTAATTAAAGCGAGACAAAATCACAACATGAATTCATGTCTAGCATTCGGCCGGGACTTTTGTATTCAAGTTACTATTATAAATATGATAATAGAAAGTAGATATTAATGTATTACTTTATTTCAAAGGGTATTAAATATTTGAAGATTTTTTTTTTATATTTTAAGAGGTATAAAGAAGAGATGTTGAAACACTTTTACTCAGATGAGTTATGGACTTGTTTTTAAATAAATCGATTTTTTTTTGTTCTCGATAATTTTATTTATATGAATTTTAAAATATTAGGATTTCTTTCAATTTTCTTTTGTCAAATTATAATAATACATTTTGTCTTGTTCGTGTTAGTTATTACTATTTTAATTTAATGTAAAATATGCTTTGTGTCGATTAATATATTTCATGTTTCAATATATGTACGAAGCTATGGGAGATGCTGTATACTACTATAATTAGCATATGCATCAGGTATACTTCTTATACATAAGTTATAATAATAATGTATAATGTGTAATGTTGTTGGAGTATACATTAATATAAAATAAACAAATAAAAGTGTACCTACTGGCCGTAAAATTATGCTTCAAGTGTTGAAATGGTCGGACAAAATGTTGTACAGACGTGCTTTACATACATGCACAAATGAGATGAAGTCAATATAGAAAGTTTGCAAAGCACTCGAGGACTAAATTTTAATGTGACTACTATACAACTGTTGAAAACTCCGCTATATTTTCTGGTTATAGCGTGGCGTGTTGTATGTCGAAATAAACTAAGGCAACCTGTAAAGTGTAATCCAACAATCTAAAATCCATGGCCAGCGTCGCTGTCATGCCGGCCTGCCCAAATATCTGTTCGCCATATGTTGAAGGGTTCCTTGTTCTAGGAAGGAGAGAACATACTGTGCGGGAGGCAGTTTCACATCTTCACAGTCCAGCAAAAATATGATATAGCACGTGTGGTTCTGCTATAAAAGGCAGAAGAAGCCATAAGGTTGAACTGCTCTTCAGAACACTCGCAATGATACAGACGGTAGATAATACGCAATCAGTACAAAATGATATTAGAGTAGTACTTGCAGCCTGACATGACGTCAGCAGGGGTCGGCAGAAGTAACCTCTAACTGTAAAATTAGACAATTTTAATACATACTTACCAAAAATAAAGTTTAGGCTGAATTCACAACGCAACGCATAGCTTAATGTGGTAGGACGAAAAACGGGACGAAAGGTCCGCATACTGCCACCGGCTAATTCGCGTTGGCTTATCTCTCGCGGACATAATATGATAATATGATATAATTAGCTGGGTTTACGTAATATGAGAGTTCTATTGTGCTCCAAAATTGTTTATTTAACAAAAAACAATCTTTTTAAACATCAAATGGCTTATGTTATACTAAAATATTTAATGGAGGACCTCCTTATACATAACAGTAATTTCCCAAAAAATGGACTCTAAATGGATGAAATATTCATTTTATTTTATGTTATTGAAAAGGTACAATTGCAGATAAAATAATTATTAATTCATAAATAATGAGACAATATTATAGCATGATAAATATGACATCCCACTACAAATTGTACACGACATCTACTTATAAATTTAAAATACAGTTAATTTTATACAAATATATCGATAAGTATTTAATGGTAAAGTACAAATGAATACACGCTTTCTTAAATTCACTTATTTTATCAAGGAGTATATCTTGGCGAACACAACATTCATTATAATGCCTGCATGTTCTAAATGAAGGATTACTTTTCGACACATTGTTATTGGCAAAAGTTATGTAAAATATTTGAGGTATTTTATTGTAATATTCATTTACTATTACGGTGACGAAATTTATCAGTTTTATTACAATAATTATAATTAGCGTTTTGCATATAGTGTTCGTAAAACTAGGTCGGAAAGTACTCTCTAGATTATACCATCAAATATAGGTATAATACAGAAGATAAACAAGGATGAAATAAGAAAAACTGTGCATAGCATGAAGAATGAAAAATTCGTAGAACCAGATAGAATACCTGTTCAATTATGGAACTTTATTCTTTAATAAGTTATTGCAGGAAGAGGTGATCCGAAAAAAATGGTGCAAAAGTATAATAGTGCCCCTTTTTAAGATTAACAATAAATGTGATATACAGGAATGTAATAACTATCGACGAATAAAGCGAATATCAAATAGTATGAAAGTGTTGGTTAGGGTGATAGACGAATTAGAGAGAAGAGCGAAATGACCCAGAACCAATTCGGGTTTATACCTCGACGAGTGATAACGGAAGAATTTGCATATGTGTTTGTTGATTTGAAGAAGGCAAATGAACTAGTAACTCGAGAGGTTTTGTGCTGGGCTCTGAAAGAGAAGAGAGTGCCTAGGAAGTATCTATGTACAGTCGAGTCAGTAAACACGTCAGGTCCGAAGACCAAGGCTGGAGTTACCATTAAGCTCAATGTAGCTGTAATCCTGCACCAAGAATGAACTTTAAGCCCTTTTTTGTTTCTTCTCTTTACGGATGCACTAATATCAGAAATACAGGAAGAAGCACTTGGTGCATGTTATTCGCATATAAAATTGTTCTTATTTGAGAAAATTCTACTGAGGTCCAAAGTAGGTAGGGAGAATAACGGGGAAATTTTGAGAACGTTGGATTGAAAATGAGGAGAACAAAACTGAACATTTGTTCTGCGACTTCGGTGGTCCATTCAGTTTTTCTCATATAGCCTTAAACGGTGTATTCCTACCAGCCTACATCAATTTTTGGTACCTTGGTTCATTAATCCAAATCAATGGTGAACATTGACCATGACGTGAAAAATAAGATAAAAGGTGGATGGTGACATGGCGACAGGTCTCGGGTACAACATGTGATTCTCGAATGCCCCTGAAGCTTAAGGGAAAAGTATATAAAACCATTATAAGTTCTGTCTTGACGAGTAGTAGATCTGAGTGCTGGGCAACAAAAGAACTAGACGAAAGGAGATTACATGTGGCAGAGATGCGAATGTTAAGATGGATATGTGGTGTAACTAGAATGAATAAGATTAGGAATGAGTTTATCAGAGGAAGTCTTAAAATAGCACCAGTCACAGAGAAGTTGAGGGATTATAAGTAAGCATGGTATGGGTATGCCGTGAGGAGGGATGAAAGTCATATAACTAGAAGAATGTTAAGTATGAGGGAGGATAGATACAAGACCGAAAAAGGTAAGAATGTTATATGTATAAAAGGCGTTGTAGGAAACCAACATAAAGTATTAATTTTAATATGATTTTGGCAACACCGCGTCTCACGACGTCGTGGGTCGCGGCCATGTTTACGTTCTGTTCGTTTCCGCTTCATGTACTGTGCAGACATTTTATTAATTTAATACATTGCGTTTGAGTATATTCTGGCCATTATTTATTCACCGCATCTTCACGCCAACTACCTAAGGAGTTGTACAGGCGTGAATACTGAGATGACAGCTGATAAAGTTGAGTGGCAGAAGAAAACATGTTGTGCCGCCCCGCCCCTACTTAAGTAGGATAAGAAGTAAGAAAAAGAAGAAGTAAAAGTTTACATTGCCATAATTATTATTTCTATTTTAAACCATAATTCACTGCGCATTATATTGGTTAATAATATATTATGGTTTAAGTACAGTATTACAAGAAATCAAATTGGTAGTCATTTTTATAGCCTTAAATTGTTCTATTTTGTTTTATATATTACTTCACATAAGCAAAACATAATCTAAAACTTGGCCAGAAGGTAAACCGATGATGTAAAAAAATTAAGAATTAAAAAAAAAACTGTACGACTAAATCTTATATGATATAAATAAATAACTAATTTATCCAAATTTTCTTTGCTACTTCCGCCTGAATAGATAAACGGTTATTTAAAAAACACGTTTTTTGTTGCAGGAAGACGAAATAACCGTTTCTCTGTTCAGGCGGAAGTAGCAAAGGAACTTTGAATAAAGTAGTTACGATGGATATCCACAAAGTAAAGCCTACAACAATTCCACCTACTTACCTCAAGATAAGATTACAGATATTTATTTATTACTACTGACAACAAATGATTTTCAGAGGGTTTTCTTACAACAATGCCCGTATGTAATCAACAATAGTACCTTTGTGAAAGTTCCAATACGTCACAATGGGCTTTCGAGACCTCACAATCTACTTAATAGGAAAAGAGGTCTCACACCCTTACGAGATTGACCACAAACCTACGACGGATAACAACCGTCTAAACGTGGGTATAAAGCAAAATCGTTTCTAAAAAACAGATACATATTTATAGTTACTGAAACGGACATCTAATTATTTCTCATACTGTATACCTAGATTACGTGTTAAGAAAATGAATTGCAATTAGTATTTTATAACAAGTCTCATTCATTTGTTGTATTATGTTACTAAGTATTGTAATGATCACTCGATTTAACTTTAAACTGTTAATAAAAATAAATTACTTAATAATATTTATATTACCAGGTTTTTATTACTAAATAATTTAAATTATATATATCATTATATTAATAAGTGAAGCAAAAACTTTGTACCTCTTTTTAAGCGTATTGCGTGCACGGAAGACTGTGAGAATTGGCATGGCTAAAGTTTATATGGAGAAGGAGTGCAGAAAGCTAATATTTATTTATAATATCTATTGCTAATATATTAAATTAATTAAATTAATACTGCAAATCCTAAACCGAACAGTGCCACTGAACTTAGAACCCCCCAAAATATTGATATTGTCACCCAATGAAAAGTGACAGCGATGAATGAATGAGTGAATGTCAAACAGAAAATAGTCTATGATTAAAAAGTCGCTGGTCGAATTTCGATCATTGGGCAACCGCTATTCTAAGTTTTGTAGACGCATACCTATTAAACTTCTGTTGACATACGATCTCCAAAACTGAATGGCTTCTCGAGATAACTCTGGGGAGATGGTAATTATAATTAATCAGTTCCTAATCAATTTAAATGTTTTTATTTTTTATATGAAATTTATTTAATAAAGTCGTGATTTTAAACGCAATAAAACGAAAAAGTGACGCTAAAAAGAGAGCATGAGATAAAAATATATTATACAAGATTAGTGTAAGTCCTGATTTTCACGACTGTGATTGTCGTTGAACTGGCCTAGTGGTGTGTCGACCAGTCAGGAACGCACTGTTGTGTGTACTGTACGAGTGGTCGATAGTTTGAGTCCCGTTGATTTAGAATTTCTAAAAAGATATTTATTTTTATGTTTTCTTCAATTGTGTGACACACCCTACACACACATGTTATATTTTTTTGTAATCCATCCAAATAATCTATTTGTTTTTATTTTATTTATATTAATGTTAATGATTAGGTAAAACTTTACTGCCTATTTTTATTTTAGCCCTACATCAATATAAAATGTTATTATATTACAATTAGACGTGCATCTGTAATGAGCACAAGTATGAAAACAATACTTATAAAAATTATAAAATATGAACTTTCATGTTCCAAAGTGAGTCCTTCTGAAATAACATTATCCCCGTAAACTAACCTTGTTGCGGACAGCGAGCGGGGCGAGCGAATAACGATAGTCTAATAGTATAGAATGAACAAATAAATGAAATAATACGTGTTAGGAATAAGATTTATAAATACGTGTTAGGAATAGATATAATAATATGAACTGAATATGTGTATTTTAAAACGATTAGAATAAGAATATAGCTAGTTGTAAGTTTAAATGTATAAATTTCATTAGTTGTAAGGATGAACCATGCCAGACTTAGAACATCTGGCATGGTGACTCTTGGTACTGCCACACACAGGGCGTGCGCGCTCATTGGCTGAGCGACGCCCCGCACGGAATCTATCGCACGACCGGTTGCGAGGCAAAGGGCGAGGTTAAATATAGCGGAGAGGGCGGCAGTACTTCCCTCGCCCGATTGCATCCTCTGTTATGTGCTGCAATCAAAATGTCCACGAGACACAAGCTTACGCTCTACAAGATGTGTATCCGACCGATTATGACATATAGCTGCGTTGTGTTCGCACATATGTCAAGATATAATTGGAAACGCTTACAAGCCATCCAGTATAGGTTTCTTCACCGCCTTACCGGCGCCCCTTGGTATGTTCGTATGGAGGATCTCCATAGAGATATGGACCTTCCTTCGATACATGCCTATGTCAAACACCTTTCTCGCTCTTATTTCGACACCGCGTCGAACCACCCAAATCCCTTAATAAAAGCGGCAGCTTCTTATGTTCCCTACCCCAACGCCTGCCGGAGAAAACGCCGGCCGCGTAATATATTCACTGACCCGCCCGACCAAACCGAAACAGCTAACGCATTCTACGCCACCGTCTCTCCAAACAGAGCGTGCCACCGCCCACGCCCGCGTAACCACCGTTCTCTCCGCAGAGGACGGGCGGTTAACTTCGCTCCCGCACACCCGTCACGTCCACCCTCTCTGGCGGCAACCCAAGCCTAGGTCCGTTCCTCGGTGTGAAACCCTTGGGTCAAAGCAGCCGCCCGCGCGATACAAAGTGACACTATACGTGCAACACTTAGCTACCCACATACAACATTACACACGTATGACCACATACACGTGCACACCACACAGGCACACATAGGTTCTGTAAGGGACCTTTTTTTTTCTTTTTTTGCGCTAGTTAGACTAATGCGCTAGTTAGTGAAAAACCATTCCGATTATTAAATACACATACGCATGGTCCACTCCTTCCTCCCAGGAGGAGGGGAACGTGCATATGAGTATATATTAGTTACTTCGAATTCTCTTAGGATTAGGGAATTAGTTAGATCGCGACTTTTTCGCATTCGCGACGACCGCCCGAGCCGAGGTTCGGCCACTCTGGCACCCTCGTGCGGGTCGTCACAAACTTTCGCGGCTGAGTGCCCTAAGCGCTCGCCCCCAAGTCCTGTGAAGCTGTAAAAGCCGCAGCGGCTCTGCAAGCAAACTACAGTCAAGAACGTTATTAAGAAACCACATTGTTACTACGAACTACTGTAACTTTGTAAGAAACAAGAATAAAACAAGCGCTATTAATTTAGCACACATTAAATATTGTGAACGTCTTTTTATTCACAATAAACCTAGATGCGTGTCTGTATTAAATCCGCTTACAGCGACACCTAACTAATCAGTTCTAACGGAATCGATCGTAGCCTTGTAATGTGAAAGTAGTATTTCCATTTCCCTATAAACTTTGATATTTTATGTGAGTCAGCAAAGAAAATTTGGGATTGATTTATTAGCGACGCCTACATTTTTCCATTTATCTATACAAATAATATAATTGAAGTGTCTGTTTGTAATGCTAAAATAACAGATTATACTAAATGCTTATGAAATTTTATACGATACCTATAACAAAAGGCTCATTTTTAAAATTTTTGTCTGTTTGTTCCGGGTAATCTCCGAAACGGTTGGACCGATTTTGACAGGACTTTCCCTAGTAGATAGCTGAATTTATAGAGAGTAACTTAGGCTACTTTTATTTCAGAAAAAGAATTAAGGTTCCGCACAAATAAAGAATAACAGGTCATTGTGAATCAATTCGGGCGCTTAAATGGCTTACGCTAAGTAAACCATAAGATATATATCCAATTAATTTAGCAAACAATTGTCATCATTATAATAACCTACAAAAAAATCTGGGAGAGAGTATACGTCTATCTTCTAAGGAACGTCCCTCGTGAAGAAACTCATCAGACGACGATGTTTTTCCACAATAAACATTTTTGTCTTTAAAATAGCCCGGGAGCGGGGGAGCAAGATCCGCGCGGGCATTCTGTAGTCCACGTGAGCGAAGCCACGGGAACAGCAAGTAGAACATAAAAATGATAAGTAATTTCAGTGAAAAGTTTCACGTGATTTGACTATTAATGTGATTTATATGTTCACGCTTGACTTAGAAACTCATAAAAAGTAAAAACGGGTAGATGAATTGGTACATTTGCATAACAAATAATAATAGATTTATTTCAAAAACTTTACCATTTTTTATAAAATAAAGCTTAGAAGACTCTAAGATAATGGTTTAAAAATTGTGTGTACTTTTGTACGCACATAAGAAGTTATATTCTATTTATGTTATAGTTTTTGTAAGAAACGTCCAGCTTGTCTGCAATTATAATATATATGTCGCTATCGGCCCACACCCTAGAGAATGAGGGAGCATAAATTTCCCTTATTGTGGTATAACGATATGCCTCATTGACGGGAAAAGGAGGCGGTAGCAAAACCATCCTAATTACGTTTTCTCTTCGATCTATAATAGAACGACACGTAATGGACTACGAAGGCATAAGTCTACGGTAGATTTTATCTCAGCGTGAACAAAATACAAGGTGTCCAGAAAGGGTACCGGGTATTTGTAAGTTCAATGAAACAAAAATTATTTGTATGCAATAAAAAAGTTTATTGTTTATTATTAGCATATGAATTGGAGAATTATTTGGAAAAGATGATGTTATCCAAATGATGACCGTTACGTTGCTGGCACTCTTCTAAACGGAAACGAAGATTGGCGATAACACGTTGACACATAGCTATCGATATTGCTGCCATTTCTGACCTGATGTTTTGCTTTAACTGGGTTAGATTCGTCGGATTGTTTTGATAAACCTTACTTTTAAGGTATCCCCATGCAAAATAGTCAAGCGGGCTAAGGTCGGGGCTTCTGGGAGGCCAGTTGATGTTACCCCTACACGAAATGACTTTATTAGGGAATAATTCGTTAACCACTTCCATTGAGTCATTTGAGGTATGGCAAGTGGCCCCATCTTGCTGGAACCATGTTCTTGAGTTGAAACCTGCAAACTTCTGCAACTCTGGGACCAAAAAATTGCGCAACATATCGCAATAACGGTCACTATTCACATTAATTGCTCGGCCTCGTTGATCTTCATGAAAATAAGGACCAATTATGCCTTTAGCAGACATAGCGGCCCAAACAACGACCTTTGGGCTATGCAGGGGTCGTTCATGCTTTTGTCTCGGATTCTCCACTGCCCAGTACCGACAATTCTGATTATTAACATGACCATTCAGGTGAAAATTTGCTTCGTCACTGAACAGTATGTTGTTAAAGTTGTTAAATCGCTGCAGCATTTCGTTCGCAAAATTCAGTCGATTAGCATAGTCCGTATCCTTCAATTCTTGAACCAATTGAATTTTATAGGCTTTTAGATGTAAGTCTTTCTTTAAAATCAAATGTAAAGACGATTTTTTGATGTTCAACTCTTGGCTTCGCTTTCGAATGGATAAAGACGGATTTTGACGAACCGACGCCTCAACTTCTTCAATTGTTTCTTCATCGCGAACTGAACGAGGACGACCAGAGTTTTGAATTTTAACTGTCGCACCTGTATTCTCGAACATCCTGATCCATTTCCTAATGCTATCGTCACTTGGTGCGTGGCATGTACGATATTCCGCACGATAGAGACGTTGAGCAGTCACTATTGAATCACCATTATGATAATACGCTCGTACGCAAAATGCGCGATGCGTCCCCGAGTACTGTTCCATCGTGACTAAAACTCCACAAAATGGCGGACGACACGAACCCCTCCCCGCACCCTTTACACGCCCCCTTTCGAATATGGCGCGAAAACAAATACCCGATACCCTTTCTGGACACCTTGTACTTCACTTTTCTACTTTTGCTGTACTGTGAACCTGTGAAACAGTTTTCAGTCAGCGTGTTCCCTCCTCCTATACCATCGGGTCCTTCAAGTGTAGTGTAAAGAGACTTATGCATGCGGGGATCACAGCAATGGATTCTAACTCCTTAGTCACCTTTTATTTTTGACCAGTTCTGGCCCACGGTTTCACCCGTGTTAATTTTATCCAACAAACACCGGGGCGCCAACGCGTTCGTACTTCCTGCATGTACAATTTATATTAATTTTTCATTATCTCCTTAATTATGTGTGCAAATAAAATGATTTAAAGGGCAAAGTTTAAGTTCATAAAATTGTCTGCATGATGAAGTAACATTTGTTCGTAAGGATTGATATGCCATGTCTAAAAAAAATACTCGTAAATCAATTTGGCACTTGAGGATCAGTTTTCCACTAGGCTCAAAGTGCTACTATCTTGGGCCAAATCATCACTTAAGATCATGTGAGATTGTAGCCAAAACGCAAAACCTATAACGATGTATAAGAGATAGGCGTAAATGCTATTGTGGATTTTTTTTTTAGATGTACTAAGAGCCAATATTTTTGTAGAACATTGTATTTACGTATCATTAACCATTACGTCAGCGCAAGCGGATAAAACAGTTCGGCAAGGCTTTCACTTCCCACTTACTTAACAAAAATAAATATTTTAGGCTAGTTGCAAGCTGTAGCGTTATGTTCGATAGCATGTATAATATCACATACAAAAAGATTTTTTAATCCGTTTAGTAGTTCCAGAGATTAGCGTGTTTAAACAAACAAACAAAAAAACTTTTCCGCTTTATTATATTATATATAGTATAGATAAATTGAACCATTCTTACCATCATATACACACTGCTATGCCTCTGCAATAACCATCATCATTCAAATTATGAATTATTGTTCAAAATATACAAATCCATAAAGGTAAGGTGGAGCGTAGATATAATAGTAAAATTCTTTATTTGAAAACTGGACCCTATAAAACGCATTACAAGAAATCGTTGTTATTAATTAACCCTTGTATAAGTAAGTTTAAAAAGACATGTTGATAAATATCTTATAAATTTTGAAAAGTTTGATGTTTTGCTTTAATATAATATATTCAACATTATTTAAAATTAAATGGGAGTTTTCGAGGCCAGTTTGCAAAGTAATTTTCTGATATTGTTTTGTTTGCACGAACTTATGTTTTCTTCAAATTGTTTTGTTCAAATATATTTCATTGGAGTTTAAAAAAACGATAAATTTTTTAATGGAATTGAGATATCTGATCACATGATTTCACGTTAAGACGGCAACTTGTCTAGGCCCTAAGGTTTCGTGAAATAAGTGTAGTGAACTCGAATATTTGTTTGTTAAAGCTTCTTTTCGTGTTAGTTCCATACTTCCGAGGGTTTTAGCGAATTTAAATTTAACTAAGGTGTAATTCTCCGGTTCTTAAATATAATAATATTCGTCGATCAAGAAGATAGTTCGCTAAAATAAAGAAAACCTTTTAGTGTAATAAACATAATCAAAATCAAAACGAATTATAATTAACACAGTTCTATATAACTGAATTCTGCCGGATTATGAAATATAATTGATAGATTAGTATTAGTCTCACAATTTGTCTGTTTTTTTTTGATGGTGAAATAATTAAAAACAATTTACAATACATATACACGATTTATTTAATTTATAAGATCATCTATAAATTAGTATCACATTTATATAAAAAATCACATTAAATTACAATTTTCCTAATTTACAATTAAAATCCCCAATATGATTTCGTAGATTTCAAAGAACTTTTAATTAGGTATAAACTTCGAGATAAAATTACATGATCGAGAAACTTCTACGAAATAATTGTTGATGAAAATATTTTAACTTCTGTGTTTCGTTTTATTTCGGGAAAACATTTCCATGGCCTAAATAAATGTCACACGTCACTTGGAATTGATTTATATAGTGAGTTCTTTCTTGTACTGTGTCGTCAAAAATAAACACCAGTTGCGAATAACGTATTTATTTTTATGTTAGTAAAGTCCAAAATAACTAAGCGGTGGGTCATGTTAGATAGACCGTGCAAGCCGGCATCACGACTATATAAGAATAATTCTATAGACATCAATACTACATTGTAACATTGTTTTAAAATGGTTTTCAACTTTCTGATACAAATCATATTTGCATTTTCAGTCGGATATAATAAAAAATACCAGCCTATAACTGTCCCATTGCCGGGTATACCGGGTAGACCTTTTCCCGAGAGAATGGGCTTATTTGCAACGCTAGTTTATGACGTATTGTCAATTTCAGGCGCAGAGAAATCCAGTTCTCTATTTTCCCGCAAACATTGGAACTATAAGAAAACTTCTCAAGCATTAAGGTTTCCTCGCGATGTCTTCTTTCAATGTCTGATGAAATGTTATCAATTCAATGTACATTGTATACACATTTCGAAAAATTGTTTAAAATGTCGTGGCTCGAACCTACAGATATCGAGTAGATATTTCGTCGGTATAAACCACTCTACTATCACGATAAAGATGTTAAACACATTATTTACATAAATATGTTTATTTATAATTCAAAAAATGTAAAAGGTAGAAAAACATGTTAATCGCTATATTCGCTTATGATCTGAAAGCATACAAAAAATTGTTCCATAATTTCGCGGGTCTTTTTGTTCACATATTTTTTCACCTTGAGAATTGTAGGCTTTCATTGGAATTGATTATCGGTCCTCAAAGGCAAGCCATGTTATGAACAGTATAGAAATAAAATCATAAAATGTATAATTAAACATTTTATTAACAAGGACGGTTCCGTAAACGTTTTTACATTACCTACCTATATTAATTAATGTAATGAAAAATTTTCTTATTAAATATTTTTTGTATTATAAAATCAAAAAACCATATTAAATTGTATAGGGACTTAGTTCGTATTGACTTAGATCGTCAATTATTTATACGAATTTTATTTTAAATATTAATTTTATAATGGTCAATTAACCAATCATCGCCTGAGTGCTTATTTATTGAGCTGTTGACAAATGAAAAGTTAGATCTGCTTTAGAATAGACCTTGGTTTTCATGTACTAAAAAAATTTCAAATATAAAATATTATATTACGATTAGTGGATTATACAAATAAGTCTAAGGCGACACCGGGTAACACTTAAATTTTGGTATACATACTTAACAACCTTATTCGATATACCTTATTAAATACACATTTGAAGGCTACAAAAGCAAAAACGCTACTGTCAAGTTTTGAATTAAAAAGTACGCTTCATAATGTAACTCATTGAAATATTTATTTAAACTTTATGGTAAACCGTTCATTACAGATCCAGTCAGACATTAAAATTATATGTTTAGTACGAAGAATGGCCTTATTCCTGAAAGCAATCTCTTCCAGGCAACCTTTGGAAGGATATGTTGCAGAGTGCAAATGTACGCTTCATAATGTAACTCATTGAAATATTTATTTAAACTTTATGGTAAACCGTTCATTACAGATCAAGTCAGACATTAAAATTATATGTTTAGTACAAAGAATGGCCTTATTCCTGAAAGCAATCTCTTCCAGGCAACCTTTGGAAGGATATGTTGCAGAGTGTAAATGTACGCTTCATAATGTAACTCATTGAAATATTTATTTAAACTTTATGGTAAACCGTTAATTACAGATCCAGTCAGACATTAAAATTATATGTTTAGTACAAATGATGGTCTTATTGCTGAAAGAAATCTCTTCCAGGTAACCTTTGGATGGATATGCTGGAGAGTAAAAAACAGAGGTAGTATGGGTGTAATAAAAATAACGTAAAATAGACAATGAAATTGTCGCTGAAATATTTCTTTTTTGACCTTCCTGCATACCATGGACAGTGGCGTCCTTTGCTTTTATACCCTGTTTGAGCTTAATATCAGCGCCTGAAGTCTATATGGCCGTGGCGTTGAAGCATGTCGGCGGAGAGTACGTGCGCTGGCGCAGTGCGTCGCGACGATCGCGTCACGTGACTCAGTTGGGTTGTCTGCGCTCGAGTCTCGATGCCTCGTGGGGTTTGGGTGCAGTAAGCATGTCCGTTGTGACGTAGAGCGTTCATCTGGAGAACACAAATCCATTAACCAAACAATTTTTTTTCTTAGCGCCTATAAAGCGTAAAATTGAGCACTGCGCGCGCAACATGTATCAGAAGTGCGACATTATGAAGTTAGTCATCAATGTTAATGTAAATATATTTTACTGACTCAATTTTATTAATTTGACTTAAATAAGTTTATTTTAGTATCACATAGGTACTGTCTTGTTATACTTAAAATGAACTGTTTCATAATTAATATGTAAATTCTAACTCTATTAAAATTATTACCGGTAAATAACATCTCTTATGTGGTTCGTGGTAAAGTTCATAATCGCTCGAAGAACCTTCAGGCTTCTGATTGCACCGCCACTGTAAATAAACGACACTATTAAAATTTCATTTTTGTAGTTAGCCTTGGTTTGGTGCTTTTAGTAGAGGTTACAATTGAGAGCTGTGACGAAAGTGCGACATGATGAAATTAGTCATCAATGATAATAATGTAAATTAATTTTAGGAACATTAATCGTTTTTTTTTTGCAAAAATAATTTAACGTAGTGTAAATAAATAAATGAATTTATTTTGGTTTACCTACATTACAAAGCATTATACGTTGTAAATAAAAACTACTCATAATTTAAATCTAGAATGCTGTTATACTTAAAGGCGAACACAACATGCTCAGAGAAAATACTTAAATAATAAATTTATCTGTATACATTAAACATAAAGAATAATAGAATAAGATATATAATATTATATGAATAATAATTAAAGAAATGAAAACTAATTGAAACTGAAAAAAGAGCACCATATTAATATTGTTCTTCAGAGTTATGATTCGTTGGTTAGATTAGTTGGTTACGTTAAATTAAATTTAAACGTAAAAATAAAAGTCAGTAAAATGAATTTACACTATTTTAATTAATGGATAACTTTCTCATATTGTTAGCAAGCGGGATAAAAATTTTGGAGTTATTTCTATTTTGATACACCAAAGAAGTATAAATTCTTACGTGCGTACGTACATAAATACAGACAATATTTTTTCTTATCCATTTAAAATAAACGAAATTTTTCAGACTATATTTTTCATTTTTGCTAAGAACATGATAAATTTAGCCATCAATTATAATGTAAATTCATATTACTGACTTTTACGTTATTTTTTTTTTTTATTATCCAAGGGTCTATTAAAAGTTGTCCTTCATGTGTTTTAAGATCCCAATATAATTTGCGACGGGATCCTCTACATTCCACTCTTGCTGCTTTTTCTTTCTACTTTTTCAGTAAGTTGTACCATAAAATAGGTGAGTTGGGTGTCTAAGATGTTATTCAAAACTTACGCATCGCATAGCTTTAGACTCTAAGTTACCGTGAATTTCGTCTGTTTACAGACAGTTCTCCTGCAGAGTAACTTGCGGGCAGACCGCTGGAAGTTGCGAGTCATTAAGCAGTAAACTATTGGATTGATCGCAGAGTTTGCATGACCTACGAACAAAACGATTGTAGATAAGTTTAGCGTTAAGATTATTAGAAACAAGTGAAATCTGAAAAACAACAAAGAATTTGGTCTTAATTTTTCCTCCAAATAACTTAAGGAAGTTTTAGTAACATAAGCTACACTTTACTATAACATAGCCTGACAAGTTCGATATTAAATTATATTAAAACCACAGCATAAGAAATATTTCGAATTGAGTTACAACTACATAATATAATTTACATGTATCTAAATAAAACAGTGACACTGGCAAACGCTTCTACAGCGCCAGTTGAAGAAAATTAAAAAATGAAGGTTTTTCTTGGCGTTATTACGTTAATAAGGAACAACTTACCAAGAAACAACGCATAAGGTAAATATATGCTTAAATTTTTTGCGTTGACAAGATTGATATCTAATAATAGTTGCATGATGTTGTATGGCAGCCAGCAGAGTGCGAACAACACAGCCAATAGAAGAAGGATCCATGCTACTCGCTTCCTCTCCTTCATCAGTCTGAGACCCTGAGTGAAGGAGAATTTAATATTATATATTCGAAAAACTTTGTTTCTATCGAAGGCCGCATCTCTAAGAATCTGTAAAAGTGTATAAAAAACGAAATGTATTGAATTTGACGAGATTTTATTATTGATCTTACAATATCTATTTATTATATTTTACTATCCATAATGTTATGTATTTTTAGCGTATATATTTTACATTTTTATGCTTAAAGGAATTCTCATTGCTAATTCAATTAAATATAAATTTTGTTATACTGTACTATTTCGATTATATATAAAACGTTTAAGATGTATTGATTATTTGTCGGTTATATATAATAATTAAAGAAAGTAATTACCTATTAATACTTCCACGAAAATGAATACCTATGATTCCGAACAAAATCCTACTAATATAATAAATATGAAAGTGTGTATGTTTGTTACTCAATCACGCAAAAACGGCTGAAAGGATTTGAATGAAATTTAGCAAACATAATTTCTATAACCTGAAATAATATATAGAGTACTTTTTATTCCGTTAAAAGTTATAGGTTAACCAGTGTTATCCTACAAATATAATAAATGGAAAGTTGGTATGTTTGTTGTTTATACTGATGTAAGTTTTATTGGGACGGTTAATGTGTTGGATTCATTCATATTCAGTGATAAACCCATGTATGATTTTCTTTTGATTTGTCGTGTTCCGAAATCAGCTGGTCCATTTATACAGTAATATAGCGGGGTAATAGGGATCGCGTTCCACTATACACATAGTGACAATCACATCCATGATTTTCTTTTGGTTAGTCGTGTTCCGAGATCTATCTGTGTATATCCAATAATACGCAGACGAAGACGCGGATTCCAGCTAGTGTACAATAAACAAAGGAACGTGTAATAATAACGATGACGTGATAATGGGGTCGGCAGAACTCATTTACGTCTACGTGAATACAAATAACATAATAACGGAGACCTCGTGAAATCAGATACCGCCGACCAGCCTAACCTTCATTCGTGAAGGAGTGCCTATAAAATCTTTGCATTACAATATTAGGAATGAATAAGTTTTTATTTTGTACTAGCGACCAGCCCCAGCTTCGCACGGGTACAGTTTATAAAGTGGTGTATTTTATGTTTAAGAAAGCCAATTAGAGTTTATCGCTTTAATATAGACAGTTCATAACTGCCTCATTAGGCTATTGATCCTAAACGCGACTGTTGTGCTCGAGGCCGTAGGTTCGATTCTCAGGTCGAGAAAAGTGCTATTGGATTTTTCTATTAAATTGTCAGTAGCAGCTTGGAGCTTGGCTTTGTGCCCGATTGATGTCACCTAAAATAAACCCGGCGACTATGGCATGGTTTAATCACGATGTTTTTCTTCCTCGAAAGCTACAAGCGGATTACACTACTCTTCGAAATTGTGATCGATACGGTGTGTTGGCGGCTAGGTATAAATACAGGAGATAAGTTCAAAATATTCCATAATTATACATGACTTATTAAGCCACTTAAAATGAATATTAATTAATCAATTAACGTGACGTCACATCAAAGAAGTATCACGCCTTAAATCCCTTGTTCACTCAACCTGAATAGTGACACACTCAAACGAGGCACTTTGATGGGATTTTCCATATTCACTTATACATAATAAACATATAAAACATTGCTAATATTAAATTTTAACCTTTCTTACTAAATATTGTAGCTCTTAAGTATAGTATGGGTGTTTGTTAACAGATTTTCATCTTGAGGGTGGTTAGCTATTGCCTAAATAGCCTTCCAGATTTTACAAAATGCTCTACCATCACCTTACAACACTAGATACTAATTCTACCTAAGAGTAAGCGAGATAGAATAAGTAACCCAATCTATACTAATATTAAAAAGCTGAAGAGGTTGTTTGTTTGGTTGAACGCGCTAATCTCAGGAACTACAGGTTTGAATTGAAAAAATGTTTTAGTATTAGATAGCTCATTTATCTAAAAAGACTATAGGCTATATAACATCTCGCTACGACTTATAGGAGCGGAGCATCAATGAAAAATGTTGCAAAAACGGGGGAAATTTATTCCTTTTGAGAGCTTCAACTGCGTGCGCTGCGTGAATGGTTAAAGTTACGCAACAATCATTTGTAACGGAATTGTTTTTTTTTAAGTTCTAAAAAAAAGTCCGTGACAGTATATGGCTGTCTTTTAAGATTTATTCAATATTACCTTTTTTATGGTAATAAAATTTCTTCTAAAATAATGAATTATTTTCGAAGGTGTTTTTATATACATGGTATTAATCCTTATCGAAATAAATACGTTATTCATCATGAGTATTTTGGTGTTGAACAAAATTACCTTTTGCAGTAATTGATTTAAACGAATATCTTAGGAAATATCATAATTGTAAAATAACTCCGCAGCAAAATAATGATAAAGTATCGCAAGCGCATTTTTATTATGCAGAATAATGTAGGAGGCGGGCGGTACCTATAATACAGTGCCAACGACCCATTCTCTCTAACCTTTTCTCTCTCTCTGTTATATGACACAGACGAAGTTACGCGGGTCAGCTAGTACTTTTTTATGTAATGAATATTTTTTCTCTAAAAAAAACCAATAAAATAGTTATAACAGTTTAAATAATGTGATGAAAACGTATTTGAAAAAAGTTATTAATTAAGTCAACACAAATTGAGTTAGCGTAGTACATAATTAGAATAGTATCAAACCTGTTGCATGCTGACGTTCCCTTCGTCTATGTCGAAAGGTGGTCGTACGGAACACAAGGTCCTCCCCATGCAAGCGTACGACATTATTGTTATTGACCCTGGGGGATGAGAAACATCTATTCAACGCCTTGCTTTTAAGTTTAACGAGCATTTACCGTATTTCTTATCGTCTTGGCACATCTATTACAACTAGCGATCGCCCTATGCTCGAAATACGACCAGCGACTTTTTGATCATAGGCTATTTTCTGTTTGACATTTGCAGTATTCATGAAACTAAACAATGAGTATTATCTACATCACTTGCTGTCACTTTTCGTTGAGTGACAATGTCAATATTTGTTCAATGGCACTTGTCGGTTTAGGATTGGCAGTATTAATTTATTTAATTTAATATATTAGTAATAGATATTTTAGATAAATTTTAGCTTTCTGCACTACTTCTCCATATAAACTTTAACCATGGCAAATCTCGCAGTCTTCCTTCTGTGCACGCAATTTGCTTTAAAAGGTACCAAAAGCTTTTGCTTCACGTATTAATATATAGATAATATTACAAATGTATACCAGATAAGAAATATACTTTTCTTTTTTTTTTTGTATCGAGAATAATTTTACTATATTTTAAATATGCATGGAAATATATGGATATAGTATATTGTAGATCAAAATTCATCAAAAATTCTTCCTGCGAGTTATCAATTTCTATAAAAAGAACAACGGTTATGTTAAATGAAAGTTTTTAGTTTAATTTATAATGTATATAATCTATCTTTAATTCTATAATATAGTAAAGAAGAATGGTTTTTTGTGAGATTGTTTGTTTAAACGTACCAACTCATATTATCTCTGGAACTACTAATCGGATTCGAGCAATTATTAGTATAGCCTATCTAACATTAGGCTGCACTTCTCAGCTAGTCTTAAATATTGATTTTTGTTATGTAAGTCAGAAGTGAAAACGCTTACGGTTAATGATACGTAAATACAAAGTTCTATACAAAAATATCGTTCCTTAAAAACATAATAATATATGGCTATTTTTTAAACATAACTCCCATAATATGGTTATTGTAATAAATATTAGTTGAAAATTAAAAAGTGCATTATTTTTAGACATGGCATATTAATCCTGACGAACAAAAGTTACTTCATCATAAAGACAATTTTATTAAACTAAAAACTTTACCATCTATAGAATGATATTTGAAAATAATAATTTAGGAGATAATGGAAAATTAAAATGATTTATCACTCCTCTCGGATCTATGACTATGGTACTGTAATGGTAGTGGTGCGAATGAGCCGTGTTTTATATCCAATTTATATAGGTAGGGTAGTTTATTTCTGGGATAACCACAGGTGAAACTGTGTGGCACAGCTATTAAAGAAATATAAGAAATCTCATGTTTAGTGCTGTGTACAATTATAACATTTTTTAGTCCTAACTCGTAGAATATATACATAGCAATCATTGTAAAAAGTGAATCTTACGTATCAGTGATTAATATTATATATATAATTAAATATCATAATAAACATTACCGGCGTATATATTAATTAATACAGAAATAAATCTTGTTACCGTGAGTATTACTCTACCTTACATAATACGTTATAATCCTTAAAAGGAATGGTGAACTACAAAAGACTTGTATTCTCTTGGTATCGCTATTTAGCTGGTAACAATTTATTACGTACAGATTTCTTAGCGTTTTTTTTTTTTACAATTAGTTTTTAACTATAATTTCTACCGAAACACACTGAAATGGGCTTGGTAACTTATTTTCAACTTCCGGCTGTTAAATCACCAAATAACCACAAGGGTCTGCCCTATCACTATGATTTCATTGCGATATTTTTCTTTACCGAGAACCTTAGATCCACTGTACGTTTAAAATCCACGGCGATCGACTCAGTTTCGAGTAGGTTCAGTATTGGACTCCTTCAGTTGGTGTGGTCGCCTTTCTCCAGAAAATAAAGATTAAAGATAAGTCAGCAAAGTTCTAAAGCATTGCGTGCTAAAAATTTACCTTCAAATAAACTTTATGTGAACGTACCGGGTATAGCATAGACCATTGTAAAACTAAAAACACCAAACTGCTTCCTTGTCTCCGGCGATGACCACTCTTCAACGCAGAAGTGCACGTCTCTCGTTACTATCTAGGAAATTGAAATTAACTTTAGCAAGTCAAAAGAATTTTACTTTAATAGAAACAGAAGAAGTAGCCAGATATGTCTAGTTAAAAAAGTTATTTAAAACTGGATTAGACTTGTTTAGGCATCAAATACTTCACCAGTTATCTAATCAGTGTAGGAAAGTCAGCAGACTTCTAAAAAAATTGGGCTGACAGAACGAAAACTTATCATATACATTTAAAATAGGCCCGTAATGATATTTGATATAAAGGCTGACTTCTTATTCCAAGATTCCAAACCAAAACATAAAACTACTACAAGATGGTTCGTACCGAAATATTCTTAAGGTCCTTAGTTATAATAGGTATGGTTTCTCTCTTCACACTAGCCACTATACACATCGGTATGAAGATAAGTAGTGCTGCAAACCACAATAGTAGCAGAAGAAGCAAAGCTTGTCGTCTTCCGGGAGGTCGGAGTCGAGGCTCTGGCGATATGGACAGCCACCTGTCCACCGACATAGCGGAGATAGTAAATACACTGGCTGCGACTGCTACTCCTGAGAAGAAAAGCAGATTGAAATTGATTTGATTCAACGTATGGTTCATGAAAGTTTACTAAACAGAATATATAATGAAATTATAATAGTCATTGGGTTGAAGTAAAATTTGTATTCTATCTATGAAAGGTTACATCTATATATCTTGCGTATAACTCCTGATAGTATATTGTAGGGTTAAAGGCGATGGCAAAAATCACAATCTACTTCTAAATGGTCTTAAATTATAGGGTAAACCTAGGTCATAAAACTTAAATGCCAATTTTATAATACGATCACTAAAATTTGAAGTAAAATCGACCAATTACATATTTGTAATAGCAAAAAATGCCGACTTTTTTTACTAATTTCAAAATATTTTGACGAAAATCCCGATTGTTCTGTAAAGTAGTGTAGAGAAAGTGAAAGCAAAAAAAATTAAAAAAAAGGATTATATTGTCACTAAACCTAAGGACTCACTCTACTGGAACTAGTTGCTATTTATGGTTGATATTCCAAAATAGTAACATTTCAATTTTACCTTTTTAATCAGCCTACTCATTATAACAATAAAATTTGAGCATATGCTTACCATTTAGATGGTGCCCGATGATGGACAACTTATTCATATTTGGTATCTATCAAATAGTAACAGATGTGCGTAGTGCTCAATTATCGCTGTCGATGGCATTAAAATAGTGGCTAAACATGACGTAACTGTCACCATACGCTCGGAACTAATACGTGTCTATACGGCATGGAAGTAAACAATACCCGGACAACCGCACCCAGAATAAATTATAACCTTTAATGAGTGTACAGTGCTCAAATAACCGCCTGCCTAGTCTGTAAATACCATTACAATCTAAACGGAGACAGTTGGAAGACAGTTGGTCCGCAGGTGTCATAGATAACCTATTAATAATTGCAAAATTTTAAAAAACGGCAAAACAGTGATATTAGCTTACGATATCCAACGCCGTAAATCCGTGAAGAAGAGAATTGACAAAATTTCTTTCATTTGATCGCGATTTGATTAAGGTTCGAGATGCTCAAATAATCCATGCGAAATGGAAGCTTTTACCTTGATTATTTTATGTACCTGCCAATTGATCATCATATTCAATCAGAAGTTGGATTAAGAAAACCTATCATGCGTATTGACATAACCTCGCCTCATAATTTTACTCTATAAAGTTTTCATCTGTCCTCCATTAAGCTATTTATGACCGTAAGGAGGTCGACAATAAAATTCAATGCGAAGTATATAAAACCGTTTCCTTGAATGCTCTGGATATGAAAAATACGGTGATATACCTTTTGTGGGTAGAAATACCATTGTTAAGTTAAAAAGGGATATTTATATGAGAGTAGAAATTTTTTCCTTTAATTTTGATCGTGTTTTTGGAACCGGTGACTACAATATTTTGTTTTTATAGATCAGAGCTAAAGCATAATTATTTTCCTTAACGTTAATTTACGATATGACTGAAAATATAATTATGCTAAATCTAGAAAGATTGGCTATAAAGTACAACTCCCGGAACACCTATAGCCAAAAGAGCATTAGATAAAGCGCTACACCATATTATTGTCTAATTGTTATATTAAATCAATTGCTAAGCGCTTATCCAAGTCTAAACAGAGAGTTCACGCAAAAAATTATCACTATTTTAGAAATTATTATTAAATTTTCTTGAAGCAAATATTTCAATTTTAAATGTATTTATTTACCTACTCTTAGTTGTGATATATTATAGATTAGGACATTTTATAAAATAACAATAATATTTTTTTTAAGCAAAGATAAAGCACCTAGACAATATATGCTCAAAATATTACTGAAGCTATTATTGTGTTTCGGCAGCTGTTTTTGAGAGCCAGTCACTGTTGTATGCCAGTTGCCTCCATATTATCCAAATAAATCGTAACTTAACATCGGCTGTGATTGTGAATATTATCTATACAATTAATAAAATTGAAGTGTCGGATTATAATGTCAAAATAAGAGCTTTTTACTAAATGCTTATGAAAGTATATTACGATACCTATAACAAAAAATCATTTTTTTTTAATTTTTGTCTGTCTGTCTGTTTGTTCCGGGTAATCTCCAAAATGGTTGGCCGATTTTGATGGGATTTTCACTGATAGATAGCTGATTTTATAGGGAGTAATTTAGGTAACTTTTATTTTAAAAATAGAATTAGGGTTCCGCACAAATAAATAAAAAACTGGTTATGGTGAATCAATTCGGGCACTGAAATGGCTTACGTTGAGTAAACCATAAGAGATATAGCAAATTAATGTACTAAATAGTTGTAGGCATTAAAAAGACCTATAAAAAAGACAGGAAAAGTATACGTCTATGTTCTAAGGAACACCCACAATAAGCATATTTATCTTTAAAATAACAGGGAGTGGTGGAGCAAGATTCGCGCAGGCATTATGTAGTCCACGTGAGCGAAGCCACGGACACAGCTAGTTATAAAATAAGGTAAGAAGTATTAAAGTTTGCAGGATCCAACTTTAGAATAAAGTAATGATTTCTTGTGGAATCCCTATATATAATTTACTAATTTGTATTTGATTAATAGTTCTGTCGACAGTCGGTGAAAGAACTCATCGTGAATTATGGAAGCTCCAAAAATATTTTCGTTGTATCACCATGTCGTGGCAAAATATATAACTGCAAATTTCTCATCGTTTGAATAGCCAACCATCAAGAGCTGGTGCGATAATAGTGAGGGTAGGTAGCCTAATTCAGGCACAAATATTCATGAATGTAACAGACTATAAATATTGTTACACCTTGAAACATGTTTTTTTTTCAGAATCCAAATTAGAAACACCTTCATTATGCTTTAAATTCCTTTGAGGTTAACATTAAATTACGTTATAGGATGGGGTTTCAAATAAAGCGGAATTTCAGTGATTCCCTTGCATTAATTGGGTATGAAGCCGTCGGCCATTTTCAAGACACCTCACAAGCTTGGTATCAGATGTATGTTCATATATCGTACTATTGAAAGATATACCGATATGTACTTCCATTGGAGTAAATCATAAAAAATCTGGGTAGGGCGCATTGTAAGAACTACAAAAGCGAAAAATGAAGATTCCCATTAGGACTCTGTCGCGTATCATCAAACAAAACTGAGGCTCGGTGCTTCGAGCGTCGATATATAGGGCATTCCTCAAATCAACTACAGTAAAAAAAACAAGGATCGATCAAAATATACGGGTGAAAGACACAGAAATATCCTCTTTACTGATAAAAAATTCTGAGAATTGAAGAACACTACAACAAGCAAAGTGTATGTAAATAGTTGTAAAGAAGCTTCGCAACTAGCCAGTCATGACTTAAGGGTGAGGTGTCTTATCAAGGAGTCATACAGTTTCATTTTTGTGAAAAAGGAATGATAACTTAAGCCAAAACCTGGGTCGAAGTCAACGTTCCAGGCTTTATAAGGCTGAAGACTGACCCTCCTCTAGCCCGAATCTGAACCCCTTGGATACAAACTACGGTCAGTTTTACAAAACATGACCTGATCTGAAAGACATGCCAACATTGAGTCTCTTAAAAAATCTCTAGAGCAATTAATGGATAAATTTCTCATGGAAACAGTGCTTAAACCCGTAGATTCATGGTCAGGCAGATAAAACGCTTGTATTGATGCCAAAAGTGGTCATTTCGAATAGAATTATTTTTTAATTGTTACCGAGACTTCAATAAGTATGTGCTTATAAGTTTTATTAATATTATATTACTTCACAAAAATAATTAATGTATTTCCATTTGTAACGGAACTTTTACCAGGCAACTACATCCTAAAATTTTATATCGTAGAATAAACGTCATATTAAGTACATATTGTTCTACTTTACATTATAATTAAAATAAGGGTTATTAAGTTTAGTAAAGATGATTACTTTATATGAGCTTTCTCTAAAAAGAAACCTTTGCTCGACTTTACAGATTGTTTATATTTATATTGAGATGAAAAAATGTAAATTACTTTTCAATAATGCATTAAAGACTATATAAATGTTACAGTAAAGAAAACATAAGACGTCATTAGAGAAACATCAATTTATTAATTTTAATGGTAGGATTTAAGCTCAGAGCTCCTAAGCCTTGTAAAAAGCCTTATTTTCAAGGAAAATTTTGTTGAGGATAATGTTGTCCGAAGGTAATTCCTTCCGCCATGGCGTTTTAATTGACATTGAAAACATTGCTAAAAGGAATTATCAATTTATTTATTTTAAAATAACTCTGTGGTGGTACTCTTGGATACCACATGGGTTCAAGTCCTGCATAAGACAGAGCATTTGGTGAAGGAAAACATCTTTATGAAATCGTAGCATAATTATTGTAGGCTCTAAAATATAGGATATTTACTAATGCTCATCTGGCTAGCTACCATTCTAGTTGAATTTCTCTTGCTAAGGATGCATTAGCATGCTTTGGCTGTTGCACTTGAGAGTCAGTTTCTTTAATAAGGTTAGCGTATTAGGTACCGCTTTTGTTTAAATCATTACTTAAAATTAGGTGAGATTATGTTCTAAGTTCAGCTTGTAAGGCGATAAAAATAGTGTTTACGTAAATATATTAATTTACTCATTTCTTTATCACAAACTAATTCAAAAATTTGACTTTTCTCACAAATTTAGTTAGTTTATATTCATTTATAATTCCTGGCATTTATTAACGACGTATACCTATTTATCATAAATTGAATTATTCCAAACCCATTACAAAGTTCAACCTCAAGTGTAGTAACCCTTAATCCAGTCTGGTGCACTTCCTGTTCACAATTAATTTAAGTGAGTTCAATATATTTAAGCGTAGTAAAGCTCCTAATTTGAAAAGCTTATTTTTAAGTGCGGTGGCAGGAACACACCGATGGGTATTTAGCAACTGATTTTTAATTTAGGGGAATAACAGCAAGCGAGCACTTGGAAATTCCCAACAACCGTACCTATTGCTTCATCACTGCATTTTTCTTCGCCAAAAGCTCACAAACAATGTAACTGTATAAATTATAATATAAAATATTGACGAAATTCATTTTTATCACTAATTTAATACACTGACGTTAATAAATAAGCTGATTACAATACAATTAAAAGATATTGGTGATCACCAAATAATTGTAATACACTAATAACAGTCATCTAAGTACTTTATGAAGAACTGAAAATCCCACGGAGAGCAAGTAGTTAAATAATAAAAATACACACTGGCTATTCAGAGATACGAGACACAGTATCTTAGATAGTTTACATTAATTTAATTCTAGGATCCCACAGATGTATTACTACTCAATAAACCACAGACGTATTAATTATTAAGGTCAAATCACGAGAAACCTAAAATCCTTTGTTACCTAGTCAGCAGCAATACATGAATATTTCTCAAGCTATGTTTTGCTCCAGTATTAGCCAACTATATTAATTATATACCGATTCTAAAAAAAATTTAAATGCTGGTTCATGCCAAAATCGAAATTGTAGGCATTGCATATTTCACAGGTCTTAACTACTCTATCACTGCGAATGATGATGTTGAACTAGAGGATTCAAAACGTATGTAAGATAAACCTTGTATATAATTGACGATTTTGCAGACTGTCTCCCCGTAGAACCAGACAAGGGTGATGGCTTTGCTGAGTTGTATCGGCATGCAGATGCCCGTTACCAACAAGTCGGCAGCGGACAGATTCACCAGAAATATGTTTGTAACACTGTAACAAATAAAACACTATTAGAAATTTCCGCAGCAACCAATTGTTACTGAGTGATTTCTATTTACTAGCGATCGCCCAATGATCGAAATTCGACCAGTGACTTTTTAATCATAGACTATTTTCTGTTTGACATTTGCAGTATGAACCTAAAAAATAAATATTATATCACTTGCTGTCACTTTTCACTGAGTGACAATGTCAATATTTTGGGGGCCTAAGTTCAATGGCATTTTCGGGGTAGGGTTCGCAGTATTAATTTATTTTATTTTATTTATTAGTAATAAGTATTGTTTGGAATAAGTTCATAGTCGCGTCATACGATGCCGCGATCGCTGTGCTTGGCGAGTTGTATGCGCGGGGGCAATCGTTCTGCGCAGGCTCCGCGTCGCCCCGCCCCTCACGCTTCGTCTACAGCTCGACTCGTCACGTAGACTGACCACTTTGTGCTTTGATACCGTAATCTTGCGTTTGATTGTTGTATGCGCGACGTCATTACTGACGTTCGGTAAAGCGCTACGTTATAGTCCACCGAGTGTTTTGATACATGCATGGTGTTAAATGTTGTTTTGTATCATTTGAGTTGGTGTACCAGGAGTTTTTGCTGAACTGATTGCTTGCGTGATAGTGTCCTACCATCTGACTAATAATTGTAGTTAGGATTTTGTTAAGGAAGCGACAGCTAAAAGAAGGGATATGTTTTTCGAGTGTATGTGTATCTCTATTTTTTGGCACGCTCTGTAGCCTAAACGGCTTGATTGATTTTAGCGTACGAAATGTTGTTAAATTCGTCTTAACAGTGGGAGTGACATAGGCTATATAATATTTAAGAACGATGTCTGAGACTCAAATAAAAAGTAAAAATAGAAAAAAAACATTGTTTTTGTTGCAGTCGGGTTTTTTGTTTCCTTTTTAATAATTCCACTTCCATAAAATAAAAAGTTAAAAACCACTTGTAAGCTCTTTGTTATGCCATGAAAACGTTCGTACTCATTTTCTGAGCAATTAGAACGATAGTCTGTCTAAATCGTCTTAAGGCTTAATTTAACATTTCATTCTCTGGGATACTGTTGTTGTTCTGACTGAATGTTATTTCATTTACGAGTTGTAAGAGCTTGGTGGATGGATTCATTCTTTATAATAGATTAAAAACATATCATAAACAAAATTTTCATAAACAATTTTTTTACGTGGATTATTTTTGCGCAACACTCTTTGTTCCTTTTTGTGCTTGTACCTTTCGTATTTCTTATATTTTTAATTGACTATCCTTGTCGCTTTATTTCTTGGCTGAACGAGAACTACTTGTCATTACTAGAAGCCTGCTAGTTCCCGGCACGATACTTTAAATTGTGATCATAGTGGGTACCGGGAGAACAGGAATGTCGTCGTTTTATCGTCACCGATGTTACTTGGTGCGTGGCCTTGAGGCAAGACGTCAAGACATCATACATAAATCATGCCTATTTCCCAACGGAGTGGGCAGAGACCACGTCCTTACACCTGCTACGATGCTGGTATACTTCTTTCGCTTCTTCGACATTCATTAATCTTTTCACGCATGCTCGTCGGTTTAGAGTACTCTTGACCTTACCTTACCTTACCTTAACTTTCATTCTTGATGAAATATATATCGGGTGCTTCATATAGGGTGGATTTGTTGGCCGGCGCAGTAAATGCCAGGTACCTTAACCATTGTAGCTACAGAAAAACGTTCTTACGGACTGTCTTTAATTTTTTAGAACATTTTCATTCACAGATTTTTAGAAATTGTACAGTCAGCAAGATAATTTACATTTTTTACAAAAACTTCTTTATACTAATCGATCCAGTTTTTGTAAGAATTAATAAATTATAAGTGAACCCGTATCTAATGTTGCAACATTATTGCAACCTCTAGTAACTCGAACCAATAATTACTAGACAAATACAATTATTTATCCCATATCTAAATATACATCCAAATTGTTAGGAATAAATCCAACTAAATTCAAATTCAAACATATATAGAGTCCCAAAGTCGTGAAATAACAACAATACGGTTATGTTTTCACGATTATCACTATATATATAATGTATACGTTTTGTTTGTTTGTGTATTCTAATTGATTAGTAGTTATAAATCTATCTAGAATAATTTCCCTCAGATTAAGAAGTTTAAATCATAACAAGAAATGATAATTGAAACATAGAAATAATATCAACAAATAAAACATTATCTAATAATGTACATCTCATATACATATTTATCTATATGAATTAATCTGTAGTGCTGACGGTACATTTAATATTTTTTCAAAATTTCTCTATAGGCAGACTATATGAAAGATAATGATCACGAATATACAATTAAAAAACTTTTTGGCTATTTGTATGTTTGCATAAGGTAGGGTAGTAACATACAAAAGAGAAGGGAAGCTTCGGTAGATGTAAGAAAATTGTAAAATATTGTGGGATATCCTCATGGCAGGAATGGGAAATGTTATATTTTATTCGCACTAACAAAAATCCCTGATTTGTGTTAAGGGTGCAAAAAAAATTACTATTGCCAAAATGTTGTAGACAGGATGCGTGTATGCGTGTTTTCATAATTAATAAGCTATAAGAATCGTCAAATAATTAATTATTTCAGAGAAGTATGAAAAAAAAAAACAATTTTGATAGTTCTCCACCAATTTTGATATAAATTGTACACAGGAAGTACACGTCATTACCCAATTGATAGGATGTATAAATTATCAATAATATGATTAAAATTACGGGGTGTAAATAACTACTGCAAAATATTGTTTTTTTTTAAGTATTAGTTAATATTAGTTAGGATTATTTTATATTAGCTGTAGATTTGATTAATAGAACAGATGATTTACATAATGATGGTTCAGTGGTAGCATGTACGGACACCGCGTCGATTGACATGAGTTCGAATACCTCCAATGAGCCAGAGCTTTCGGCGAAGAAACACATTTTGATGAAACCATAGCATGATGGTAGGGCTTTTTCCAATGCCCGCCTGGCTAGCTACCACCATCAAGATGAAAATCTATCGCCAAACATCAAGAGGTGTGTTCCGGCAATTGCACTTGAGAGCCAGTTTTTCACTAGGCTTAGCGTGTCATCAACTTAGGCCACATCGTTACTTAACGTCAGGTTGTATTGTAGCCTTGACGCTAAGTCTATAAAGATTATTTTAAAAAACAATATAGGTATGGTCAACTCTAAAATGGATACGAAAATATATCCAATGCACATTTTGTTTAGGAATAGTATAGGTACATGCGCCGCGTTAGTCCCCTGCGCACATTAACGGTGTCGTACGTCAAATTCAATTATAATTTATCTAATTTAGACCTCGGGAAAGTACTTACGAACGTAAAAGGTACTAACGATTTGGAAGACATTCCTATCACTGCGAAAAGTTAGCAAGAAATGCGACTGGGCTTTTCATTTTTTTTTAAATATTGTAATTAATACGTAAAATATTTTACTTATACATTACTTTGTTATATTACTAGCTGTGCCCGCGGTTCCGCTCGTGTGGACTACAGAATGCTGTGAAAAACAGCGCTTTGCAAAAATCTATCGAAAATCGACTGGTGGTAACATAAATCGTATCGGTGGATCATCGTAAGGGTTGGGGCAGTCCATGGTACGTGAGTGCATTGTATTTGTTTCAGATCTATCGAGTTTTTGAATATCATTTTTGATCGTATCGGAATTATAAAAATTACCCAGAGTAGCTGAAAGCCACCGCCATTTCGGTTCGGTGCGAACGCTACAAATTATGTTAATTTAGTTAGGTAGTTGTTTGTTACTTTGACAACTGTATTTTATATCAAGCATTTTGCATTTTCTTATTCTGAGAATACTATCTATACTTTTTTCTCTTATATTCTTGTAATATCTGAGTACGCAAATTGTGCGACATTTATTGTTATATAGTAAGAAATAAGGTTTAAAATATCTTCATAAAAACATTTCATTATACAAAGTTGAAATATGTTATATGAAACGTTGCGTGAGTAAATTACTTTTCTAAAAATATAATAATATCGTGGTGATTATAAACGTTTTATCAAACCACATAATATAACGTCGAGCGAGAAAATAAAGCTATTTAAACAGTTTATTTGTTTTGTTTTACGTTTATAAAATTTCTTTGATTGCGTTTTCATTTAATACAGTTATGAACCAGATGAAAACAGCGTATGATTGTTTGTTGAATAAATAAAATGTTTTCATATCTACATCAATAGAGTGTGCTATTTGTTGCTTGCTACCTTGCTACCGGATTATAATATTTTAGTGATTTCTGGTGTAAAGAAAAATTGAGGAAAATGAGGAGAAGAATAATGAATATCAGGCAAATAATAAGCTTGCTTCCTTTCGTTTTAATTTGGGGAATCGGTAATGCGCTTTGGGATCTTAGGTATTATAGAATCTAACACTATTACAAAAAAAAACTTTTATTGGTCCTACTAAGTGTAAGACATAGGATGACTAATTTGTTTTTATTTATAGTATTAAAATTATGCATTTTATGTTGATCCGATCTCTACCATACTTAACAGAATTACCCGCTAGGCTAATATAAAGATTGTCTGAAAATTGCATCAAAATCGTTCCAGCCGTTTTAGAATCCGTAGGGGCATACATCATACAAACGTCTGTTTATATATTATAGATAGATTATAAAATTGTTACTGAGGTTAACTATTAAATTGCAATTATGGTTTAAATTATTTGGTTTATCGAGTTCTATTGTATCTATATTAATAAATCTGGTGTCATGTCCGTACATGCAATATTTTTTCCAAACTTCCCGAAGGAACTACTTACCTACGAACATGCCCTTAATCAAATTTTAGTCTATTTGTCTGTCTGTTTGTATGTCCGGCTTTAACTCAAAACAACTTGACCAATTCTCGTGAAGTTTTGTCGAGAAGCTTATGTCATTGGTCAATTGATAGATTATAAGAAATGTAATTAAAACTTATAAGAATCGTAAAAAAAATATCCAAAAAAATTTTTTTTGTTTAATCCTAAACCGATTTGAAGAAATTTTGCACAGGGGAAGTATAAGCCATTTCATGGGTATTAAGGTTTTTCAATAATACTTTCGTATTATAAAATAATAAATTTCGTATTAATTCTCACACGATTTTGAAATAATTTAGTACACGGAAATTATATGTCATTTTATAATTAATGGACTATAAAAATTTTCAACAATAATTTTTGAATTGGTAAAAAAGGAAAAAAATATTTCTTCACCGATTTTCAGGCAATGTTGTATACTGGAGGGAGGTATAAGCCATTCCATGATTGATAAGGCTATATATAAGACTTTTCAAAAATATTTTTGGAAATTGTAAAAAAGTATCTCAACAGATTTTGATGAAAAAAGTACACGGGAAGTAGAATATGTCAATTGTCAATAATAATTGATAGACTATATGAATTGCCAATAATATGAGTAAAAATAACACTACGGGATGTAAGTGACGTAATAACAAACGCATACGGAGCCACGGGCACAACGCTAGTTAATCTATAAATCTAATAAAGATAATGGAATGAAATGATACCAATAAACTAATTCGTTAATTTTAATTAAAATTGTAAAATGTATGTAAATATAAACATTCAGACGTATTTATTTATAGTTTTGATTTAGTGCCAGAAATGAAACGTTATATCAAAGAAGACACTTGTAAACAAAAATGTTTTGATCACGTTCAATTTTACGAGGCTAAATATTTTTAAAATTTCAACCATGTTTGTACATACAAGTTGAACGATACAAAATATTTTCGAATTGATATTTTTTCAAAGTCACATATTTTGTTACTTTCATTTGCTTTATCCACGCTAATACAAGGTGTCCAGAAAGGGTATCGGGTATTTGTTTTCGCGCCATATTCGAAACGGGGCGTCTAAAGGGTGCGGGAAGGGGTTCGTGGCGTCCGCCATTTTGAGGAGTTTTAGTCACGATGGAACAGTACTCGGGGACGCATCGCGCATTTTGCGTACGAGCGTATTATCGTAATGGTGATTCAACGTCTCTATCGTGCGGAATATCGTACACGCCACGCGCCAAGTGACGATAGCATTAGGAAATGGATCAGGATGTTCGAGAATACAGGTGCGACAGTTAAAATTCAAAACTCTGGTCGTCCTCGTTCAGTTCGCGATGAAGAAACAATTGAAGAAGTTGAGACGTCGGTTCGTCAAAATCCGTCTTTATCCATCCGAAAGCGAAGCCAAGCGTTGAACATCAAAAAATCGTCTTTACATTCGATTTTAAAGAAAGACTTATATCTAAAAGCCTATGAAATTCAATTGGTTCAAGAATTGTAGGATACGGACTATGCTAATCGACTGAATTTTGCGAACGAAATGCTGCAGTGATTTAACAACTTTAACAACATACTGTTCAGTGACGAAGCAAATTTTCACCTGAATGGTCATGTTAATAAGCAGAATTATCGGTACTGGGCAGTGGAGAATCCGAGACGAAAGCATGAACGACCCCTGCATAGCCCAAAGGTCGTTGTTTGGGCCACTATGTCTGCTAAAGGCATAATTGGTCCTTATTTTCATGAAGATCAACGAGGCCGAGCAATTAATGTGAATAGTGACCGTTATTGCGATATGTTGCGAAATTTTTTGGTCCCAGAGTTGCAGGAGTTTGCAGGTTTAAACTCAAGAACGTGGTTCCAGCAAGATGGGGCCACTTGCCATACCTCAAATGACTCAATGGAAGTTGTTAACGAATTATTCCCCAATAAAGTCATTTCGCGAAGACCAACTTCCCAAGACTTCTGGGGCCTCCCAGAAGCCCCGACCTTAGCCCGCTTGACTATTTTGCATGGGGATACCTTAAAAGTAAGGTTTATCAAAACAATCCGACGAATCTAACCCAGTTAAAGCAAAACATCAGGTCAGAAATGGCAGCAATATCGATAGCTATGTGTCAACGTGTTATCGCCAATCTTCGTTTCCGTTTAGAAGAGTGCCAGAAACGTAACGGTCATCAATTGGATAACATCATCTTTTCCAAATAATTCTCCAATTCATATGCTAATAATAAACAATAAACTTTTTTATTGCATACAAATAATTTTTGTTTCATTGAACTTACAAATACCCGATACCCTTTCTGGACACCTTTTATTATACAATCCAACTGCAACTCTACATATCTGTCTGTTTGTTACCTTATCACGACTAAGCGTCTAAACAAATCACAATGAAATTTTGTACAAAGGTAGTATGGAACCTGGCGAAGGAAAAAGTTGCGGAAAAGCTAATTATATTATATAGAGTAATTGGTATCATTACTCTCAGGCTTTTCTTCATATAGAGGTACCAGCGTATTGCTGCGACCCAGTCGAGCTGCACAGCCCTTCCACCCTGCTGTCACCATTTCCTCTTTCGTTACTCATCAGGGTACAAGTCCAGGTGACGATCACTTGGATATCTTAAGATGTTATTTGACCTGCCGTAAATCTTAAATTGATAGTTTTATTATACAGAAGCAATGACTCACATACATACCGAATATACTGTTCAGATTATTTTAAAAAACATACATTACAAAAAATCGATAATTTTATAAATTTGGTAGTATTTATTGTCGTTCAACGTTCTAATCCTACTAATAAATAAATGTGAAAGTGTGTATGTTTGGATGTTTGTTACTCAATCACGCTAAAACGGCTGAACTGATCGCAATGAAATTTGACACACAGATAGTCTGCCTGGAATAACACATAGGGTACTTTTTATTCCGGTAAAAGTCATAGTTTAACCAGTGTTATCCTACAAATATAATAAATGGAAAGTTTCTATGTTTGTTACTCGATCACGCATAAACGGCGATTTTTTTGGTTTATCGTGTTCCGAGATCAGTCTGTGTATATCCAATAATACGCAGACGAAGTCGCGGGTACCAGCTAGTTGTTATATAATAAGAAAAAGAATAACTCTTAGCATGTTCCTGATATTTTTTAAGTTAAGAAGTATCTATTTTTAACCGCCGACAGCGAAAAGGTGAGTTATGTTTTTCGAGCGTAATGTACTTATGTATGTCTATTTCTTTGGCACGTTCTGTAGTCTAAACGGCTTGATGGATTTTAGCATACGAAGTGTCGTTAGATTCGTCTTAATTGTGGGAGTGACATAGACTATATAATACTTAACTACGATATCTGGGATTTAAATAAAAAGCAAAAATAAAAAATAAAAATAAGTCATATTGTTGCAGTTGGGTTTTCAGTTTCCTTTTTAATAATTTATCTCGTTTTATGTCCGTTTTTTCAGTACAGTTCAGCTAACCCATTTGTACTATAGATATATTGGATAAATTTTGACTCATATGTGGTCATTAACGTCGACCGGACGCGGACACGGACGCAATCAACCGCACGGAATGAATTTGATAATATTGATAAACGACAAACAGAATTTCATTACCATCAAGGGTGGAAAATAGACCGAATGGATTTATGAAGGGAGGGTTCTGAGTTAATTTAGATACAAGCTGTGTCAACGGTTTCGCTTGAAATAACTATACGTTACAGTTTGTTTTTAGCTGACTTTAAAAAAATAAGGGGTTTTCGATTCGAATGTTATTTTTTAAGGATTATATTTTGCCATAACTTCTTTGTTTATAAACCGATTTGGATGATTCGTTTTTTGTTGAAAAGGGGATACGTCAAGGGTGGTTACGTTTTAATTTCACTGGCATTGGACCTTAAACTTCGAAGATATACCAGAAAACTTCTCAAAAGCATTGATGTTGGTTTTCTTTTTACCCGACTGCAAAAAAGTAGGAACATGTTTTCCGAGCGTATGTATGTATGTCTATTTCTTTGTCACGCTCTGTAGGCCTAAACGGGTTGATGGATTTTAGCATACGAGGTGTAGTTAGATACGTCTTAATTGTGGAAGTGACATAGGCTATATAATATTTAAGTACGACGTCTGTTAATTAAATAAAAAGGATAAAAAAAATATAAAATAAACTTTTTTTTAGTCAAGGGGTATTTTGTTTCCTTTTTAATAATTTAGCTTGTTTGTTAAAAGTTGTCTTGTTGAAGATAAACATTAAGTTGTTTTTCATTTCTACTAATATTACATATTTTATTTAGACATTAATAGCAAAGCTTCCTACTTTTAAAACTTTAGATTTTTTGTCAAAATATTTCTTCCACATATTGCCAATTAGTTTTTTAAACTCACTTTAAAAAAAGGGGGAGGTTCTCAGTTCGATTATATAATTGTTTATGGATGTTCAGGCATAATTTCTTTGTTTATGAGCCGATTTGCATGAATATTTTTGAGTTGGAAAGGGTATATACCTCATAGGTAGGTTCTAGGTTAAGGGTGGTTCCATTGGAATTTCATTGGCATTGGACTTTCAACTTCGAAAATACACCAGGGAACTCTACAAAATAATTGAAGTTCGTTTTATTTTTTGTTGAAAATTGTCTATATATATATATAACTTTTTTAATATTGAAACCTATATATTATATATAATTATTGTGACTTATAAACCTCTAAATCAAGTAACACACCACTAGGTACTTATAGTTTTAATTACGATATTTTTCTTCATAAAAAGCTCAGGTTACTGTAAAATTAGAACATAGGATGATCAATGCTGGTTTAGAGCATGACCGTCACTATTTAAACTTGGACTGTCCATGCGCATGGAGTCAACGCACTTTCGCGTTAAAAAAAATACTTTTACGTCCTCAATTTCTACGGGCGACGGCCCCGCTAGCTACCTAACTCGAGACAAAAATTTTCATTTAAATACCGAATTGAGATGCCTCAATTGTCAGGCGAACTTGTTCAAAGTTACAAGAAACGACGACTTTAAGTTATTGCAACACTTACGCCCGGTTTCCGAAAGGTTGATCATCACAAAAATTAACTAATCAACTGTCAAATCTCTTGTTAAGTGTATATTGAGTTGCTAAAAGCATGGTTAACTACTTTAATTTGATCAACAGTTCAGTTGACAGATATGTCAAAATTTAGACAAAAATCGCTTGTCAAACGCCATTTTGGGTTTCTCGAAAGCTAGTTAAGTCATGATCATAGATTAATGTACTGTCAAACGCGTTGTCAAGTAATCAGTGCTTCTTGACGAGTTAACTATTGATTTAAGTTGATTTAAGTTTGTTTAAAACTAAAATTTTGTTATAATACGATCATGTCTCTCACGGTTGCCAGCTTGAGCATTTCTAGCAGTGAAGCTATTTAACTGTTTCACAGTTCTTGGCACTTAAGCGGTACTATTAAACTCTAACGCAATGACCTCCCAAGTTTCGTTTTTTTTTTGTTGTAAAAACTGCATTAGTGCTCTTATTTTCTAAAACATCTTTGTACCTGCAAACAAAGTCTATTGTAATATAAACGCACAATATACTGTATCTACATAAACAAAACAAATATTTTCAATTATCAAGCCGTCAAACCTTTGTACAGTTATTCCATATGTAGGAACTTACCTTTGAATTAGTTCCAAAAGCTTACACTTTTCTTTTTCGGTGAAATTTTTTCCCCGTGAACTCATTTTATAATTTTTGTAGTAAAATCGCAATAATATAAACAAAGAATAGTAGGTATGTAATATTCCTAGCGTGTAATAAAAGCGGTAATCGTACTCGTCTGGACGCACAACTCATAAACAGCTGTTCGTTTAACAACAGATTTAACAGTTACGAATGAGCTATTGAATGTAAAGTTGAACGGGTATCCGCAATGTGACCATAATAAAAAAATAATATCAATGTCAAATCAAAATGATCATAGATTAGTAAATTTAACACTAATCAACGTTTCAGAAACTCAAACTTATTTGGCAACGATGTTAAGTTGACAGCTGTGTCAGTTGAACGATAGTTTGATCAACCTTTCAGAAACCGGGTGTTAACCTTGTAAAAAACGCCTAATGGAAGTGCGTGACCTGGATAATTGCGCTCCACCAACCAAAGGAAAAAGTGCGCCTTGCAACAATTTTCCGCAGAAAAGCTATCGAGAAGTGTAGATTTCACTATGAGTAAAAATGTAAATTTTTTCTAATTATTTTCTTTTAGTTTATTTTTTGTCAAATCAAATATAAATTCATATCGTTTCTTGGAAATATCATACTCCAGATAAAGCACTTTAACAATGAATTAATTTTATATAAAAAATTATATAGTAACTATTAAACCCGGCCACACGTTTTTCCGCCATTTTGGTGTCCATAGAGAACATACATACCAACATCGATTTTTATATCTATATATCAATTAATACGTGAAGCAAAAGCTTTCTACCCCTTTTTAAGCGTATTGCGTGCACGGAAAACAGTGAGATTTGGCATGGTTAAAGTTTATATGGAGAAGGAGTGCAGAAAGCTAAAATTTTTAACATTACAAACAGACACTTCAATTTTATTAATTGCATAGATAGATAGAAGATATAGGTACACATAATTTCTACAATTTAGGGCCACCTGAGAAAGAACCCTCACCCATGCGAGCAGGTTTTTAATTTTCTTCGTGCGAGTAATTACGAGTTCAAATAACAGTCAAAATTAATTCAAACGGCTTTGATAAATCAACCCACCTCGCAAAATCGACTTGGCTTGCAATGAATATACCTAATACACGGAATCCTATGAAATTTGATGAGCTAAACAGATTGGTTCATCAATATTCATTGAAATTATTATATAAACGATATCTGATCAGGATCCTGACGATCGAATATAAATTGCTGACTCAGTTATTAAATTGTTACAGTTAAAGGTATTCAAAATAACCATTTCATTATGTTTTAGATTGATGATAGATCATGTGGGCAATGTACCACTTACAATGGACAGTTTGCTATTTACTTTTACTAGCGATCGCACTAAGCTCGAAATTCGACCAGCGCCTTTTTCATCATATACTATTTTCTGTTTGATATTTGCAGTATTCATGAATCTAAACAATGAGTATTATCTACATTAATTGCTGTCATCATTGAGTGGCAATGTCAATATTTTGGGGGGTTCAAGTTCAATAGCACTTATCAGGCTAGGATTCGCAATATTAATTTATTTTATTTAATATATTACTAACAGATATTATAGTTAAATTTTAGCTTTCTGCACTGTTAAAAAACTTTAACCATGCCAAATCTCAAAGTCTTCCGTACACACAAGACGCTTAAAAAGGGGTAGAAAGCTTTTGCTTCACGTATTAATATATATATAAGTAAGAAGTTGATGCAATCAAGAACGGATTTGGGTCTAGATTAAATTTAGCATCTATGTATAGATAGATTCCTACGAGCTTGATATTTGTTTAAATTAATTAAGCTAACGGATACACACTTCACAGTTCCAATAAAAAGCAATTTATCAAAAATTAATAATGCATGTTCAAATATAGATCAATCAAAACCCATATCAACTCGTGAGATGACGCTAAGTAAATTTTTATTTTTATCCTGCCAATTTCACTGCATCCGTGTTGGACCACTGCGTTGTCTGTAATTATGTACCTATTAAAAAAAATTAATATTATGATCTTATTCTAATATTATCAAAAACTATATTAATAAGAACACCAGCCTGTAAGAGTGGTAGAAAGAAACTTCATAGTATCTTTACTACATAAGTAAATGGCAGCCATCACAAAGTTAAAAACAATGCCGTTTATAGGACAAAATTTAATCGATAACCACGTTCCAGTAACATTGTTAATATAGATTGATGACGAAGTAATCTCTCCAATTGTGACGTTGAAATAATAGACATTTAGAGTTTTTTGGGGTTGAATGTTAAACTCGTATCGATCAATCAATGTCCAAGCCAAGACCCGACTGAACGTCACAATACTAATTGGGAAACGAAACCATGCCAATTGGATCAGCTAAATGAATTTTAATTTAAAAATTATAAATTTCATTTTCGAAATCATTTGTTCAGTATTAAAATTTTTCTATAGAATTAATATGATATCCATGTTATTTATCATAACAATGGAATACAAAATAATAGTTATATTTTAGTTCACCTGTGCGACTTTGTTAGCGTGGAATTTCGCGTGGAAGGGAAATGTGTACGTGAGGTGAGGCACGCGCACTACTGTAGGTATACTTTTGTTTATTTTATTTGCGCGCAACTCTTATTTTTTATTGTACAATAAAAGTAGCCCAATTTACTCCTTTTTACTACTTATAACATCAGCTATCTGACAGTGAAAGTCATAATCGATCCAATTGTCTCGGAGATTAGCCGGGCTAAATAGACAGACAGGCAAAAATTTAAAACATTGTTTTTTGATGCCGTATATTTTTCATATGCATTTAGTAAAAAGCCGTTATTTTGTCATTAAAAACAAACACTTCAATTTGATCTATTTGTATCGATATAATGTGTTTTACACTATTTGGAATATAACGACTTTCATTTTGGTTGTTCATTAATAATAGTGTCTTTCATCATCATCAGCCTTTAACGGTCCACTGTTGGGCTTAGACTCCTTCAGATCTCTGCGGCTTCTCCCATGGTCGGATATGAAAAAACAATTTATTTATTTAAATAAAGTTTTAATAATAATTCTGCTCTGCAGTATTCTTCGATGAAGATAGTAATCCAAAAGCTACCAACGACCAAAAAATAATATAAAAAATAAATAAATAATTAATCATAATAAGATAAAAACAGTAAAAATATACTAACTATTTGTTCAAATATAAAAGAATACAGTAAATTTCTTCCATTATGTAAAAAATAATCTTCACTTATAATACTTCGCCGTTTTAATTAAAATGTTCTACGCACGTTGAATAAGATACTTGGATCATATGATAGCAGAACCACTAAAGTCTATTAGTAACTTAGTAATTAATTCTCCATGTGCAAACCTAAGAGACAACATAAAAACTGCTTCTTTTAGAATACTAGAGATCGTACATACAAAAACAGAGAAAACGTTCGAATTGGACACAGTAAGTAAAGAGAGAAACATCATTCAAAAATAATCTAGGTACCTATTACTGAAACTCCTCATTGCGTTTTTACATTTACTAGCGATCGCCCTAAGGTCGAAATTCGACCAGCGACTTTTTGATCATAGATTATTTTCTGTTTGACATTTGCAGTATTCGTAAACAATGAGTATTATCTACAACACTTGCTGTCACTTTTCTTTGAGTGACAATGTCAATATTTTTGGGGGTCTAAGTTCAATGGCACTTGTTAGGTTAGGATTCGCAGGATTCATTTATTTAATTTAATATATATGTAAAATATATTATTGATACATTTTAGCTTTCTGCACTCCTCCATATAAACTTTAACCATGCCAAATCTCACAGTCTTCCGTGCACGCAAGACGCTTAAAACGAGGTGAAAAGCTTTTGCTTCATGTATTAATATAATGATTAATGAATTCCATTAAATAGACTTAGATGCCATGGTGGCTCGTACGCTACGTTTACAGACATCGCTTCGATCGATGTGAGTTCAAACCATAGCATGTGGTGATAGGACATTTTCTATGCAATCGTCAAGATGAATTTTTTTTCATTAAGCACCTGTAGATGTGATTCGGCAGCTGCTCTGGAGCGTGTTATCATCATGGGCTACCATCGTCACTTAAAATTAGATGAGATTATGGCTAAATGCTAAATTATAATTAAAAAAACTATTGTGCTTACAGAAAAAAAAATCTAAATCAAATATCGTAAAAAACCGCTTGAATGAATAAGTCTATCGTAGAATAACATGAGACTATAATATTTCTGTGAATAGACTTCTGATTACAAAGAATATTTCTACAAGATTGCTGTAAATTTTTATTAATAAAAGGGTTAAGAGAATCAGGTTATATTGAAATTGTAGAAGAACTATTTAAAAGGGAAGATCCTCCGACCAGACGGGTGTTATGTCTGGCGGGCAGCTGCCCAACGGTTGTAGTCGGGTTCTTGTATATACACTCAATCGAAGAGTTAATTTCTATAGTGCGATGTAGGATGCGTCGTATGTGGCTCGATAGATGTCGCTGTGTGTCGCTATGTAGATGTCGCTACAAAATATTTCTGAACTAGGATATAAAATCTTCACTGACGAGGGTTACAGGAATCATTACAAGCATTATTGCCTACTTTAAATGTGTTTCTTTTAGTCGGATTTTCGTATCCATTCTAATAATATTAACATTAGCCTAAACTATAAAGATGTGTAATTAAATTACTATGTCATGAAATCAAAATAATCTTTATTCAATTTAGGCCCTAAGAAGGCACTTATGAACGTCAAACACTACTGCCGGTTCGGAAAACATCCCAGACATCGAGAAGAACCGATAAGAAAATCGATCGGTTTTTTTTTTTTGTCAACTGGACAAATATTAATATAACAAGTACAATAATAATAATTTTGTGGATGCACAGAGAGGGAGTTACTTCCAGACATCACTATCATTCACATAATGATCCACCCTATAATAACCTTTTGACAGTAAAACTTGCTTGACATGGTCCTTGAACTTGTTGTCCGGTAAATCAGTAATATGCGTCGGGATCTTATTATAAAACCTGACACTAGGTGGCCGCGATTCAGTCCAATACAACATAACTTACCATCACGCCAGGATCCCCGAAGGGTTAGGCAGAAGTGTACTAATGTCCACCCACAGTTCGCCGCATATGTTTAGGTCAAATGTAGTAGGGGATGAGCCTATTCCTATTAATCGGGCACAAAACTAAACTCCAAGTTGCTACTGAGAATTTCATAGAAAACCCAATAACACTTTGCTCGACCTAGGAATCGAACCCAGGGCCTCGAGAATAGCAGTCGGCGCTTAAGACCACTAAGCTAATGAGGCAGTTAATTACTGAATATACACCGATATATTCCTGAAGCCCAATCGTAACAATATGGTAGTTTACACTCTGTGTATGGTAGTCGCATTCCCTTCAAGCATAATTGTCAGCTCCTAGCATCCAGCAAATATATTATTTTACTAGAACTATAACGGTGTAGCGGTATTTTTCTTTGAGTTTCAGCAGCTGAAGTAGATACCATATTTATATTATAATACAAGGTGTCCAGAAAGGGTATCGGGTATTTGTTTTCGCGCCATATTCGAAACGGGGCGTCTAAAGGGTGCGGGGAGGGGTTCGTGGCGTCCGCCATTTTGTGGAGTTTTAGTCACGATGGAACAGTACTCGGGGACGCATCGCGCATTTTGCGTACGAGCGTATTATCGTAATGGTGATTCAATAGTGACTGCTCAACGTCTCTATCGTGTGGAATATCGTACACGCCACGCGCCAAGTGACGATAGCATTAGGAAATGGATCAGGATGTTCGAGAATACAGGTGCGACAGTTAAAATTCAAAACTCTGGTCGTCCTCGTTCAGTTCGCGATGAAGAAACAATTGAAGAAGTTGAGGCGTCGGTTCGTCAAAATCCGTCTTTATCCATCCGAAAGCGAAGCCAAGCGTTGAACATCAAAAAATCGTCTTTACATTCGATTTTAAAGAAAGACTTACATCTAAAAGCCTATAAAATTCAATTGGTTCAAGAATTGAAGGATACGGACTATGCTGATCGACTGAATTTTGCGAACGAAATGCTGCAGCGATTTAACAACTTTAACAACATACTGTTCAGTGACGAAGCAAATTTTCACCTGAATGGTCATGTTAATAAGCAGAATTGTCGGTACTGGGCAGTGGGGAATTCGAGACGAAAGCATGAACGACCCCTGTATAGCCCAAAGGTCGTTATTTGGGCCGCTATGTCTGCTAAAGGCATAATTGGTCCTTATTTTCATGAAGATCAACGAGGCCGAGCAATTAATGTGAATAGTGACCGTTATTGCGATATGTTGCGAAATTTTTTGGTCCCAGAGTTGCAGGAGTTTGCAGGTTTCAACTCAAGAACGTGGTTCCAGCAAGATGGGGCCACTTGCCATACCTCAAATGACTCAATGGAAGTTGTTAACGAATTATTCCCTAATAAAGTCATTTCGCGAAGGGGTAACATCAACTGGCCTCCCAGAAGCCCCGACCTTAGCCCGCTTGACTATTTTGCATGGGGATACCTTAAAAGTAAGGTTTATCAAAACAATCCGACGAATCTAACCCAGTTAAAGCAAAACATCAGGTCAGAAATGGCAGCAATATCGATAGCTATGTGTCAACGTGTTATCGCCAATCTTCGTTTCCGTTTAGAAGAGTGCCAGCAACGTAACGGTCATCATTTGGATAACATCATCTTTTCCAAATAATTCTCCAATTCATATGCTAATAATAAACAATAAACTTTTTTATTGCATACAAATAATTTTTGTTTCATTGAACTTACAAATACCCGATACCCTTTCTGGACACCTTGTACAAAATCAGAAAATTCGAGCAATATACAGCATGGGACATCGCAAATCACTAAAGAACAAATTCCAAGAACATGGAATATTAACTTCGTCCTCTCAATATATCCTTGATAACTTAATGTATATTCGCAAAAAAATATTCAAGCTAGATTTTGCCAAAGATCAGCATAATGTTAATACTAGAAACAGAGGTAAATTAGTCGTACCGTGTTTTAGACTTAATAGAAGTAAAAAGTTAACAAGATCCCGAAGCACATTACTGATTTGCCGGACAACAAGTTCAATGATCATGTCAATCGGGTTTTACTGTCAGAAGGTTATTATAGGACGGATCATTATATGATTGATAGTGATTTATGAAAGTGACTCCCGCGTGCATCCTCAAAATTATTATTATTGTACCTGTTATATAATATTAACAATTGTATATTTGAAAAAAAAATAAAGCCGAACGAGTTTCTACCGGTTCTTCTCGATGTTTGGGAATTTTTTCCGAACCGGCAGTAGTGTTTAAACATTCATAAGTGCCTTTTTAGAGCCTAAATTGAATAAAGATTGAAAAAAAAATTTAAAAGAAATCTGACCAAGTTTACATGTTGAATAATTGGGACAAAGAAGAATAGTTTTTATTATAACATCATAACTAGATTTGCCTCATGTATAAATATTTTATGAGCTATAAAGACTTAACCAACAACTCTCTTGCAAAAAAATTGCGTAATATAACCAAGTTAGCAAACAGTTTGACCACAAGGAAGCCTTCAATAACGCCAAATTGGATATAAATATTTGATATCAAAATTGACAATATCATAAATAAATAGCCTAAGGCAAAGGTCGAATTACTATTTTTTCCCAGCGAGCGGCTTACCGCTATATACCGCCAAACCGCTCGAGACGCAAACACTACAATGATAATTATGATAATACAATGTATGTTTATATTCTAGTAACTAATTTTATGTATAACAACTGAACTTTATGTATGTAGCATGAATTTGGATTATAAGCCAACTAAAAACGTTGTTACATTTAAAACTTATTTTTAGTAGTTTATAATCTTTAATGTGTGCCTTTTGAAATAAATAAATAAACCTCGAGACTGCCCGCAATCTTGACAGTTTGAAGAAGGATTTCAAAAGAGCAGAATGTATTGTAGCTCTAAACATTACATCAATTCGTGAGAAGAAAACTTCGGACACCTTTTTAAGCGTATTGCGTTCATCGAAGTCTGTGAGATTTGCCATGGTTAAAGTTTATATGGAGAAGGAGCGTAGAAAGCTAAATTTTATCTATAATATTAATTACAAATATATTAAATTAAATAAATTAATACTGCGAATCCTAACCCTCCAGTGCCATTGAACTTAGACCTCCCAAAAATATTGACATTGTCAAACAATGAAAAGTGACAGCAAGTGATATAATATTCATTGTTTAAGTTCATTCTGCAAATTTCAAACAGAAAATAGTCTATGATTAAAGAGCCGCTGGTCGAATTTCGATCATTGGGCGACCGCTAGTAATAAGAAATAGAAAAAGAAGGCATCAACGCAAATTTCGCAAATATTGGGTTCATCCACTCACTAGCCGCGGATTTGAGAACGGTTTCTTTCAACACTCTTCATGGTGGTCTGTCGAACACTGGCCATAAAACTGGCCTCAGTTAAAGTTTTAGTAGTGAGTCATTTGTAACAGTTCACGGTTTTAAAATCTGTCACGGGGAAAAGCCGAATCGAATCAAAAAGCTGCAAGTGCGCTTTTTTAAATAAAACCACCGCTGTTTTGCCGTGGTGCAGGCTAAGCCTAATTTCTAATTGTAAGGTTAAAGTTGACACTTTATCATGAATATTTAATTTAGTTTATAAATTATTTTTTCACAATACAATAATTACATGATAGAAAAAATTTCAAATAATATCGTTAACTGTTGGATCGGCGTAATTTAATAATCTCTGTTGGAAATAGATAGTTTCTTAGACTTCCAAAAGTATTTCTATATGTTCATATCAATTTCAGTAATGGTAAGGGACAATAATTATTGAATAGTTTTGTACGTTTCTATATATAAATAACTGTGCGCCACGGTTTTACCTGTGTTAGTTTAACTCTCCATCGCTGTAACCTACCATTCTGCTCACTTCCCGTAGTTGCATAAACCTTGCTAGATTGATTCATGTTCATGGTTGTTACAACTTTTCTTAAACTCGTAGTGTAAATAAGTTATATAGCCTCCAAATAGCGTAATAAATAGATTATAATATTGTTACGATCTGACTAACAATAGGCAAAAAACATCATCCTGAAATCTCTGAAGCCATCTAGAATGTACTGGAAACATCGAGCATTTGATTCGATTCGATTGCATTAACGATGCAACCGATAACTCATGTTGTTCACAAGTTCAAGTACTTTCTTACTTTCTAATAAATTATTTACGCAAAACAGAACTGCATTTTACTGCCCACAGGTGTAACACTATGCAGGAATACTTTTTTAATTGTGACCGCTCTGTTATTGTTAGTTCCTTGTTTTTATTTTTTTTATTTTTTTAGGACTGACTATACTGTTAGCCTTAGGAGCCCTGGAGCTTCATCAGACTTCTCTGTTAGTTCTGTTTCCTTTTCTTATATAGGAGCTCAAAAAATTCAATTTTTAAAAACCTGAAATCAAAGGGAAATTTTAAAATAAAATCTTTCAAACTAAAAAACCTTTCAAAAGAACTAAAACTTTTTTAAAATTTGAAAGGAAAAACTTCTTTTTAAAACACAATATTACATTTTTTAAATTTTGGGAAACAATAAATTAAAAACCTTTTTGGTGGAAAAATTTTTGGGGAAAATTTTTATTGAAAAATTTTTTTTAAAAGAAATTTTTTTTTTCATTTTTAAAATTTAAAAAAATATTTTTTAACTTTGTAAAAATTTAAATTTTTTTTTTTATTTGAAAAAAAGAATTTTTGTTAAAAATTTTAAAAAATTTTTACTAAATACCCTAATTAAAAAAACTTTTTTATTTTTTTTAATTTAAAAAATTTTTTTACTGATAAATAAAATTTAGTTTGGGCCCGGGAAAAACCCGGCCGCCCAAAATTTATTTGCAAAAATATTTACCCAAGCAAGGGAAAATTTTTAAAATTTTAAATCCAAAAAACCTTAAAATTTTAATTTTTAACTTTCCCAAATTTTTTGGGAATTTTTTAGCCCAATTTTTTGGGTAAAATTTAAACATTCTAAACGAATCGAATTTAAAAATTTTTAAAAAAAAAAAAGTTAAATTTGAAAGTTTTTTTTTTTTTTTTAAAATTTTAAAAATTTTTTCCAAAATTAATTTAAAAATTTTAAAACCCAAAATTTCGTTAAAAAACAAATCAATTTTGGGACAAAAAATTTAAAATTTAAAATCCAAATTTCCTGTTTTTGTATTTTTTTATTAAAAAATTCCCCTTCCCCCGAAATTTCCCTTTCAAATTTTTTTCCTTTAAATGTTTTTAAAAAAAAAATTTAATTAATTTTTCCTTTCTTAATTTAAAAACCATAAAATTTAAAATTAAATGCAACTTCCCAAATAATTTTTAAAATTGGGTTTTTAATTAAAATAAATTTTTAAAAAATTTCAAAAAAATTTTTAAAAAAAAAAAATTAAAACCGCCCTTTTAAAAAATTTAAAAAAAAAAAATTTTTTTAAGTTTTCAACAATAAAATAAAAAATTTTTAAATTTAAAAAAAAAATTTTATTTCCCAAAATTTGTTACCGTTTTAAGCTATTTAAAAGAAAAAAACCCAAAAAGGGAAAAATTTAAAAATTTTTTTAAAAAAAAATTTAAATTAAATTTCGAACCTAAAACCAGTTTTTTCCCCAAAAAAATTTTTTAAAAAAACCCCCCAAGGAAAAATTTTTTTTAAAAAAATTTCCAAAAAAAAAAAAAATTTTTTTTAATTTTTTAAATGCTAAAATTTTAAAATTAATTTAAACCCTTTTTAAAAAAATCTTAAGTTAAAAAAATAATAAGAATAAATTAAAATATGAGAATTCAAATATTAATTTAATTTTAAAAACAATGTTAATACATAACTACCAATTTATAAACAAATTCATAATGAATAAGCAAAACCAACAATAAAGATTCAAAATTTTAACGATATTCTTGATCAATAAAGGTTGGATATGATTATAATAGGTAAGTTAATCCTGATAAACAATCTATTTAATAAATAATTTTCACCTTCGAGAAAATGAATTCGAAGTTTTGAATTAAATTTATTCTTGGTAAATCAAATGCAGTATTTTTAACTTTTAATTTTTAAATAACGTTTTTAATGGATTTTAGCTCTCGGTCACATAAAACGTATAATAACTTTAATTCTACAGTAAAAGTTTAGCATAAAATGGTAATGAGTATCATAAGTATATTAGCTTAATTATAAAAACTTAATAATTATATAAATTTAAACCTTTCGTGAAACATCGAACGTTAGCAATTTAATTAGAGACTTCGACTGACTTAAGATTACTTTTACAATTGATTTCCAATTTAATTTTTTAACATCGTCACATAAGACCGGTTAATCAATTGTTCATTAGATCCAAACATACTTTTCGAACTTTCAGTATGTTTACCAGTAAGTATCATAATATTGCGATTTCATAACATTTATAGTTTGTTATTATTAATTCTTATTAATATATACAGTGATTTTAATCATTCGACTATCCCAACAGGACAATTTAAGTGTTATTCGAAGAATGACTTTATCAAATGAATATTTTACAGTCATACATTTTACAATAATACCTTAACGGAATTTAATACTTATCTGAATAATAACAATTTAGACATGATATTTCTAATGTAAATTAGCTACGTGTAAAGCTTGATATTTCTTAAATTATCAGAATGACCGACAATCTTTACCACATTTATTCAAGTCCCAGTTTTACGTTAGAATATCTTGAAAAATACGAATAAAAATTATACAAATAATGCTTCATGAACTTTAATTTATTCATCCTTAAGTTTATATGCATTTATGAAATTATAACTTATTTATGAAAGTATAATTAATAATTTTAATTAATGATAATAATAATAGCTATGACACAAGAATTTATGAATATATTTAGAAAATAAACCTTGTATCATAAAATTTAATGATTACCTCAAGAAAGAGTATCGATTAACTAAAGTGAACAAATTAACGTCAATGTAAGATGAAGAATTTAACTTTAATTATCAGCGACAATCGATAAGTTAGACTTATGTAGCTTCGTTCGGCCCGATATTGAATTCATTTCAATCGTAGTGCAACGTGTCCACGATTTTACAGCTTGCGCCACGAAAGACGAATTCGTTTTAAAACTAACGATATCGAACATTAAATATTAAAAATTAATAAATTAATCTCATTCAACCAGTCCATGAATAGTTATAAATATTGTGTACATTTGTATGATAATGTTCAATCATTATATACATTTTTAGTCAACAATTCATGTATCGTATCAAATATGATTATCAAATTTGAACTTGTTTCCATCATTTTACTGATGAATTAAATAATCCGATTTCCTAACCGCTAAACTGCTTGAATAAATTCATTTTAGATAAGGTTCCTAACATTCATGTAATTATTATAATCTAACATTTGTAACGTCTAATTTTATTTAATATTATATGACTCATTAAGCTATTCTCACTAAATCAATGTTAATAGGAAATTCAGTAGGAATTCTAATCGTCAATATAACAATAACCGTTTATTGATTAATATCTTAAATTATATCGTCCAGTAAGTTGTAAGTTGATATATACTGTTATCATGTACGAATTCATAAACGAAATACTCTGTATAAATCGCATCGATTGCAGTGATCGGCAGGCAATAGACTCACCACTAAATGTACAGTACTCTATAAGGAATTTTCGTGTTATTCAACAAGTTAACTGTTAGAATTAGTTCTGATATCGACCTACGGAGCGTATGTATATTGTTACAATATAGAATATTGATGAGAACAATTTCTTCGTTAATAATTATCTATAATTTAAGAACTGATATATTATGAATAATTACAACACTATAGTAGGTCTTTATATACAGGTAGAATATGTTTGGTTTTACCTCTATCTAGTAATCTTAAGTTGTGATTAATACCGTTGTTTCATTGCTAACTTATTGCATGAAGAAATATGATATCTATTGTATTTTACTTTCTTAGATTTATGGTAATATAAAAGTTTTTTTGAGATTCTCATTTATGAACATCACGTGCCGATGGTAGTACGCAGTCGTCAAGAAACTTGATAAGTATTCTATCAATAAAGTAAATCTTCAATGTAATAATTACAAAGTTTCTTAAAGCTAACTTATAACGTACATACATTAGCTCTGCTCAACAATCTTTAAAAAAATATCCTACTGTACGATCTCTATAAAAAATACTTAAATAACGTTAAATCGTTTCTATTATTCGTGGATTAACAGTATATATTGACTAATGACGAGTTCAATTATTTACCTACTACAAGTTGAGCTAATTTATTATCAATGGTATCTGGCATCTTTTTAATCACATAAATTAATTCTAATAAATTTTCTAATGTTATTAGAATTATTTATAAGTAATGCATTTAAAATCATAATTAGAATAAATATCAATTAGCTAAGCTTTCTTACTGGACACGACTAATTTTACTAGACTTACTTGATTTACACACACTAGCTAAAGTTAAGATCTTTGAACATTTTACAAAGGTTTAACAAAAACTAACCTATACAATGATTAAATTAAAATTTATTGTTAACAGTTGAGCTATTTAAATGAAACATTTTATTGAATAAATATATTTGTAAATAAAGTTTATGTTTAATTAATATTAAAATGTATTTTTATCAGTAGTAACCTCATCTTATAAAATCAGAAAGTCGTAAACTCATCTTAATAAAATTTTAGAATGTATATGTTAAAAATCAATATTTAACCATATGAAAGCCTTTCGGACGGATTAAAATAATTTTTAATAATATTGAGTCAAGGTTGAGTGTGTTCACTAATTAATGTTTGCATGCTCACTTTAGGAGTAAGTTCATTTTTTTAGAAAATACATGGACATTCTTCTTGTTTTATCCATGCGAGTTACTCTAGAATTACCAAATTCGATAATTTTGACAGTGAGTTAACTCGATCATGATATATTCCTTAGGATAATCATCTGAACTTAAGTTGAATCGGTCAGTTGGATTATAGACATTTGAGCCACTAAGCTTGATGTTTATAATCATGTACAGTAGGTCTTCTTGTTTGCAAGATTCTCGATGCAATTGCTGTAGCGCATCGTCTCCGATGTTAGAATGCATTTATGCGACGGCGCATTGCCAGCACACTACACAATACAACTTTATCAATTTTCTAGCAATGGCTGGTTTAGTTAAAGCACTTCCGATTTTTTCAGTAACACTTATCAAAATCATATTAAATTGCTTATATTATCGTCGTTGGCAAAAAACAGAGTCTAGTTTGAATGTCAATTCTATATAATCATACGTAATCAAGTTAAGTTCGAACTAACTAACATATACTCATATGCAGTTCCCCTCTCCTAGGAGGAAGGAGGGAATCATGCGTATGTGTATTTAGTGATCGGAATGGTTTTTCTACACTAACTAGCGCAAAAAAAGGAAAAAAAAAGGTCCCTTACAGAACCTATGTACCTGTGTGTTCATACGTGTGTAATGTTGTATGTGGGTAGCTAAGTGTTGCACGTATATTGTCACTTGTATCGCGCGGGCGGCTGCCTGACCCAAGGGCTTCACACCGAGGAACGGACCTAGGCTTGGGTTGCCGCTAGAGAGGCTGGACGTGGCGGGTGTGCGGGAGCGAAGTTGACCGCCCGTCCTCTGCGGAGAGAACGGTGGTTACGCGGGCGTGGGCGGTGGCACGCTCTGTTTGGAGAAGCGGTGGAATAGAATGTAGTTAGCGTTCAATGGTAATAATATTTATACATTTTACTTAGATTATTTTAAAAAAGAATCTATTCAACCGTTTAAATATTATCAGCTCTTTTTTTGATAAATAGATGTGAGCACCTTCCACAGGATTGATTGAGTCGAGACTTAGTATTCTGTTACTTCAGTGATATTATTAAAATCTTAACCTGATGCCAAAGCGTCATTTGGAAACCGTAGGACACCTAACTCCTCACCAACTTACAGCAATGATATCGTATTTAGGCTCATTGAATGTTCTAATGAACAGGTTTCTACTGTCGGGGGTTTATTAAATGTTGAATTTAACTTTGAATTGTGTTAATATAGCGGTGTAAAATTTTATATTATTTTCTTTGGCTTACTTCATTGTGATGTTAGAAGGCGTGATAAAATGTTTGGAGTTATTTTTGCTTCGTTACATCAAAGAAATATAATTTCTTACGTGTGTACCTAAGTATATAATTTTATTTTTCCATCAGTTACGTTACTGTAGGATTAATTGCCAATTTCAATTATTTTATTTCGTGAAAATATTATATTATTAGAATTATGTGTGTTCTTCAATGACACATATATAATTAACAAGCAGTGCCCGAGGCTCGGCTCACATAGACTACAATGTTGTTGAATGTGTATTGTCGTTCAGAGATGGTACAGCCACGTTTTTGAACTAGCTATTGTTTGGATTTTGATTTGGGTATAGAGATTTGTTGGCATTAATAAATTGTTGTCTGCTACAAGTACCGAGAGCTATGTTTTGTTTTAACTCCCATAGTACCTCCAACGCAAAGTCAATCTAGTGAAAGTTTTGTCAATGTAAAGTACAATGTCATCGGTTGAGTGTACGCATGAATCGTACTACTCTCGCTTTCACCTGCGAGTGTCGCCTACCGGTTACTTTAAATACACAAATGCGTATTATGGGTAATCCTTAGAAGATAAAGATATGCTATCGCTGACGTATTTCTAATTTTTTTTAACGTGTACAATTATGTAATATATTAATCAGATACATATATGTATCTTATGGTTTACTCGACGTAAGCCATTTAAGCACCCCAAAAGAGTCTCTTTTTCGAATTTATTTATCGTTATTGCTTAATTCTTATGTTACTTTATCTAATAAAATATATCCTATAACCCGGTCAGATAATATAGCTGTGAATTATAAAAGAAATCATGTAAATCGGTAAGTGGTTTTCGTGTGAAAAGAATATAAACGGACAAGCAAACAGAGAGACGTTGAAATTTATAATATGTATAGAAGTATAGCTTTCTAAGGAGATTGAGACAAATTGAAAATTACGTTACATTGTATTATTTGTAATTTATTTGTGCATAAAAATAAAACAATGTCACACCAAAGCCACATATTTTGTGAAAAAAATAATGCAAGCTACCAAGGTAATTATAAAATCTCTGACCCAAATATCCTATTCCTTGAGACCATTCTAACGAGTCCAAACACAATACCTCTGCTATAAGTTAGTGAGGAGATGAGTATCCTGCAGATTCCAGATGACGCTGCAGCATCAGGTTAAGGTCCACTAACTTACTATGTTCTTGTGATATCATTGAAGTAGCAGGATACCAAATTTTTTATTTACTTAAGGAAGTTGTTCACATCCGTTTATAGACTAGTAAAGAACTAATGGCCTGCAAAAGGCTGAAGACATTTTAAATAAAAATTTAGTACATCGTAGATCAAGAAACCTTTTAAACATTAAAAAAATACTAAATCGGAATTGTTTCATACGTTTGGGAGTTACGATGTTAGAGACAGATACTCGTGTTATCCTTATAACACCCCTCTGTTTCCGTCGGGATTAATGAATTAAGTATAAAAACACTGAATGACTAATAGAGTTCCGACCAATAAACTGTTTTAGAACGTATATATGTATATTAATTTATTTTACTAATCCGTAAGTTTTCCTATGCTTCTTTCTAACCACACGACCTTTCCAATAACATAGTTTAACGTGATATGGGTATATATACATTCACATCGAACCGTTCAAGTGTATTATCTAATTCAATATAATCAATGTTCACGAAAGCTGAACAGAAATAGTTTGTAAAAGTTTAACATTCTTAGCCACAGCGAAACATAAACAGCATGCTCAGTGAGCTAGTGAATTGATTTATCGATTTTCGGTATAATTACGTTTGGAATTTATTAAAACTATAAACAATGTTTTGGATAATCACGACATCAATTGTTTCTGGGGTATGAAAATAACCAGCACAAATTATGAATAAAGTTTGGCGGCAATTTAACTGTGCCATTTTCTATTTTCAATTTTTCGTAATGTTTTCTAAAGCCCAGAAGTATGTACATTAAAATATACATTATGAAATTCAGATCCTAAGAAGGCAAATTATAATTTCAAAATATCCCACCTGTGTCAAAACTACCAATTGATCAAAAATATTCCTCTCATTAATATGTGTCGGAACAAAAAACCAGTTTGTGGCCGTTATTATTTTTCAGATTTCAATTATTTTCAGGAGTTTTCTAGCGTATCTTCGAAGTCTACGGTCCAATGCCAACAAAATTATAATGAGCTCCCCCTTGACGTATTCCCTTTCTAAATAAAAAAGAATCATTTAAATCGGTTCCTGAGTAGAAAAGTTATGACATAACATCCATTAAACAAAAATACATTCGAATTGAAGAACCTCCTCCTTTTTGAAGTACTTTAGAAAACAAGCTTTATTTAGCTTTACGGCATTAAGCTCGCCAGTATATAAACTAAATGTCCAATAAAGTATTCATTCATTCATTTTATGTGTAAGGGGATGTGTATCTTTGGTCTCTGATCGGAGGCGTAGGTACAAACTAAATGAAATTTATACAAACTTAGAACTTTTTAAAATTTAATCTTTTTTTAAAAGCTTCGAATGTTATTTGGGTCTTCAGTTTGTTTAAGATTTAGAGCAATGGAATACTGATAAAATCCCTTCCACTTTTTGTTAGGCGTTTTAATTTAATATTAAACTAATTTTAAAATAAATGTAATGATTAATTTTAAAATATTAATCGATATTAACCAGAATACATATGGGCCTTTCTCTTTTAATTCTTCGTTAAAATTAATGATTTGAACATCATTTTATTGACAACACATAAATGCATAGTTTAAAACTAACATGCAGGTGCGCCATCTATTAAAAAACTGTTTTACTAACACGATAGCCGTTAGATTGATTAAGTAATTTGCAAAATATTCGCAATTATGACTTAATTTTATTTCTTTATAGATATATAAATTTGAGTAATATTTCTCATTCTTATCCTTTCCTCTAGGGCATCGTTATTGGATGTTTTTCCCTGACAGTTTAGAATGATTACTTCCCGAATTCAGACGAAAACTTCGATAGTTCTTTAATTTTGTGAGAGAGACCGTAGATCCTTATACTTTGAAACAAAACGTCTGTACAGCGATAAATTAAAATGAAGAATAATCATGAAGAAAAAATAAAAGCGATTCAATGAAACAGTTGAATAATGACGATATTCGCAGAAAAACGATAGCACAATTCTGGATATAGAGTTTCAACGATGCCGTCACGTCAACTGCAGACCCACAATAATAATAATATAAAAACTCCTAATATAAACGTCGGTGATGATGATTTTCAATTTTATTATTGTTTTCAATTAGCGACTGTAATATACAGAATTTTCGCAATATAGCACCTTTTTGGCACAATTTAGCCACTTATTCAATAGGTCCTCTGTTCCATTCTGCCGGTGATAAGTGAACCATCTTCTTTCTCTTGCCTGTGTTCAAACGATTCTGTTTATTTGAAACTAAATCAACACGCACTTCATCTTTGACAACACTGTTTATATACCAAAGTATTAAATAAGACATAATTTACGTTTCTTGCATTCGAAACACTGAAATATTTAACAAGATGTTAACCAAATTTAAAGATTCGTAACGCACGTGTATGATTGTTTCTTTTAATTACTTTTATCTGTTTCTCTTCACTAGTGTTGCGGTGAATCGGTTATTTTTAGAATTGGAGTATGTATTGTGATGCTTATTTAAAAATAATGAAGCTAAAAACAGTATTAAAGTTTGCCTTTTCCTGCAATTCGCTTCGCAGAATCATTGGTCAGTGTCAATATTTAAAGTACGATTTTGATCTTGTTCTGTGGCACTTAAGGTCATAAATGTCTGGTCTGGGTCATTATATAAATATGTTTCAAATCTTGAATAAGCCATACTACATCTATGAATTACATAACCATTACAATTTTTTTGATTTACAGATTTTGAAGGTAATCCTTATAGTTATATTATATTGGTTTTATGTCCATTCAGATACAATAACAATCTGCAAAAAATCGTTTATAAAAGAAAAAAAGAAAGATTTATTATTTAGGTGGGTGTTCAAAGCGGTTCTTTTCGAATTTCAGTTTATTTAACTATGTGAATACGTTCGTACAAGATTAGAATCGCAAGTATATTCCTCTATTCCATTGATTTTCGTTATATTTTTTAGTTAATAACAACGTAAGTTTTGTATAGAATATCATTGGGCAAATTAATTACACTTGTACCATAAACTAACAGATCTGGTACTGGCAGCTTCTAATATATTAAAGTTTTACTATCTCTTGCGAAATACTTGGTATTTAAGTTCTGTATAGAAGGCTAGAAAGCAATGATTTATACTTATATAATATTTTGTCTGCATGAAGATGGATTCACACGAGTCAATTTTGTCGCTTACCAAATCGTCTTACAAACTCGCACCAGTTAACTGAAATCGCTAACGACTAACTCATTTTTCTGGAAAATGTTGAGCAGAATAGATCTTTTGCAAAGGCTGCGACTGACCATTTTCACGGTAGAATTTAGCCTCTTGCAGCCTAGCTATGCAAAGCCGTGCCTAGGAAACCAGCTCGTGTAAATCCGGCCCCCTGACTACCTACGTATTTCGCGCTTTCGAAGCAAATATTTAGTGATTTCTAACAACGCTTTGCTATTGTGAAATACGTAATAAGCGGGCTGTATTACTTAAATTATTACATTGTAAACACCACGGAGCCTTGAATATTGGGAGAAGGGTCACAATGTATTATAAATATCTGAAAATTGGACTAGAACGTGCGCTTAAGTATCGCAAAAGTCAAAGAAATATAAATTATAAAATTTGCTGTGTCACGTATTTGGGGAATTATCCAAATAAACATAATTTTTAAAACAGCAGTAGAATTTATTGTTACTAATAGGAACTAAAGAACATGTTTAAATTTTGAATTAGAAATTCACTCGGTGTGATTGTGTGTGATCCATCTTTTAGTAGTAACAATCATGAACAATTATCAAGTCTCACCACAACATGCTATCTAAGTAACATATTAAGTTAGTATTAACAAACTTAAATGTGTTTAAGCCAAGAATATATAATACTGAATGGCAATGTCAAGTGAAAACGACTTATCGTATATACCAAACGGGGCGCAGATGTCCGTCAAAGTTTTAACGGCGCATATTTAAACTAAAGGTTAAACTCAATAACGGTGTTTAAATTATATTTGTACATCCCTTGAGAGTTATACGAGTGCCAATCATATATAATATAACTAAACACATTTCAAAGTAAAGATACTTTACTGTAAATAGATTCGTCAAAAACCAGTATGGTTTTGAATGTTAAAATTAATTAATGAAATTGATACCGACCGGCTCTATTACATCCTGTTTGAAAATGATGGGAATAAAGCCGAATCTGACATAGGGCTGTCAATAGCTTTGAACATACACAAATTTTCTTTAAATGGTGATAAACAATCCATAAAATTTTATAATGTTTTTTGGTATTCAATTTTATTTTATTTCGGTTCAGAAACCAGACATCGAACTGTTTATAGATCGTATGTATTATGTGCTTAGGATTAGGAAATTTATTAACCACCAAACTTTTTTAATTTAATTCCCCCCAAATAATATGATTACAATGAATAAGAGAAAATTAGAAACTGTAAAAAATATGATGAAATAAGAACTAACGCAAACATTTAAAATAATATGCATTTAATGAATTATTAAGTATTAAAGCTGCCTCCAAGGTCTTCCACGTTTCTCTGTCTGTAGCTATATCTAGGAATCTTCGACCCACCGTCGCCACTATCTCATCCACCCATCTGACACATGGCCGGCCTCTCACTTTATTACCACAAGGCCCAGTGTCCATTTTACAGATCTTAAAGTCCATCTATTGTCATAATATCTCGCCAAGTGACCTGCCCACTTCCTTTCACAATTACATAAAAAAAGTTTTAGTATTAAAAGTGTAAACCCGTCCCGCCCTTTACCCCTCTTTTTTAATGTCCTTAATTAAATTTGATGTTTAAAATATAATTGGTCTTTGATGAATCTATTTTCAGCAAAGTAATATTATTAAAGTGGTATTTTATTTAAAGTCTTTAAAATGTGATATATCTACATTATATTTCTAATATTAACATTATGACTGTGGATTACAAGTTCAAACATAAATATAGCTGTTGTTGTAATTGAACACTTTTAGTAACTATACTATAATTAGTGATGGACCGAGTACTTATTTATTACTCGATACTCGGTACTCGGCATACTCAGAAATTGTTAATCTACCCATACTTGGCTAAATAACTCGGTGCAAGGTCCGTGTTTGCGGTCAATATAATTAATCCTGTAGAATAGAGATGTTTGTAAAATAAGATTTAACTCATTTTCACTGTCACTTGAACTCTCAATGGTGTCACGTTTTTTACCCACGTTTATCCGAATCAAAAAACCTCATTCCGAACATATGATCCAGCAAAGTGACAAAAGTAATATTCTCCATTTTCTAATTTTTTAAAGCAGCTTTTAACTTTATTTTTGAGCTTTTGTTTAATTACTGTCATGTAGTAGAGGTAGAGGTAGAGGTAGATGTAGAGGTAGGGGTAGATGTAGAGTTAGACGTTGAAGTTGAGGTTCTAAATCCACTGGTTTAAGTTTTAGACATTAACTTTAGAAAACCCTAAGAATATTATTAAGCACAAACTGTGCTCCACGGCTTCAAACACAACTTTCAACCATATTAAATTAAATCGGCCAACTGTCTACGGCACTGCACCAGTGCACCCGTGTAGCCTACCGTTGTTTTCACTTTCCGTGCTTGCCTAGAGCTTTTTTAAATTACTTGACGTTCATTTTTATTACTCCGTTCCTTACAGTCGTAGCGTACAATTACATAACCTACTAGCGGTGTGCCCGTGGCTCCGCACGCGTTTGTTACTATGCAGTAGTTATTAAAACCCATTGTTGGATATTTCAAAATTACTCACCAGTTTTGATGAGTTCAGGGTTGGGATACTTGGATTCCACCAGATTCACAGTTTTTGGATTTTTCTTAAATTTATGTCGGCAACGGTTTTCGTGACGGTGCGCGCGCGCGAGGAGATGTGGTTGGGCAGGGGGGGTGAAGAAGCACCAAAATGGTTGGCAACTGCGATTCACCAATCAAATTGGCCCATATCGAAACGTGTACGTTTTGTTCAGTTTTATGCAGACTTTGACTGGACACCCGTAATTTTATTTTTACTCATATTGTTGACAATTCATATGCCGTGTCAATTGAGGAGTGGCATGTATTTACCGTGTACAATTTTCATCAAAATCGGTTAACAATTATTATTCTATTGTATTATTCACGATTCTTATAGCCTCTCAATTATGGTACGATGTATTCTTCCCGGCTACGAAATTTGATCAGAATCGGTCGACAATTGATAGAAATTTAGTTTTTGAAATTCCTTTTTTTATTTCTAGAAATAACATTGCCATTTCTTATAACCCGTCAATTATATAATTACTTATGCTTCCAGTGTACAAAAATTTATGAAAACCCGTTCAGAATTTAAAATTTTTGGAAATTCTTGTTTTACGATTCCTAAAAGTGATATCGATAATTCTCATAGCTCATCGTTCATGACATAGTTTATACTTCACCTTTACAAAATTTCATCAAAATCGGTCAAGAATTAACGAAAATAGATTTTTTTGTATTTTTTTTTACGGTTTCTAAAAGTAATATTAAAATTTCTTACATCCTATCAATTTGCCATTTCTCACCAATCCAACCAATCAAGACATTTTTGAGTTAAATCCGGACATACAAACAGATAGACAGACAAAATTCTTTTTTTTATGGCATATTCGTAATCAGCATCGTTCATATCTAGTATGCTTATCGAAAAATTTGAACAAAAAATTAACTATACAGACAGAACTACAGACTTATTAATATAGATAGATAACCCTTCTCAATAAATAGAGTATGAATGCAAAAATAATGTTCAAACATGACTGATACTTCCATAGATTAGCGCTTTCAAACATAGAAACAAGTAAATCAGAGCTGCCAAAACACGCTGACAGATGCTTAGCAACGGATTTTCAGGTAGATCTTTGCTAGACGCCCAACTAAAAATGATCTCAGATTTTGATGTCAATATATCATAATTCCTTCCCGCGAGGTAATTGTATGATTAAATTATACTACCGGTCGTCCAACGATTGAAATTCGACTAGCGACTTTTTAATCATTAACTATTTTCTGTTTGACATTTGCAGTATGAACCTAAACAATGAATATTCACTTGCTATCACTTTTCATTGAGTGGCAATGTCAATATTTTGGGGGTCTAAGTTCATTGGTACTGGTCTTGTTAGGATTCGCAGTATTAATTCATTTTATTTAATATAATAGTAACAGATATTATAGATAAATTTTAGCTTTCTGCACTCCTTCTCCATATAAACTTTAACCATGCCAAATCTCACAGACTTCCGTCCGCGCAACTTTCGTAAGAAGAGGTACAAAGTTTTTGCTTCACATACTAATATATGATTTTTCTAAGAATGGTAACGAATGGTTTCTGTCAAACGAGTAATCATTTTTAGAGTAATTACATTTTACTACAACACTACATACATACAAGCCATACATGTATAAGTGCAATTGTAATTACTTACTTTTTCGTGTAATTACATTTCACCGCAACCACTATTAGCAGTATATTTGCCACTAGAGACAGTAGAATCACGGGCACGTATAAAGTTATAAGTACTTTTTCTGGTTGGAAAAATATATCGAGTCCTGTTCCCATGTAAAATGTTCCATTTAGCAAAACACTCATGTTCATGCTCCGTAACGTGCCCGAGTTATGGTACTGGTTTGAGAAATTCATTTAGAATTCACAAAATAGTTTTTATTTAACAAACTGTAAGACGATTTTTTCAGTGTCATCGTTTGATTTATCTCGTTCCTATAGGATCGTATTTATTAAGTGCTACATTTTTATGAACTTATATATTTGTTATAAACCTGATAATTATAATAATCACATTACAATAAACTGCAACTGACTGAATTTAATAAACTCATTCCAAAAAAAACACACACACACACATTTAGTTTTGATATTATTGTACAGAAAAAGTTTATATGCACTTTGATTTAAAATTCGAATGAAAAGTGATGTTAACTCGTCGTCGAGCGTTTCTCGCGAAAATTAACTTTCACCCGGCGACGTGTACACCGCGAAAAGCTCGGTATCTGACTGAATGACAGTTTATTTTGCGAGAGCAACAGGGACGGAGAGATTCGCTAAAATGAGAAAGTCCTAGACAGCTTTCGTGTACGGCCCATTGAAATATTTCAGTTTCAGTGCGGAATTGCTTTTCCGACAGTTGGCAACGACCTGCATTTGTTTTCCCACGTTCCGCATATTATTTCCGCCATATGTTCAACATTCTGTTTTCATTCAACAGACAGACGTACGAACTTAAAATAATATTGTATAACAAATACGAATGCTTCCAAATCTTCCAGAGTTTAATTTCTCCTTCTTCTTCTGTTCATTAATGACAACTGTTCACTACAATCATTATGCTATCATCACGTATATGTAATTAGTCTTGTAATCTTCAATAATAACTCTAATAATACGGCGGTTCCTTTGTTAAAAACTATCCAGGGAGTTTTTGTGGCAACTTGAAATGCATAATTCTAGATATTATTTATAATCCAATTCACTTGTACAATGACATAAGTTTATGATTTTAATATAAAAACCACAATATCGTAGATCAAAACCCCGCCAAGGACTTTCAAATAACATTTCAAATCGTTGAGATCAAAGAAGAATTCAAAACTTTAAATGTATTCCAAGTTTTTCAGTCACAACTGTTAATATTAGGATATAAGTGTAAACTCCGTTATCTGTCAGATTTAAATACAACATCTATATTTTATATTAATACGTGAAGCAAAAGCTTTCGGTACCGTTTTAAGCGTATTGCGTGCACGGAAGACTGCGAGATTTGGCATGGTTAAAACTTATATGGAGAAAGAGTGCAGAAACCTAAAATTTATCTAAAATATAATAAAATAAATTAATACTGCGAATCCTAACACGACAAGTGCCATTGAACTTAGAGACCGCTCAAAATATTGACATTGTCACTGAATGAAAAGTGACAACAAGTGATACAATATTCATTGTTTAGGTTCATACTGTAAATGTCAAAAAGAAAATAGTCTATAATCAAAAAGTCGTAGTCGAATTTCGACCTTAGGGCGATCGCTAGTTCAAATAGAACTCAAGAACTTAAATAATAAAATTGAAGCGCTAACTCATCCCTTGAAAACGAGCTAATATTATGCAGGTGTTAAAAATCATTCGGAAACGAATAAAGGTTCAAACAACACAAATAGTAGAATTTATTATTTATCGGAAAACTCTTTGATGTGAGTACGTTTCTAGTAATATTTTGTTTACAATTTATAGACACATTAATTGTATATACAAAAACACACTCCATCCTTTCCAATGCTTTGTAACAATACTAACACTCTTCAAGTATGAATATTATCGCACAAACACAAAAGCAGAGCTAACAAAGTTAGGTTGGTCTAATTTCTTAATTTTTTACATATTCGATCCCCGTATAGTAAGGGTCTTTGGTTAAATCATATGTTTGAATATCAGCTGTTTTATCACTGTAGCGTAAACTACACTCTTAGTTTGGAATCAAATGACCGCGTGTCGCCATATCCGCCAACAGCAAATGGACCCTAGAACGCAAAAGTCATAGCTATCTCAAAATTTATTTTATCAATAACCACTCGTTAATTATAGCTAAAGTTTAAAAAAACATGGTTCTGATTTTTTGAATTCTGAGCCATCAGACTCAATCGAGCGTCACGGGACACGTATCGATCGACCTCACGGATTCGAATACCGAGATGTTGGTGAAGGAATAAAGAGGCTGTGAATGAAGCTATAGTAAGTTCATATAGCTTTTTTAATAAATAAAAAATCTGTCACTATGTAATAAAATATAATTTTAAACACCCTTTCATGTAAAAAATAATACTAACAGGTTAGCAATAAATCACTTAAGAGCACGCCTCCACATATCCGTGATGTAATTTAAGAATGTCACATAATACGCATGTGTTTATTTGTATTACTTTATTGGACATTTGCGCCTACAAATAACGCCCCAGTTTATTGGAATTCCGTGCCGTTGTCGTACGACCCTTTTCCTTTCAGTATGTTTTCGGAACAAACAGGAAGAATAATCTAATTATTTCCGGAGTTTCTTACATTGTAAGAAGTTTGCCATCAAATGGCAAGATGGTAGTACGCTAAGCCTTCACCAAGTTAATTAATAAATGTTTTATATTCAATATTTTCAATGAGTCTACGGCCGATTCGGAAGGCACCGTCTTTTAAAGAAGAATCGGCATGACACTCTAAGGTTGCTGTTTTAAACCAATCTATTTACAATAATAATTATCTTATTTAAGATTTCATCAACTAAGAATCAACAAAATCAAATCAAAGAATCAAATGATACTTATTTCTAACTTGTTCAGCCTGCAGTGTAGAGAGACATCTATCTTCGAAGATTGGCACCCAACAAGCCACCACGCTCAATTTTTTTTTTATCTGACTACACTGTTAGCCTTAGAGGTCCTGAAGCCGCTGCAGCTTTTACAGCTTCACCGAACTTGGAACCACCTCGCTCAAGCGAAACAATGTCTTTTATACAAAAATCCACACTACTCAAATGATAAACTATTTAAATGAAGATTTATCTCAGTGCGGCTATTAAAATCACAGTTTAGCTTAATAATAAGACTTAGTTTAAGATGACAAATTTACTTTAGATTAATAATATTAATAATTTAAGAATAATAAATAATAATTGAGTATGTACACAATATAAATTAATTTGTAAAATGACGGTGGTCGAATACACTTTGAACATCAAACCAAATTTATACAAATCAAAAAGTGTACGTTAGGAATACACATCAAAATAATAAATGAATGAACGAGTATGTTTGAAATAAAAAAAGGTTATATGAAACAATATTCTAACACCGGTATGACAGCAGTGATAGCCATGGATTTAAAAAGAACATTTTCTAACCTAGTATTCGAGGCTCGAATTTCGAGAGTTCTGCCACTGAATAATGTTTCAGTGCTTGGTGGACCCGAGAGCGAGCTAACTTTCATGTTTATGGATAATATACAGAAAACGCTGTTCTTCATGGATTTTACCATGCTTACCGTCAACTGAAAAAAGAAAAACGTTTTAAAACCCCTAAACAAATAATAGTAATTTAATGAACAACAAATTGAACTCAATTAATTAATCAATATGGCAAAATGAAACCGCTTTGAGACTGGTTTATTTAAATTAAGTGTTTGATACATTATTAGTGAGGATTCGGAACAATGACTGTTCCAGTCGCATGTGATACCGGACACCACACTTTTTAGAGCGGCCACATACAGTCGGAATTCCGTTTCCAGTAAATCCATACAAATCTATGGATCTATCACAAACATACAGTAGTTTTCCATTCGTATTTTCTCCGATTCGAAATTTCGCATGGTAGCCAGCGCATCCGGAATCTCGCATGGAAAAAAAAACTGTTTCGAATGCATTTCTTTCATAGATTTTGTACGAGTCGCATCACACATTCATTAACTCCGTACGGAATATAATATTATACAATATTAACTGTCTTGCAATGTTTCAGTGTTAAGTGAATGTACCCAGTAACGGCGACGTATTTTCTTCTTCTTCGCAAGATACAACAACAATGCAATTGCAAGTAGAAAATCGTCGTCCATCGCTGTTAAAATATCTGAATCGGGATTCCGACTCTATGTGGCCGCTCTAACAAACCAATTACTGCAACCTGAGAGTGCTTTAAGATTTGAATATGTAATACTTCTTTATTGACTAGCAGCCAGTATACATTAATTTAATTTTAATATGATATGATGAAGTAATAACGAGACAGTTATAAAAGTACGACGTCAATAAGACGATGTCATATTTAAAATGAATCGTTCGGTCGATGAATGCGAAGGGATATCTGTGGCGCAGTGAATCTTGTGAACGGTTCGATATTATAAGAGAAAACGTTTTTCCTGTGTAGTTTTTCGAACGAACTACACTGTTAGCCTTAAGGGCCCTCGGCCTCGGATGGGTTTGACAGTTTCACCGGGGCTGAGGGCGAGCGATGAAGGTACTCAGCCACGAAATCGTAGCAATACGCTCAAGTGTGCATTTTTCAAGGCTGTTATCGGCCATGTTTGTATAGATGTTACCGATAGAAGTTGAGGGTATCTGAAAATAACCGAGTACCATACAAAACATTTGACAGTAGTTGCGTCATTTTTAGGCTTCCCAACGACAGATATTATATTTTTGGATATTAAAGCCAACATTTTCTTCTGTACCACGTACTCAAACTTGTCTGTATGTATGTTTGTCTTGTTTTCTCATTTAGCTGAATAAAAGCATCACGAGAAGCAATATACTTTTATATACGGTGCATTGTTTTTGTTTTCATTCGCTTTTCTAGTGTAAATATTTATTTCAGTGTTTTGTTACTCGTAGACGATTGAATTTACTTAGTAAAATTCATTTTTATTTTTAAGTCGACGCGTCGTGAAGGGCACTCGGCGTAGACGTTTCTTCACCTTTTTAATTTAAAGGTAACCGTTCATATAGTGGTTATATACATTTTAAAAGTTTTTTTTTAATAGCTGAGCACGTTAACGCTGCTTTCCCTGATGGTGAGCACAGCACAGTCCAAACAAAATCTCTTTAAAAAAAACCTAAATCGGCGGGACTCGAGAACTATCCACCAATCGTACAGTACACACAACAATACGTTCAAGTCTTATTAACCGTGTATAATGTATTCTATCTCATTCTCTCGCAAAGATTAAGTATGTAAATAGTATATACATACATAGATGACCGGTGAGCGGTTCTCTTTAATTAATTATACCTGCTAAACAAACTGTTGAGCCGATTGATATATATGTGTATGTACATTAAGGGCATGCATCGGATTTTATGGCAGTGGTTTTCCTCCATATCTTAGTCTCTTAGACTAACATGAGTTAATACACAAATATTTCTTCAATTTTGTTATTACGAAAGAAAAATTGAATTTCTTTATATAGTAGATTTAGTAAGCGCACCTCTATGATATTTTATAAGTAAATACGGCATTGACGCTCTTTATATACCATCGTGAACGGTGGGCAATTACCCTCAGTTCACTTTCTACTTGATACCGACGTGAGCGAAAAGAAACTTTTATCCTTTTTTGACAAGAGGGTTTCCTACCTAAAACTACCTTCCTAACTAAAACCTGCTTTACATGATCCCTGAACATATTGTCTGCTACTGTACTGTAATTACAACTAGTATAAAAAAACATAATACGTAGAAAAATGTATCTTCGGGAATATAAGACGTGGATATTTTCAAAGTTGATATTATATTAAAAGTAAAGAGTTATTTTGGCAGCGTAAGGAAACTACTTCATTTTTTTGAAGGTATTTTATTAACAGCAATTCTCTGATCTTATATTATTTCTAGGAATTATTTTGTTTGCTTTATAAAAATATCAAGTATTAGTAATCTCAGCGTTAGGTAAAGACCTATTCCCTAGGCACAGATAAAGTCACTGTCTAAATGTTGGCGAATATTTGCGTACATAGCGATATTAAGAAAATGTTTCTTTTCAGCTTAATATTAGGTCCTTACATATGAAATTGCCGTTTTGTACGGGAGGAATATAAATTCAATTTTTTTTTTGGAAAATATATTTAATTAATCAAAGTATGCACCGTTGTTATCTATGTACTTTTGCCATCTCATAGGTAGTTCATTGATCCCTTTACTAAAAAAACCAGGGGGGCGAGAATCAATAAACTCTTTGAAGGTGGTTTGAACTGCCGCATCGGAGTTGAATTTTTTTCCTTGAAAGAAGACCAAATTCCGGAAAAAATTGTAACATGTTGGAGCAAGGTCCGGGGAGTACGGTGGATGTCACAGACATTCCAATTGTAGCTCATCTAACTTAGTAGTTGTTTGTTGTGCAGTGTGTGGTCTTGCGTTGTTGTGAAGCAGCAGTGGCCTAGAGCGATTGACCAATCTCGGTTGTTTAGCAGCTAGTTCTTCCTTCATGGTTTGCAGTTACTGGCAATAGATATCTGCCGTAATCGTTTGGCCAGATTTTAGAAAGCTTTAGTGAACGACACCGGCGTTAGTCCACCAAACACTCACAAGTAACTTTTTCTGAGTCAATTTTCGTTTAGGGCAGGATTTGGCTGGGTCTCCAGGGTTCAGCCATTACGACGAGCACTTCCGATTATCGTACAGTAACCACTTTTCATCAAAATCGATCGATTTAAAATCCCTTCATTATTATGTCGGTTGAGCAAAGTAACACAGCAGTCGATACGTGTTTGCAAGTTCGATTCACTCAATTCATGAGGTAACCATCGTTCAAGTTTTTTACTTTCCTGATTTGCTTCAAGTGGATTAATACGGTTTTATCACTTACCCCGAAGCCTGCAGCTATCTCTGAAGTGCTTAGTGATGGATCCGCTTCCACAATGGCCTTTAATTCTTCATTTTCCATTTTGGTCTCCGGCCATCCACGGAGTTGGTTCTGAAGGTCGAAATTTCCAGAACAAAAACGTTGAAACCAAAAAAGTACCGTGCTTTCTTTTGCGACACCAGCGCCATATATATCATTAATCCTTCGAGCTGTATCAGCAGCAATGGTGCCACGGTAGAACTCGTACTCGTAAATATATAGATATTTCATGTTTTCCATTGTGCGGTAATGAGCGACGCCAAAGAAAAAAATAATGAGGAAAAAACAAATGGATGACTGTTTTTAAAACTCAAATGTACCAGCTAAAGGAATTTATAAATTTAAATTTGGAATTTTTAACCAAAGAGGAGATATTACAGATCAAAGTTGTCAGTACGACAAAACGCTAATTTCATATGTAAGGACCTAATATTATATAAAAGTGTAAGTATTTACTTTACAATATTTTCAATGTATTTCGGTACAAAATAGTAGACATTGTAATGTGGCGGCTCCAACGTTATCTATCACTAAAATATTAAATAAAAAATAGGCAATTTTAATAATAATGTAACCAACTGACAAGTTTGACAACGCTAAGCAGTGTTCGGCTACGGTAACTTCATTGTTCCAACAATTGGGGTGAAATAGGGATAGCAAGTGGAAAAAATTAATCGATATTTATCGTATCAATATTTTAAAATTTTGTCGATGATTATCGAAAGAAAAATATCGATAAAACGATATATCGTCATTTGTATATAAGTTACATAAAGTTGTTTTTTTTTTAACTTGTTATGATTTACAAATATTTTCAATATATTTATTATATTTACCTGTAATGTTTATATTATTTTCTTTATTTATGTATTCGCTATTTTTATTTGAAAGGCATCAGTCAGGTTAGGTTTATATTTTATAAATTTGTTTCTTCAGTTACTAATGTTAATGCTACGATCCTTTTTGTTTAATAATGAATGCTTTGTAAAATTTTAGTATTTAATAACAATATTCTCTCAGTGTCATGGTTTTTTTACTTTTAGGACTGACAGGGATGTCAATCATTGTTACTGTGATAATTTTAGATCATGCGCATTTTAGCATAATGTTTTATGTTAAAACCTATAGGTAATTCGATGTCTGAGACAATAGTTTTAAATTTTAAATTCGAATAGCGAGTTGAAAATTAGAAAGGAAAAAAAAGGGCAAGGGTTGATAGAATGGATTTTGAGAGAGTCTCTGGTGATATATGAAGAAATTCAATAAAATTATACAAAATATTTATTGAAGAGATTATAATGTATATATAATGGTGTAAATTAAATACCAAGTATATATAAGTTATAAAAATATCAAGATTGGAACTAAAAACAATCGGAGAAATTGTATAACCACATTTTGTGATAATATTACTAATATTTATTTAATCTCAATTTTCGAGATTTCTGGTGCTGTGCTGACTGCACTTGAGGTGGCGATTCTTGATGCGAGTTACATTAAGCCAATCAACCAAGACTGTTGCCTGTTACTGGAATACTACCTAGTTTGGAAATTATATGGTGGACATTCTTAAGGCTTGTTAAAGACTTTTTTTATTAGGAAATAAACATTATACGATATTCATTTTTTTAGTTACATTAGGAAGTGTTAATATCAACTAAATATATAATACATATATAAATTAAACTCTAAATTTAAACATTGGCCTGAAATATTGTAAGATATCCTAGAAATGTATATATTTATAATTTTTCCTAATTTCATTTCATATTCCTTTTTTTTTGACATATCTTCTTCCAAATTCCGATAATTAATTATCTAATAAAAAGGAAGGAACCACAAGGAAGACATTATTTATGCTTTTTTAAACACGAAAAAACGGAAATATCTGGTTTTATTGATTGAGCTTGACAACCGCCACTCTGCCACGAAGTTGCCAACTCTACAGTACTCACATAAAATTAATTTTCGTACATAGTAAGACCATAGACAAAATTCAAGGGCTATTTATTGTTTATACTTCATTTTATAATGATTATGGCGGCGTTTTAAAAAAATAAACGATGTGCGAGGAGCGTGAAAGGAGTATCTAGTGACATTAAATAAGAAATCAAAGTTGCCACTTGTCTTAAAAATATATTGAAATTATCGATACTCTGAAATAAATATCGATATATACGGTTTAAAGATATCGACTATGTATATATTATATTTATAATTTTATGATACAATATCGATATTTTTTTTTACCCATCCCTAGGGTGTAAGGGTACTTCTCTTGGCTAAACTTGAAGCACCAAGCCAACTTCACCTGCACGCGATGTACCTTGCTAAGTAAAGTGACAGCGGGGTAATAGGGCTGTACAGATCCACTGAGACGTGACCACCATGCATATGAGGGAAAGCTAGACATTTTGATTCGCATATGCATGCTCAGTTTCGGCAGTAGCCGGTGCATATCCAGTTTCTATTTACGCATATCGGCATGACAGCGGCGAATGGTGATGGATTATTGATCTCAAGATGGCCGCTACTGTTTTTGGATCGGACTGTGCTGACCATCAGGCTGTTCGGTTCCAGTCAGACGCGTTGAAGCTTTTTCGGTGGCGCAGGCTTCAGCTCTCTCTACATTGCGACTTCCTCTTGACACCCTAATACGACACAACGCCTTTTTTTCTGTCATTTGCTGAATGTATGTCCTTCTTGGTCTTCCTCTCTTCATCTTTCCTTCAACGTATCCTTCTAATATCGTTTTTAATATATCGTCGTGCCGAATCAAATGCCCCAACATATCTCCCCTCCTATTGCTAATGATCTCCAGTAATATTCTCATCTCTTTTACCATGTTTAATATCTCTTCATTCGTTTCTCTTTCCATCCAACTAATTATCTCCATCCTCCTCCAGCACCATATTTCGGATGCTTCTAATCTTTCCTCATCTCTCAATGTCATTGTCCACTTTTCACAGTCATATAAAGCTACGCTCCATACATATATTTTTATTAATTTCTTTTTGACACGGTTTGATATTCTTGCTCTAAATAAATATTTCCTTTGATTAAAGCCTTCTTTCCCATCGCTATTTGAGCTATGATATCAGATGTACACCTAGAGTAATTTGTAATTATCTATGTATTAATACGTGAAGCAAAAGCTTTCTATCCCTTTTTAAGCGTATTGTGTGCACGGAAGACTGTGAGATTTGTCATGGTTAAAGTGTATTTGGAGAAGGAGTGCAACAAAGCAAAAATGTATCTATAATATCTGTTACTAATATATTATATTAAATTAATTAATACTGGAAATTCTAACCGGACCAGTGCCTTTAATCTTATACCCCCCAAAATATTGACATTGACAGCAAGTGATGTAGATATTACTCATTGTTTATGAATACTATAAATGTCAAACAGAAAATCGTCTATGATCAAAAAGTCGCTGGTCGAATTTCGACCTTAGGGCGATCGCTAGTACTTCATAAATATTTGAATGTTTTAACTTCTTCGATGAGTGTATTATTAAGAGTAATCGGGTAATTCGTTAAGGTACTAATATTTTATTACCTTTAATAATTGTATTATTTAAATATAGTTAAAAACTGTTATTACCAATTAAGATTGAGTGGCAATGAACTATCAGTTGGCTGCGTGTACGAACATCGCGTCGATCGATGTGAGTTCGAATCCCTGCTATGAGCCAGAGCTTTAGATGAACGAAAACATCATGATGAAACCACAGTATGGTGGTAGGGCTTTTTTGTGACCTCAAGCTGAAAATCTGTCGCCAAGCACTTACAGATGTCTTCCGGCAGCTGCCATTGAGAACCAGTTACCCCATTAAGATTAACGTGTTACCATCTTGGGCCATATTGCTATTTTACATCAGGTGAGTTTGTGGCCTACAGAAAAATTAAATAAAACATATTCCTCGCTTCACGATATTGACTCCTATTTAGTTCATTGCTTACCCACCTACACATATAGTCTATGATGGCACACATTGGCAATGATCCCACTCTCGTAAATCAACACTGATGTATAGAATTACTATGGATCCATTTTCCCATTTCCGTTGTCTTATTTCAAGCATTTTATTTAAAGAGAGTGACAGCTGACAGTGAAGTTGTTCCTTCGGATTTATTTAGCACCATTCACCAGATTTTATATCACGATGCAATGGAAAATTATAATACGCTAAGCTTGGAAAAGAGTTTTCAAATTGAGTATGATATTTATCTAGAGGAGTATAAGAAAACTACATAACTATGGATATTGCATTTTTTATTATTGTTATAGGTTTGGTGTTGTGGCCACAATCTCAACTGATCTTAAGTGACGATGTGGCCTGTTTGGGGAAAGATTTTTAACTTGAGTGTGGTAGCTAGCCAGGTAAGCATTAGAAAAAGCCCAACCAATATTCTGTAGCTTCATCACGATGTTTTCCTTCACCGAAGGTTCAGGTTAAGTTCAGGTTATATACATTACACCAGACAAACCAGTAACCAGAATTTAATATTGCATTATTAACCAGTTCTGAATTATATTTAAAGTGTCAAGTCTCTACCCTTAGGGGAGTTACCTTAAAGTTAATTGGTATGTAAAACGCGGTAACATGAAGTAGACTGGTTAAATGATACACAGCGAAACCACCGAAGCTAGAAATATGAAAATTTTGTCAAAAGGTTTCTTTTACGGCGTACCGATAAATCGAGATTGGATTTCAGAAAATTTTACTACTTATAAAGATGATGAAGAGGCCCTGAAACCGTTGAATGGAAAATCGTAATCTCTGATGGAAGAAATATAAAAGTTTAGATTATCCATTAAAAGAAAATTATTCTAGTTTTAAATAATCTTAAAATTGTTAAAATGTGTATAGGTGGTTTTTTTAAACTGTTGACATAAAATTTAATTTAAGACCTACTTTCTTGAGTAAAAAATCAATTCTTTTTTGAGTATTTCTATTTATTCACACCCTCAGGGAGTAAAATCGGTCCAGACTTCCTAGAATATTGCATGAATCTTCAGAATCGCTGGAATGGGATAATCTATAATATTATGTACTTACTACAAATTTCTTAATTTTTAGCAACCATATATATATATATATAAGCATTAGAATACAAATTCAGAACAGAAAAGGGCTTCGTGCTAATTTATTGTTACAAATGTTACGTCCTGCAAATTTGGGAGTCCGCCGTAGCTGTCCAAGGCGAGATAAAGTTTTTTTCATCTTGTTTTTTGAATTGTAGACATTAAACATCGCAGCAAACGAAAAAAAAAAAAACAAAGTAAAACGTGATAAACAAAGCAATAAAATCACTAAGTGATAATATTCTCTATATTTCTATCACCTTCTTTTAAACGAATATAAAAGTGGATCGCATATTGACCAGAGCCAATTCTAGTTTGCATCAAAGCGACGACCGGAAGACCGACGTGGTTAGTGTGATAAGTTGTTATTAAAAAAGACTGTTCAAGTGTGTTCGTGTGTTACGATCAATTCTTTCATCGCAATATACATATACGCAATTTCCTGACCCGCAAGCAGTAACAATACAAAACAACATAAGGGACGTAAGGTATGAGAGACGAGAGTGCCAAGTCTCGAAGTATTTCTTTAAGTAATGACAAATGTTTAACTATCATTATTTAAATTCGTGACCATCAGTAAAGATTTTAATCACCATAAAACGACTCCAGAAGCTAGCAAACATCTGGCAGTACATACATATATAAATCACGCCTCTTTCCCAGCGGGATAGGCAGATATCACGTCCTTTCCACTTTTCCACATCTTTCCCTTTTTCAACATTCATTAATCTTTTCGTGCTTGCTCGTCGGTGACCTGTCCTTTCTTCAGAACGTCCCGAATTTGATCGTGAATTGTTCGTTTAGACTTTCCTCTAGTAATACAAAACTACCGAATTAGTTTTTTTTTAAACAAATTTAGCAAGTTTTGATTATGATTGTTTACCGTTTTGCAAAAGCATCGCTTTTCCGAATGCTTAAATAAAAATAGTTATTTCTTTTCAGCGAAGAATTCGGAGCCTAATTGTTTTAAAAGCAATTAATTTATTAAAATCATCCAATTTAATGCTGTCATAACAACAAAACTTAATCTTGGAGAAGCCATTTAACTTGCTTAAGCTAATGCTCGTGAACGCCGTTTTAAAAGGCTAACAAAATAGAATAGGCATACTTTTATCAATCTGCCTCTAATATTACCGAGGAGAGAAAGCCAACCAATCTATTTAATATTCAAACCTTGATATAAGTAGGTAATAAATGGACTGCGAAATTTCCTTACTTAATTTGTATGATGAAATTTCACGAGCTTCCTTTGTTCTCTTTCAGTTTACCATTAGGTTTCTTTTGTGTACATTTTTAATGATGGTTTATTTTTATAAAACGAAATATCTGGGTGTGTGTGTGGCGTTTAATGAAGCAGTTGTAATTCAATAAATAAATAAATAATAAAATTGATTATTTCATTGTTTGTGATTTCTAAGCTCATTACAGTGACCCTAAGGGCTTTGTGTCTTGTGTGGGCGTCTACGGCGCCGTCTACACGAACCCTTACAGGTGTTTTTGACATTTTTGTTTCTGCGTCTATCTGTTTGTTTGGTGATACTAATCTCGAAATTAAAGGACTGAACCTACTTTGACAGGACTTTTATTAGCAGTCAGGATTTTTCGGATAGTAAATCTAGGCTACTTTTGTACTAAAACGACAATCTGGCAGGGTGTTCGTTAAAATGCAATGTTTAGTTGGAAAATAATAGGCAAGAATTCTGTACTCCATCCGTGCAAGCCGCGAGCACGGCTAAGTAATAGGAAATAAAAAATCCAAATTTATTAACATCTGCCGTAAAAATCCCATATTATTTCTGTGTCTCAAACATAGAAGGACAAACAAAGTTCATACTAAAGATGACACGCGGCGAGTGGTGGAATTATTTACGTAGGTACGTTAATGATTGTTACAAATCAAAAAAATGCCAAGTGCGTGTCGGGCCACCTCAGTATAGGGTTCCGTAGCTGCCCGCACAATAATATGCAGAGTTAGAAATTACTTCTCCAAGCACATTTTCTACGTTGATTGACTATTACTCATTAACTTGTAATGCCTTACCTCTGATAGTTTTACATATTCAAAAAACCATTTAGCTGGCCGCGGGGAGAACACTTGACTCTAACAAAAATTATCAATTCAAAATTTCTTTAACATTAATATTATTTTTTTATGTACTGGCAGGTTTCATTTTTTATTAATTGTTAATCTGTGGAACATATAATCTGAGGGTATATACTATTTTTGTAATCTATTTTCTGTATACTTTCGTTTTGTTTTCATATGAATATATTATTAAAATTGAATTTACGGTTCGTGATACTGTTTTGTATTATAAGCCTTTATAACCTAACAAAAGAACGGTACTGCTTTAAAACTACGATACACTTTAATGCAGGCATAAAACCAAGCCAGTGTTAATTTACAGTAACCATGGCAACTAGCTAAGTATCCATGACAGAGTGACATCTCCAGTACCAAGCAAAACTCATCGATGAAAAGGATTTACTAAAATGTTACAAATTCAATGTTACAAATTCGTGTTGTCATTTGAGGTTTGACTTCATGCATTTAGTTAGATTTGCTGACCGCTAGATGTCTATACACTGACCTAATGTCTATAATAATTATGTCTTTACCTACAATAGGACTAAGCATAAAAGTAACTGGCAATGTCTATATTTAATTGTTAAGACTTTCTGTAATTTTTATTTTAAAAAATTCACTTTAAAAATTTTAGTAAAATAATATTTCATGAAGTGAAACGAATAATGCTAGAACTAATTTGGTGTGAGTAAAGAGTACTTGCTTCGCTTACTATCCGACAGATGGCGCATATTTAAGAAATGATAAAGCCGTTTTTTATTTTAAATGTCTCAATACGAGATTTTTGATTTATTTATTTATTACGAGCATCTTAGTTTTCACCGTGAACTGAGTAAAGCGGAAGCCTGACATTATATTATGCACTTGGTAGTTTTACGATAAAAGTTTCAGGAAACTGTAAATGAAGATAAAACACGAAATATTGAGTTTACACCATTTTATTTACATTAAGCTGAAATATAAAATACATTTATTATTAAATATTCAACATTGTTTTTCAATACTTTATTTTTCAACCGCATACTAGGTTTGGTATACTTTTTATTACTTTTATTTATGGATTCCAGAATTATTAATTTTGAACGAGTTTATTGTAAATATTATTATATAAGTGATACCTATGTATTTCTATTATGTAACCTACTTGGTAACTTTAGGTACTGTAAACTTTAAGCAAAGAAAGAGACGGAATTGTCTGTAAAAAAAATTATCCACTCCATTTTATTACTTTTCTAGTTTTATATTTATGTGTTTGCTCATGTTTCTTTTATTTTTAATTTAATTTCCTTATTGCACTGCTGACAATAATATATTTTTCACATTACCGCTGGTTAGCGAGAAGAAAATGCTCTAGAGCATTATGCTTGCCAGTGTATTAAATTGAAAGTGCAATAATGTATTTATTCATTCATTGATTAAATAATGGTACATCGTTTAATAATAATTTTATGAATATTTCAAAACTTTATTTTGTATATTTTGGTAACAATGTTACCTATCCGTTATTCATATTATAATTTCTTTAAAAAATACTATAAATGCCCTGAATACATTTCTACTTACTCGGATATTAAAAGACAATGATAAAAAATTAATAATTTAAAAAAGAATCATTTAATTAATGAAATTCTGTTTACAACCAAATCTTTTAAAAAGGCTTCAATTAAAATTACATAATTTCTAACATAATTAATTTCGATGGAATACAAGTTAGACATTACATTTAAAGTTTCACAAAATATCTTGAGGTGTATCTAAAGCTTCTTATTTGTGGAACAATAACTATTTAATTATTGTTCTAAACTTAACATAATTTCTTATGTTATTTAAGTACTTAACGACGCCAACATAATTAATTATGCTACATAAATTAACTAACATAATTAATTATATACTTACTGTTCTTTTTTTTCGCTAAAAAACCAAATACATAGGTACTTTATATCAACGACTTTAACTTGCAAATTACTGTTTCTTTTTGCCTTTCTCTTTTAAGGATATTTTTTAACTAATATACTATATATGTCTATAACCTATATACTAACTAACATAACGTAGCATATAGCATACATATTTTCATGTCTTAAATATTAAAAAAAAAAAAAAAAAAAAAAAATTTGCTAAGCTTCTACGTTAGGTACTCGTACTAAAATAACTTATTTCATATACATATATATACCTACCAACTTCATAAGTTTCGACTATCTCATCTTTAACAGCCGGTTTTGTTAATATTCATACGCAGTAGGTAATCGAATAAAATCGGTCATATAAAATCAAATTCAACTGATCACATTATCAACAATCCATATCTACATTTTATCTAAGTTAACATTATATTAAGTTATCATATTGTACAATTATTAGAATAATAACAATAAACTGTAATAAGACAATGCTACGACTAGATAATTTATTAGGAAGTAGTAGAACCAGTGGCGTACCGTGAATAGAATTTTAAATTCAAAAGACTCCAAATTTTTTATACTCAATAATTATTTCTCGCTGAATATCAGTCATGAATAATGGGAGCACAAAACACGGCAAATTACCGCAAAGTAAGTACGGCCGGTAACTGCGAATCGTTAGAGCGCAAGAGATGACCACAATCACATACGAGAGAGGGGATACCCTGATTTCGTTATAGATTATTTAATAAAAGTTGTGTGCTTATTTTAATCGGTACAACAAAAGTATGAATTGAAATAGTTTAAATTTAAAGGTCAGATCACTATAATATGCTATTATTAGATATTTTTTGGATAACTTTTTTCCGCTCCCAAAAAATGACTCCCGAGGCGGGTGGAACCAACTACCTCCGCTACGCTATGTCTATGACCAAAATTTTATCACAATTTCGAAAGGTTACAACTGAAGTAAGGGTCGCGGAAGTAGGTACTAAAGTTTAAATGAGATAGATGCTGAGATACCTCTCTACATCTATGTAGGCACAATTAATATATTTTAAGGTTACCTAAGCTATAGTAAGCGAGCGAGTTCAACGCAGTCGGGGCCTGAAGTAAAGAGCGGAAGCATATCCCCCCACCGTCGGCACACTTCGCCTCACACGCACTTAGTTATGCGAGTGTTATCTTTGACAACTATCGTAGGTTTACGGATCGCTCAAACTGCAGCCCCGTGTTATTTTTTGTTTTTATTAATGACTGATCCGAGTCCAACATTTCTGTTACGAAAAAATAATGTTTTTATTCATCGCTTAGCACAAGAAATAAAGAGAAATGTATGTGATGATGATTAATTAACATATCCATACATAGTTGATAAAAAAGTGTGATAAATTATTACCTCGTTTTATCAATATGTTAACCAAGATGTAAATGTTAAATTTAAAACAACGTTGAAATTTATTGCTATACACATTATCGACAGCAATAAGTCGAATTAAGTCACCACTATATTCCTATTAACTAGTCTACACTATACTATTAACTACAATAAATAACATGTTTTCATCTACATGTGCAAAGAAGGTACTGAATGTGATCGAGTTTTTGAAATAACGCGTCTAGTGTGAAATATAAGTCATTTAGTCAACATAATAAGTTTTAATTTCCTACTTAAACGTATAACACTTAAATAACATAATAATATGTATGCTTAAAGCGTTTAAAATCTGACTAGTCAATTCATAGTTACTTTGCATAAACCATAATTGGTAAATACAGTGGAGACTAAATTAAAACCAAAGACCACAAATAAAAGATAGATATTATAAATAGTTTTTATCTAGCGATCGACATACGTAGGTATTGAATTTAATTAAAATATGATTTACAATTTTCATTAAAACTAAATGAGCTTGTGGCATTAACCGCATTATACACTAGATATTACTCGTGGTTAAGCATTACTTAAACTATTATTTAAAGTAACTTAAGGTCAGTACTCACACGAAACAATTCTTAATTATCAAACAACTTTAGCACAAGTTAAATAATTTATTTTTACATCACCTTCAATATTTTGTTAAATATGGCACCTGTTAGCAGCGCTGACCTAGTAAGCTAAACACCTTAGGCGAATGACGTAAACGGTACCCAAATTAACGAAAACCCTTAGCAAAATAAATTACATAATTACAGCAAAGTATCTATATAAAAATATATACACATAAATAAATCGGCGGTCGCATATACACGTCTTACAATTTTTTTTAATTTCCATTTTTTTCCATGAATCATATGTTTCACATAAGTTTTATTTTCCTTGCCTAGTTTTGCAAAATGCAGCCCTTAAATCCGAGCGCACTTAGCTATAACCTAGCTCACCTATATCAACGGGCCGGCCTTGCTTGTTAGTGTTTTGATATTTAAAAATATAAAAATAGATTTTGAGTAACACTTTTCATTTAAACCTTGAGTGTCTCAGTTTTAAACTTCACGCAAGTGTGTGAAAGTGCTTTTGTTTACGATCTTCTTTTGCTAACAGCTTTTTACTTGCTTAAATTATTAAATTTACCTAAATGTTTTTTAAATCGTAAAGTTTTAGCCAAGAATATAATTTCTTTATAAATAGACAATACCTAGTGCATTTAATTAAAAGCTATGAATAATATTAGTTCTATTCTCACTTCTGTCACTTCTTAAATTCGATCAAATGTTACGTTTTCTTTGCTGACTATTTTAGTTCCTCCGTATTCTTGAGAGGGACGCTACTAGAAGATAAATTAATGAAAACAAAAAGTTTAACTTATATAATAAACAAAACTCAAACCTGAGTACACCTGAATACACAATATAATAAATTGGTTGAAGTGACAGATATCTCTGATTGCGTAGCCTTCAAAATATTCAATCTTGAAACTCATATCATGGACACTCTAAAACAGTGTTCATTATCCGCATACCGTGTCCCGCAAATCTGGAACCGTTCGACGCAGTCCTTCTTGATACACGACCGCGTCTTGAGACCCTGGTCTAGAGGTATTGTGGTTTTTGTCGTTCCTTCCAGCCGACGTCTTGGACTGAACCGCAGACCCTTCCGTATTGCACACTCGGAGATGATCCTCGACCAGATTGCGTATTACTACTCCTGAATGTCACAGTGGTGCACGTTCTGATGCTAGACGTGTTGGATTTTTGACGTAATCCTTGCATCTGGAATTACAGAGTATATTAAGAAATCACATGATTTAACCACGGAGAGTAAAATAACCATTAAATTTTATTAAGTAGCTATTAAAAGTTTAAGGAAAGAAATATTATGTCCACAATTTAGCTATACTTTTAGTATCAATGAAAATAATTCCCAGAAAATATTTTCTTTTGCGTGTCTTATTTATAATATTACGATCCATAGATAATGAGCTAACCAAAAAAAGCTATGCGGTTAACTTGTATGTGGTGGAAGTGGTAGCGAGAGGTATAACAGCGAAATATCTCTATAACTTGCTAAAATACCTCGGCCTTTCGAGAACTGCAGTAAGTTCTATTTTAGAACGGGTATCCAAAGCAGCATTACCAGGCTCTTACTAAATCTGGCTTGGCATGGAGGGTATCGCGGGTAGTCAAGGTGAGCGCTGATGTGCATCATAAGGGGCCCCTTAAACCTACACCTGGGTCACAATTCCCGGTGGCTGCTCGTGTTCCCTCTTTTTGCTACACGATGGACCCAGCACCCGCACGGTGAATCAATGGACTGCTAAGATGTTTGTCTCTCTTTCTTTGAATTTTTCAGTTTAAAATCTACTAGAAAATATAAAGAATAAAATAATTGTTAATTTAGAAGTCTACTTTGAAAAAGGTCAATCTTAGATGTTTCCACAAGAATTTCTTAATCTAGTTTGACTTTTCCAATCATCAGATGCGTATCTGTTATCACTTTATTATTTTAGTTAAATTCAATATGAATATTTCTTTTTTTTTAATACAAACAGGATGTCACACAACTTAAAATTTACTGATTTACCTCCAAACGATTACGTTTTCTAATGTCTTTGAATAATACTAAAATAACAATATCATCTAAATAAAACAAATTTGTTAGTAAGCGTGCCTCGAGATGCGTTAGTTTAACTTGTTGTACATAACTCAACTTACGTGGAAATGAGTACTAGAGTTTATGTTACCGGTGTCGTGGCAGATCAGCTTGCGAAGGGACCGGCGGAAGTTCCTCGTCATCAAGCAGTACACTATCGGGTTGATGGCCGAGTTCATATGACCTAAAACACAATGAGGTTTAACTACTAATGAAACAAAAGTAGGAGCTTTGAAAGATAAAGAGAAGAAGTAGAAGTAGAAGACTTATATACTAATAAAAAAAAACATTACTTCCATAGTTTCAAAACAGTATAATACTATCTATTTACAGCTAAACGTTGGTTGAATGACCAATCGGAACAAAGATGTCAAGCGAAAGAACAAAGGTGTAGATTAATAGGATGTGATAGCTGAGATAGTGGAAACGACAAGGGATTTAGAACTGAAAGACAATGCAAACGGCTCACGATAAATTGATGTTGAATACAAATCAGATTAACCGCGTCCGTTTGAACTAGGGTTGAATATATAATATATCTATTCTTATTTATAACGTATACGTAAGTACTTCAAAGAAAATATTGACACATCGGTAGAGATTTTTGCCAGTATTTATTGAGAAAGGAATGTGTTTCATACCAATAATATTCTTATCGGTTATTAACACCTGTTTGAACTTTTTAACGGTATCTCATAACATAACACACCATCACGCCTGTATCCCCGAAGGGTTTGGTAGAGGTGTACTGAATTTATATCCACAGTTTGCCGGGTATGCTTTAGGCCTCATGTAACAGGAGGCGAGCGTATTGCCATTAATAGGGCACGAGGCCAAACTCTGAGCTGCTACTTCTACGGGGGAAAATTTCATAGAAAAACCCAATAACACTTTGCTCTACCTGAGAATCAAACCCAGGGACGTCGAGCATAGTAGTCGCACTTACAACTACTAGGCTACTAGGCCACTCGTAATGTTTTATTTTTATTGAAAATTGCCATCACTTTTAAAGCAGAAAACTGTAACTCTTTTCTCGTTTCTTTTTCTCTGTAAGGTATAATATAACCATTTACATTCAATAAATCATGTGCTCTGTTTGAAGTTCTCAATGTCACAGGAAGGAAGGCAAAGGTTGCCTGATCTGCAGTTTTATTATTTTATGTCATTTTGTCCTCTGTAGTTTACCTTTGTATAAGTGCTCTTGAGCTAGAACGTACCCGAAAATACCGAACAACCCTACTGTGAACCTAAGTTGTGTAACAAACAGATTTATCGGATTAAGTTCACTAGTAGATACCTGCAAATGTCACGAGAAAGAAAAATTCAAGAGATTTGGGTAACTCATAATATGTAATATTAACATTTTCATGATCCCACAAAAATTAAGAATATAACAGTAACAAAATCGAACTAATTAATCAATTTAGAAGAATTAACAGATTCTTAGTTACATAAAATAAAAAAAAATAAAAAAAATTGAAAAAAAAATCTTATACAACAAAACAATAACCAAAAACTTAGTACAACGACATCTCTTATTTCAAAAACATAACTTTTTGTATCAAATACTACATACATACCTAGTAATAAAGTGTACGGCAGCACTAAAGATGCAGAATCGATCTGGACAGCATTTACATCAAGCAGCAATTGCAGTATGTTGTATGGAAGCCAGCAAAGCGCGAAGAGCACTGCCAGCAGTAATAGTATCCAAGCCACACGTTTCCTCTCGCGTACCAAGCGAAGACGCTAAAAAATAATGATATTTATTGCTAAGTTTTTTTGTTATATTTCCTAGTAAATATTAACTTAAATTAACAAACAGATTTCGCTAGTGAAAAATAAAATGAAAATGTCTTTACTAACTAGGCGAATGTTCATATTGTGTACAATACATTAGAGAGACGGTTACAGTAATTTAATGTCCCTATAGGGTCGGTTTTATGAAATATAAGTACCTATTATAAAGTAATCACCTAATAAAAACCCACCGAAATGTTAGGAGTTAGGACTGTCGTAAATATCTTGAATATTTCTAACTGTGATGTATTTGTTTTCGTTCATAAGTCATTTTTCTTCATCTACTATTGGGATATTAATATAGCTTTAAGATATTGTTTGTTTAAACTCGATAATCTCTAAAACTAACGGTCTATTTCTTATTAAATTCACCCATACAATTGTTGGATGTTTTGTCAATATTTTATAAGGACTTAGAAGATTCGAATTCTTGATAATAGCGATGCTTAAAGGTGAACGGGCAACGATAGGTGTGTGTTGTACATGTCATTTGGTTCGGTGTAAGGGCCCGAATAATCCCATATAAGTGGCAAGGCTGTAATTGGAAATTGTTTTTCTCCATACAAAAAAAAACTCCGTATTAATTTTCTCCCAAATCCAGCATTCAATGACATCCTTATCATAATATGTTACATATATTAGTAGACTTGAACTAATTACTACCAATTTTTTTTTTTTCAGATTTCGACTTTTGATTTCTACGATTAGGAACCTCAAATATTAGGCCACTGTGTCACGCCGCCAACGCACCCATGTAGTCTTACATAACAATTGTTCTTCCCGCAAGTACAAATTGTTTTAATTTTTCATTATCTCCTAAACTATGTGTCCAAATAGCATACCATATCAAGCAAAATTTAACTTCATACAATTTTATTTATGATGAAGTAACTTTTGTTTGTAAAGATTAATATTCCATGTCTAAAAATAATGCTTATAAAACACTTTTTAATTTTCAACAAATCTTTGGCACAAAATACCTTATTGTGGCTTATGTATAAGAGATATGCATATGCTATTGCAGATTCTTTTTAGATATACTAAGGACCAATATTTTTGTAGAACTTTGTATTTACTTATCATTAACCATTAAGCCAGCACACGCGGATAAAACAGTTTGGGAGGGATTCCACTTCCGACTTACTTAACAAAAATAATTTATTAAGGCTAGTTAAGAGTTTATAGCCTAATGCTATATAGCCTATACTATTCCTCGTGAACCTGGCTATCATATACAAAAACAATTTTTCGAATCCGACTGGTAGTTCCAGAGATTGGCGTGCAAACAAACAAACAAAAAAAAATTTCCACTTTATTTTTTATTTTGATTTTTAATTTAATTTTTTCCCCCGGGATTTTGGTTTTTATTCCCCACCCAACTTCCCTTTTTCTCCGGCCCCAGGGTTGGTTTGGGTCGAAATTTCCAAAAAAATTGCCAAAAATCCGGTTTTTTTCAACCCCCAAAATTTTTCCCCCAAAGACAAGGTACAAAAGGTTAAAGTTTTTTTTCCTTTGGGGCCCGAAAAAAAAAAAAAAAAGGGAAAACAAAACCCCTTTTAAAAAATTTGGAATTTTAAAAAAAATTTAAATTTTCCAAAGGGGTATAAACCAAAGAAAAGAAAAAAATTTAAAAAGGAAAAAAAAAAATGGGAAAATTTTTTAAATTTAAATTCCAAAAAAATTTAAAAATTTTTAAAAATTTAAATTTTAAAAAAAGAAAAAAATTACAAAAAGTTTTAAACGAAACCAAATTTAATTAAGGGCCAAAAAATTTAAATTTAAAATTTAAAAATTTTTTAAAAAAATATTTTAAAATTTTTCGGTTTTAAAAAATAATAAAGTTTTAATTTTAATTTACAAAATTTTTTTTTTAAAAATTTGAATTTTAATTTTTTAATTAAATTTAAACCCTGTTTGGTTTATTTATTTTTTAAAATTTTGTTTTATTTTAAATGAAAAATTAAGTTTTTTTAATTTATAATTTTTAAAATTTTTATTTAAAAAAATTTTTGTTTAAAAGTTTTTTTTTTGAAAATTCTTTGTTTTTTTTTTTTCTTTTAATTTTTTTAAAATTTTTAAATTATTTTTTTAAAAACCTGTAATTTTTTAAAAATTTTTTTTAAAAAAAGCATTATTTGAAAGGAAAGGGGTTTATATATTTTTAGTTTTTTAAATTTTTTTAAAAAAAATAAAATTTTTAAAAATATTTAAAAAATAAATTTTGGGTTTTAAATTTTTTTTATTTTTAAAAAATTTAAAAAATTTCAATTTTTTTAATTTGTGAAATTTTAATATTTATTTTAACCAATTTTTTTTGTTAAAAATTTTGGAAATTATGGGTTTGGCAAATTTTTTTTTTAAAATAATTTAAAATTAAGGGAAAAGGGTTTTAAATTTTTAAAAATAAAATTTTAAAAATTTTTTTAAATTTGGGGAAATTTTAAAATTTAAAATAAATTTAAATTAAATTTTTTTTAATTTTTAAATTGTAAAAATACCAAAAGAAAAAAAAAATTTATAAATTTTTTAAAAAAAACTTTTTTTTTTAAAAATTTTTAAAAATTTAAAAAAAAAAATTAAAATTTTTTTGGTTTCTGGTTTTGGAAATTCAATTGGGAATTCGATTTCCTTTAAAATTTTAAAAAAAAACTTGCTTATGTATACTTTTTTAAATTATTATTTGGGCTTTTAAAAAAAGGTTTTAAAAGGGAAATTTTTTTTAAATTAAAAAAAATTTTTACTTTTAAAATTTTTTAAAACTTAAAAAAAATTAACAAAAATTTTAAATAAAATTTAAATTTTAAAAATAAATTTTTTCCCAAATTAGGGGAAGTCTTTTGTTATAAAAAATTTTCCTCCCATTCCTTTCTTTTTTTGCAACCCAAAAATTTAAAAATCCCAATTTTAAAAGGAAAGGCCCAACAAACATAATTTTTTTGGGGGTTTTACCCAAGGTTCGGGGGTTTTTTGATTTGGTTTGCCCCCCCCCTTTTTAACACCTAATATTTTTTTCGGTTCCAATAAACCTAACTTTTTGGGGCCCTTTTTTTTTATTTTCCCTTTCATTTTTTAAAAAACCCTTTTTTTTTGTAACCCCGGGTTTTCCCTTTTACTTTAAGATCCCAAATTTTTTTTTTGCTTTAAAAATTTTTTAAATTTAATATTTTTTAAATTCTTTATTTTTTTTTGTTCCTATAAAATTTTATTTTATTTTTTAAACAAATTTCATTTTTTTTTTCCCACCCAAAGGGGTTTTGTCTTTTTGGAAATTTAAAAACCCCAAAAAATTTTTAAATTTTTACCCTTTTTTAAATTTTTAAATTAAATTCCCGAAGGCCCCCATTTTTGGGGAAACAAATTTTGAAATTTTCATTTTTAAATCTAAAGCCAAAAGCTTTCAAATCCCTTTTCATTTTGGGCACGGGATTAAATTTGATTTTAAATTTTAAAGAGGGATTTTTTTTGGGTCTAAAAATTTAAATTTGGGTTTTTAAACCTTTTTAATTTTCTTTTCCCTTAGTTTTAAATTCTCTTAAAATAAAGAACAAAAACTTGATAAAAATTGGTGTTTTTGGCCTTACCCCGTTTCCCCAAAATAGTTTTTAAATTTATTGGGAAAATTCCCCAAAATTTTCTTTTTCCTTTTAAATTTATTATTTATTTTTTTTTTAAATAAAAATTTTTTTTTCTTTTTCCCTTTAAACCCTCCTCTTTGGGAAATTTTGGGACCCTTCTAACCCTTTATTTAAAAACCATGTACCACGTTTCACCCAATAAAATTTTAAATTTTTTTCCTTTGGAAAAGAATTAAATTTTTTGGAAAAATTTTTCCTGCTTTAAATTTTAAATAAGTAACCCAAGAAAAAAAATAAAAATAATTGCAAATTTTTATTTTTTAAGGTTTTTTGTGGGACTTAATTCTTGTAAATTTTTGGGGAAGATTTAACCTTTTTTTCAAACTTTTAAAAAAAAATAAAAATTTCGGTTTTTTACCAATTTTAATTTTATTAACCCCAAAAAAGAAAATTTTTGCAAAAAAGTTTAAATTTTAAAGTATTTACCCTTGGGGATATTAAAAGAAAAAACCAATAAAAATGGTTTAAATTTTATTAAAAGGGGAAAAATTTTTTTCCCTTTTTTTTTAAGGGGTTTTTGGGGAAATTTTTAAAATTTTAACAAAAATTAAAAACCCCCAATTTTAAAATTATTTAAAAATTTTTAAAAAGTTATTAAAAAAAATTTTAAAAAAAATAAAATTTTTTTTGGGTTTGGTTTTTTAAAATTTGAAAATTTTAATTTTGTATTTTCCAAAGAAAAAAAAACAAAAAATTAAATTTTAAAAAGGGGGGTTTTTTTTGAAATTTTAAATAAAATTTCCCAAACCTTGAATGGGCAAATTTGATTAAAAAAAATTTTTTAAACCCCATTAAAAAATTAATTTGTTAAATTTCAAAGAAAATTTTAATTTTTTTTGTTGCCCAAAAAATTTAAATCCCTATTCCCGGGTTCAATTTTTTTTGAAATTTCCCAACAAATAAAAAACCCAAAATAAAATCTAATTTAAACCAATTTTATCCCCTTTTTTCAAATAAAATTTTTAAAATTTTTAAAACCAAAAAAAGGGTTTATTTAAATTTTAAAAAAAGGGTAATTTGCTTTAGTTTCCTTTCAAAATTTAGCCCCCCAGATAAAAAAATTAAAATTTGGGGTTTTAATTAAATTAAAAGCAAAAAAAAAAAAACAAAGAAAATAAAAAAAAAATCAAAAGGAAAATTATTTTTATTTTTTTTTTTAAAAAAATTTCCCTTTTAAACATTCCCTTTTAAAAAAGGGGGGATGGGTTTTTAAGTAAATTGCAATTTTTTTAACCCCATCGAATTTTTTTCCTTTTTAAAGGTTTTAAAATTTGGGAAAATTTCCCAAGCAAAATAAAAATTTTTTTTAAAATTAAATTTTTTAAAAAATTTTTTTAAAAAAATTTTTTAAAAAGGTTCAAAACACAAAGGAGACCAAATTTTAATTTTGGGTAAATTCCGTTTTAAAACTTTAAAAAAAAACCAAACTTTTTTTAAAAAAATTTTTCCCAAAAGGGGGTTAAAATTTGGTTTTGATTTCCCTTTTAAAATTTTTAAAATTTTTTTAAAATAAATTTTGTTTTGTTTCTTTTGAAAAATTTTTTAAAAAAATAATTTTTTTAAAAGTTTTTTTAAAGTTTTAATATTTAAAATTTTTTTTGGTTTTTTAAAAAACTTTTGGGGAAAAATTTTTTTTTCCCCTTTTTTAAAAAAAAAAATTTAAATTTTTGGGAAAAATTTTTTACAACCCTTTTTAAAAAAAGAAATTCCACTTTTTTAGAAATTCAGGGTTTTTTTTTATTTAAAATTAAAATTTTTTTACTTTTAAAAATTTTAAAAATAAAAAAAAAATTTTTTTTAAAAACAAAAGGTTTTTAAAAAAAAAAAATTTTTTTTTTTTTTTTTGGGAAAATTTTTTTGGGGGGCTTGGGCCAACCCCTTTAAGGGTTTTTTTTCTCGTTTTTTTTGGGGTAAAACTTAAAATTTTGGGCAAAAACGAAAAAAAAACAAAAAAATTTGGGGGAAAACAAAAAAACAATTTTAAAATTTCTTTAAAATTTTAATTTTTTTAGAAATAAAGGGTTTTTTTAAATTGAAGGGACAAACTAGTTAAAAAAAAACCAAATTTTTTTTTTTAAAAATTAAAATTTTTCTGTGTTAAAAAAACCAAAAATATTTTAAAACCGCATTTTGAAAAAAGGGTTTAAAAACAAAAAAATTACCTGTTGGCTGTTTGTGCTGCCTTCGGTCTGATCAAACGGCGGCAGCACCGAGCAAAGCCTTCGACCCATCAGTAAATATGACACAACCACGATACACCCTGAAACATAGTACAATCGACATAGATAGATATTTCAATACAGATATCAACCAGAGCCAGAACCGTCAAAACTTATCAACAATCTTATAAAAAGGAAGAACCTAACGTAGTTTGTGTAGATAAAATATATTTTTTTTAACGAGATCCAGTTATTTAAACCCTGCAATATATGGGGGAATGCGGATTATTATAATTATAGTATACCACAAGATTACTTAGATATTGAAAAGTGAAACATGACAATGGAAGACCTTTGAATTTTACATTATACTAAGACAAATATAGTGGCAAAACTTTTCTGAAAGGCTCATCAACAAAGAAACCCTTCTGATCGGTAGATAAACAAATAACAACTTACAGAAGTAACAATACATAGAAAAAAGCAAATAGAAATACATATATGCAAAGTCCTTAGAGGGTAGTAAGGCAAATACTAAATCTTTTGGACTTTTCAAATACACGAAGATTTTTTATTTTCCATTACAAAGAAAAACAAAAGTCACTTTCATAAAGGTTTACAATAGCTTAGTTTATATGTTTTGAAGTTGCTTACAATTTATTTTTATTTCGTAAGGTTTTTTTTATATAATGTCCATATTTTTTAGCTATTTACACGTGATATTAGTGCAGACATACTTGAATATTTACGACTTAAAAAAGATTGGCCTTAGATTACAAGATGCTGTATTAATCAAAATCTTAGAGTCATACAGTATTACAAACTATCTTCAATAAAATATATTTAAAATATACATGTTTCATATGTAATTAGTATTCAATATATGCCGACGAGAAAATTTTTACTGTTTTATTAAAAAAATGTTGTATCATAGTTATCCGTGCATACACCATCACGTAGTTTAGATCTTGGTATTTCGATTTATCTTCTTGATTGTGATGTTTATTGCTGAAATTTGTATTTGTTTTGATAGGTATTTCATCTTCAAAAGGCTTTCCTCTTTTTATAGTAGCTCAGCAATTCGACGGCACTGTGATGCCCACCTGCATATATTATATATCTTCACGTTACACTTGAATGTTCCGATGTCGTAGGTATATTAGCCGGGATAAATTCCTACAGTTTCACGGCCTTGATTTAGTCATATAGATATATATTTGATCCCAAAATGTTCTCCTTTGCTCATTAATATTATCGCTTCAAGATTACCTGGTTATCTTTAGACACTGCAATCAAAGTTGCCATAAATATTTTGGACAGAAATCACGTTTAGAGCCAACATAGCTTATTGTAGTAAGTGAGGAGATGTTCCACTCAATAAAGTATTCCGAGGAGCAAAATATATAATAAACAAAACCAATTATATAAATATGAAGAATATGCATAGACATTGGGATTATTTGTTGGCGGTACCGCGCAATTATTAGTACGGCTGCTCACTTTATGACACTAATATCACTTTATGAAGCAATATCCCTTACTTTTTATGACCGAATAAATCAAAATTTTCATGATGTTTATTATATTGTTAGGACCTTTATAAAAAAACACTGTTTTCAAACACTAAAGAACTATTTGGAAGATAATCCTTTAGAGCCATCATGTAAAAGTCCATAGAAAAAACCTAAGGCAAATACATCAAATCTTATTTCGATATTAATACCAAACAAAAAATAAATAATAACGATGAATACATAGTTTTTGTATGCAAATAATTTCTTTAACAGACGCGACTTTATTATCCACGAGCGGCTATACAGTATATATCGAGGTAGAAATATCCTTCACCCCTTCCTGTCCTCATGCAGGTCTGTAACTACCTAGTTAGATATAATAAGATCATCGAGGTAGAAACTTTTCAACCCTGTTAACAGTACAAAGTTCGACTTTTACAGCACAATCGCCACCGTTCATGCTAGTGTTATTTCTCTGAAGAGAAAGATTTTATTGGCAAAATGTATTGGCACACGAGCCTTTCCAATGGAGCTCCAAGTACCCCTGAGAATATTCCAAATTTATTTAAACTTTATACAATTTAGGCCATGATAATAAACTTAAAGTTAATACATTCACAGGCCGATGTACAAAAATAACTTTGTTTTTAACGTGTGTATGAATATAATATAATAACCGGCAAACACTTCTTCAGGCATAGGCCCTGAGATAATTATATTCCTGATAGTCGTATACTATGACTTTTAGAAATACAGAATATTTTAAATACACTTCAAATATTAAATTAAAATACTAATATATTCATGACACTAATACTTACTCAACACATCACAGATTTTTTTTAGAATCAGAAGATGTATTTCAAAGAAGTAATTAGAGGATGAATCTGATACGAAGCCTTAGGTAACTTTGATTTATGGAAAATTTATTTGAAACGAATTATAAAGTTTTATTAACGCATTTCGAAGATTTCAAGGCATGAACTTAATTCTCCCAACTTTATTTTTCAGTATTAAATATTCGTCAAATTCGATATAGATTTATCTAAAATTGGTATTTTATTTGCCTAAAATTATTAAATTATTTTATACTGACACTAGTTAACCCGCGCAACTTCTTCTGCGTTATATATAAGAGAGAGAGAAAGGGTTAGAGAGTGGGTCGTAGACACTGTATTACTAGATGCCGCTCGCCTCCCACATTATTCGGCATAATAAAAATGTGTTCGCGATACTTGATCATTATTTTGTTGCCGAGTTATATTAAAATTGTGATATATCCTAAGTTGATTTAAATTAATTACTGTCAAGGGCAATTTTATTCAAAATTAAATACTTATGATGAATAATGTATTTATTTTAATAAGGATTAATACCATGTATATAAAAACGTCTTTGCAAATAATTTATTATTTTAGAACAAATTTTAATATCCATAAAAAAGGTTATATTGAGTAAACCTTATAAGATAGTCATATGTTGTCGCGGATTATTTTTTAGGACTTTTTAAGTGAAATAATTACGTCATACTCAATTGTTACTTAACTTGAACCATTCACGCAGCGCACGCAGTGGAAGCTCTCAAAGGGAATAAATTTCCCCCGTTTTTGAAACATTTTTCATTAATGCTCCGCTCCTATTGGTCGTTGCGTGATGCTGTACAACCTATAGCCTTTCTTGATAAATGGGCTATTCAACAATAAAAGGTTTTTTTCCATTCGAAGCAGTAGTTCCTGAGATTAGCGCGTTCAACCAAACAAACAAACTCTTCAGCTTTATAATATTAGTATAGATAGCATTATTTGCTGTGTCTGTCTGATTGCGACCATGTGATAGGTAAACTTTTCACAGTGACTTTCTTTGGGTTTATTGCGTTTTGGGATCATACAGTGTATACCCAGCTGCCGAGAAACTTCCAGGCCGACAGCTGACGACTGCCGATGGATTACCGATATATTGGTAGTCACCATGTTTTCTTTTTATGTATTGTTTATCAGTACATACTTACCAATACGCATAATGACATAAAGTTTACACATGTGTCTAGTGTTGCTTTTATTTAGAAAACTATATTTGGTATCTCCACACCTCGCAACAACACCGTTATAATCTACAGTTATCAGATTTTGGTAACAAGTCGTTTTGTCGACACATAATTAAAGAATGTTTCTCATTCGTCACTAGGATTTAGTAATTAAGACTTCAATGCGAGAAATACAAATTAATCTTCTTAAAGAGTTGCTAGTACAATGTGATCATATATTGAAATGTAGATAGATAGATAGATAGACCTTACCTGTGAATATAAACTCCAATACGATATTAATATCTCAAATAAAATGAATTATAAACAAAGTATCGAAATCAATTTTATGAAACTATTTCATAGATTCAATATTATATTACAAGTTAATACATCTATAAATATATTTTATTCTCCAGAGCGTATTAATTCGCCTTAGTAAATCTGCTAAGAGATCGCGCAGAAATCTGGAAAATTCAATTGATTCTATATCAAAAATAAGATTAATAATACTTGCCTATTTATTTGAGGAATAAAATGAATCTAAACACGGCGGCGAGCACCTCTGCCTCCAGCTCCCACGGTGGGGAGCCGGTGAGCACAAAGGCCGCCCCCGCGGACATGGATCGGTATCCGTGAATTACTCTCAACATCACGACACGTTGTGCAGTGCAGCACGCAGCACGCGTCTATTCGTGGCGCTGAGAGCATCCACCCAGATCGGTGCCCCGTAGACGGCCATGCTCCGCACGACTTCCGTGTATAACCGGCGGCAGCTGGCGCCCGGTCCTCCCGAATGCGGGAGGAGCCGACCGAGAGCCGCCGCTGCTCCCACTATGCGCGGTCCGAGTCATTTGAAGTGCGACTCGAACCGCCACCGTCCGTCCAGGATGAGGCCCAGATATTTCATCTGGACCCAACCCGAACCCTGGTACCCTCGACAATAATGTGGGCCCCAGGAGGCGGTCCACACCGAGGCCCATGAAACATTAGGGCCTCGGTTTTCTCCGTCGCCACCCTAAGGCCCAACGCCTGGATTCGCCTGACCATGAGGGCCGTGCCATCCGTGGCCAAGCGCGCCACTTCGGCAAAACTGCCCCCCCGGGTTACGACTAAGGTGTCGTCCGCGTAGCATATTAGTCGAACCCCCTCAGGGAGTGCTACGCGAAGCATCCAGTCGTAACCCATGTTCCACAAGAGCGGCCCCAGCACCGACCCCTGTGGAACCCCACACCTGACTTGGCACCGGGCCACAACGCCTCGTCCGTTCACAAAGGCAACCTCCCTATCCTGGAGGTAGTTCTCCAACATTGCCACAATAATAGGTAAGCCAGTTTAACTGTCATTAAATAGTTCGCTCTGTTAGTGCGAATACTGGAGTATGTTTTGAACTCTTATCAGTGTGAAAAGAAATGTGTATTCCCTATAGTATGTTTTAAGTACTCACCGGGTATAGCGTAAACCAGTACGAAACTGAACGCTCCGTACAGCTGTTTCTTTATAGAATTCGGCCATTTCTCTGTGCAGAACTCCACCGTTCTTTCAACTAGCACCTGTAAACAAAAATATTAATTTCAAAGAATCGTTACAAACGATAATAAAAGAGAATTATACCACTTAGCAAATATTGCACTGCTGAGTCACCTACGAAGATTAATGCAGCCTTAGTCGTAACGCCATGCCACTACGTATCAAACGACATTAAATCTACAGGTCTGTACTTCGCAAATATTACTAAAGCATTGAGATTTCCTCAGAATATTATCTACACTAATATTATAAACCTCAAGAGATTGCTTTTTTGTTTACTGTTTCAACGAGCTAGTTTCTGGAACTACCAGTTCGACTTAAAATTTTTTTTTTTTGCATTTCATAACCAATTTATTGATGAAGGAAATATGCTATATATATTTACGCTAAGATACTAGGAAAAAAAGAAGCAGGAACTGTGAACGTCAAGAAATCTGGCAACTGTAGCAAGTATAGGAAGTAATAGCAACAATAGGCTACACAAGTGAGTTGAGACCTCAGGTGCCGTAGAGATTTGTTGGAAAAGATTTAAAATGGGTAAAATTGTTGGGCACCGCTAGTTGGTAATCAAATTTCAAATTAGTAAAGTGACTCCAGTACAATTAATTTACACAAAACCTGCGGACATTAGATCGATTATTTCATTAGTATTCTTAACCATTCAACCATCGTTTATAAATTTCATTTTATCTTCTGTATACCATGGTTTCAAATTTATTTTATAAATTATCTTATACTTCTACTTTATAAGTTATTAACTTCAATGTCTGCGAAGTAAATATTATGTGAACTATTACAGTGAACTGGAACAAGAATAATGTGCTACAAATTCTTCTTAAACAATTTCTCTTAAGACATATCGAAACAAAAAAAATGCTAGTCTTGATGGATTGTATGGAGAAAACGTATGTTTTAATAATCTTAAAATATTACAATTCATTCCTTTAATAAAAGAATATTTATTAAAGTATACAACCGCTCTCGGGCTGCGTACATCAATAGTTTTCATAAAAACAAATTCGCTAAAGCTACAATTCCAGAATTATACCTGAATGCAATATAGATGGATTGCGCATACATCCGATCTAATACACTACTTGTATCTCTGATAAAAGTGCTTGCTTTTCAAAGGCACAGGAGCAATACTCCAGTGTAAAATACGACTTAAATTGGTGAGACATTTTCAGGTTATAAATATATTGCTAGCCGCAAAGCTGACGTTTGCAAACCTGACCCCTTTTCCATGTTCACAGTATTACTGCCTTCGAATTTATGTTCACATAACTTTAGTTACACTTAAAGCTAAATTTTAACTAATAACATAATAAAAAAAAGAATTAATAGGCATCCTAAGGCTTGCGTAACAGAGAGTTGAAACCCTAAAAATTGACAACCTATATCGTTCCATCCATTCTTTAGAAACATCCAGCGTAATAGTTTTACCAATAACAGTCGTATAAATTTAAATAGTAAGCACCTTCAGCTCTGTCTCTTACCAACAATACCCATGAGATAAAGATAGAAATACTTTATAAAATGTTCACGAAACATGTTTACTAGACAAAGCAAAAAATAAACAAAGGATATGTGAAATAAGTCCCGGATTAAAGAGTGCTTTTATCGAAGTTATATTTCAGAAAATCGAGCTATATTTTTGCCACAATATATCCAAGTTTGCCAAAGTAGGGTACTTTATAAGCGGATTACTCATGTTTTGAGGCTAATGCTACTGTTTCATCTTTGAGACAATGTAATAATGTAACATTAATGATATGTAAAAATGGATTAGAATATTTCGGGCATCCTACATGTATTAATAAAGGCCTGAACGTAGGAAGACGCCTTAAATATCTCACGCAAATTGTTCGATATCAAAGTAAAATAAAAAAAATTATAAACCCCGACACAAGTAACCAATTCATTAAGATCATTCCATTGAGCCCAAATACGAAATCTCTGCAGTAAGTTTCTGAGGAGTTAAGTATCTTACAGATTCCAGATGACGCTGCAACATCAGGTCATTGTTTTTCTCAAGTAACAGAATAATACCAAATCTCGACTCAATCAGACCTGCAGAAGATATTCACATCTATTTATCAACTAGAAAGTAGCTGATAATCGTCAAACGACCGAACGTATTTTCTTCAATAATAGCTAAGATCACTATTGATCAAGTCACTTTTCAAACAAAAGCAAACTAAATCAAAATCGGTTCAGCCCTTTCTGAGCTACGATGCCACAGATACACGCGTAAAACTTATAATACCGCTCATTTTGCGTCGGGAGTTAAAAACATATAAGAATTGTTCAAAACATCATTTTGATTAAAACAATACTGTTTTTCTCTAGTTAAGAATACTCTTATTGATATAACATACTGTAAAAGAATTATCTTATTATTTATTAGAAGATGGTAATACACTAAACCTAGGAAGAGATAGGGCTCTTAAATGAGTCTTCCAGAATACATCGAGAGATGTTAGGCCATAAATTTTCAAATTGTAACTTGTAAAGCTGGCATTACAAAATGTCCTACTATCAAGATATTATTTCATCAAAACGTTTTTCTACGTCGATATCTTAGACTCTTTGTAAGATTTGAATTCAAGCTATATGATGGAAAATTCGAACACGTTATTAACTAATTAACTATTTTGGCTCAGTTATCTAAAAAGGTTCTTGGCTCTGTAACAAGAGTATGCCACTTGCCCTGATCTTGCGCATAGTCTTTCCAGTTCTCAGCTTGAAACTGACGCAGATCCGCATCTACTTTGTCATGTCAGCGATACTTGGCGAACCAGTTAGTCGTCCCAAGAGTAAAGAGAATTCTTTTGACTGCTCGATTCTCTTACATTCTTTGTAGATGATCGAACCACTAAAGTCATCCTCAATATCAGCATTTTTTGGATCCTCAGAGTGCCATTGTGTCTCTTGTCAGCTCCCAAGATCTTTCGGGGTACTTTCCTGTCCACCACCAGAAGCTGACGTTCTTCTTTTTTTGTGTCCAAACCTCATAGTAGTACATAATGGCGAATGAGATATTACTTAACCGTAATAAAATGAAAAATAAACACGCTTATATGAGTAATGTATATATTAAGCTGCGGTAAAAGCAATAATGGATACTAAATTACACTCCACGAAGGGTCGACAACGATATAGTAATGTAGAAACTGCTTACAAGGGCGACATGTCCCGAACCTTTGTTTTAATTAATTAAACAATATCGCCGGTACCGAGGTACAAAATTCTGATGTCAGCAAAAGAATCGTTCTGAATTAATGTTCGAACCTATAAACCTGTTCTAATACTCGATAAAAGAAAGACTTTTATAATCGACTTTATTAATATACCGCATGCTTCTGAACAATATACTGCATGCTACTAAACGATCAGAATAATCTTAAGAAAAATCTGGGAGCACCATTTTAATTCAACTATTTTTAATTTGAGTCATATTACTTGAGACTGAAATGATGACAGTTATAATCTTGAATTATACTTTTGTTATTAACTAAAGATAGATTAATAAGTTATGTTCTATCACGAAGTTAAATGACAACTATTAATAATACCATTTTGATTCTGATTAGATATTCTAATGAGACTGCATATATTTCGCTGCTTTTAGTGAATACAGTATTTACATAATTTATCGGTGTTGTATTAGATTAATTAAATATAAGCAAGCAATGACATAATTAAACGAATTTTCAATTTTTTATCGATATTCCGTCGCTATAAACCAGTCGACCACCACAACTTACTTATCGATACTTAATTTTTATCAATAGTCATACTATAAGCTGAGAATTCAAATGATTATTAATTTAGTTGGGCAAACAAATTAACAAATGATTGGATTAAAGAATGTACACTTGATTAGATAGCTTCTGTGAAATTGACAAAGAATTTCTTTATTCAATTTTCAAAATGCAAGACATGATAATATTTATACATAAAACTATAACTTAAAATAACATTTGCCAGACAAATATCACACATAACCATTTCATTTTAAAGTTAAGCATAAGTTATTATACTACGACTAAGCTAAAGGCTTAGGCTGAAGACTGTAAAGTATTTAGACATACACCACTATCAAACGAATGGATTATGAAAATATTTTGCGTTATTAAATATAATATATTTGCAAATCCGTTTACAATATCTACAACGTATGTCTGTAACCGGCAGGTCAATGCCTTTACTACGTAATACAGTATACGAGTGATATATATAGATAACTAGCGGTGTGCCCGCGGCTCCACACGCGTTTATAGTTATGCAGTAGTTATTTACATCCGTAATTTTATTTTTACCCATATTGTTGACAATTGGGTTATTGAATTATTTTTTTTGTGATAAATGAAAAGATCATATATGAGTTCATAACATACCATCACGCCTGTATTCCCCGAAGGGTTATGCATAGGTGTACTAAATGTACACCCACAATTGGCCGAGTATGATTTTAGGTCGCATGTAATAGGGGGCGAGCCTATTGCCATTAATCGGGCACGAAACCAAACTCCGAGCTGCTACTGAGAATTTCATAGGAAAAATCTAATAACACTTTGTTCGACCTGAGATTCGAATCCAGGACCTCGCTCATAGCAGTCACGTTAACGACCACTAGGCTAACGAGGCAGTCTTTTATTTATTGTTGAAAATTGATTTTTAAAAATACAGTGAATTATTAGTATTCAAGCCTCTTGTTTTATTGTGTTGTATTCGTCATATAACATCGCATGCGACTCTTCAAAGAAGTATGGATTCTAACGCGCGTAAATAAGTACGCCTATACACTATTTTATGAACAATTATTATCTTATATCTTAGAATTATCTTAAGCTACAACACAACACACTTAAGTTTTCTAGATGTAGAGTCAGCAAGCTCATCTTGTCGTTCATCGATTCTCTTATTATAGAGAGACGAAAGACAGGAAAATAATCGGAAATAATCGACGAATTATTTGACAAAATATGACATCACTTTAAATAAATTTGAATACATGAATATGCCATTATAATCTCAGTAATTCCAATTCAGTATAATACTGAATAATATCGGACAACAATTTTAATCTATGACACGACAATATCTTGTTATAAACGTCGCTTCAAATTCAATTTAATGTTTTTGTCAAATGTAACACTTTTTTTCGGCTTAAGCGTATTTTTTCATGAAGTCTGTAGTCGAGATTTTCAATAATATATAAATGTAATATATTTATAAACTGTAAAAATAAATAGTTTTATCGATAACATATAGCTACTAGATTGAAATATTAAAGTGTATTGTAAATGGAACAACATAAAAAAGTATGGCCATCACGGAACGCTCCGTGCCCGGCAGATGTGAAATAGGCAAAAGAAGTGATTGAATTTCTTGAAATGATCCAATCTGTCCATTAAAAAATCGAACTCAGCCCCACACCGCCGACGCGACGTTGGACCAAAACGTCGCCTCGCTAACATCCGCTACCGTTTGTATGTTGAATTTAACTCAAAACGGCTTTACCGATTTTCATGAAATTTCGTCAAGAGAAGTACTTATATTATATCGTTGCTATATTATAAGAATTGATTATAAGATATTATGAATTATCAATAGATTGATTGAAACTAAAAATACGACGAAAATAGTTATTGCATGATAATCGGGGGCACATCTAGTATTATACTTTACTAGCTGACCCGCGCAACTTTGTCTGCGTTAGAGGGTTAGAGAGAGTGAACGTAGGCAGATACAAATAACAATTGCCGTAGGCACTTACAACACAATTTATAGGTGCCGCCCGCCTGCCAAATCATTCCGCTAAACTGCACGAGCGGTACTTGAATATTATTTTGCTGCGGAGTTTTTTAAAAGTGTGATATCTCCTAAGATATTCATTGAAATGAAATGATGTAAAGGGCAATTTTGTCCAAAAGTAAATAGTTGTAACGAATAACGTATGTATTTCGATAAGGATTAATACCATGTTTATAAAAACACCTTCGCAAATAATGCATTATTTTAGAACAAATTTTATTAATATAAAAAAGTTTATATATAGTAAACCTTATAAGATAGAAATTTGCTATCGCGGCCTTTTTTTTTAAACTTTTTAGAGAAAAAATTCTATCACTCACGATTGTTGTGTAACTTTAACCATTTAAGCAGCGCACGCAATGGAAGCTCCCAAAAGGAATAAATGTTCAAAACTCTCCTAACCTTTTCTCTCTCTCTTTTATGTAACGCAGACGAAGTTGCGCGGGTCAGCTAGTTTAATATAATCTTATTATTTCACAAATAAATATTAAAGTAAGTTTATTTGAATCTCTGTCGATCAAACACACTCAAACGGCTGTGTACGGGTTCTAGTAAAACTTTACATGAAAGTTAATTATATCGTGTAATAGGGATACAGGATTATTTCTTTAATTATTACTTTTAATTATATCGAGTGAATCTGATTCAAAAAAACGAATCATAAATAAATACAATTTCAGCTTTAACACATATAAGGTACATTTCTTTAATAATATTCGCATGCATTTAATTTCAGCCTTCGTCAAACATTTGAAACGAACGTAAGCTGACAATGCGTTTTCAAATAAAGCATACGAAATACAATACAATACAATACAAATGAATACAAAATGGATAGCTCGGCAAATGTGTTAACATGATATATTATGGAACGAGTCTTTTGACCAAAATATATGTTAGAAGTTTATATACAGGCTGTAACATTTAAAAGGGTCAGTGAGGGAATCTTTGAAATTATAAGAGATAGATAAATATATTCTAAAGAACCATCACATACATATACAGTATACCATAATTGAGAGGCTATATGAATCGTTAATAATGCATTAGAAATCGTAGAATAGAATATTAATTGTTAACCGATTTTGATGAAAATTGTACACGGGAAATACATGCCACTCCTCAATTGATACGGCATATGAATTGTCAACAATATGAGTAAAAATAAAATTACGGGATGTAACAAACGCGTGCGGAGCTGCGGGCACACCGCTAGTCTATATGTAAAAGGCAATGTCCTGTTATCGACCAGCTCAAAGTACTCAGAATATAAATTTGAACTTTATGTAAGCATCGTTTAAGAAGGAATTTCTCAAAATTCCATCCTTAAATGTAAAGATTGTATGGAATTATCCTAACCTATGGACGCTCATAACACCATAGGTATCACTAGCGTGTTGCCGAATTTGAAACCCCTTTCCCAAGAAGCTCTGGAAACTCTACTCTTATCATATTTAAATAAGTAACTGTGCGCCATGGTTTCACCCGTGTTAATTTTATCCGATAAAATACCGAGCCGCCAGCGTCCCCATGTTGTCAATAGACAATAATTGTTGTCTTCTCGCAAGGACAAATTATTTTAATTTTTCTTTATTTCCTAAACTATGTATCCAAATAGCATACACTAAACAACAAGTTTAACTTCATAAAATTGTCTTTATGATGAAGTAACATTTGTTCGTAAGCATTAATATTCCATGTCTAAAAATAATGCTTATAAATCACTTTCTAATTTTCAACAAATCTTTGTCACAAAATTCCTTATTATAGCTTATTTATTCAGATATGGTATATGTTATCGCATATTTTTTTCTAGACATATTAAGGTACAATATTATTGTAGAACATTATATTTCTGTATCATTATCGATTACGCCAGTGCACTCGGATAAAGCAGTTCGACAAGGCCTCGACTTCCGACTTACGGAACAAAAATCAATATTTAAGGCTATCTGAAAATTGTAGCCTAATCTTAAATAGCCTATACTATTCTTCGAGAGTCTGGCTATCATATACAAAAATAATTTTTAGAATCCGAATAGTAGTTCCAGAGATACTATAATATATATAGTATTAATAACAGCATTTTATCTATCAATAAGCTATTTCTTAAGCCGGTGTTACCTATGACCTTCATAAGTTCTTTCCTAAGGCTTCAATTGAATAAAGTTTATTGGATTTTTAACAGTAATATATTTACTATAAGACGTAGTTTACTTATTCTGTTAAGGCAATAAAATAAAAACCAAGGTAAGCTGAAGTCTCAGTAAAACGTACTGAAAGGCGAGACATTGAAACTTATATAACCAATCAATGCAAGTCACGTAATGTACGGAATGCACCGAATAGCTTACTAAGACGATTTTCGAATGCGGTCTGTAGATTAGCGATTAAATAGATATATACATTTGATTTGAAAACTTCTATAGGTACGTTATACGATTTTTGTATGGGGTAAATATCACCGACACCAACTATAACAGTATATTAAATAATATAATTAAAATAAAAAAGCCTTTTATTTGTCGGTAATACAGAGGTATAAAACAAAGTTATACATTTATATTTTATTTTGTATCAGAAACCACTCAAACGAAGACATACTCCAAAGACTTCCACTTATCCATGTCTTGATCTATCTGTAACCAATTTGATCCAGTATTTTTTTTTATGTTGTCCTCCCAGCGTGCATATGGCGTACCTTTGTTGACCTTTTCATAATATAAGAGTTTTGGTTTATCTGTGGTCTTTAAGGCCCTCCACATGATCTGCTCATTTCACTTTTAATTCATTATGTCTCCTCCAATAATCGCCATAATTAGCGGTCCTGCGCTGTTTGTATCCAACGGGTTCCCGCAACTTATAACAGGTCGTCGGTCCACATTGTGGTGGGTCTACTCACGCTGCGTCTAACGGTACGTGTCCGACACTCGAGAACTCTTCGGCCCCATCAGCCTTCCGTCGTATAAGCAATGTGACCCACCCACTGCCACTGAAGTCTAGCAATTCTTAAAGCTATATCAGTTACTTTATTTCTTAAGCGGATCTCATCATATTTGATTTGATTGCGCAAATAAACTCCAAGCATAGCCCTCTCCATTGCCCTTTGAGTGATCTTGAGCTTTGTTATGAGACCCATAATTAGCGACCAAGTTTCAGTGCAATCGGTCATCACTGGCAACAAACACTTGTCAAAGTTCTATATTCTATATTTATCAACTAGTGTTCCTGCGGCTTCTCTCGTCTTCTGGCGTGCAGAAAAACGCGTAATGGTTATAAAAATCGTAGTTTCTTAGAACTATAATAACTTTTTACTGAATGAAGATATCGTGATTTTTTTATAAGGACCAAGTGTCTAAGGAGAAATACAAAAAAAATTGATTAAAATAGTATATGCATTAGTTTTTGGGTGATACTGCATAACGGCAAACCTCAATTTTTTTTTTTATTATATTGTTGTAGCGCTGTATTATTACGCTTATAATATTCATTTGAAATTTTTGACTTTGGTACATAGGTCGCTAATACGTTATCAGAATATGATTTTAAATTTGATTTTTATTTAAATTGATTTCATTTTTTAACTCATAATAATAATATTATATAAACAGTAAAATCATTTTACACAGCTTAAGTCTACCAAACCTAAAGCCTACCCGGCTTAGTACAGATTAACTGGACACCTAATTTTCATTCCAAGCTTGTACTTTACTATCATATTCTACTTAGATTTAAGTAAAGTTACCAAATATTTGTCCAAAGCATATGAACCCTTGTCAACATGTCACGTAGGATGACTCAAATGCCAAACACAGATGTGTTTAGAAAAGGAAGTGACAAAATAGACAACTTAATAGCGTTCAACGAAGAAAACGATTTGAATTTGATATTATTCTTTTGCAAACAGTATCCTTCGTTATTGACATTATAAAGAAGTACTCAAGCTTCTGCTAGTAGTTTTACTCATACCGTAAGAATTCGAGTTAGATATACTCTTTGGAAAATTAATAACATGCATATTAATTTTTATAAATATCATTACGTTTATTAGATAAGTTCTTGCTGATCTATGCTTACTAAAGATTATCCCATAAAACTCTCGCCATGCCAGTGTAAAAAATTTAAGGTCGGGTTTCGTTAATTCGCTGTTAAAGCGACCTGAGCACGGTTATGCAAATCCCTCGATCCCAATCAATTCACAATAAACTCATGTTATTTTTCCTTCAAGCATATGGTTAATCAATTTACGTACATGGGGCACTCTCATAATAATATGGCAATCTAAATTTTAAGCCCCGATGTGTTTCTCATTTTATAAAAATTAAAATGATATCACACAAATTTCCTTGAAGAATAAAATCTGTTTAATATTGAGCATTAGGTCAAGTTTCTTATCGATTTTTTTATTTACGGTGAAATTATTAGAACCGGTTACAGTTTTGACATTGACAAATTTATTACCATGATCTAAATAGATTACCAAATATTCGAATTTTATTTGTTTAAACTCTCCAGAACACCAAACAGCACTGAAACTTTAGTGATGTGGTGCAATATGAAATACCTATCCCAGAAGTTGCAAAATGGCTGCCATTTTCAAAAGTAAACTAATTATTTTAACAGAATCTTCAGCTGCGTTTGCAAATGTACTAAATGCAATTGAAAACAAATTATAAAAATTACAGAACTTGCAGTTTATGTAATTGCATTACTATAAATCACTATCGCTTACCGCTCCACTCGTGAAACCGCTGTCAAGTCGACCGCATGTTATATTTAGTTCTCTTGTGAATGCAAGAGCATATATTGGAGGAAATTATGCTGTTTCTATTTAATTCGAATGTTACTTTAGCAAGGAATTTATACGTTCAATATAATTTAAGCTATTTACTAGTGAGTGAAAGAAAAATAAGAATTTTTATTTTAACAGCAAAATATTTACTTGTCATTTCTTGTTCTTGTTATGTCTTGTTGCTGTGTATCTAAGTGTGGAGTATGTATTTTGAAAAAAGTATTGGCAAGTATTTCAACTAAGTCAAAATAAAAAATACCTACTGTACTACACTTTACAATATAAGTGCTAAGAAGGTACTTACAGCTAACACTCAAAGCAGTACCACAAGTTCCAAGAACATTTCATTAAAGAAGAACCGACAAGCAACTCGAATGGGTTTATGGTTTCTTTATAATTTCACTGTACTGGGAAAAAAGGAGGATTAAGTTTTTTGAGCTTATATAATATGTTTATTTCTTTGGCACGCTCTTTAGCCTAAACGGCTTGATGGATTTTAGCATACGAGGTGTCGTTGGATTCATCTTAATTGTGGGAGTGACATCGGTGAAATAATATTTAAGTACAATGTCTGGAAAAAAACCTAAAAATAGAAAAATATTTTTGTTTGTGAAGTGATTTTGTTGCAATCGGTTTTTTTTCCTTTAGCTAATTAAGGTAGCTATTAACTATTATTAGCTAGCTAATAATTTAGCTTTTTTTACTGTTTAGAAATTTCATTATTTTAGTGGATATACAGAGAGGGGTTCGTTTTCAGACATCACTATCATTCACATAATGATCAATTCTATAATAACCTTTTGGCAGTAAAACCTGCTTGGCGTAGTCCTTAAACTCATTGTCCAGCAAATCCTCGGGGGTAGCAACAAATTAACTCAGCTCACGTAGGACTGTAGTGCTGTTAGGATTGATCTTGGATTAACCAATCAAAATTAGTTCAATTTTATACGTTCAATTTTTTTACCAAAAAAAACTCCAATAGCTTACTCCAGAAAAAGAATTACCACAATATTATTTCTATTTAGACATGAAAATATTCATGCACAAAAGGTTTAAGATAAATAAAAGTAGGTTCTCATCTCAAGCCTAATTTGTTTTCAAATGTAAGATAATATAATCTTATCAATAGGATAAAATGTTTATACTTAGCAGTTAACGTCTCCAGAATTGTTGAATAGAATTTTTAAAGTAATCATTTATTACGATTGATTAAGCTCTAACATTTTATAAATATTTTTTATCAAGTTTATTTCGCAATTGAAATTACGAATAGTTTTTGGCATGTCTACAGAACAACTGTACATTATACATTATGGTAAGTACTGTTCAATTCAGTAACAACAGCGACCGTCGCTGGTAAATTCCATTGATCTGCCTGCAGCAATGCCTCTTTACTTGTTGTTTGAAAGACCTGGTATCGTAGAAGAGGACGCTGACCAGGAGGCGATTCAATATCTTTAAAGTACAACAAGCACAAGAAATTTGCAAACCTATTTGTTCCTGCCGAGATAGATGCTAGTGTGTAGCTGTTGCTTAGATTTCCAGCCCGCGTGGTTTTGTAGTGAAAAGAAGATAATTAGGTAAGGCCGAATAATTTCAGAACATGATACATAATTATGAACAGTATATTTCGATGAATAAAATCAGTCTAAATATCAAGTAAATGTAGTCCATTTAATAAGCTCTCTTGTAAAAATTATACTAAAACCACTTTGAGAACTCTCATTACAATTATTAACGGTAGAAATCTCGCAGTACATTTAATATTTCTTTAGTACAATTAATTAAGTATTCTGTGTTGTTACTTTACAGATACATAAGCACTAAGAATCTATTAGTAAGATGGTTCCAGGGTATGAATTCTATTGAATTATATATTACATTACCATTATTCCGAATATTGTAGCACGCTTAGCTATGAAATTAAATTGTAACCTAGAATTGCAGAATTAATAGTTATTGGTTTAATTAAAAACAAACACACTACAGTAATCTAAATCATTTTACCTTAAGATAAATAATTAACCTCGGTTGGTGAATTGTCTTTACGGTATTCTCTAGAGTCATCTGTTAATTAATTTTAATTCTCATACCGATAATAGAAGTACTGACAAGTTTTTAATTAAAAATAATTAATATTGTAGCTTTAGTGAAACAAAAACTAAAATCTTGTTCACACATATAAATGTAATATTGATATTCTGATTTTATTTTCAGACTTCCTGATGCAATGATAAAAGGTCACACTATTTATTTTAGAGTTGGTGAGTTCGATCTACGAACAGAATGGTGATAACGGTAATAAACGATGATGGACAAAATACGTATACTCCAAAAAAGTTAAACGATTCTTCACTCTTTTTGTAAAAAAGGAAAGAACGACGATCTTTCGGAGTGATGAATATTTTGCTGTCTTTTTTTGTACTGTTGTTTATATAAATACTTTATTTCCAGTAAACTAATGCCTACATTCCACTTTGTAAAAATTAAAATCGGCTTATTTTTCTACTACCTAAGATTTTAAAAAATTTACGTTCATCCCTTAAACTTAAATACCTCCATAGCTTGGTTAATTTTGGCCGGAGGAAAAAAGTCATATAACCTTTTCATGTAAAATTTTTAACTCTACACATTTTATTTACACTTTTTTCTCTAATTTTTACCGTTTTCCCGTAATTGCGGAAAACACTTTGAAAATTTTTTTCCACCCTTACGGGGTTGCGGACTATAGAACCTCTCTCTACATATTGTTTTTGTATCATTAAAAGTATATTATATCAAAAATGCCGGGTTGAATGCCAAATTTTTGATTTATAATCTTATTTGACTGCATATAATATGTATAATATATGAAGTTTGATTACCGTAGTAAAAACTATGCTTCATTTGGAATAATTAAAATCGTTTGTTAAAGAGTACAACAATAGAGTTCAATTTGTGAAATACATTTTGATAATAATTGTCAAACTTCTTCGGTCTTGCCAGAATGGATGTTTACTGTGTAGCTGTCTTCAACAATCGAGTCTAATTTGATTCAACAATATTATGATTGCTTCTGCTAATGAACATGAATATTTCTCACAGAGATTTAATGTTTCTGTTACAAAGTCGTAAAAATGTTTACCTATTAATGTATATAGTGAAGTGAAGCAAAATAAACGTAATCCATTTCTTTAAAGTCCTCGTATAGCATACAGAGGAATCCATGTAATAACCTCGCGAAAGCCATACAAGAAGCTTAATGCCAAAATAACTCTACATTTGGTTATTGGTTAACATCCAATTTGCAATAAATCACTCCCTACTGAGCAAAGGTTCATTATCGAAACTAGATTTCGTTTGGTAACATATTTTGCTTATTGCAAAACTCAATTTTTACTTCGTTATTTTCATATAACACAATCGGAAATGTGTGTACAAAATATCATCAAATTTGGATCGTGAATTTTATTAGCAGTAAATAAAGAGCAAAATAAGTTACTACATCGAAGGACAGGCAAAATTCAAGGTTAATGCTTATTACTACTATTATTATAGACATAAATATAGCTTCAATAATAGTAATTAGACAAGAAGGGTGATCAGTAACAAATACGGAGATATCCAAGATGTGACTGGAATGATTATTTATGATGTCTAGTTAAGATTTAAAAACAAGTAGAACTGAACCACATGGTCGTTTCGAAGTCAGGACCAATGTTTATTAGAACCTAAATGTAGGAAGTAGAAGGGATTTCAAATATCACGAGACAAGCTTGCCTATCCTATTGATGCTTTGGAGAACAAGTACGAGGAATTGGAAACAGAGAAGTGGTGGGATACCTTTGTGGTACAGGATCACGGGTTCTGCACTCATGGTGAAAGATCCGTCATAGCGTCTGACCTATGTGCGTCGCCTATCGTTACCAGCGAGTGTATATATAATCTAATGTCTGTCACATTTGCAAGTATTTACGTTCTCAAGTCAATAGCGACTGTCGGTAAATCCTCATCGCTCAACGGCCACCGCTGATCTGGAACTCTACATCAAGTGAAATGCAAGTCACTTTACCGAGACTAAGAAGAAAAAGGAAATAAGAATATTTCAATAATATCGCATAACTTGTATTCATACAACATCATGAACAAAACCTTTTCTTATGCAAATTCGTAAACAAGCTGCGTTATATTTTCGTGTAAATTAAATACGCTATTGCCTAGTCTGCTAGTATGATATTACTAAGCGCAATAAAGACTAATAGTTCACGGTTAACACTCGGCTTTGCCTCACACTCTGTGAATGTCTCTCACTCCCGAGACGCAGCGAACGACCAATATCTTTCTATTTTAGCGTCTTCGGCAATATCTTTAATGTACGAATTTCGAATATAAATACTGTCTTAATGTAAGTATATTATTAAAATAATGTGGAAATAATATAATTCAGATTAATTTCAGTTTACTTTATATTTTGTACACAAAAGCAATTTATGCTCATACGTGTAAAAATGTAATCTAAACGTTACTACAAACTATAAACCACCATTATAGGTACTAAATTTCTTCACATTCGATCCAGTAGTTTCTGCCTGTACAAATTAACTGACAGGGAGACAAAAATTTCAAAAACTCCCGAAATGTTTCCTGACTTTCATTCTATAGCCTCGTAGTAATTTTTCTCAAATATCTTTAATTTACAGATTTGATTCTTTAATATTTTATTATAAGTATAAATAATAGGTATTTACCTATGAAATTGCCGTTCTGCAGTACTGGCCTTTTCAAATCAAAATAATTTTTGTTTGGCTAAGAATTCTAATTTCAAATTAATTTTATTTTAAAAACATGGAATTCTTTTTCCAAAAGTAGTCATTTATTTATTGATTAGTGTTACACTTTCATCGCATATCAATCTTTTTTGTCATCATGGATACGTTAAAAATTCGAGTAATTATGGAATATGAGTACCGTCGTGGCAGCAACGCGGCACAAGTGGCACGCAATATCAAAGACGTTTACGGAGCTAACACTACAAACCAACGCACCACCTGTTATTGGTTTGCTCGCTTTCGTTCTGGGAATTTCGACCTGAAAAATGAACCTCGCTGTCGTCCGAAGACTTTGGTCGACAATGACGAATTAAAGGCGATTGTGGAAGCTGATGATACACAATCTACGGCTGAATTAGTAGCAGCTTTCGACGTTAGCGTCAAAACAATATTGGTCCATTTGCGTGAAATTGGCAAGGTAAAAAAGCTTGACAAATGGGTGCCCCACGAACTCAATGATCGTCAGCGCGAAGTACGCGTCGAGACGTGCCTTGCACTGCTCAACAAACCCACAAATGAAGAAATTTTGAACCGCATTGTTACCTGCGATGAAAAATGGATTCTGTTTGATAACCGTAAGTGCTCAGCAAGTTGGTTGGATCCTGGTTCAGCATTTAAACAATGCCCTAAACGAAAACTTACCCCTATAAAAGTGATGGTTACTGTTTGGTAGTCTAGCGCCGGTCCTTCCTAGAAGTCCTGGAGTGCAGTGCATAAGATGTATTAAGTGGTATCATGGTACCTGTGCGTCGTTAACGACAGATCAGCTAAGTGCATTGTCAATCATGGAATCAGTTGACTGGAAGTGTCGCGGATGTATACCAACAGTAAGTAGTAAAGGCAAACGCATATCGGTTATTCTTCCTGATCATGACGACGAAGAACAATCTGATGCTGAAGGAACAACAAACAATCAAAAAGAAAATACATTACTAGAAATACGTCAAGAAGTTCGAAAATTGCATCAAACCGCCAGAGATATTATACGCGATGAATTACAGAATACTCTGCAGTTTAATTCTAATAAAATAGACGATTACGAGGAGAAAGTTAAGAACCATGAAATGCGTGTTAAAATTATGGAGAATCAATGTAAGGATATTACCAGTATACGTAGGAATTTAACGCTAAAGAATGAAGTCTTAGATCAAAAACTCAGTAAAATTGAGCAAACTCTGACCTTGAATGATGTAGAAATATGTGGAGTCGTTGAACAGCAAGATGAGGATATTAAAAAAATTGCGACATCAGTTTGCCAGCTGCTGAACCAAAATCCACAGGACATCATAAAAGTTGTTAGGAAAAAAAACCAACTCGTCCCGGTTCAGCTCAAGCGGATCGTGCCAAGGTTGAAGCGCCAATCAGTATATCTTTACGTGAAGGTAGGCGTGAATACTGGTACGAAGCCGCGCGTTTAGCAAAGATTACAGCTAAGAACGTGGGTGGCGAAGGTGATAAAAAGGTTTACCTACGTGAATCACTCACACCTACGACATCTTACCTATTATGGAAAACTAAGACAAGTCTCAAGGAAAAAGCACTCTGCAAGTATGTCTGGTGTAGGAACGGGCAAATAATGGTCCGGTCAAAAGATGGTGATAAAAAGATACTGAGACTCTGAGAAAGACATCGCTCGAATTGGTAAAGACTTACAGAAAGATATCATAAATGAGCACTTAAGTACCTAATATATATGTATAATAAATATAAATACAAGTTAAACTGTCCAATTATGTTTAGATAAAGAATATATTCTATGGATTTATTTAATCAAAGTGTAACTGAGAGTACTCATTATCAATGGAATGAATTCATGTCTGTAATACCCGACGAGCATAATAAACTTCTCCTACTACATGTCAACATTCGATCGATGATTAAAAATCATTCACAGTTAGAGTATATTGTTAAAGGAAGTCAATTACTTGTACATTTACTGATTATAACTGAGGCTAATATTAACAACGAACAGTCGAGTTTATTTGAACTAGAGGATTACGTTATGTGCACAGAATTACGGAACAATATAAAAGGAGGTGGTATTATTGTATATACTCATAAGAGTATATCATTCGCAAAAACCTTGGTGAATGTGGTGAATTTTGAGTGCCTATATGGTGAGATAACAACTTCTTATGGTTATAGAACGGAATTGTGCTGTATTTATAGACCACCTAGCTTAAATAAAAATAGTTTTGTTTATGAATTAACACAGTTTTTATCAACGTGTCCTACCAATGAGAACTGTATACTAGTGGGGGACACTAACATAGATATAAGTTGTACAAATAATACTGTCAGATTGTACCTTAATAGCTTATATGGTCTTGGTTTTGAATGTTGTATTTCACATTTTACCAGAATTGAGTCAAATATAAACGGTATATCGAAATCGTGTATTGATCATTTGTTCATTCGTGACGCGAGTGAGCGAGATACACTTGGGCGTTCAATACAGACAGCTGTCGTTCGTGACTCATTGGCGGATCATTTTATAATCGGTTTATCGCTTATCAGCTCAAATCGTGTAAATGAGAGTAAAGTTGTATATATGTTAAATAACGATAAAGTTAAAAATGAATTGAGTCTGTTTAATTGGAGCCCTGCATTTGGTTGTGGCGACCCGAATGAATTAATGGATTTTATTGTTAACCAGTTTCAGTCTATTTATAAAAAATGTACCTATCAAACTAAAATTAATTTATTCAAAAAAACAGAAATTTAATTATTTAAGTGAGAAATTAATTGAAATGTGTAGTATAAAGCAAAATCTATTAAAATTTTTCTTAAATGATACAAGCAATAAACAAAATGAGTTAATTTACAAAAAATATAGAAATAGGACAAATAGGATGATCTGTAAAACTAGAAATAATTCAATCAAAAAGGAAATTTGTGATAGTTTTAAGAACCCGAAAAAAATGTGGGAAATTATAAATAGACTGACTGGAAGAATTGTTAAAACTATTGATGAAGTATTACTTAAATCTTTTAAATTACCAGCTAAAATACTTTCGAATATTTTTGTTAGTGATTTCGATAAAAATGTTAAAAATGTAATGAACACATGTAGTGAACCGTTACTGAATGAACTTACATACATAAACTCACCAAGCTTGTCTCTAAGACTTAAAAAAGCTAATGAAGAAGTATTTATTACATAAAATTATAAAAAATATAGACGACAAAAAAAGTCCAGGATATGATAAAATTAGGGCGAAAGATATAAAATATATCTCAGAAAAAATGACCCCAGTACTCACACATTTAATAAATTTATGTATCACTAGATCAATATATCCAGATAGGATTAAGATAGGACTAATTAGACCAGTTTGTAAAAGGGGTAGTTATAATGATACAAATAACTTTAGACCTATTACAATTTTGTCATGCATTGATAAAATTTTAGAAAAGTATTTTGGTAGTTTAATAAATAATTTTCTGTCAAGTAATAACCTAGTGCATAATAGACAATTCGGTTTTCAAAAAAATAAAAGTACGTCACAGTTATTGTCCTTATTTACAGATGAAATAAATGACCATTTAGATAACAGAAAATATATTCTTGCTGTTATGGTTGATTTCAGCAAAGCATTTGACACATTGAACCTTAAGACACTGTATAAAAAAATGGAGCAGAATGGTATACAGGGACCGATGTTGGAACTCTTAAAAGTTATCACACAAATAGATTTAATTCAGTCACCATAGCTGGTGAACATAGTAGCCAGATACCTACATATCAAGGCACGGCCCAAGGATCCGTCCTGGGACCGACAGAATACTTATTATATGTAAACGATATGTGCAATATATTTCAACATGGTTCGGTATATCAGTTTGCTGATGACAAATGTATAACCGCTGCTCACAGTGATTTCAATACGCTACAAGGTATGATTCAGGAGGATTTTGATATGTTGAGTAAGTGGGCTCATGATTTAGGTCTATCCATTAACTACAGTAAAACTAAGCTAATGTTTATACATTCACCATATAAAAAAATTAACTACCTACCTAAGATTGTCGCTTATGCGCACAACTGCATGCACTTAAACAATACCTCATGCACATGTTCGTACCTTGACGTAGTGGAAGAGCATACATATCTTGGGCTTAAAATAGATCATAAATTTAATTGGGGTCCGCATGTTGGCCAGGTATGTTGTAAACTTAGAGCTGTGCTGTCAAAATTGTGCATACTTAAACATAAAGTTCGATATAACACATTGAGGCTCTTGTATATGTCATTGGCTGATTCAGTGATCAATTATGCACTAGCTAGCTATGGACGTACATATATGACTTATTTGAAGGATATATATAATTTACAAATAAGGTTATTGAAAACTATTGTTCCGTTAAAAATTAAGTATAAATACAAAGATAACTATCATTATTTATTTAATTATTGTAAAGTTCTGAGCATTTTCGATAAATTGGATTTGGCAATTGTAACTCAATACAGTAACTGTGAGTGGAACTTAAATAGGATAGTAAGACCCGTGACCTTACGTAATCTGGTATATCTTCCTACATTTGAAATAGCTAAATGTAACAACGTGTACGGTGAGAGGGTTCGGAGATGCATTCTGCCCAGTACGTTAAATAAATTACCTAAAGCTATAGTCGAGAAGCTTGAAAACAAAAATAGAAGCCAAATCAAAAATATACTCAAGCGATATTTTTTAAAGGTTAATTAAAACAATTTAGTTATTTAAGTAGGTAGTATAACTCCTTTTCTATAAAATATTTTTAGTTAAGATTAGAGTTAAGGATACGTGTAATTTTTTTTTGTGCTATTTTTGGTAATAAACAGATGAATATTTTTTTTTTTTTTTACCAAACGGGGTGAGCATTACTGCAGATGTGTACTGTGAAAAACTGAACACAATGATGGAGAAGCTGGCACATCTCCAACTAGCATTGGTCAATCGCTCGTCTCCGCTGCTCCTGCACGACAACGCGCGACCTCATACTGCACAGCAGATGGTCTCCAAGTTGCAAGAACAGGGGTTGGAAGTTCTCCGTCATCCGCCCTACTCACCAGACCTTGCGCCTACAGACTACTAATTTTTCCAGAATGTGGATAACTCCTTGGCGGGAAAAAAATTCATTACCCAAGAGGCAGTACAAAATGCCTTTGAAGAATTTGTTGACTCTCGTCCAGCTGATTTCTTTAAGAAGGGCATCAATAAACTGCCACTGCGCTGGCAAAGATGCATTGATTGCATGGGTGATTACTTCGATTAATACAAATAAAAAATACATGAAAAAAATTCGTTTAAATTTTTTCATACAAAACGGCAATTTCATAGGTAAATACCTAATATTTATATAGGTATACGAGCGGTCGACCAATTATCGAAATTCGACCAGCAACCTTTTAATTATAGACTATTTTCTGTTTAATTTAAACAATGAATATTGTTCAGGCAACACTTTTTTAATCTGTGCCCCGGTTGTTACGGTGTTTCGACGCTTGGGGGCGCGCTCTACGCAAACGGTTTTTCATCGTCGGACTGTTCAGAATGTTCGTATCATTACTATGATTTATCAAAGTTTTTAAGCACTGTGATTGCCTCAGCTTGATCTTGGTGGTACAGTTTTGTGTGTGCCTAATCAGAAACAATAAATCGGACAACGGCGCGGCGACCGCCAAACAGAGTGGAGTGTGAACTTGCAACCAGTTACGGAAACAACACGAGTACTTCACCAACGGCGATCCCCAGGTAAGTCAGCACTATTCAGCCGGGCGCAATTATTTTGGTGAACCTGAACAACAACCGAGTTAGTAGGGTATAGGAAGTCCCAGAACCAGCGAGTTACGAAGTTATCGAAGGCTTTGTTCGTCGATCCAAATATCCGGCCTCCACAAATATTATATCACTTGTTGTCACTTTTCATTGAGTGACAATGTCAATATTTTGGGGTCTAAGTTCAATGGCACTGGTCGCGGTAGGATTCGCAGTATTCATTTATTTAATGTAATATATTATATATTAGTAACAGATATTATAGATACATTTTAGCTTTCTGCACTCCTTCTCCATATAAACTTTAACCATGCCAAATCTCACAGACTTCCGTGCTTGCAATACATTTAAAAAGGGGTAGAAAACTTTTGCTTCACTTATTATTATATAAATTATTTAATTTATATATATTTTTAAGTATGTCCGGTAACCGTAAACAATAATATTATAATGTAAAAATATAATTGTTAAACCAAAATATCGATATGCCCGATCGTGTTTATTGCTAGTTCTTCTCGATGTCTGGGATATTTTCCGAACCGGTAGTAGTGTATAGACGTAGATACATAAGGGCCTTCTTAGTAAATAAACTGAATAAAATATTTTAAATCTTGATTCTTAAAATTTGTGTTTTAGTATGCTTTCGAACGCTATAAATTGTCTACCATCTTACTACTAAATTTATTAAATACGTTCGTTCGTATATTTTCGTTATAAGTCAGTATATATTATAGCGTAAGTAGTTTTGGCATGCCTGTTAACACATGCACTTTCCTCTACTTACCTCGGCCAACACAAGAATACAGAGATCACGCCATCTGTGGTTTCTAATAAGAAACAATGCAAATCGTTGTGCCGCGGGTGGTGGCGCTAGTTATCGTGGGTATGAGAAGAAAAAATACGTGTTCGCGAGCTGACTAATGAGCTCCGGAAAATAAATAAAAAAAGGTCTCATCTATACTTTAATGTGGCTCCATTACCATCCCATCCCAAGTGCTGTAATGAGGAACTATAAATCTACAACTGGATACTGCAACTGCAACTTAATCAAAGGGATCGAGGCGACGTGTATCAAATGCCGAGGTAAGTTTTATACATAACCTTTTCCAATACATTTCTCCCACGTGCAAGTTGTCCAGAGTTCAAATTCCATCAGAATAAATTCACTGGTTAAAGACTTCCGGTCTATCAAGACGATCGGTCAAGTCTCACCAATGCTATCTGTGCATAGTTTTGATGAACAGGAATTGTATTAAAAACTATTGTTGACAGTTGAACAGTATTGTACAGGGAATATAAGTGTCAACATGTTACGCTGTTTGTCTGATAAGCCTATTGCTCTTGCTGCTCGTACATCTGTAAAATATACTCACCGATCCGTTCTTTGTTCTGGACAAGGAAGGAACGGGCACCCTTTCGACTGCAGCGACGGCTAGGAGTGGAGCAAAGATGGCCAGCGCAACCAGCCAAAGCCCTGCGAGGAGCACGCAGGCCCCTCGTCTCGAAGGCATCCAGGGCTGGCGGAGAGACTGTGTGATCGCTAGGTACCGGTCTACTGACATAGCCGTGATGGTAAACACACTCGATGCAACCGCGACTCCTGTAGACAATAGAACATCATTCTTTTTAAAAGTAGCAAAGAAATTAAAGACCTTTTTTATGCATTACTCGATTTTATTGCTTAACCAGTTGTGTCCGCGGCGGCTTTGTTCGCGTAAACGACAGAAGAACGCTTAATGCTTACAAAAATTTTAGTTTCTTAAAACTTTTTAATAAATGAAGAGAACTTGATTTTTTTTTTATAGGGACCAAGTATCTAAGGAGTAAAAAAAAATTGAACAAAATCAGTTTTTGTGTGATGCGCGCATAACTGCAAACCTCAATCATTTTATTTGTATAGATTTCACTTACGTTACACTGTCGGTGTGATAGTGAAGGAATACTTGAGGAATAATATTCTTTTAGTACCGATGTATAACAGAAAAAATTGTGGATTTTTATGCGTTTGAAGTCGCCAATACGTTGTGGGCCTGCGGTAAGTATTTGAATATTGACAGCGAAATAAAATCACAGCTATATAGGTGGAAATACATTTTCTAGTACTTTCTTAACAAACTTCAGTCTTCTCTCTTGCATTTTTTCCATCGATGTGTCCAAGCAATTTCACAGTAAACCCCCCATTACAGGTTCAATGGAAGGCATAGGGAAATGTCTTTGGAGATCTCTCTTTTTAGATTTCCGTACTTCAAAAGGAAAAAAGGATGAAAGGTGTCTGCCTGTCTGTCTGTCTTTGACCCTTTTTCTCAGGAGCACGTGGAGGTATCAAGTTTAAATTAATATCAAATACAAAGGTCTGATATTCCTTTGAGCTGTGAAAAAATCAAACTTCTATGTCAACGTAATCAAAAGATACGGTCATTTATGCCGAATATTTTAACACTCGCTAAGGGAATAAAAACTTATAGATACTTCCAGTTGACCTAGAATCATAAAATTTGGCAAGAAGCAATGTCTTATAGGACAAGTAAAGGAAAAAAATCCGAAAACCGTAATTTTGTAGTAACATCATAAAAAAATATTGTATTACTATTACAAACTTATTTGCAGTAAGTTGGTAAACTGACCGTGGCTTATGTCGATATAAGGGGACAACAGTTTTCCAACGGCAAATTTAAGTTTGTCCCTTAGCTTTTCATTAAAATTCTTCGGTGATATCTTTAGTAATGTTACCTGATTATTTTGGTGAATATGGAACAACTACGGAACCCTCGGTGCGTGAGTCCGACTCGCATTTGGCCGGTTTAAAAAAAAAAATAGTTCTGCACATTGACGGTGCTGTCCCTCATGGTAATCAAAGAACAATCAAACACAACGGCGGCGACCACAGAGAGATATAATTACTTCCATAAATATCTCTTCAGACTTCACGTTACTCTTGTCGTAAGAATGAGAGAACACGGCCGGGAGAAGTTTCTACTTCTTCACGGTACGACAAAGATAAGTCATAGAGAACTTTTTAGTTTGTGCCAAGATGGAGGTTACCGTAAAACTGTGACAATGAAACCCAGCGCGTGTGGTTCTGTTGTGGAAGGGAGAGAAGGGAGTAAGATTGAACAGCTCTTCAGAACACTCACCATGATACAGACGGTAGAACACGCTGAGCGAGGCAAAGTTCTTGAGCAGCTGAAACGGTTCAATGTATTTGGTGACTTCTGCATCATTAACAACGCGAAAAGCCCGTCTCTGCAACCTGCCCAGAGCATCGAGGACGTATTTTGCAAATATGTCCCAGGGATGCGAACAGTATTCCATATACGGCCGTACTCGTGTATGCTGAATTCGCAGTACGTAAGATTCGCCACAACAGATATTGCCACTGCTAAGTTAGTCTACTTCACTTACTTCTATATTGCTGTTGATCCAGCTGAGGTAAATACTATATTTACATTACAGAAACGGGTAATCCGTGCAATTTCCAACCTAAACCCTCCTGAACCACTAAAGAATTAATTTCAGGAATATAATATCTTATCTTTGCGCTCCCAATACATCCTTGATAACTTAATGTATTGGAAGCGCAAAGTTAAGATATTATATTCCTGAAATTAATTCTTTAGTGATTCAGGAGGTTTTAGGTTGGAAATTGCACGAATTACCCGCTAATGTATATTCGTAAAAACGTAGTCAAGTTAGATTTTACACAATAATCATACTAGAAATAGAGATAAATTAGTCGTACCATGTTTTAGACTAAATAGGTCTAATAAAAGATTTTTAGGTGATAGTGTCAGGTTTTATAAGATCCATTACTGATTTACCGGACAATAAGTTCAAGGACCATGTCGAGCAAGTTTTATTGTCAAAAGGTTATTATAGGGTGGATCATTATGTGAATAATAGTGATATCCGGAAGTGACTCCCTCTCTGTGCATCCACTAAATTATTATTAATGTTTTATATTAACACTATTGTTATAGTTGAAAAAAAAAACATAAACCCGATAGAATTTCTTACCGGTTCTTCTCGATGACTGGGATGTTTTCCGAACGGGCAGTAGTGTTTTGACATTCATATGTGCCTTCTTAGGGCCTAAATTGAATAAAGATTTTTTTTATTTTGATTTTGCCTTGTAAAGAAGATATAGTGGACTGGGCGTGAAAAAACCCACCCTTTTCAGGATTCCGAGTCTCCAAGATGTAGTAGAGATGACACTCAATATCCCATGAGGCAGTCACTCATTGCTAGCGATACATTATGAAGAGTGAGGAGGAGAGAAAATAGAGATTTGTTTAAAGAAAACGTGTACACCTGAGATTTTTTTGGCATTGAACTAAACCAAATTACTTGCTCTCTATGTAAACACGCCGTGCAAGGATTGGCAAAGCTCAAGGGCAAGTTCCTTCCGTCTCTTTTCTGTTTCTTTCCGAACAAATGAAGACTTGCTATAATAGCACTAATGAATAGTGTTGAGATTGCAGTCAAATAACCTCGTGTTGTGTTCCTGCGGGTTTTCAGAATTTTTTGCAATAGAACGGTTCAAGGTTTGCAGTGCGCTAGTGATACTTACTATATTACAAGCGTCCTTAGGCGTCGGTAGCCGCTTACCATCAGGCGGGCCGTATGCTTGTTTATCATATTTGTTGTATAATTGCAATAGGGTCTACCTGTCGATTTCAAGCAATAATACAACACGAGTAATGTCATGGAATAAATAAAATTGTAATTTATTTAAATTACACCGACGATGAGTTTATTTTTAAATCCGAAACAATAAAACGTTGAAAGCGAATAACTCCGGCGTATAAAGACTCAGTGATTTATTTTATTCCAACGGCTTTAGACGTAATACGGTGAGACATAAACAGTTTATTACGCAATGTAAATCTTTAACACTGTGATTTTTACAATACCTGTAATGTTTGTAAATATTTTGTAATAGAGAAATTATCCTTAGGCAGAATAAATATATTTTCTCTGAAGATAATGAGATTATTCACCAAACATTACTGTATAAACCATGGCGTAGTCAAATGTTTTTCTTCCTCATTAAGAAACCTTTGACCAGCACTGCACCAGTAGCTATAGAGACGTTTGATATCTAATATTATGTATATACATACGAATATGGTTTCTTGGTAAATTAAATTTCTTAATATGTATTAATTTTTAAAGGTCTCTCCAGGCAGACTCTCTCTCGATGGCCGGACTCTAATAAAACATTAAAAGGTCGTTCGGTCGTAGTTACTAAACGCCCCGAAAGACCTTTTTTTAGCTAATTGTTATGTGTTATTGTTAAAAATTTTGTTTGCGGCTGCGCGACCTTTTTTTAGCTTTCCACTCTCGCCCCCCTCTGGGTAATAATACATCGAAGCCTCTATCCATTATGAATCATCATTATTCGTAATTCAATTATGAATTATTACTCACAATCGAAATATCTCGATTATGTAAATCATTCATAATCGCCCACCTCTACCTCTAATGTACATTTTTTTTTTTTTTTTTTTTTTTTTTTTTAACGTGGAGAAACCCTTCATGGGTACACACCCGCCATAGTGGGACGCGCGGGCACTGCGGTTGCAATCGGCCGCGACGCCCCGGCGGCCGGCCCCAGTTGGGCCCCGGCGCTAAAGAGAGACAGTCTGGTACAACCCCAACTGTCTCCCAGACGGCTGAACCAGTGCAATGGGAAGACGGGCCCCCCGACCCGTCTATCCTTGGTTCAGCAAAGGCAGAGGAAGGAGGCGAAAGCGACCCCCCCCCTTCTACCCAACGTCTACGCTGAAGTCCTCAGAAGGTATCGGCGTTGGTGCTACAGCTACCCTCCCTTTTACGGGAGGTGGCCGGCAACTGGCACCCCCCATGTAGTGGCCGGATGGCCTTCCTGCATCTTTGCAGTAGGCACAGTTCAGCGCCTGAGCCTCACACTGCAGAGCCCTGTGACCGGGCTTCCCGCAACGGAAGCACAACGCCTCCCTGTCGGCTGTCGACGGGCATGTATGCCGAGTGTGGCCCAAGCCCATGCACTTATAGCAGCGCATAGGCTTACGGTCCAAAAGGTGAACTCGGGCCGCACTCCAGCCGACAAGGAGACGTCCAGCCTCCGTCAATGTCCTGGCCGCGGCGATAGGCACCGATAAGTGAATTGCACCTAAACCACCGCTTCGATTGCGAATTTCGCCGGCCCTAATTTGGTCCGGCGGACAACCCCCCTTTAGCGCCGCTGCAGCGACAACCTCCTCACTGGACACAGAATCGTCCAGGCCAACGATGCGGACGTTTACTCTTTTAACTGGCCTGTTGATCAGGGCGACGTCCGCTAACGCCGCCTGGAGACCCTGCGCCAGTTTGTCTGCCCGCTCCGAACCTTGGTCGCCAGGAATCTCAATGATCCTGGCGCCCGTTTTGGTTTCACGGAACGTGAATCGGTCTATACCCAATGACGTCAGGTTGACCGCCGTCCTAGCCCTCAGAAGGGCTGCCTTTTAGCTGAACCCTTGAGCCACTGCCTCAGGCTGCAGTGTGATGATCACTGCAGCCGAGGGCGGACTTTTGGGGAGCTTCGCCTTTGCCTTCCGAAGCATACCCTTTGAAGGAGCAGGAGCCACCGTAGCCGCCAATACCTTCGCCGTCTTCTTCGTCCTCTTCCTCTTGCGACGGGTCACAGTAGACCACGACATTTCTTCATTCGGCGCCATGTGTGCAGACGATACCGGGACCGAAACACAATCCTGTTCGGATGAAGCACAGGGTGCAGGCGTGGGTTTAGAAGGTGAATTCTTCTTGGCCCCAACAGGCTTCGACTTAACCGCCGGGCCAGGTATCTCCAACCTTCTATCAGCGGCCAAGGAGGGGCGAGTCACCTCAGCAGGAAGGAGGCGGTCCTCAATAGCTTCTAAGCGGGCGGATATCACCTCGCCTATGGTCTGCCGGAAAGAACGCTCTCTCCTCTCCATATGGCTGTCAATAGCCTCTATGAGAGCTTGCGGCAGGTGCTGCTCTCCACCTCTAATGTACTAGCTAAACCCTAGCTAGTTACGCTGTAACTCAGTCTGAGTGTATCCAACCTAATTCCGGCGTCTTCCTTCCACAACAGAATCACAGGCACTGGTCTCTGGAGTCCACAACTTTACGGTAACCTCCATCTCGGCACGAAAGAAAAGTTCTTTCATCTTTGCCGTACTCTGAAGTGTGTTCCCACCTTCCTACAAAATGAGGTCTTTCAAACATAACGGTGAAGCGACATTTGATCATGCCAGCATAACAGTGGTGACTGACGATTAATGGTAGATTCCTCGGTGGTCGCCGATGTTTTTGGATTGCACTGTTCTCACCATCAGGTAAAAAGAAAAGTAAATAGAAGTGTTCTAGTGAAGATAGATTCAGCTTCAGTTTATTACTCTACTACTTACGTGTTTTATTTAAAGGAGATGGATACTTTTTCATAGAGACATGGGCCTGAGTAAAACAAGGATATGTAAAAATATGAAAACGGTGTAAATTAATACCTAATGCATTATCAAACAGTCACTGAAAAAAAGCGGTTTTTTTGCAATCTAAAAGCAAAGATTTAAGATATTTCGTAAAAGCGAAGTCATGTAAATAAACTTCACTTAAACTATTTTTGAAGTAGGATTAATATTAAAAAAAGTCTTATGTTTATTATCTTTTTAAGTTATTACTTTACTTATTTTGTTGATTGTGAATTTTAATGATATTGTACGATTTCCAAAACAAAAATATATTCGATTTTATAAACCATATTTCAACTAATTACATTCTGGGCCCAGAAATACCAGTCTTCTTTAACATTTTAATTACTTTAAAACAAATGAGTATAAATAGTTCTAAATACTGTATATAACATAAACATTTGTGAGATATAATTGTTATTATCAAAACCTCGTGAAACGATTTGGAATTTCTCGTTGCCGTGGGAACTTCGGGATAAAAAGTAGGTAGGTATATAAAAACGATCATAAAGAGATGCACCATTGTGTAAATAGTCACCAGCGTTTACTTTTTAACTTTGCGGGCTCGAACGTACGGAAGCTGATTTTTAACTCCCGACACAAAAAGAGGGTTGTTATAAATTTAACGTGTGTATACGGCTGAACCGATTTTGATCTGGTTTTTTTTTATTTGAAAAGTGACTTGATCGATAGTGTTCTTAGCTATGATTCAATAAAATCTGTGCAGCCGTTTGAAGATTATCAGCTTTTTATAGTCGACTAGCTGTGCCCGCCGGCTTCACATATAAGTAATCTAACCTATCATGTATCAATATCGGTTCGCAGTTCTCAACCTATGCCTTTCATTTCACTTAAAAAAAAAACCACTAAGTTTTAATCTTAAATACAAAAAAAAAAACAACCGCACTTCGTACATAAATCCGTTATTACTGACAAATATAATATATTATGTTACACATATTGTTACAAAATTGGCAAATGTATTATAAAAACTTTATTAAACTCTTCATCACAATAATGTCTAGAGGGAAAAATATATTTCAAGGATTCCCGAACCCAAATGACAGGCCAAATAAATAGACGATAAAGAAAAATTCACTACAACTTTTTCATCACAAAGGAGCCTAGGTACTTACTATTATAGGTAACGATCAATGAATCATAAAATTTATTGTACAAGATATATTTAGAATTTCCAAAAAAAGCCTCTCACAAATTCAATAATAAATAAAAAAAAAAAACACATCACTAATTTAATTTCTTAGACTGGTCTGAATAAAATACTGTTATTTAGCCGAGGTTAAACGAAGCGAGATGGCTATAAAAAAGGGGAGACTGTGCTTAATAAAGCGTACGAGTAAAAAAGAGATGCAGCTATGTTTGACAGCTACATTGGTTACAAGTTACGGGCGCTGAAGGGATCGGTTACCCGATTTAGTTGTCCGGTTAAAAAGATACTTGTAGGGTCATAACTATTTATATAAAATATGATGAAAACACTAAAACATTCTTCAATTTAGGGTAAATGCTATTGAAGATAATATATGTATAATTATTATTTGAATAATAAGTAAAATATCGTTCTTCACATAGCCTATGCAAATGTAGCGCCATCTACTTGTGCAAAGAAAAAGGTTAGAACGTTCAACACCAAGCTATAATCTATAGTAATTTAATAATGCGAAAAAGTTTTGTTTCTTTGTTTAAATAAACTAATCTCTGGAACTACCAGTCGGATTCGAAAAATTATTTTTGTATATGATAGCCAGACTCACGGGGAATAGTATAATATATAATAACATTAGACTATAATTCTCAACTAGCTTTAAATATTGATTTTTGTTACGTAATCCGGAAGTCGTGGCCCTCCCGAACTGCTTTATCCGCATGCGCTGGCGTAATCGTTAATAATATGGAAATACAATGTTCTACAAAAATATTGGTCCTTAGTATATCCAAAAAAATTCAGCATCAGTATATGCCTATCTCTTATATATAAGCCACAATAAGGTATTTTGTGAAAAAGAGTTGTTGAAAATTAAAAAGTGATTTAAAAGCATTATTTTTAGACATGGCATATTAATCCTTACGAACAAAAGTTACATCATCATATAGACAATTTAATGAAGTAAAATTTTGCTCCTTGTAGCATGTTTTTCGGACACAGTTTAGGAGAATAATGAAAAATTAAAATAATATGTACTTGCGGAAACAACATTTATTAATAGACTACACGGGTGTGTCGGCGGCCGCGGCGCAGTGTTTGTCGAATAATATTAACACGGGTGAAACCATGGGGCACAGCCAGTGTATTATATATTGTGTTCACATAAAAATAATTCTTTTAAATAATTAAGCATGGGAAAAATAATTGTAGTTATACATCGCACTATGGTTTAAATACTGGCTGATATTATTTGTACAGCTGTACTTCATACTCTAATGAGTCACATTGAAGCTGTAAAAGCCGTATGAGGCTCCAGGCCCCCTGTAGCTAACAGTATAATCAGTCTGAAAAAAAAAACATTAATGATATGAGTATTTTTTTTATTTAAGGCACAGAAACTTCACAGCACATTTTAAAAATTCTAAAATAATTATAATGTTATTCTAAAGTGCACTTATATATTTTTTTTAAATAACATAATATATGAAAACTTAAATGCTTTTGATATTTTTAACATGTGTTTTATCATTACATGACGTCATCAGCCATTAATCAAGTAGACGACGCGACGCGTTTATCATTTAATTTAGGTATGAATTATATTATGCAAAAATATTACAACATACGGGTATGTATCTTCATATTGTATATGTTCATTTAATTTAATTTTTGATATTTACTTATCACTAATTTTGCTATTAAAACTAATATTACTTTTTGTATTGAAAAGAATAATTCCACTCGTTCGTCTAATTCGCATATCGTATCATGGAGGCCCAATAGAGGAATGGCAAATACTTCCAGAGCACAACATTTCATAATACTCAATTATTGTGAATTATATCTTCCCGACTCCATCTACAAAATTTTATCAAAATCGCTTCAATAAGAATATCCCTTTTTTTACGATTTCTAACAATATTATTAACAATTGTCTGACCGTTGATGCTACTGTCAACAAAGCATCGAAAACTCTTGGATTGATCATGCCGCCATGCGTTTATCATTTGAATTTAAATGAATTAAAAGTTTAAAGATTCTGTATTGTTCACTTGTCCGCACAGTCACCTTGATTACGCCTCTCAAATATGGAACCCGAATTACAAATAACGGATACAAACGAGGTTTCTTAGATACAGTACCTACAGTACAAAAGTAGACCTCTATTTCCTTAGTTGTAAATCAATAATATTCTTCCTCTCCATTAACGCAGACGAATAGCAGATATCACGTCTTTTAAAAATAACTAACGATATGGTAGACTGCGTAGAACTGGACGGAACTGAACTGGAACTAGCACTTTATATTATTGTGCCGCGCAGTTAGTGAAATCATCTTAAAGAATTATTTATTTTTTAGTCAAGAGTTAGCAATCAAATTAATATCATTTCCAAAACCATAAACATTGATCTCTTTCAAACCATTTCTCCCGAGTTAATAAAAACTCTAACCAAGCAATGTCACCAATATATTCATACCAGTTATAACAATACTCGTAACGCCATCTATTATCAATTTTAAAAAACTCTTTGATACAAGTTACACGTAATATTGTAGTCCTACATCGCGCTATGGTTTAGTTAGATTCTGAGATACATAATGGAAACTGTAAATTCGATCTTTGGATTGTACTGTGCTTCATACGTTTACGTATGAGCATATTTTTGGAATAGCATAAGTGAAAACTTAAATGCTTTATTAAACCTAATATGCGTATATTACATATGAATGTGATGAATTATATATATATTTTTTATATATTATGAATGATCAATTAATTAACAGTTTACTTTGTAAAATGTAAATGTTACTTTAATAAATTAATACTACTCATTATATATTTAATGTAATTAATATTAAATATTACATTAATTAAAGAGCCGATTTTTCAATCGGTCAGGGTCACATAACTTTAAGCATTCAATTTGACGGATAATGCATGGGAAACCAATCATAATAAAAAAAATATTCCATAGATTAAGTTATCTGTATATACTATATGAAAAATCGGTCCTTGGCGCCTTACTGATATTAAATAAGTACATGACTTTATTAGAGATATAATTATTACCCTAGAGGTAGAGGATAATAATTATTATTTGGCGTATAGTTGTTACAGGTAACTAGCGGTTTGCCCGCGGCTCCACACGCATTTGTTACTACGCAGTAAATATTTTTACTCATATTATTGATAATTCATACGGCTTATCAATTTAGGTATGACATGTACTTCCCGTGTACAATATTCATCAAAATTGATTGAGAATTATCAAAAGTTTTTTTTTACGTATTTCTGAAATTATTATTGACGATTATTATAGCCTATCAAATTTGAAATCACGTATTCATCCCGTCTACGAAATTGTGTCAAAAGTGGATGAGAATTATATTTTTTATTTTTTTTTACAATTAAAAAATATATCTGACAATTCTTACAGCCTATCATTATAGAATGACTTATTACTTCCCGTATACAAAATTTCATCAAAATCAGTTAAGTGTTAGTGAAATTTAAAATTTATGGAAATTAATTTTTTACTCTTCCTGAGACTGTTATTGAAAGTTCTAATAGCCCATCTTAGAGTGGCTTAAACTTCCCGTGTACAAAATTTGATCAAAATCGGTTAAGAATTATCGATAATAGATTTTCTCCTGGTAATTTCCGAAACAGTTGGACCGGTAGATAGCTGAATATATTATATGAAGTAACGTAGGCTAATTTTATTTTAGAAAAAGAACGGCTTACGCTGAGTAAACCATAAAAGTTAAAGCAAATTAATGTTTCACATAATTGTAGGAATTAAAAATACCTACAAAAAACAGCGAGAGTATACGTCTATCTTCTAAGGAAAACCCACAATAAGCATTTCTGTCTTTAAAATAGCCGGGAGCGGGGGAGCAAGATCCGCGCGGGCATTCTGTAGACCACGTGAGCGAAGCCACGGGAACAGCAAGTAGAACATAAAAATGATAAGTAATTTCAGTGAAAAGTTTCACGTGATTTGACTATTAATGTGATTTATATGTTCATGTTCATTAATTAAGACCATGGATGTACCTTATGCCTTACAACTTACTGTCAGTTGCAGTTGAAAAGATCCTTGGTCTGAGATGTCATAATATTGTTGTCGGATATGTGGGTCAATTGCATGACATTAGACTGACCAGTTGACAAACGACGACACTCAGGTATTGGATAAACGTGAAACTAGCGGTCAGCGGTATTTTCTCTAAGAGAGAAACTAATGCATTCATTGTATATTTCTAATTATATTTAAAAAATAATAAATATATTTTATTAAATACTTTTATATAATTATACTCTTTGTTTCCTAAATTATTATAATGCTGTTACATATGTACCAGAAATTAAAAATTAATAAACTTAAATAGAGAGCAATAAAGGTTAATAATTTTAGCGCCATCTAGTGTAACAGAGCGTGAAACTAAAAATGTATAGACTAGGCGACCGTGAACCCATTATTGTTATAGAGTATAATATTGTCTAAGTAGTAAAAGTATAGTAATGTTAAACTTATTTAAACTAATAGTTACTATAGATTTTTACTTAGACTTTTTCCATGCTTGTCTAATTTGTTAAATAGACAACTAAAGCAAAAGAAAACAACACAGCGTTCTACAGCTGAAATTGCGGACTAAATAACCAAAACATTTGTCGAGAGCTCACTTATTATAAGTTAGTAAGTGGTACTATATAATAAATTATATACTTATTTAAAAAACATTAAATGGATTTGCCATTTCGAAGTCGATATTTAGCAATCTCTCGTAAAGCGACTCTTGCGAAATACGATACTACCAAAAGTAAACAGAACGTCTTGATTGCATAGAACTGTATCACATTATGTAAATAAACTGGGGATGACACAGTAATATCACAGATATTGTGAGGAGTTTAAAAAAACTTTAACAGCAGTAATATTTGTCATCGCCATCTAGTAAGACATTTGATGAACTGAACAATACAAATAATAATAAAGATAATTTTTGTACATACTAGTGATATTACGTTTTTTTTTTTCAATAAAACTAGTTTAATACAATCGAGACAGCAGGTAGGGTTTTCAGCAAGTTACGTATATTATAAACCTATTGTATTAGCTTAGCTTTCAAAACGCGATAATTTCTCTTTAGAAATTGCGTACCTTGTTTTATTTGCGTGGCGCGGCGCCACTGTCGTATGTTGTTGTCAGAGACAAAAATTATTTATTTATTACAAGATTCTACATACTGTGGCGTCGCGTCAGGAATTATTGTGGTTTTATTTAACCAACCTTAATATTTTTCTATGTTTTAAGCAAATTAATCAACTTCATATTTGTGATGAAAATAATAATCATTAACAGACTATATTATATAAAAAACTTATGTGCGTCTGTTAGTGATCGTTTAACCTTTTTCTGTATTCTGAGGTCGACGCAAACCTAACCGAGAAACCAAATCATTTCGTACGATGGTCACTTGTGCTCCGAGATCTAGTAGAGCGCGCGCCCTAATGAAACTGTTATTTTGTTTTTTCACATCAATAACCACCGTCGGTAAAATAACGTTATCAATAAGTTTAGGTACCGCTTCATTCGAAATATTATTTAAATTACGCGCGCCTTCCAACTGAGCTGACGAAATGAATTTATTATTTGTTTAAATTATTGATTGCTATGCTAAATGATTACTGCGCGACCGGACGTTTATCGGGCTAGCAGATTCCTGACAGCGCCGCGAATGTTCTCCAGATCGCGCGCAAGTACACTCCGAGTTCCGACGACCAGGCTTATCGGCGCTGCCTCCGTTCCGAGAGATTATTATGGTTTGACAAATAGCGGCGATCATGTGACCTATCTCACCCATACCGCCTGCGCTGTAATCGGCTGATTTGTTACCCGTATAGGATCGCTTACTATCGTGATTACGATCTTGAGGCCTAACACCACGATACATTGCCGACTGGGTATTCCGTGATTGGTTTGCTACGGAACAAACCAATCGATGGTGACCTATGTGACCACATTTATCACATGGCACATATTTGCCACAAGTTGCCACTGTATGAGTTCCGAAACATTTAAAACAAAGGCCGTTGTACACTACCCACTCCCGTCGTGAATGTGCATTAAGTTTAATAAATTTAAAACATCCTGAAATGTTGTGATTATTCATATTGCACTACACACATGTTTTCCGTTCGGTTGTATGTTGGTTTGCACCTACAAGATGAATCACCCGGTTCCGCCTAGTGTTGCTCGACCGTGGATGCTTGTTTGAAACTGACTGATTATTCGAAGTCGACATATTCATAGTAGCTATATCTATATGGCGACACTCGTTCTGAAGAAATTGTGAATGAATTGATGAATGAATGAATGAAAATGTCGGTACTACCAAATTATTTCCGCCGTACTTTTGTTCAATCCGAGACTTCAAATCCTAGTAATGGAATGGAAGTAATGGAATTTCTCCGTTTTAGAAATATCATTACCAGCTAAAACTAATGACGTAAACAACGAAATAAAACTTGTCCACGAATATACGTCACTGTCAAAATGCGCAATATTTATGGTGGGCAAACGCGCAGATTGAATACTCTCCGTGGCTTTTTTTTAATTTTTTTAATAATAAAAATCATTTCCTGTAGACTCTTGGTCCACACCTTTTTTTATTTTGGAGCTCTTATTTTGTTTATTTGCGTTAAAAACTACAAAGAAAAACAGTTGCATTGAGTATGCAGCTGCGTACTAAAAACTAAGTGAGGAATACTAAGTCTTATAACTACGATATATATATATATATATATATATTATATATATATATATATATATATATATATATATATATATATATGTGTATTTTTAATTATTTATTTTTTATTATATATTATCATGGTTAGGTTACAGTTGTTTATTTTTTTAAATATATTTTTTTTTTTAATGAAAACTTATCACTAATATCATTATTACAATATTACTATTAAAATACTTTAAAAACAAAACAAAAAGGAACACAGTTATTATACATTTTACAAAAGAAAAGAAACATCAATAGAGACAGAAAAAAGCTTAATGGGTCACAAAAATAAAGAAAGAAAGATTTTTTTTTTTTTAATGCAATAGGTCGCACAAGTCTGGGCCCAACCATAACCGTGTCCGCCGATTACCCTGGGGAAGAGGTTTGGGCAATTAGAGCTCGTATGACCTTCTGGTCGTCATTTTTCATGGCCATCTTAAGGTTATAGTCCACTATATCCCTCGCCGAAGCACACTCACCGCCCTACGGATAAAACGGCCTATTGCATCGTCGGTTACGTCGGTATAATTCTCCGTGGGTTTGTGGACCCCTTCTAGATTGGGATAAGCCGCTGATACCGCCTCCAGCTGGTTATAAATTTCCTCAGCTTCTTTATATTTTTGATCATACTGTTGAACCAATTCCTCATCAGTCAAAAGTGCCTCATAACATTCATACAAGATGCTATACCGCTCATCTATTTTCCGTAAGCGCGCCGAAATCACTCCCGTGGCGTGCTTTTTACTGTTTATCATTTGCAAAGTATTGAAAAACAATCATATTAAGTTTTGAATTTAATTGACTATGGTTTGGGCAATTTACTATAAATTTAAACAAAATAAATGGACTTCCGTTAATTTCTGTACCGAATAATAAAATAACTCAGTGTACTCCTAGCATTATAACAGTTTTCGAAGTACCGACCTTAATATTGTGAACCTATTTTATTGTGAAATATTTAATTATATACTTATTTTATGAACAATAATTAATGAAATTAGTCGTATCTAATTGTATCTATAGAAATAATACCGTAAAAGTAATTGTTAACACAAAAAAACTTTTTTTCAAACTACCCCGGATTACCGAACCGAATACTGATATTTTTAGAAATTCTATCGAAATTAGGTGTTAATTGATGAAGGGCAATTTAAGCAAGTACCTATCCTGCTCAAAGAACCATGACATGTGGGGGCCGGATACTAGGAACGGCGAATTAAAGCCTTCGATAACTTCGTAACTCGCTGGTCCCGGGACTGTCTATATCCTATTGAATCGGTAGTTGTTCAGGTCCACCAAAATAATTGAGTCCGGCTGAACAGTGCCAACTTACCTGGGGATCACCGTTGATAATTTGTCCGTGACCGGGTGCAAATCCACACTTCACTCTAGCGGCCGCCGTCGTCCGAGTTATTGTATTTGATTAGGTACACACAAAACTGTTCCACCACGAACAAGCTAAGGCAATCACAGTACTTAATAAACTTGGAAAAATGATAATAATGCTCCGAACATTCCGACCAGTGCGACGTCGAAAAATCGTTTTTTTTTTTTAAGAGGCGCGCCCCCAAGCGTCGAATCACCGAAACAACCGGAGCACAGATTACAATAGTGTTGCCTGAACAAATATAAACATCTCGTGTACAAAATTTAATAAGAATCGGTCAAGGCGTGTTTGAGCTAAATCCATATAAACAAACAGAAAAAAAATATTTGAGCGGTATATTCGTGATAATTATCGTTTAAATCGGGAAATTTGAACAAAAAAAACTGTACAGACAGAACTAAAAGTTTATTAATGTAGATACATCGAGACGATGGTTCAAAGCTATGTTAGAATCCGATAGGTGTCGCTTTAGCCGTTATTAACAAATCCTATATTTTTGAATATACCTAAATATTATATACCCTACAGAGAGATTGTAGGCTAACTATAGAAGATAGAAAAAGACGAAAGAATCCTTTGAAATCTGCTTCTTCTTCTTCAGATCTTCGAAAACACGACAGTGATTTCCTTACAATCTATTCGACTTGTTTTGACATAGGTACACAGATACTTGAAAAGGATGAATGTGAAACGTTTATTTTGTTTACCTTGTAAAAAATTAACGGTCTTGCACATAACTTCACCGAAGTACCAAAGCAGGGTGACCGCCTTCGCGATTTGGACCGGCATGCAGAACAGCGTCACCAGCAGATCAGCGACTGACAGGTTCACCAGGAATATGTTTGTTACACTGCAAACAAAAGAAAATTTATTTGTCAATAAAACATTCCGATTACATTTTAGGGATGTAATCGTTCATTGAATGATTACAATATGATATTGTATAAAGAAACCGGTTAACTTATTATATAAATAGATTTGTTGCAGGAATTTATTCATGTAGGTAGATTAAAAAAGTCCGAAGGTATCTATATGCATGTCTAAAGGTCTTCTATTGATTGTAGCTTCAATACCTTCGACTTAATAATAAATAAGAAATGAAAATAAAACACGATACCTATTCCCAGAAGAATTGTAAAATAATTTCTATTATTAAAAAAATTAAAAATTAATTTTTAAAGTATTTTAATCATAAACTGTTATTCAATAAAACTTTTTGTAGGTATGTGTATGTCTGTACGGCTTATATTGTACCCTTTTAATTAATGTATTTTTTTTTGTTTTTGTGACTACACTGTTAGCCTTAAGGGCTCAAGAAAACTCGAACCTGAGATAGCTTTTATAGCTTCACCGGGCTTGGGGGCGAGCGCTAAAGGCACAAAGTGGCCGAATCTCGGCTTGGGCTGTTGCCCGTATGTGCTGTGCATGTTAGTTAATACCACAGAACAATAGTTCCCGCGGTTAATACAGTGGCAGACTAAAGGGAGGCTAGAGAAGGGCGCCGCGCACAGGATCTATCCTAGGCACCCCCTAAATATTATTGTTTTTTCTCATTATGTACTTACGACATAAGCATAAAAATCACCTCTAGAATGTTAAAGTCTAGAAAAAAAACTGGCCCGACGAACCGCCACAAATCTCCACGAAGTGTCATTGCAGAGAATTTCTAAATTATCTGACAAATCGTAAAATATTACTTCCTCATTTAGATCAATATGAGTTATTTGTATTAAAAGGAACGTTCAAGATATTGTAATAACAAAAGATTTCCCTATGTATATTGTGCAACCGGCAGTATGTATAGTCATGTCTTTAGTAGAATATCGGGCGCTTAAATATTTTGCGCTGCATAAACCATAAGAGTAATGGGAGTTAATGTAATAAATAATTATGGACATTAAAAAAACCTATAAAAAAGTCATGGAAAGTATCTTCTAAGGAATACTGACAATAAGCATTTTTGTCTTTAAAATAGCCGGAAACTGGGAGCAAGATTCGCGCGGGAATTATTTAGTTAAAAACATATAGGTACTCTAAAATTTTAAGCTTTCATTTCTGTCGCCAATCACCATGAATGCCAATTTTTATTATCTAGTGCCTACCATAGTTCTGTAATAGGGTATTTCATATATCGTTTGAATTATTAACAATACCAGTGACATACACATCGTGAGATCTTTGCAGGAATCCAAGTGAATTAATGCTTATTGGAACGATTTTTTCAAATATCCAACAGTACATACGTACATTATTTAGGCTCCCGGCTATTTTAAAGACAAAAATGCTCATTGTGGGTAGAAGATATATATATATATATATATACTCTCCCTGACTTTTTTGTAGGCCTTTTAATGTCTGCAGTTATATAGTAGGGTAATTTGATATATTTCTTATGTTTTACTCAGCGTAAGCCATTTAAGCGCCCGAATTGATATGACCAGTTTTATTTTATTTGTGCGGAACACGAATTCTTTTTCTAAAATAAAAGTAGCCTAAGTTACTCCCTATACCATCAGCTATCTATCAGTGAAAGTCCCGTCAAAATCGGACCAACCGTTTCGGAGATTACCCGGAACAAACAGACAGACATACAAAAATTTTAAAAGTGGGTTTTTGTTATAGGTGTCATATATACTTTCATATGCATTTAGTAAAAAGCTGTTTTTTTTTTTAATTACTAACAGACACTTCAGTTTTATTAATTGTATAGATTATGCCAAACATTATTGAATGAAACTCGCTTCTCGCGTCTTTTTATCCCGATATCATCCATCCTCTATGTACTACAAGAGGGCCGGTCTTGTTTCCTTTCCATGAGTCGATCTTTCAGTTCCTCCGTCTCGATTTTGCAACCTTTATTTTTACGGTCGGCTGGCACCCCTACGAGTGGCTATGTCAGTATTCTTACGTTATATTTATTTACCGTTAGCTGTACTATATAAACTTTCTACCCCTTTTTAAGCGTATTGCATACACGGAAGACTGTGAGATTTGGCATGGTTAAAGTTTATATGGAGAAGGAGTGCAGAAAGCTAAAATTTATCTATAACATCTGTTACTAATATATTCAATTAAACAAATAAATACTGTGAATCCTAGACCGAACAGTGCCATTGAACTTAGACCCCCAAATTATTGACATTGTCACTCAACGAAAAGTGACAACAAGTGATGTAGATAATACTCATTGTTTAGGTTCATGAATACCGCAAATGTCAAACAGACAATAGTCTATGATCAAAAAGTCGCTGGTCGAATTTCGACCTTAGAGCGATCGCTTGTTTTATCTATTTCACAACTATGTATCAAAGTTAAATAACTTGTAATATAAATAATATTACTTTATTATAAATGGTTCATTAGCCTAGTGGTGCTAAGTGCAACTGCTATGCTCGAGGTCCTGGGTTCGATTCCCAAGTCGAGCAAAGTGTTATTGGGAAATAATCAGAAGCAGCTCGGCGTTTGGCTTTGTGATCGATTAATGGCAATAGGCTCGCCTTCTATTACATGGAACCTAAAACATACTCGGCGAACTATGGTGTAAATTAGTACACTTCTGCCTAACCCTTCGGGGAATTTATTCGAGGGTGGGTGTATGTCTTACTTTATTATAGAGTTATTCAATGATTTACATTTGAAGCGGTTGGGTTTCTATTGACCTGGCTAGCTATCACAACCAAGTTGAATATCTGTCGTCAAGCACCTATTAGAGTGTTCCGACAGCCGCACTTGAGAGTACTTACGCTTCCAAATTTAAAGTGCCTAACATAACACCAAGTTTTCTTGACAACATGCTTGTAATACAATTTATGGTGTAACAAAGAGCCGTACACCGCCAAATATCGCGACATTGAAAATGTATAAAAATTATGAAGGATCAAAATCATTTAAAAAACTATTTATTCATTGTAGGGTGCTGAAAAGGTTCTTTTCAAGGCCAAAAACACTAATATTATTTCAGAAAAAATTTCCAGTCACTGAGAAGAGCCGGCAACAAAATCGATTAGGTTTATGACTGACATATTTTTTTGGTTTGTAGGCATAAGTATTATTTGCAGTCATTAATTGTATTTTTTGGTAGATGTGCAGAGAAGGAGTCACTTCGAGATAGCACTATCTTTTACGTAATATTCTACCCTATTATAATAACAAGTAACACATATATGGTTCTTTGAACTTTTGTCTAGCAAATCGACAACATGGTTTGAACCTTTCTTGTAGAATCTAAAATTATTCCCTAAATTTTAATTTTCCCTAATTTATTTTATTTTTGTATGTATAGATTATTTGTGTGTACCTACGATGTTATATAGAACGAGTTGAATCACTGTCTCGGCATAAACTAGTTCTGGTTTTTCGGGAAATTTCAATAAAATATTCATGTTTTTTTTTTAAATAAAATAAAATTAAAATAAATTTACTTTCACAGACTATTTGTCGTTTATTTACAGTATTAAATTAGTATAGATTTGCCACTTTTTTCCTAAAAACCACATTTTAAAACCTTTTAGTTACAAAGTTCTAAATAGATTTAATAAATTAGCTAATGTTTCTTTATAACTTGAAGTAGTAAATGTTATTACTGAGTTACTGAGTTAAAAAAAAAATTTACGACAAAACACGGACCGGGCCAGACATACCGTGAAATAGCCTATATATGTATCTTATTGAACCACTACTATTCCTTGAACATTTTATTTAACCGACTTTAACAAAGACGGGAGTTTCAATTTGAATGTATATAAATATAATATATTTTAATGGATGTTCAGGCATAACTTCTTTGTTTAGATAGAGGATATATTTCAAGGGTGGTCCCATTTTAATTTCATTGGCATCGGACCTTCAACTTTGAAGATACACAAGGGAAATCTTCAAAATCATTGATGTTGATTTTTTTTGTTAAAAAATTTCTTTTAATATGTTTTCATGTACAATAATATTGTCCATATTAATAATAGTGTAAAACTCAAAACATCGTATTTTGTTTGTTTGTTTGAACGCGCTAATCTCTGAAACTACCACATTTGAAATGTTTTATTTGCATTATGTACTGAGGATGGTTATAGGTTAGGTATAAGTTATATTTCATGCTATGACCAGCGGTCTATGTACGCGGTGCAGTGGAAAGTTAGCTAAACAATAACTCGTGTGAAACCGTGGGTCATAACTAGTTATATTATATAACAGGGAAAATTATGTAAATATTTATATTGACCTAAATGATGAGACGAAAGGAAAATAAATAATAAACCATCGTTGGAAGTAAATTAAGCGTAATAATGTAGGCTTTTAATTATTTGATTATTCCTTAAAGAATAAAACTGGTACAAACACAGGGTCCCGTTTGTACAGAGATGAAATTCGAATGTTTGTTCCTGTTTCAAAGCGGTCGACGTTTAACAAAATTATTTCAAATTACAGCGTTACGTTTAATTTGTTTCTTACTGGCATAATTTATACGGACGAAGCTTGTTTTTGAGATGTCAGTGTAGGGTAATATTGCTCGTTCGCTATCACAATACTACATTGAAAAAGCTGTTATTCTGGTTCGTTTCGTTGTCTCATATTTCGATATCGATGATTGTATATCTAATTATCTAGTGAATTCCTAGTGTATTTCGCTTTGGTAATTCCAAACCAATTGTTGCTAGATTTTTACCTATACCTACCAACATTAAAAAGAGAAAGATTTGATTTTTTTTTTTGTAATGGATAAACTCAAAAACCACTAGACCGTTATAAAAATTCTTTCACCAATATAAAGCCACAGTATCAGCGAGTAACATTGGTTATATTTAAATTTGAAAAAAAAAATCCCTCATAAAAATGTCGATAGATTTACACAAAGTATAAAAAATTGCCTACACTCATATTAATATTTGGTTCCTGATCTATTGTCCTTAACACTATATATAGAATAATTTCCTCGATTTAAAAAACACATAAGTAATAATCAATAATAAAGTTTTTAGCTCGTTTAGCAAACTATAAGGTGCCTATTTATAATGTCATTGAAGTATACACTATGACTAGAAAGTACATCTAACCTATTATGTGGAGATCAAGTGTTACGCAAGCAGGCCTACTGATTTTTTCTTATTTTTACTGACAAATTGAGCGAGGGGAATGTTATAAATCTTACGAAAGATAAAATACAGAGGCAGTCGACTGCCGACCGAAGTGAAAACTCAATTTTGAATTTTTAAACCAATAGTCTGAGTTATTGCAGAGCATGTCGGTGACGCGAAATCACAATATTTTACCCATCCAAGAAGTCAAACACGCATATGATACAGTCGAGTGTATACAATGTATTAGTATATATATGAATATAAATGTACACAAGCCGCTATACTACGCGTCGCTAGTCTGACGCAAGCGCAATACGTCACGAGCATGACGAGGTCATCGGTGACGCGAAGGTCACGCGAAACCATAAGATTTTCCCCTACCAAAAATCGATAAAGGTGACTAAAATTTTCACTTAAATTATAAACGAATGAAAATGTTTTCAAAAGAACATTTATAATGTTATTAATAACACTTATTTTATTATGGTATACCAAATTTATTTTCATATCATATTTCTTAAATGGATATTCCGAAAAATGACTTAGCCTATACATGACTTTAGAGTTTTCAATTAGGCGAATACCCCGTGTACTAGGATGGCTTAAAAAAAAGAGAGCTAAATGAGTTTTGGGGAGGGTAGTTAACATTTTTATTTATTTTGTTTGTGGGGGAATGTGAAATAATTTAAAGTTTGCTTACCTAATATTTGAAAGCCGCCTTAGAACAACAATTGTTTCAAAGAAAACTCGTACTTTGGTTTACTTTTTTCTGTTTTTCTGGTTTTTTTAGACTAGCAATGACGTATTAAGAGGAAAAAACCATCGCAATGGTTTTTAATTATAGAAAATACATGCAAAACTAGGAGATCGTGGGGTGTTTGAGTGAGATATTAAAAAAAATTAATTCATCTACCTGGAAGGATCATATATTTTGACCTTTTCTGTTCAAAATGCCTGCAAAAGCGCGATTTCCCGCACCGGATGCCATTCAAGCTATCTACGTCACTGCCTTATAGAGTGTCAAATAACAAAGGTACGGTGTAACTTCTATTATTTACACTTATTATCTGAGTTCCAATGTACAAAGGTATTCATTTGATTAAATATAATAACAGGATGCCACTATAATTTGTTTTATTTTACCTGCAAATGATTAATAATTTGAGTTTTTGACCTTCAGCTGCCATGTTCTGGTTTTCATTTTAATTATTTATCTTAGGTTCCCCTTTGACCCTATTTTATGTGGTGGCATTTTGCGTGATATAGTTTGGTTATTGTGCATACGTAAAGTGGTTATAAAATATAAAGTAAAACATGCATTTTAAGTTGCCACAAAAACTCTCTAAATAGTTCTAATCAGTAAGCTACCATTATGTTAGACCCCACTTTGAAGATTAGTAATTACTACGAAGGCATAAAAACATGGACACTGGCAAATGCTCGTGCTACTCCAAAACAAGCCGAAGAAGTGGTAATAATTTTGCTTTTGTATAGACACTAGCTGGTCCCGCAGACGTTCTGCTCTTTCCAGTAGTCAAAAACTCGACCACAGCGCCATTGCATTTTTAGTTGGTTCGATTCCCGGTATAGGTAAGCTTTTTAGAAAATCTGTTTCCTTTGAGTAAAATTTGATATCTTCAATATTTAACATACTTTTCCTCCATGTCTCGCTCGTTTTTTCCACCCTATATATTCCAACATCCTTTTTTACATATTGTTGTATATTTATCGGCGTTAATATTGAAACCGCACTAGTGAGTTACTGTTCGTACTATTGACTATTATTGACTTGTACTATTATCTGGGTGTGGTAAGAACAATGTGACCGTACACACTAAGCAGGCAACGCCAGGCTCGAAGGTAGGAACATTCTCGCTTCAGCTATTGCACCATTCGTAGTCTGATATTCTTAGACAGTATTTTTCTAGCATGTTTAAAAGTATTAAAAAAAAAAATTGTCATCAAAAAGTTACGTATAAATAGATATAAAACACGCTACATTAAAACCTAAGCCTTCTTATCGTGAAGTAACTCTGATTACTTTGAGAGCTTTAGTGCTATGCGAAGTTTGATGGCCGAAACCGAATATTGAAACCGAAAGCCGAAATACGACTTCAATTAAACGGCAAATAGCTGTAAGTAATTGTTACCATTTTCCGGGACTTGATCCTTTTCTGTATGTTAATCCACCAATGAGGTTGTACATACCTCTAGGCCATATTAGAATATCAGAGTTGCAGTGTATACGCTCTTATATGTATATTTGATTGACGTAGGAGTTACTTTGCGGAAAACTATCGTAATTAATTTATCCAAAATGACTTTGTTACTTCCGCGTGAAACATATTAACAGTTGTTTCGTCTTTCTGCAACAAAAACGTTTGTATGAGACAAACCTCTTAGCATTCCATGGATTCACCGTGCGGGTGCCGAGTCCATCGTGTAGCAAAAAGAGGGAACACGAGCAGCCCCCGGGAATTGAACCCAGGTATAGGTTTAAGGGGCCCCCTTATGATGCACATCAGCGCTCACCTTGACTGCCCGCGATACTCTCCTTGCCAAGCCAGATTTAGTAAAAGCCTGTTAATGCTGCTTTAGATACCCGTTCTAAAATAGAACTTACTTCAGTTCTCGACAGGCCGAGGTCTTTTAACAAGTTATAGAGAGATTTCGCTGGAATTCCTCTCGCTCCTACTGCCACTACATACAAGTTAACCGCATAGCCGTTCTTGGTTAACTCGTTACATAGATCGTAATACAGTAAGCTCTACAAGTACTATATGCTTGATTTCTGGATAATAAAGAAATATATCTGGTCTGGATGACGAAACAACCACATCCTCGACCGTATCTGTTTTATCGTTTCAGTTACTAACATTTCTCTTTTTAATTTTCTCATTTTCTTAAATTATTTTCCGGTTTATTATCGGTACTAATTATCTTAACAATTAATAACGAACATTTTTGTAGCAGAAAGACGAAACAAATTTTAATATATTTTAGACGGATGTAGCAAAGAAATTTCGTATAAATTAATTACAGATAAGTTTGCAAAGATAAATGCTAAGAAGGGACCAATTCGACCTCATACAAAACTCGTTCATTGTGTTTTTTTTTAAATATGCTTTGTGATTTATCTTGAATATATGTTTTTTTTTACTGAGCCTTGTCAGGGACTAGATTGAATAAAATTATTTCATTTATTTTTTAATTCAGTGACTTATGTCCAAAATGTACATGTCAGTCGCATCATAACATACACATGGCATTTACACAACTACCTTAGTGCACTAATGACAAATTTGTACAAAATTTTGATTTCCTCACTTTTAAATAAGTTCGAGTTTTAAAATAGCAAATATATAACTATTATGTATTTGTTTACACAGGCTAAAATATATGCTGATATTTATTTAGTGTATCGTAACTTTGCAGCGTCGGTTTCATATAAAATGATCATTAAAAATGATTCGCTTTTATACCACTGTACTAACTGGTTGTACCAATCCAATCATTATATTATAAATAAAGTATTCTCGGTGCTGAACGAATCTTTCGGCTTTAAAACTCGTGAAACCGAAATTCACCGAAAATGACATTTTATTCACGCACCAGACAGTGTTCCATTAGGAAGGTTAAGTGAGCGAATACCCGAGACGTATTCCTTCATTAGTTTCCCTCTTCCACAGACCTAATGAAGCTTATTACTCTTGATATATGTGAAACAAGCTTTCATCCGTGGTTTCATCCGTGTTAATTTTATCCTACAAACACTGCACCGCTAACGTACCCGTGTAGCTTTCCGAAGTACTAAATACTTTAATTTTCTTTATCTTCTAGATGATGTGTCCAAACAACATGCTATAAAGGGCAAAATTTAATTTGATAAAATTGCCTTTATGATGATGTAACTTTTGTTCATAAGGATTAATATGATATTTCTAAAAAATAATGCTCATAACCTTCAACAAATAAAAATCGTTAAATAACTTATTGTGGCTAATGTAAAAAAGGTAGGTGGATGCTATCCCGGATTTGTTTATGTATAATATTTTTTTAAACATGGTGTTTACATATCATTAAACATTGCGCCAGCGCACGCGGATAAAGCAGTTCGGGAGGTCCACGACTTCCGGCTTACGTAACAAAAATCAATATTTAAAGCTACCTAAGAACTGTAAACTAATTGTTAGATAGCCTATACTATTCCTCGTGAGTCTGGCTATCTTATACACAAACAATTTTTGGAATACGACTGGTAGTTCCAAAGATTAGTATGTTTAAACAAAAAAAAAAATTCCGCTTTATTATATTATATAGTAATAATATCTGGGCGACCGAGCCGTGCTCGTTGTCTTATAAACAAAAAAGGAAAATCACCTATCTAGGTAAACCTGGAATGTAGAACATTATCTAAATGCAAAGTTTCATCGAAATCGTTGCAGCCGTTTCTGAGAAACATACATAGCATCACACCTGTATTCCCCGAAGGGCTAGGCAGAGGTGTACTACTGTACACCCAAAGTTCGCCGAGTATGTTTTAGGTTTTATGTAATAGGGGGCGAGCCTATTGCCATTAATCGGGCACGAAGCCAAACTCCAAGCTGCTCCTGAGAATTTCATAGGAAAAACGCAATAACACTTTGCTCGACCTGGGAATCGAACCCAGGACCTCGATCATAGCAGTCGCGCTTACGACCACTAGACTAACCAATTACATATATACAAGAATTGCTCACTTAATATAATAAGATAGATAGGTTAGTTCATATAAAGTCACTAGCGATTGTTTGTTGTATGAAAGATGAATGACCGAACGAATAAGCAAATAAATGTCGGAGAAAGGAAATATTGAATGGTTTTATAAACAAACTAGCTGTGCCCGTAGCTTCGCTTACGTGAACTACAGTATGCCCGCGCGAATCTTTCTTTCCCGCTCCCGGCTGTTTTAAAGACAAAAATGCTTATTGTGGCTTATATTCGGAGATTACCCGGAACAAACAGACAGAGACAAAAATTTTAAAAATGGGCTTTTTGTTATAGGTGTCGTATATACTTTCATATGCATTTAATTAAAGCTATAATATTGATATTACAAACAGACACTTCAATATTATTAATTGTATAGATGATCCTATTACTGGATCAAACTGGAACAAATTCGGATATAATTAATCAATCTTTTATATTTGTCCGGTATATATATAAATATAATTTAATATGTATTTGAATGTATGAAAGGATGACCTATTGAAAGTTATGGATGGCGTGTTCTGAAGTTAATATAGAGATAATGACGATTGGAAAGAGATGACGTTATGAACGAGCTATGAGTGTGAGTGAAAGAGATGATATGAAGAAAAGGGATAGAAAGAGGGTAACAGGGGGTAGTGTGACGGCAACATATCTGCAAAGATGTGTTTTTATAATAATTGTGAATGAATTTGTATGTACGGTAACAACCCAAGCCGAGGTTCGACCACTTTGACACCCTCGAGCTTATTGGCTCGCTTTCGCGGTTGAGTGCCTTCCGCGCTCGTCCCTGAGCCTGGCGAAGCTATCAAAGCCTCTAATGGCTCCAGGTTAACAGGCCAGGTCATGGCTAACAGTAAAGCCAGTTCAAAAAAAATACATTAAAGTAAGTACTTTGAGTATAGTAAACTGCTATAAAAGAAAATTTCATTATCCATATAACTTATCCATAGATAGTATAGTTTATTAATAAATCTGTTTATTTGTATAATTTACAATGAGTACAAAATCTTCATAGATGGTTTGATGAAAACCGAAAGCAAAATTTTACAAACTTTTATTTATCTTGTTACCTAAGAGTCAAATCTAGAATGACTGAATTTTAAAACAGTTATCCCCAACTGAGGAAGCTGAAATTTTGCATACATGTTTAGTTTGGATGACAATGCATGGTTAGGTAAGTGACGTCATTCTAAATCCAGTCTGGCCAATCAATCCAATATGGCCGACATTCAATGATGGGGGACTAGTTCATTTTTATGCAATCTCATGATTTCAGCATAAAATGAAAGGGTTTACTGACAATACGACAAAAGTGTAATAAAAAACTTTTTTAAAACGTCCTTTTATGCAAAAATATAATCATTTTAAAAGCTTTTATCGTAAATTAAAAATGGAGAAAGGGGAATATAACAAGTAATTGAAATATCGAATAATAGCTTCTTTTAAAAAAGTTTTATTATTTATTTATTTTTTGTGACTTAAACCCTTTAATAATAATAATAAGTTATTTATTCAGATAATAATATATCCATGTTAATAATAATAATAATTTTAAGAGTTCTTAATTAATAAAAATAGAAAGTTGTAATTTTAAATAAATCCCGCAACATGGACGCGAAACCAGTGCTGCAATATCGGACAGTCGACTCTATTTGCGATCACCTGCAGGATACTGCTGGTACTGGCCCTCAAATGAGTCATTAGAGATACAATTCGTTTACGCACAATTGCATGAAAACATATTATATTGTACTCTTAAGGTATTTATAGCCTTCCGCCAATAATTGACCCACAGGCTACGTCTGGCAGTAAGCTTTAAAAAGATAAATTTCACTGGCCAAGAACATCTTGCAAACCTGCGAGCCAACATATTGCTTCGGGCAGCCATCGCTCTACGTTCTCGTTCGATATCCATATTGTCAAACAGATTTGCGGTAATCCAATGACCCAAGTATTTAAAAGGAGACACCCGTTGAGAGTTATTGCTGGTATCTCGCCAATATGTTTAATACGCGCCTCAAATATCAAGAGTTCAGTCTTACTTGCATTGTACTTAAGGCCGTGAGCCGCCGAATACTCCGCACAAATAACTTTCGGATTGCACTGATTGATGGACACAAGAGCACCATGTCATCTGCTTAATTCATATTATTAACTGTCGAACCGTCTAATGAACAACCGACTATGGTGCTACTTAGCTTCACAATCAAGCCATTAATATAGAAATTTGAAAATTTAAGCGATGTTAATCCACCCTGTCCAACTCCACATTTCAATTTGTACATATCAGATAGCTCGCCGCCCCATTTAACATAATTGTTTTGTTCAGCGTATCAGAACCTAAAAATATTAATTATATCTATAGGTAAGTCTATGTGCTTAATCAGTTTATGCCCTAGTATGTCATATGACACTGTATTGAAAGCCTTAGAAAGATCTAGGAAGCACGCATACATAGGTATCTTTCAGTCAGTATAGTATCTTACAATGCTTTTTAAACACAATACTGCTGTTTCAGTGGATAAACCACCCTAAAAGCCAATCTGTACATCATGTAACTGTATGTGCTCATCCGAAATACGATCATGCACACCGTTTAGGACCTTTGCTATGATAATAGCTAATGATGTGGTGGCAACCCCCACTAACACACTGGGTGTGATATTCTACCTCTGTAGATCTAGTGGACTGTATAATTTTAAACTAGTTGGAAGTAGATATCACACAAAATAACTGCCGAATATGGTATACTATAACCGGGATGAAGGCTCACTTACCTGTCCGCCGATATGGCCGCCGATAATATTAATTCAAACTCCAAGCCGAAATATGCACACAGCACCTTTACGTATGCACTATACCGCCGAAACAATTCCAAGCGTTAGATGCCGCACCAGTATCCGTCCGAGTTCCACGAGCAAGTGACCAGTCATCGCTGATTTTTATTGTCGGGGGTAATTTAAGAATAAAAATAATTTTGCATACCCCCAACCAATTTATTAACCCTTTCAAATGATACAGGCCTGTAGTTATTTTTATCTGTCGTGTCGCCGGTTTTGTAATTTTTTATGATGGGTAGATGGCATTTTTTATGAAGTGTTTTCATGAGGTTAACAGGCAGAAAAGAATGCCGAATACGAAAATTAAGCAACATGGACAGTATCCTCGATACATGACACCCAGCATACTGCAGGTGTTCTATACTAAGACTAATCATGGCCTGGTAATCTACCCCTGCTCATATTTTTAATGATATACGAAATACACTTAGATGTAATGTATGTGGCTAGACGGATGTTAGTACACGAAGGACTGTTAGACCTTTATGCATATCATAAACAAGATAAAATCAACATATTTTCTAAAACATATGCTACTGAAACTGCAATACCAGTCTAATTGAAAAAAGGTGTTTTCGTCGACATGGCGCGAGATTAATTAAAGCCAAGTAAATTCAAAGAGGTCTTTAATTAAAAAAATACTCCCTTAGAAACCGTCCTCCTTACAAGGCGTTACGTAATGCATTCAAAATTTGACTATAACTGAAACTTATTTTATAAGTTATCTTACATATAGTTTTTATTTTATAAGTTATTTTATATCTTATCTTATAAGTTAAATAACCTTTGTCAATGAAAAATTCATTTTATAAATCAATTTAAACTCTTCACATTGGCCCAATTCACCTAATGGTAAGAAATACACAGATATTGCAAGACAAGCGGTCACCGTCGAGATAATCTATAGGTTATCTATCTAATATTATTCACGGCCGTTTTGAATAATCTATCTAAGCACTGTTTATGTTACTGACTATAGAAAAGCTGATTATAGAACGCTTTTGCATTTCAATAACGTATCTTCGGATCTTTCTATCTTTAGTAGAAAAAACCGTGGTTAGATAACTTTTTGAAATCGGCTTTATGTGACCAATTCTTGTATATATTTAAATGTTTATAATACATAATTATTACGTAAAGAAAAAGCGTATAATGCGAATCCTAACACGACTAGTGCTATCGAACTTAGACCCGCAAAATATTGACATTATCACTCAATGAAAAGTAACAGCAAGTTATATAATATTCATTGTTTAGGTTCATACTGCAAATATCAAACAGAAAATAGTCTATGATTAAAAAGTCGCTGGTCGAATTTCGATCATTGGGCGACTGCTAGTAATACATAATCATGTAGTTGGTATCTCGGAAACGACTCCAATGAATTGGATGAAACTTTGAATTTAGATAACGTTTTACATTCCAAGTTTATCTAGATAGGTATTTTGTTTTTTTAAGAGACCGAGCGCATCTCGGTCGCCTAGATATATGTATTTGCCAGGTTTGTCGTATAAAAAAAAATTAGAATAATTTGGAAAATATTTATTATGAAACTGAACAGCATCATTCTCTATTTCATAACAGGGCATTAAATTTGGTAACACAGAAAGAAATACCTTTTTAACAGTAATAAATGGGCAAAAGGTGAAAGCTGGATTGCGTTGTTCCAGTGATCGAATATCTCACTTTTCCGATTCATTTTATCTTTTCTCAATGATTATGAGAATATAATGGTTATCAACATCTTATCTTATACGCAAATATATGCAAAGAATATTACCTAAGTGATACATCACAAATTAGAAATACATCACTTTTTACTATACAATTATATATCAAAATAATATTATATACGAAATTATATTCTAATGCTTAAATCACAATTAAGTTTGAGACAGCTCGTTCACTTGTAGCTAGATACATTTTTAAAGTTGCATTTCTTTAAGCGCGTTTAGTGGAGAGTATAATAATAATAGAGATCTGCACGCGCATCAGGTGACGGAAATAACATTATGAGATTAGTCATCAATGATAATAATGGGCATTCATTTTACTGTTTTATTTAAATGAATAAAAAAGTTTATTTAGAGAACATTGAAATAATTTCACAAAATAAAAAAAATATCATCAATGGCTAACTTCACCACGTTGTTAGCACGAGGGATAAAAAAAAACGTGTTTATTTTTTTTGATTTGTTATACTTAAAAGTACAGTTTTTGACATATAAAAAAAGTAAGAACTTTCGTACAATAAGATTTAAATAAACACAAAAGTATTATCGAACTTTTTATATTGCACCGTAATAATCAGCATCATCAGCATAAACTAATTAACTAAGGAATACAATTATTATTGGTCATGAAAAAACTTTGAACTCGAATATTAATTTACGTTAGAAATATTTATTATTACTTCATACTTAAAAATGTCGAACTATCTGTTGTAATTTATTTGTGTTACGGAATACTATATCAAAGAATACAGTGTACCAGAATTGTCATTTATAATTTAGACCCGGATTTAATATACGTGTACGGGAAATAGCTTATTTATGTTAACTTTCGACAAATGTTGACAATCTTTGATCACACTTCCCCTGTACTTGCCCTTTTTTCTTTTGATGTGAAACTTACTTAATAAAAACTTGACTTGACTTGAATTTTTCGTATCCGACTGACAGTTCCAGAGATTATCGTACTTAAACAAAAAAACAAACAAATTTTTCCGCTTCATTATATTATAATTAAGTTACAGATTTTATTCCACAAAAAATGGTATATAAAATGTAATAAGAAATTTTCAAGTCTGACTGGTAGTTCTAGAGATTAGCGCATTGAAGCAAATAAACAATCTCTTGAGGTTAAGGATATTTAAAATCAGAGGGTAAGCTTCGGCAGATGCACTTGACTTTACACTTGCCTAAAAAAATCGAACCGCTTCAGCTGCGCAAGTACATCACCTCGCTAAGCGTGTTCTATCGTCTGTATCATGGTGAGTGTTCTGAAGAGCTGTTCAATCTAATACCCTCCTCTCCCTTTGACAACAGAACTACACGCGCTGGGTTTCATTGTCACAGTTTTACAGTAACTAAAAAGTTCTCTATGACTTATATTTGTCGTACCGTGAATCTGTGGAACATTCTCCCAGCCGTGTACCCCCTCATTCTTACGATATCAGACTCTTTAAGCGTAACGTGAAGAGATATGTATGCAGGCTGGTATGACAACGAAGACCGCCGATGGATTTAGATCATTTAGCGCATCACCATCTTTAGTTATAATACTGATCATCAGATGTAGACTATAGATAAGTTGAGGGTAGTTATATAGCCTGGCCAAATCTAGAAAATATCCACGTAAATAATTAAAAATAAAGCGTAAGTTAATAATGTAATTTCCCGTAATAATTATTTAGTTAAAGCTCCTGGTGTATCTTATTAGCTTACCTTAATTTTATGGTAATGAGGGTTAGTATTAGGGTTGCCAACTATTTCGCGAGTATCGAGGCAACCCATTACGTGTGATGCAGTTTTTTTTTAATGATACATTTTTTTATTATGGCAAGGCAAAATGACGGCATAGTACAATTTAAAAAAAAGACCAACCACAATGGTTTTAAGATAGTTCCCGGATATTTTTTCGGACTCGAAAGTCCAGTGCCAATGAAACTATAAAATTACCAACCTTGAGGTATCCCCTGTCCAACGAAAAAAGAATCATCTAAGTCGGTTCTTAAACAAAGAAGTTAAAAATATATATTTGTCGAACTTAATCGCCTCCTTTTTTAACCGAATCAAAAAAGTCGCAGCTTACTCAATTCGAATGTATATTTTTAATGAATTTTCAACCATAACTTATTTGTTTATGAACTGATTTGGATAATTATTTTTTTGTTTGATACCTCAAGAGTTGTCTCATTTTAATTTCATTGTCATTGGACTTTTTTAACTTCGAAGATACATAAGGGAACTTTTCGAAATAATTGAAGACGGATTCCTTTTTTGTTAAAATTTATCTTGTTGGAATTGACTAAGAACAACGATGACCACCGAAGAATCGACAGTCTACCGTCGATCACCGTTATCATGTATTTCCACAGATAAATAATAATGAAGATTAAATACCATGGCGAAACGCAGTTGTTGGCTAACTGTGGCTGTAATTTTATATACATTCGCTAATTGGAAATGTTAGCCAAAGAACGAGTCACTGTCACAATTTTAAATTTAATTATACCTTTCGGTTGTTTTTAATTTTTCGACAGCTTCATACTAGACCTTATTTATTTCAATACCCATTTGATTATATATTTCTCGCAAATCTGAATTGGCAACCCTTATGCTGATTAAACCTGGTTAAGCTGAGCCATACAGTTGCAGTATTATAAATATCAAGGTATTACTGTCCACGTCTCTTATATTTAAAGGGTAATTTGCTGTTGGGAGAGTAAATTAAATATTATAGAAATTCGGGAGTTAAAGTCCAATTAGAACACATAAGTATATAATGTTCCATAATATTTAGATTTAACTGCTGGAATGGTTGGCTGTAGCTTCGATGCAATTTTACCTACAATTATTAGACTGAGATTTTAGTATATTTGTTCTTCTTCATCCTAACTTGGCAACTGGTCCTCTTTAATGAAGACCATTACAGCCATTATCAAGTGAATATTGTGTCCTGTGTTATGACGATCTCAGTATCCTAACAAGATGGTGGCTCCCTTGTTAGAACTTTCTAGGGAGTTTTTGTGGGACCCCAGAATGCATGCTCTTAGTTTACATTGAAAATCCACTTCACTTATGCCCAAAAACCAAACTATACCACGCAAAACGCCAACAATATTACACAATATAGGGTGAAAACCCTAAAATAACGTATTAAAAATAATAACAACAACATGTCACTTCAAGACCTTGAATATATTATCTATAATTTATGACGTAAATTAAATGATGTTGCATTCCTGCATAAGATCATCGATGACCGTATTGATTGTCCCAATATTCTAGCAGAAGTACATTTTAATGTTCTTCACAATTATCCTAGAAAAAAAATTAGTAAAATTTTCTCCCAACCACTCTGTAGAACCAATCTCGGATATAATAACTCACCTGTCGTGAGAATGTGCAGAACATACAATGAGTTTAATGGATTAGTAGAGAATTTTGACAATTTGCACAGCCATTACCGAACATTATTACCAAGATTAAAAGTTATTTCACTTCAAGGACTTATTTTAATTTACAATAATCAATATTCATAATCACTGTTCTCTCTATTTTATGGTTTATTATTCTTTCCCATTATTAATTAATACATAGTGGTCCTTTCAATGAATTATTTTAATATTACAATATTATTACATTAATTTTATGTTATTTATTAAGTTAATTTAATGAGTTTTTATTAGTAGTAGTTATTATTTTTATGTTATCTATGTAGTGGGTGCCTGTAATAGGTTCGCATATCTCTTTTGGACTTGGAATTAATTGTAAAAATGGATCATGTAAAATATGCGCGCTGTTGGCGCTTTTTTAATAAATAGATGACTGCACTTGACAGATCTAAATTCTCTATATAGAGTTAAGAATATTGGATACTCGTCCTTTAAATCTAACTTTGAGCTATTTTCTGATCTATAAGCATCGCTTTAACAAGAAGGTGGTTTCTAAGTTAGAACTGTCCAGCGAGTTTTCTAGATTTATTTTATTGGTTATTCCAACAACATTACATATAAAACATTACGCAGTATTATTATAATCGTAGATAAGTAGTGTATCTGATGGATATGTTACTAATATAAGTACACAGCTTTTCCGATATTCCGATAAAATAATCTATTGACTACACTTAAATGAAACAACAAACAAAAATATAATAATTTAGATAAAATAAAAATAATGATAAATTTAAAATAATGATAAATATAATTTAAAAAAATCTATCACTCAACCCAGTCAAAGTGTTTCAACATCTCTTCTTTGAACCTTATAAAATACATATGAAATATATCAAACGCATTTTTACAACTCACAATGCTACGTACATATTTCTAGTTATTATTTTTTATTCCCAATTCACTTCAACTGAGAGCAATGACCACACTATATCGCACAAAGTGCTAACAACATTACATAAATAAAGGGTCAAATATGGAAATTTACGAATTTAATTAAAAATGCATGACAGATTAAAATCCCTTAAGAAAGCTCGCAAATATCTATTAAAAGCTTAGAGTCTCACTTGACCGTAAACCGGTCTAATCATATGTATTTAGCTCATAGTACGTAGTTCGAACAAACATTTCCTAACTAAGTATTGTTTCTGAAAAAATATTTCATAAAGGTCCGGTTTTCCTCACTGTGTTTTCATAATGTAACATAGGCGTTTGTATTGCTCACTAAAAAATTCATCTACAAATCACATTCTGTAAAGTACTTTAATATTTACGATTCGTGGTCAAATAATTCCGACCATACGTTCCAAAATTGTATGAATACAATTAACTTAAATTTATTTACAAATAAGGTAAGTAACACACCGTTAAGTCAAACAAAATAAATTTATTTAAAATAAATAACGAAAATTAAAAACACTTAGCAGTAAGTAAGTGTTGGCGAGTGTTAATTTTTTTTCAATTTTATTATATTTTTAAATATTTCTCGCAAAGACTACCACCACATAACCACTCCTCTTCCCTTCCCGCTCGCAAAACAGACAATTTCGGAACGTGGGTGAATCGCCACGCGGGCAACGCCGCACGCATAAGCAAGTGATATAACCATTGAACTTTGCACAACCGCCGCTAAAAATATAACCCGCTGTGAATCTAGCTCGGAAAGCCTTCGCCGTGAATGATTTATAAATTTGAAGAAGTGCTATCGTCGAGAATATGTTACATACGCCACGAGTCGCCATTAATGCAGTCAGTTCCGTACTCCATATTTTCCCCTCATCCCGCATCACCTAATTTTTTAAGGCCTCTTCAAGCTGAATACACCAGTAAGCTAATGGAGCTTAGTAATCTTAAATGCAGATTTTGGAATACACTAACAGACGCTTGGTGATGGTTTATTAATTTAAGTATGAAAGTTGTCATGCAAGCTTCTTAACGAGACAATGTTTGTGACAACGAGCCAGTTACCTCTAACTAACTCTGGTATTTAGCCCAAGTTTTTTATAGCGGCGCAAAGTTCTAAAGTGATATTTGACCGATAACTATCTAATATAGCAATCTATTTCGCCCCATTGAATGCAAATTTTTTATAACCAGCTTTGTTTTTATGCTAGTTTTGCTTTTTTACCTGACGAGCCAAAGAATTACAGGTATCACCGCTTTTATTATGTTGTTTAATGCCATGTTATTTCAATTTAAGAATATCTATATACTGATTATGTTTATTCTTTTACACAAGCTTGTTAACGGATATATTGTGATCCTTGATGAAGTTAAATTTAAATGTTCCTAAGATTTACCATTCAAAGAGAACCTTTTCTAAAACATAGTTAGTTCAGAACCAATATCTGTTCAACTCTGAATCGTTATAAAGAATTAATATAACGATGTTAATAAAAATTATGTCGATATTGACATCTTTTATTGCTCCTTCTGGAATTTTCGCTTAAAATGTTATGAATTATTCCCTCTTTGATATGATTTGTTGCGAACTTGACATTTGTGATTTGTTTTTTATTTTGTTTGTGTCGTGATGCGGTATAGGTAAGATGTGCATATCTGTAAATATACTTTAAACGTCCTCAATTTGTGGTGTATTTGTTAATTCGATATATGTATCTTTGAAATGAAAATAAATAAATACCTACTAATACCTATGGTTTACAATAATTATTTATTACAATGTGAATTATAAAATTGTATATCTAATGGCCTAAATACATGAATCGAGCTACTTAATATACTAAAAATATGATATGAATTCGTTGAAATATAGTTTTTGTGTGCAACTGGCCTTATTGCTTTTGCATCCATCTAACCCTCGTGCTTTGACTAAAACACCTTGTAATGTTGCTAGTGTTCAGTTTATTAATTAGTTGATGCTCGAAACACTTTACTTAAGAATGCAAGTTAGTAAATCTAAATTACACGTTAAGAGTGTAAGCTATGCTAGACCGTAGATGAAAATGAGCGGGTAAAATAAAATTGGATTTTAAGAACGAAAATTTTTACTGTATAACACAAAAACGGCTTTTTTTTTAAATACTCATAATATTAAAACACACGGACCGGGTGGCAAATATTGCACGACATTTCCTTTCATATCTGACAGGAGTTAGTATTTTTTTTTTTATATAGTTAGCTCGGCGAATTGACGGTACTCTTCCTGATGGTGAGCACAGTACAATTCAAACACAACGGCGACCACCGACAGATCGTAATCCATCGACAGTCACCTCTGTACAAGGCTGGCCTGCATTAACTGGATAAGCACGGTTATTCACCACATGTATGGTGATCATGACTCAGTTGGGCTGTACAGGACTACCATCCCGCTATAGCCATATCCTCGTAAATCACTCAGCATGGTGCACCACGTATAGGTGAGGTTGACTTGGGCGTCTCAGCGCTGAATATGTAATTTGACACCCGTTTTCGTGTTTTATGTTCTACGCCTGTTTTTTCTTAAACCTTTGCATTCATCATTCACGATAAAGTCATGTGCATATCTGTAAATATACTTTAAACGTCCTCAATTTGTGGTGTATTTGTTAATTCGATATATGTATCTTTGAAATGAAAATAAATAAATACTTACTAATACCTAGTTAAATTTCGGGAGCACTGCCGAGGGTTTTTAAAAAGTCTAAGACAAGACTGATTCTCAAGAAGCTTTATTAAGAATGCTTTTATTTGTTACAAATGTCTCTTTTATAAACTCTTATTCTATAAACACAAAGTGGGGCTGTTTACTATGAAATAATGAGAAATATGTCGCAATACATTCAGTCAAAACACCAGGTGTCTATCAGTAGTTTGCAGACATAATATGGGTTAAAAACGTAACATCAGCATTTCTAACGTATGTACCAATTAACAAGACGTAATAAGAGAGGGTACAGACTGCATAACTCCTCCCCCCTCAAGTTCGAAATTATCAGAGGGATGATTATCACTATGATTATTTCGATAGCAATAATTTTTACAAAAACTGAGCTTATATACTAAGAATACAAGAATTAATAGAAATATAATCACATATAACAATAAAGTTCCGGCACTAACACTTTTTACATTAATAATTCTTTCACTTGATGTTTTTAGTTCACTTTCACTGATTTTTAAAAGATTATTTAAATGTTGAAGATTTATTAATTCACTGTTATCCAAATTGATGGGTTCACGTTGCAATTGTTGCTCAGTAATTGTTATTTCGTCGTTACAAATTTTTGATAATATATTCTCAGCGTTACTATGAAGAATCCATCTCTCTTTTCCAATTGGTTGTATCTTAATGGTCTTGATTTCAACTGGTACTGGATGACAAGAACTCGTATTCGAAGAAAATTGAATTAATGCTGTTATGCAAGTGTCTTCTGAAGTTGTTCGAGAATCATCCTCGTGACACAGGAACATTTCGTCGTGAAGTTCATTACAAGGTAAAGTGAGCGAGACAAATTTAGACCCTTTTACTAATAGGTAAGGAAATTTAGGAATAATGATGGTGGTATGATTAGAAGGATTGGTCATAGGTATTGGAATTGCTCTGTAGTATGTATAAATTTCATCTCTAATTATTGGTATATCTAAAATGAATGTTATTTGACTTCCTTTTGTATAAGCTTTAAGCTCTATACATTGCTCTATTTTAACTAAATTGTCATAACTTACTGGATACACAAGTTTGTAGAATTTCTCTATCTTTTTTAACAATTCTAATAATTCATTTGAGTTTATAAGAGATTGGTGTAATATTTTTAATTTACTGAATGCCAGAGAAGTTTCAATTTCATTCAACCGAATGTAGAGTAGTTGAAAATTATGGAAAAATAAATTATAAACATTAATAAAATTATGGGTAGTTATATCAATATTAGTTTGATTTATTAATTTTTTTATTTCTCGTAACTCTTTATCTATTCGAATGAAATTGTCCTTCGTGAAATTTGTTATCTTTATCATTGATTCAGAAATATCTGATATTAAGGTTACCTTTTTAATGAGTGTATTTTGGCGTGTCGTTAGAGAATCAATCATATTTTCATATCTTAAAGCATCATTATGATCTAAGTTACCAGTTATAAGCTTAATAATAGATCCAAGAGGATTGAGAAGTCCACGTTTAATTCTAGTTGATGGAGATAACTGTTCTAATTTTTGAATACTAATATTCATTACATAATTCGTTTGAAGCTTTACATTAAAAAGTTGAACATTAGATGTTTCATTATCAAAATGTGTTTTTAAATATTGATTAAATTTAGTATATCTTTTTATATTGAATTCTAAATCCTCACGTATCAGACTTAAATCTAAAATCTTAATTATTGTCCACTTATCATAACTTACACTAGCTTGACCTTGTTTCACAAGGACTATACCGGGATTTTTATCGATTCTGTGAAGTTGAAGGGCGTGAATCCTGATGATCAGAGCCAGGAGCCCGAGGAGGTACCTGCGAAGGTCGTTTTATATCCTTAATAGGCACGTTTGTTTTTCGAGTTTTCATTTTTACAGGACAGATATTTCTGTCAATTTTACCATATACTTGTGCTTTTTGATAACGCGGTTTATCTTTACTTCGCCTTGTATTAACACCTTTTACAAATATAGTGTCCTCTTCTTGAATATCAAATGATGTTTCACCACCACGTTTTGTTTTAATCTTTTCTTTATTTTCAATTACTTTGTCTGTTAAATATTTATAAAGATATTTCGTTCGTTTCATATGATCGTTTACTAATTGTTGCGTATATTGTTTGTTAAAGTTTACTTCAAAAGTACTATTAGAATCAGTGTGTCCAAAAACTACTTCAAATGGTGTAAGACCAGTCGTTGAGTGAATGGTTTGATTGTATGACATAATTGCATAAGTCATAACGTTAGCCGCGTCAGTTATTTTATGTTCATATTTAGCGATACGATATATTTCTAAAATAGTTGAATGGAATCTTTCAATTAAACCCATAGAATTAGGATTATGTGGAGTGCTTATGTGTAATTCTATTTTATAAAATTGTAATGTTTCTTTTAAAAGTGTATTGTTGAATTCAGTACCAGAATCAGCACTGATCTTATTTGGTACGCCATAAAATGAGAAAAATTTAATTAAGGCACGAACTACTTCAGGTGTAGAGCGATTGGATATTTCAAAAGCCTGACCTAGTTTACTGAAAGCATCTATTATGGTAAGGAAGTAGCTTCCTTCTATAGAGAATATATCTATAAATATTTCAGCAAAAGGTTTTGTTTGAGTTTGCGTTAACATTAATTCTGGTTTTAAAGGTTTGCGATCATATTTTAGAGTTTTACAAGTTTCACAAGAATTGATTACAGAAGCGACTGTTATATCCATATTTGTCCAAAAATAATTACGCTTTAATTTCATAAGAGTTTCTTTGATTCCACGGTGACTTGTTTTACCTTGATGATAAGCAAGTATAGTGGCACGTTGCTCTTTTTCATCACCTAAGTATATAACTCTTTTAGTACATTCATATATTTTGACGGTATCTTTTTTAAATAGTTTTATCACGGCATTTGTAAATTGTTTACGGTGAATTTCGCTCTCAAAGTAAAAGAAATATTTAATTTTAGGTTTTATATATTCTAAAAGAAATTTCTTAACAAGGTTAGTGTTGTTTACAGGTAAATGTACTTCCAAAATTTTTTGTTTTTCATGTGATAAGTCTTTTATTGATAATTGGTTTCTGTTCCAAGTAAAAATAAGGATTTGATTAGGTTTTGTGTCGATGGCTTCTTCAATAATGGGAATACCATTCGTATCAATATCTTCAGCAGAATGTATGGTTTCCGGTAATGAACAGGCAGTAATAGTACTGGATGAAGGAGAACGAATTGGGTGAGTTAAAGTCTTATCGGAATCTGAAGGAATAGTTAACGTTTCTGATGAGTCTGAAATTAGTATTGGACTCTCAGATCGTTCAGTGTCACTCACGTTTACTCGTAAGGACATATCGTCCTTTAATATATTTAATTTAATTCGTGATAGAGCATCAGCATTACTATTTTGTTTAATAGGACGAGCTGTGCGCATTGACACATCGCTTGTCTGAAATTGAGGTGGATTACGTTGAGGTTGATTTTGTGGTGGTATACCAAATTTAAATTGTTGATTTGGCATGTTGAAATTAGGTCGGTTTTGTGTATTGTTAAATTGTGGTTTGAACCCTTGTTGATTAGGAATACCGAATTTAAAATTATTATTTCCAAAATTTGGTTTATATCCTTGTTGGTTTAGGTTAGGTCTGAATTGTACATTTTGATTTGGAATACCGAATTTAAAATTATTATTATACGGTTTAAAATTATTTTGTGTTTGGTATGGAATTCCGAATTTAAAATTTTGTTGTCCGGAATTAAATGTATTTGGCACAAATGCAGGTTGAGGTTTGAAATTATTATTAAAATTATTTGTTAAAGTAGGCGTGAAAAATTGTTGAACTGGTTTAATATTAGATTTATTTTTATTTTTAGAATTGTACTGATATTGAAAATTGACCTCCTCCATGACAACACTTAGTGCGTTTTCTAAAACGGTACAACCTTTAAGTCGCACAATTCGAATTAAATCCTCTGGTAAATTATATAAAAATACATTCAAGCACATATTATTATAGATAATCATTTTAGCGGCTTTGAGGCCTTCATCAGTTAATAAATTGACCTTGGAGAAGAGGGTGCAGCGTGTTTGTTGTATCCTGTTACAAAATTGCGTATATGTTTCACCAACTTTAATTTTTAAATTTTCCAACTCAATTGCCACACACTCTTCCGATCTAGGATCACCAAAATGTTGAATCAAAACAGCTCTTAATTGTTCCCAAGTTGTTATGTCTTCTCTTTCACTTAGTAGAGCAGCGGCTTTACCACATAATCTACTAGTTATAGCATGAAACACATATGTAGTTTGAACAACATTGTTTGATCCGCTAAAATTTCTGATTATATATTCACTTTTTTTAATAAATAAATTTAAAGTATTTTGATCACCATCGTACTTGGGAATTAAACTTAAAAGTTCTTTTGATACTAATTGAATTGTTGATTCATTGTTGCGTTGCATTTTGAATTGTATTTATTTAATTAAACACACACAAAGTAAAATTCACAAAATTAAAATTCACAAAATAATATTTTCAAAATATAATTCACAAAATAAATCTTATAACAAAATTATCAAAATCAAAATTCTCAAAATTAAAATTATCGAAATTAAAATTATCAAATTAAAATTCTCAAAATTAATATTTATTATTAATATTTCTCAATATCTTATAATCTATGAAGTCAAATAACTTTCGACGATTTTTATTCGAAAATTATGAAAAATAATTTTCAACGATGTTTGTTTGAAAATTATAAAAATTTGTTAAATAATTTTCAACGATTTTTGTTTGAAAATTATAACAATGTCCAACGAAAAATACAACCACAGAAAATAACAAGGACGAGACAAGGATTGTAAAAATGGTCACTTACAGTCTGCTCGTTCCCATGTCTTGCCGTATAGCTGCTTTCGCTTTTAGGACAGGATCTCTCGGAAATAGATGTGGAACCCGACGTTAACTTATTTATTGGTTCGTAGATACTCAAAATCTGCACATGAGACCGATTTGTAAGACTCGAACACAGACTTTTATTGTTGATTGAGTATCCTACCGACTGCGCCAGTTAAATTTCGGGAGCACTGCCGAGGGTTTTTAAAAAGTCTAAGACAAGACTGATTCTCAAGAAGCTTTATTAAGAATGCTTTTATTTGTTACAAATGTCTCTTTTATAAACTCTTATTCTATAAACACAAAGTGGGGCTGTTTACTATGAAATAATGAGAAATATGTCGCAATACATTCAGTCAAAACACCAGGTGTCTATCAGTAGTTTGCAGACATAATATGGGTTAAAAACGTAACATCAGCATTTCTAACGTATGTACCAATTAACAAGACGTAATAAGAGAGGGTACAGACTGCATAACTACCTATGGTTTACAATAATTATTTATTACAATGTGAATTATAAAATTGTATATCTAATGGCCTAAATACATGAATCGAGCTACTTAATATACTAAAAATATGATATGAATTCGTTGAAATATAGTTTTTGTGTGCAACTGGCCTTATTGCTTTTGCATCCATCTAACCCTCGTGCTTTGACTAAAACACCTTGTAATGTTGCTAGTGTTCAGTTTATTAATTAGTTGATGCTCGAAACACTTTACTTAAGAATGCAAGTTAGTAAATCTAAATTACACGTTAAGAGTGTAAGCTATGCTAGACCGTAGATGAAAATGAGCGGGTAAAATAAAATTGGATTTTAAGAACGAAAATTTTTACAGTATAACACAAAAACGGCTTTTTTTTAAAATACTCATAATATTAAAACACACGGACCGGGTGGCAAATATTGCACGACATTTCCTTTCATATCTGACAGGAGTTAGTATTTTTTTTTTATATAGTTAGCTCGGCGAATTGACGGTACTCTTCCTGATGGTGAGCACAGTACAATTCAAACACAACGGCGACCACCGACAGATCGTAATCCATCGACAGTCACCTCTGTACAAGGCTGGCCTGCATTAACTGGATAAGCACGGTTATTCACCACATGTATGGTGATCATGACTCAGTTGGGCTGTACAGGACTACCATCCCGCTATAGCCATATCCTCGTAAATCACTCAGCATGGTGCACCACGTATAGGTGAGGTTGACTTGGGCGTCTCAGCGCTGAATATGTAATTTGACACCCGTTTTCGTGTTTTATGTTCTACGCCTGTTTTTTCTTAAACCTTTGCATTCATCATTCACGATAAAGTCATGTTATAAACGGTTTCAAAAAGCTTTCATTGTTACAGTCATGTTTGTGCTTAACGGGATATGGATCACGTCATGTGTCGAGGCAAGCTGTGCCAAATCGTTATTGCTACGCTGCCATTTTGAACTCTGAGATTTTATCGTACCCAAGCTGTGTGAAATAACTACTCTCCACTTTATGATGTCGACTGTCGTTATGATATGTTTTACTTTTAACATTTGAATTCCTTCACAATTATTTTATTGAAGATACTGTAAAAAATATATGAAATATGTAACAATAGCGTTCCGCCCCAGCTTCGCACGGGTACAATTTACAAAGTGGTGAAGCCTGAATTTATTGTTTTAATATTGATATTTCATAACTGCCTTATGAGTGGTTCTCAAAGCGATTGCTATGCTCGAGGTCCTGGGTTCGATTCCCATGTAATAGGTTCGCCCCCTATTACGTGGGACCTAAAATATACCCGGCGAACTGTGGGTGTACACCTCTGCCTAACACTTCGTGGATACAGGCATGATGGTATGGTTTGTAACTTCATAGTTACGAATAGTGAGCTTAGCCCTTTTTTGCGCAATTTATCATAGGTTTTTTTAAGGTAGGATTTCTTTGGTCGCGAATAATTTTGAATTCGGGATATCTTCTACGATATTCATTTAAATGGAAAAGTGTAAACTATGCCCAACTATAAATGCCCAAGTTAACTAACGAACTTATCCGGATAAAGATTAATACTGAACTGGAGAAAATAGCTTCGCAAATAACGTATTGTTTTAAATTATTATATTGAAGATAAAAATGGTTACTGGAGTCAACCTTAGGTTTATGCCTTCGCGGACTTTCCTCTAGGGTTTTAGAACTAAAATCTTTGGAACATTATTTTGATATATCTCCTAAAGTAAGCCAGCGTAAGCCTTTTAAGCGCCCGAAAATAATTTAGGTCGTCGTTAATTACAAATATTTGAATTTACTCTACTATACAAAAACTTAATTGGAATGTATATAATATGTAAATCTCCCGTAAAATTCTTTAAATTTTAGTGAAAACCGCATTGAAATCCCTTGTCTACATAGGAGACAGACAGCGGGAAGCAACTTTATTTTATACTATGTATAGAAAAATGTAGCGGTAGATAGCTCAGTGGTAGTGGTAACTTTGGATCTCGCAATGACCAAGAATCGCAATCTCGCAAGAAACCATAGGTTGGTGGTAGGGCATTTTAAATCACCGCCTAGCTAGCGACCATCCTTAGTTTAAAATATCTCATCAAGCACCTTATAAGGTGTCCCAGTAGCTATGAAAGGCAGTTTTTTTTCTTTAGTTAAGATTGCAGGAAAAAGCTGGCTAGACAATTTAAAAAAAAAATCTCATCTATTTCCTTATAGGCGATTCCAAAATTGTTTTATTTTATTCGAGGGTGAACCTTAATGTGCCTAGCGAAATTGAAGTTACTTTTGCGGAGCGAATAATTATAGAGCAATAAAGCTGTTATCAGAAGGCTTCGGTCTATCATATAATAATTAGCGATGTATGTCTAAATTTTGTTATTTGTTTTGTTCATACATTTCAATAATTATAAATATGGTAGAACGCCAAGATGAGCCCTCCCAATACCCCTGAAGCCTCGGCAGAAGGCTTTTACAGCTTCAAAGGGCTTGATCTTCGCTCCACATTATATTTTCTTCTCTCTCGTTTATCGTAACTTGCCTAAACGTAACGCATCTTTGAAATTGAACTCTCAATTCTCGTCCTGTTAACTAATCACCGGCTAAAAATTTTCACTTCAAAAATCCTAAATTCTTCATAAGGAGACATATTTTTACCGATTTTTTCAAGGCCTACATTAAAAAATATTTGTTGAACAATGACAATAATGTAAAATTCGATTCGTTTTATTCATCCTTCAAGCGCTCTTTCATCTTAATTGCTATTGTTTACTGAGCTTTGTTTTGTAACGCGGCTTTTGTGCAATTGTGCTTTGTTTCCATTTTAATCGGTCGACGTTTATTTATTTGTTCAATCGGAAGTTTTTAGGTATTTGTTAGTCCGTAGTATTGTTTGTTAAATTATTAATTTTATCCATTAATTTAACAGTTTCTTCATGACCCGTAGCAAGTTATTAATGTACTATATGGCGATTTCGTATTAGTGTTTACAAAAATCTTGAATTTTTCTTAATAATTTAATTGTCAAGACCTAAATTATAATCAAAAACCCAAAATAAAATATACTTTGTTTAATTTACGTCCTAAGAAAACACTTATGAATGTCAAAACATTATCAAAGGTTCGGAAAATATTCCAGGCAACCAGAATAACCGACAAGAAACTCGATCTATTTCATCATTATACTGTGTAAATAATGTTTAGGTACAACTTCCAAACATCACTATCATTCACGTAATAATCCACCCCAGGTTTATATAAGCCTGCCAGAGGACAAATCGTAAGGTGACTGCATATACACTGGCTCATTTCGAAACTCTTTTACTATGAGGTGAAATAACACCATGCCATTATCTAGGGTATTTTAAGTTCTCGCTTATCACCGTGACGTTGAAAGCCTAACGCATAATGTGCGTCTGCATTTAACATTACTCCAGTTTGTGTAAATAAACTTAATTAAGTTATAATAAAACGTAAAGTAAATTAAGATCCAATTAAAAGTTCACGATTGTGAATTCCCTTGAAACGTCCAAGAGACAGTTGAATTGATAAGCCTTATGTCTTGGTACCTGAAAATGACATCTACTTCTAAAACGGCTTTACATTGTTCAAAATGGAATCTTGTTTTATTTTTGAAGGGAAAATTTAGTAGATTTTAAATTGTGTTTTTTATAAACAATAAATAATGAGACTCCGAATAAATATAGGGACCGTTATCTTCCTAGAGCACTTAGTAATGTGAGAGTCAAGAAACATATAATTGTATGTTGGGGAAGATACTGTTGCCTGAAATACAAGTTATATCTTGTTCAGGCGACAAGCTTCTGCCACATTGGATATAATGTAAAATATTGCGTAAAATTAATGATTATTATAAACCATAAACAGATCTTGTATGCAAAAGTATTTTTTTATATTACCTTTTCGATTGACTTGAAATGTTTTCCCGTCGCGTTGTCGCGCTGCTGGAATTTAGTCAAAAGTGTTATAAAATTTCTATTATTTGAATCTCTAATTAACGCAGATAAACGGGTCACCCTTTTAATGAGACAAAATTATGGAAACTTTTTCACTGAAATAATGTAAACCTTAGTTACAAATCGTGAAAATTATATGTATAGTAATATGTATTTAAACTTTCACGAAAATATAACATAACACAACCTGCCCTCGACTTTATTCGCATAAATAGAAATATAAAATTTAATAAGAATAGAAAAATCCCTTATCACTGAGGGTTAATACAGCTTTCTAGAAGTAAAATAATTTCTAGAATTGAACTAGTATTATATCTCCAGTGATCATCATATCACTAAACCATCACGTTCTTTATTCTTAAAGAATAAGCATTTATTCTCAAGTTTCAATACAGAGATAAATAATTTCATGCTACGACTCTAAAGGAGTAAACCAATAACCCTGAACGTCCAGTAATCTCTAAGTAAGTACCTATATCAAATCAGAACAACGAACGATAGGCTTCACGCTTCACGGGTAGGGTTGTCAACTATTAAACCCGCAGCTAATGGGAGAAAAGGGTGAAGTATATTAATCATTATTATTAATTACATAAATTCAATACAATACAAATACAACTAGTTAATTTTATTCGACAAACATCGCCAACGTACCCGTGTAGGCAATTTTTATACTTTGTGTAAAACTATCGACATTTTTATGAGGAATTAATTCATTTCTCAAATTATAATATAGACTATATTACTCGCTGATACTGTAGCTTTATATTGGTAAAAGATTTTTTATAATCGGTTCAGTCGTTTTTGAGTTTATCCATTACAAATAATAAAAAAAAAAACAAGAAATGAAATCTTTCCTCTTTATAATATTGGTATAAATTAATACTATATGTTAACTGCTACTAGAACTCTTCCTGTTCAATCAGTCTCGTAGAAATGCAATATGAGTACAACTAACCTAGTAATAACATTTAATAACAATGACATTTTTTTAATCGTTATAAGGTAGTGGCACACTAAGCCTAGTGGACGACTGGCTCTCAAGTGCAGCTTCCAGAACATACCTATTGGTGCTTTGAGTTAGATTTGAGCTCTACCACCATGCTATGATTTCATCACGATTTTTTCCTTCACCGGGCGCTTAGGCTCATTGCAGGGATTCGAAGTCACATCGATCGACGCAGAGTCCGTACACGCTACCAACTGAGCCGTCATTGCTTCATTGCACTTTAAGTATAGGTAGTTAACATTTTAATAACTCTAGTTATCCATTGTGAAACTCGTTATATTGAATGTCGATCCACCTTCGTGTTTAAACCTGATAAATAAAATATGCTTATCGGTGTCCACCGTCCGTACGCGAGCTGGAAGCTGAATTCAATATAAATGCAAATAATGAAACCTGTATAAATAGATTGGCTATTAACAATTCATAGATATTTCAGGATTGCGATCTCTTAGGGATAATTAGAAATCGCTAATAGGGACCTATTGCGTGACAGACGAATATTTGTCCTATCTACGTTTGGTGATTTAGATACACTTAATGGGAAATTAGTATTTCGCGACGATCACCGTTGTTTTTAAATGGCACTGACCGTTAGGAGAATCGTAGTTGTTTTGTTGAACTTGTGTAAATTGAAGTGATGTAAAAATAACAGCTTTTTACTAAATGCACATGATATTATGTATATACGATACCCATATATAAAATTTTTGTCTGTCTGTCTGTCTCCGAAACAGTTGGACCGATTTTGACGGGACTTTCACTGGCGGGTAGCTGATGTTATAAGAAGAGACTTGGACTACGTCTGTCCCAAGCGAAAAAAAACTGGCCATGATAAATGAATTCGGGCGCTTAAATAGTATACGCTGAGAAAAATTGAAAGAGATATATCAAATTAATATACTGTACTACTGTAAATCTTAAAACACACACAGTTATTTTTCCATAGAAATATTTATCGTTTTTTTTTTTTTCTATATCCATAAAGAGGTTAAGTTTGTGAATATTCTTGTAAGGGGAAACTTCTGGAACTATTATTACAGATCCAAATATTCACTGATATAAATCTACGTTCAGGCCGATGATATTGCAAAAAATACCTTACCTCATAAATTTTAAAGCGTAATCACTCGTACAGTTCCAAAATTATTTCCTCAATAGTTTCTTGCCCTAGTACTTTGGGCTATCTGTTGATATATCAATCAGTCAGTTATCCCATAACGCATATAGATATCATCATTCGCTGCTCAAGTTAATCCACTGATAGGCATAGAACGAATCTTTCTAGTAAACCTTTTTTGAGTTGTATAATAATCTTATTCACATACTCCCTACGCTGTGGATAATTTCCATATTTAACATTATTGTAATATTTCTTACGTTGCTATTTGCAACCCCAAATAGTAGAAATATATTCCTACTACCAAGGGAGGATACTTACAACATCCCTTACCGACATACAGCTTAAGATTATCCGCTGAGACTGTTTCTAAAAAAGTCCTCGATGAATTTACATATACATAGCTTAAAATTTCAGTGGCAAAAAACAGATAGTCAAAACTGATAACAAAGGCTTGCATTTGAACTTATATGGCATATTGTACTCATGTTTTATATGGTTAGTGCTAATTGCTAAAAAAGGATTTCAATCCATGCGTCGATTAGATTAAATAACTCTTAAACATATTTCTACGATTTATTTTATTTGTAGTGTTTAAACTAACAACTAAATTTCTTGAAATTAATCGTTGACGTTCAGTAAGAATTCAAATGTCAATATAAGAGGAGTCAACTACCTTTTACTAAAAATAAATTTCAAAAGCGAAGATGCACTTCATGAGTGCAGAAATATTTGCTGTCTAGGATTTAAAGGCATTTTACTTTTGAAGACGAAATTGTGCATGAAAGGTTTAGGAGTGATTCAACTGAGATTACCTAGACTTCTAGCTAGCATACAATCCGAATTCAAAATATGCACAAATAAATACAATAACAATTATTGCCGTTTCTTTTTGGTTTTTTAACCGCGTCGGGGATTGTCTAAATCGGAGGCGACTGTTTAATTCATCACTAAAACGTAAAATTTATTACTTTTCACTATTTTTTTTTCGACAACAGTGACTCAAGCTTTTGCTGTAGGAAATCACTTAAAAATAAATTGTGTCGTGAATCATCAATTATTTTTAGTTATTTCCGAATAACACCTACTAGAAAGTCTTATCGTAGTAATCTTATCAAGTGTTCTGATTTCCTCACTTACCTTTTGGACAAAAAATATATTATATTATACTAGCAGTGTGCCCACGGCTCCGCACGCGTTTGTTACTACGCAATAATAATTTAAATCCCTTTATTTTTACTCGTATTGTTGACAATTCATATGCCGTATCAATTGAGGAGTGGCATGTCCCGTTTAAAATTTTCATCAAAATCGGTTGAAAACTATTATTCTAATGTATAATTTCTAATGCATTATTAATTCTTATAGCCTCTCAATTATTAGGTATAATGTATGTTTCCCGTCTACAAGATTTGATCAGAATCGATTGAGAATTGATGAAAATTAATCTTTTTGATTATTTTTTTTAATTCTAGAAGTAATATTGACAATTCTTATTGCCTATTAATTATGTAAATAGTTAGACTTTCTGTGTATAAAATTTCACCAAAATCGGTTAAGAATTAATAAAATTTAAATTTTTTGAAAATTCCTTTTTTTACGGTTCCTAAAAGTGTTATTGATAACTCTCATTACAAATCATTCTTGTAATGACTTATAATTCCTGTGTACATAATTAAATCAACGAAATTTTTTTTTAATAATTTTTTGTTACATTATCTAAAAGTAATATTGCAATTTCTTATACCCTATTAACTGACCAATAATATAAGTATCCCGTGTATAACATTTCATAAGATTCGGTCAAGCCGTTTTTGAGTTAAATCCGGACATACAAAGAGACAGACTGACGGACAAAAAAAATTAATGGCATATTCGTGATCAGTGTCGTTCATATAATATGCGTATCGGGAAATTTTAGAAAAATATTAAATGTACTAGATTTATTAATATAGATAGCTATATTTATATAACACCAAAAAAAAAACAAAAGAAAATCATAGATGGGTTTAACATTATGTGTATTTTTCGCAATCCCTACCACCCCGCTATATTACTGCATATGCACCAGCTGATTTCAGAATGTGACAAACTAAAAGAAAATCAAGTTGGGATTACTACTGTTTGTATGGTATTGACATTATATAACAATATGAGTCCAACACATTAACCGTCCCAATAAAACTTCAAAAATAATTAAAATCATACCTTACTGTACCGGCCTACGGGAAGGTTATTTGAAAAACGTGAAACCCCTTTTATTCCTTTCTTACCAAAAGCATAAATATGAATGGGTTCTTCATACAAACTTTCACCCAAGTTTTATTTTCAACACATGTGGAAAAACACAATGAAATAATTATATTGTACCAAAACTGTATAATCCAGATAATTTACAATAGGTACATATATCGCTTAGAATATCTAAACTTCCGCGAGCCGCGATTGACAGCGCACGTCATATTCCTATCATAAAATAAAAGAGCAATTATACCGTACTGCGAGTTAAACACTTTATATACTCTTCAGCCAATCTTAGAAAGTATACTGGACTATCATTTAATAGGTAATTATTAGAAATACAATACATTTGTTATTAAGTATAACACTATCAATTAATCAACAAGCCAGATTGACAATCAACAAACTGGTTGGTATGGCAGCCTATGTCATTCCACCATTATCGCGCATGCGTATTTGGTGTTCCCATATTTTGTTCATAGATACTTTCATCCTCTATTTTGTACCCTTAAAGTTTTATTTTCGCTACAAAAAGTACCCTATATCCTTTCCCAAGGTCCAATCTATCTCTATATCACAATTCATCAAAATTGGTTCAGCGGTCTAGGCGTGAAAACATAACAGACAGACAGAGTTAGTTTCACAGTTATAATATTAGTATGGATTATTTATACGATACGAGAGGACTCTTCATATATGAAACAATCACGACTTAGTTTATGTGCGCTCAGATATTTATTTATTTGAACACTTACATAATAAACACTAAAACAAGTAAAGAAAAATAGACAGAGGACATTGCTTAGTGCTATTATAATAAAAAGTGTAGTGTGTAAATACGAGTAACAAAATACAGAACAGAAAACAGATTCAAAGGTAACAAACAACTAAACTATTAAAATTTAATTAATGATATTTGAGCAGTGTGATTATCGTGTGTCGATTTGACTGAATAAAAACATTAAACAGATCATAAAAGTCCCGCTTGGATCAACAGACAACAAAAAAGGCGCTAAAAACTTTATTAATTAAATAGAATAAATGTACAGAAAACTATTTATCGTTTTCAGAATTGGACTTATACCAGTTGGTTAATTAAAACTTTACTGTTAATTAAAACGTAAACGAGTTAACGTTATAGGGCAATGTAATTTGATATTTTCATTTATAGACTTACGCTAATTAGTCCCCGTCTTCCAAACGGGTAAATGTTTTCTCTTTTTCAAAATATATAATAAATTTACCCAATGTTGCATACGAGGCAATGCCACGTAAAGGGGATTACTGATTTTTGCCCCACAATAAACAAGAATTTACATTTATTGAGATGAAAACCTTAACAGACCACACGCGTTGGGCTCTAAAGCCAAAGTTTTTTTACGGTAAGCTCCATCTAGGTGTGTATAAAGAAGTTTGCTATGTCATATTTTTGTTTTAACTTTTTAGAATTGTACCTTTTAAGCATAATGTGAAGAGACATTTGAGCTGGCCGAAATAACAGAATCGACTGACGACTAGCGACGGATTGAACATCTCTCATTGATCGCCATCGTCTTTGGATTATATAATTATATCTACCAGGTACAGTGCCGTAACTTTGTCACGTTACAAAGCTACAATAGAAAAGCACTATCAGAATTAGCTAAAGATGATCTTAAATATATGTATAAACCTTAGCGCGACGCCGATTAAATTCATCAAAGCCGTTCACAATTATCACAAGCCCGGCTAAACGAACCATAACTCTGTCAAATGATTTGGTTCTGTAAACATATATGATAAATATTTGATGCCCAATCAGTTTAAATTATGTAAAAGGAGATGATGTGGCGTAATCGTAAATTCTATTTAGATATATATGTGGCCGTGGTCGTGGGTTAACGTTCGACAAATGTAAGACTTTTGACATTCAGTTGGTGTATGTCAAGTTCTTATTTTGTTTCATTTGACTAACTTAAATTACTCCTAGTTATTTTGTGTTATTTCGATGTCATTCTACTGAAAATAGTTTCAACAATATTATATAGAGGTGAAATAATTAGAAGACAAATTATTATTTGGACTTAAATTCCAAGAAAGACCTTTCGCATCGACGTGTTATGCGAACGTATACACATTAAAATAATTGCGACTGAAGACAACACATAGGCTGCCAGCGGTTTGTATATCCCGAATACTGCGATGTCAGATATTATTTTATATTAACAAACAAGCATACGGCTCGCCTGATGTAAGCGGCTACTGTAGCCTATGAACACTTGTAATATCATAAGTATCACTAGCGCGTTACCGATCTTGAACCCTTGAATGTCCTAACCACAAGGAGCTCTGGAAACCCTATTCACCGTAGAAACAAAACACAAAGTTATTTAGCAGAGATTTTCTATTTAGTGGGGGTATTCCACCAGTTGGGCTGCTTCAAGTAGAGAGAAATCTGCAAACAAATTTCTCTGTACTCTACTTCGCTTAAAATCCCTTAATATTTAAAACTTCCTGTTAACCGGAAAGTTGGAAGAAATACGGCCAAGAGGAAGTTGCGCAAACCGGTGGTCGGAACAGGTCAGTAAACAAGTAGAGTTACCCGACCACTGAGCCCGAAAATCGATATCGATAGAGGCAACTCTCTAAAAACGATTTATATAACCTGATATCATCAGTAATGAAATTACTAAGTTATGTACTATGTAGTAGTGTTAGTTATTGAGGAGAGAGAATCGAAACTAGTAATATATGTCTAATGTTACTTTTATGGTTTTGTGTGAAAACCCTACCGATTACGATAGTTTTAATGAAAATGTCACCATTTCGTGATGGTACATACTCTATATAAAAATTCTAACATGTGAACTAACTTGATTATGAAATCAATACATTCTCAAAAAAGTATGGGGAATGAATGATTTGTTTATGTTCCCAAATATTTATTTTGTGATTTTTTTGTTGTTAGAATGGCGCAACTGTTTTTTTTTTTCATTTTAGCGCGAAGTTTGCAGTGTTGTTTTTAGTTAGATCATATCTAGTGTGTATTGCGAATTTCATAATGAACAAAAACATCGAACAAAGTGTTTGTCTTAAATTTTGCATCACCAATGGAATTTCGTGTTCGGAGACACTGAACATGTTTACAGAAGGCTTACGGTGAATCGACTTTATCAAAAACACGTGCTTATGAGTGGTACAAAGCGTTCAAAAGCGATCGAGATATGCTGGAAGATTTGCCTCGCCCTGGTAGCCCATCAATGTTTAACACTGAAGTTAACATGGCAAAAGTGAAGGAAATCGAGACTGAAAATCCTCATTGAAGTTTGAGAGAGATAGCCGCTGAATTATGTTTTCAAAAACTTAATCGCATAAGAGTCGCTAAGGACATGCTAGAACGATTCAATTCTGACCCAGCGTTCGAGAAACGCATGGTTAGTGGTAACGAGACGTGGGTTTACGAGTTAGACATGCAAACTAGTCAACAAGCTTCGAAGTGGCGCATTCCAACTGAACCGAAACCGAAAAAATCACGCCATAGTTGATCAAAAGTTCAAGTCATGTTGACTGTTTTCTTTGAATATCGGCGAGTTGTGCACTCGATATTCTTACCGGAAGGTCAAACGGTAAATAAGGTATATTATTAGAGCGTTATCTGGGGTTTATGAGAGCGAATTCGACGAAAAAGGCCAGATTTGTGGAAAGATAATTCTAGCATTATTCACCACGATAATGCGCCTTATTCACCAGATATGGCTTCAGCCGACTCCTTTCTTTTTTCTAAACTCAAATTACCACTTTGTTGCGCACGTTTTCATTCGGTAGAATATATAAAGGTAAATTCGCGAAGAGAACTAAGCTAAATTCCGGAAAAAGCATTTCAAAAACGTTTCGATGATTGTATTATTCGTTGGCATAAGTGTATGTTTTCTGAAGGAGCATACTTTGGAGGCAATAAAATAATTTTGGATGAATAACTAATATTTTGTGTAAATTGATCTGTTCCCGATACTTTTTTGACAGAGTAGTAATTCTTAATAGAAAGAAAGAAAGAAAACGCATTTATACGACAATAACAAATAAATGTTTAAATAAAAACAAAACAAACAAATTTACATCATAAATAAAATGTTGCATGGGGTCGAATAGATCCCTGTCTCGGCATAATGCTGCAGGCCTACAAGCGCAAGCACTGGAGTGCTGATATTCTGACAGGGCCTGTAGGCATGTACAACCTCACGGACGAATTATATCACAACAAAAATTTAAAATTAGTTAAACTAAATAATCGTACCTTCATAAGAATAATCAACATATTATGTGCTGTAATATATACATCTCCCAACTGTACACTACATATACAATCATATCCCATACACTTCGAGACAGACTGCCCGTCACTTGAGAAAAATTTATTTAGATACCTACTGAGCCAACATAATTGAATTGCATAGTAAATTCATTCCTGCAACAATAACAAATATTTTATTCAAATTAGCTTTGAAGCTGAAACGAAATGTCGGTGTAATCGTGTAATAGCGAGTATTTGCACTCATAGTTACGACACCTAACGGTATTATGCAAAGTTATAAAAATAATATTAATTTATTAGTGACAATAGTATTTAGCAAATAATTTAAATCAAAAATCAGTTTAATATAGGTTTCAGTAGACATTACTAAAACATTTACATTGGCATGCAATATTATTTAAAAATCTCAAAATACATTGAAAGATAAATTCATATTATTTCGTTACAAAAGTATTTAGATTTTCTTCGATAAATTCGATTAATTATAGACATAAAGATCATAATGCTGTATTAATTGTTACAAAGCTGCGAGCATTGATCCAAAAATTAAATCAAATAATACATACCGCCAGTTTGTGCAATAGTCCTAAAGCGAACATTTTTGCACGAAGCCGAAACACCTGGGCTTATTATTTTTCTTAATTCGTGTTCTTTATTTAAAACACACATTCTCGCTTAACATAAAATGGAAAGATTTCTCGATGTTATGAAATAACCAAAACGACACCAGTTTATTGAAACATAACCTTGAACACGATTAAACATATATACGAAAACGGTGCATAGCTAAACACAAAAAAAAAACTGACCTGATGGAACTTATTTTTTTAAAATTATTATTTAACCGATTCAAGAAACCCACGCTTCACAAGTAAGGGGACATGATATCCTTCCGTCTTCATTCATAGGGATTTCTTTTAAATCCGAAGAAAAGGTAACATGGTTTTTGCATATCTTCAATACGCTATTCAGAAAAATTCGAGTGAAACGGAGCCGAAATCGCATTTGATATTGACATTGTTAACTGACAAGAACACGGCAAAATGAACCTTCATGTGGATTCACTCTCAGGAATATTTGATGAAAAACATTAATAGGTAGTTATGAACAGGTATTTATTATTATTATTATTATTTATTATTAAAATATATGGTAAGATTTATTTTCAACGAAAATTCAAGCTTATTTTAGAATCAGTCCACGTTCTTTGACATTACCATTGCTTTAAAAATTTTCCAAATATGGAAGGTTTGTTATAAGTTATAGTTATCAAATGGTTTAATAAAATTATGATTAGTAGACCCGGTCACCAGTTGCTGTGGGCCCGAATTTTTTTTTTTAACCGATCGCTATAAAACTTTTCATGGTCACCTATTGGGCTAATATGAAGGTTACCTGTAAATGTCATCAAAATCGATCCAGCCGTTTTGGACTCTATAGAGAACATACATACAGACATCCATTTATATAGGTATATATGTAGATGTTTACAAGTACATTACAGATAAAGGGATACTGGTAAAAAGTAGCGATTTTTGGCACAGGACCTTCTGCCTTCGCCACGGTTTTGGCGAAGCTGTAAAGGCAATTTAGGGCAAAATAAACAGTGGCGAAACAGTGCGAACGCGGACGCTGTACCTGGTGCTTTATCACATAGTTAGATACAGACACGCGAGCGTCCAAAGTGAGTAAATCAGTATTAGCTTAAGCAAAACTAACTCACCTGAGCCCACAGTGAGTCAAAATAGTTATCTTTTTTCTTACATATGGTAGGTACTGTAAAACCAGATTCTTTCGTTGGTTTTTACCAGCCGTCTTCTTTTCCTCTATCGCAATGAGCGAAATGCTTCCGGGTCCAAAGTATATTATGTTTATTGTACCAATTCCTGTATATTTTTGGTATTGTTATCACTATTTACTCGATTAGAGCGCGACTTCTGTTTACCATTGTACACAAAGCGCACTTAGCGGCTAAGCGCCGTTGAAATTAGTCAAGATGCTGCGGTACGGACCGCTCGTTGTGAGTGACAGGTCCCGACTTGCGAGCTGAGAGACTCTTGAACGGCTTAAGGACGAGCACAGATGCTCGCATGTCTGTACATAGCTTTATACATTTATTCATTATTTTATTATATCCTTATATTGAACATATTTGTACAGTGTTTAGTTTATTAATAGTTTAAAAAAGCTCGTATACCTACTACTATATTCACGTTCGTATGTATGTTCGTACGCTAGCGGTGTTCCGCAGCTCCGCACGCGTTTCTTATGCAACAATTATTTTTGTCTCGTAACTTTATAACTTCTTGAAGTATTATTGACAGTTTAATTAACTACCTTTAGAAAGAAAATAAATTAAAAAACTAAAATTTCATTAATCCTCGAACAATTTTGTCGATAGTATTCGGGAAGTATATAATTACGTATTATGTAAGTATATAATACTAAAATCCAAGCATTTGTGGAATAATAAAGACATTATTGACAATTATTTTAGCTTATCATTTGCAGTATGACAAAAACCTTCTTTACAAAATTTCATGTATATCGGTCGAGCCTTATTTACGTCATTAGCCAGACATATAGACAGTCGGACAAACAATGTTATTATATATATAGACAGAAGTTTTTTATGTATGGTATCCTGAGTTGTCTCTCAGAACAATGAAATACCCCTAGATATATTATATGCCGTTAATAAATTTATAGAAAGTCACGAAATTCGTTTGTTATTTTTCCTACATTTTATTTTATCTATTTTCATTTTTGTGGTTTTTATTACGCTATAAAACGTTGCGGTCAGTACAGAGATTCGCAGTAAAGTTTTTCCTATTGACATACAGTGTTCTTTTTGCTATTGTTGTCTATTATTAGAGAAAGTATATACGACCAATGAAATCTAAGGAACAACATTATCCGCAATACTAGCTCGGGTCACCGGGTACGCATGGATAAAATTACTATTATTATAAATTACAAAAATAATAATGAAATTTTGTTTGTTGGTACCTACTGTGCAACACTTGGGAGGGCTCGGACAGATTCGACAATTTTTTATTTATTTTGTAATAGTCCAAATTAAGTTCCTATGGAAAAGTATTGAAAGTCAGGTTTTTTTCTATCGGATTTTTGTATGAACTCAAGACCATAAACTCAAAACTCGGATTCTGGATATGCGTAATTCTTTTTTTTGTTTTATTTGTTATGGTCCTGGAAATATTTCAGGGTGAAAAACCCCGGTATAGCTAGCGATGCGGCTGAGTTATTTGCTATCGCAAAGTGGGGAACAACGTCTCCCGAACTAGCTAGTATACTATGGAATAGAATAGAACAGAACGGAACAGAATATTTAATGAACACATAAGTAATTATGTTGACGACAGTAATAATAGAAGCTATTCTATAATCGACAACGATTCATATACTAATTGGTAATATTGAAATAAGACAAAATTACAGAAAGAATATGTGTGTTTGAGTGTGTTGCGTGTGTGTATGTGTGTGTTTTTGTGTGAATTATAGAATTATAATTGTAGAAGTAATGTAATAATAGTTATAGAAACATTATACTTCACAAAAAAATAACACTTAAAACTGAAATAATCATTTTCACATACGAATCAATATAACAGGTAGCTATTGTACGTGTTTACCTTAATCTGAATATAATTAATGTATTCTAAATGATTAAATTTCATTTTTAAACTCTCTAATATATATTGTTAAACTTTATATATTACTAGCTACGCGACGGTTTCACCCGTGTTAACTTTATCAGAAAAACAGCGTGCCCCGCCGCGCCGCTCCGCGCCGAAGCACCCGTGTAGTCTATCATAGTTGTTCTTCCCGCAAGTACAAATTATTTTAATTTCACATTATATTCTAAACTATGAGTCCAAATAACATACTCTACAGAGCGAAATTTAACTTCATAAAATTTTCTTTATGGTGAAGTAAATTTTTTTCGTAAGAATTAATACGCTATATCTAAAAATTACGCTTTTGTTATTTTAACTTTTTAATTTTCAACAAATCTTTGTCACAAAGTGTCTTATTGTGGCGTATATATGAATGCTATCGTTAACTTTTTTTAGATATATTAACTACTATATATATATACTATATACTAACGACTACGCCAGCGCATGCAGATAAATCAGTTTGGGTGAGCCTCGAATATTTAAAGCTATCTGAAAGTTCCTCGACAGTCTGGCTATCATAAACAAAAAGAATATTTGGAATCCGACTGTTAGTTCCAGAGATAAGCGTGTTTAAACAAACAAACACAAAACTGTTCCGCTTTATAATATTAAGTATAGATGGGGGTTTCAATTCAGCCTGAAACTATTGTCGTTAAAAATGCTTACAGAAACAATAACATTTCAGGTTTTATTTTGTACTAGCTGTGCCCGCGACTTCGCGCACGTGGTAGTCGTGGTCTCCTTTAATTGTAAGATGCGATGTTTATTCGAGATATTTTATCCTTAACATAGACCCTATCGATTAGTCCAATAACATAGTGTACGTTAGTTTTTTTGCATTTTTTTGTTGGTTCGATTCCCGGTATAGGTAACCTTTTTTAAAAATTCTGAGAATGCAGTTATTATTATTTCAAAAAATAAAAGAATGTTTCCTTTGAGTAAAATTTGATATCTTCAATATTTAACATACTTATCCTCCATGTCCCGTTCGTTTTTTCCACTCTGTATAATCAAAGGTATATTATGCATACGTATATTATATAGATTCGTAGTGTGTATATATATACACATGCATATGTATGATGTAATGAAGACGTTACGCTTATGTACGAAAGTTAATTATAACTTTACGACTCACTATAAAACGCGTGTCTTGTATTCCTCGTCGTTGATGCCTTCTTTATTATTGTTAGCGAAGCGGAGTTAGACTATTCACCAATAATATTATGATGCCTTTTCTTTATATTATATAAATTCTTTTGTCCACGTTTTCTCATGATATTATCCTTCGTCGTCAATCAAATTTGTTATTATTTTATATTCAAATATTAGGTCCTTGCATATGAAAGTGGCGTTGTCTTGAACTGTCCAATTTGATCTTAAATATCTGGCGTTTGGTTAGGAATTCCAAATTAAAATGAGAATGAGAATGTATCACAAAATTCTGAATAATACATGTACATATAGAACTCCAAAATTAAAGTAAATGTAATATACGAGTAGGTATGTATTATATTTACACGACTAGCTCTCTTCATAGTACTAGATTACCAATTAACTATTCTTCAGTACTATAATTGATTGATATTGCAAGAGACCTTAATGTAAATGGTATATTATATTCGCCAGTAGTCCATATAAACTACGTAATATATTAGTAAACGCATATATTGTTAAATTAGTTAGAACTAAATAATCTTTGAAAAATAATCTAATTATGGGCCTCATAAGAAAGTTCAAAGTAACTCAAAGGTCAACGAAAAATGTTATGTTGGGAGTTTCTCAACGCGGTCAAATCAGAAATGAGAACCAAAGTTACCGTGATAGTCCTAAGAATAGCTATACTTGATTGGTCGCGGGTGGAGCATGTAGCTCGTAGAACAGATGACCGATGGGGCTGTAGAAAAGGTGGTCCAACGACTTGGTAAAAGTTGCGCAAACCTGCGAGATGCGATCTTTGGGGAAGGCATAATAGTGCTGATGAAGCCTTAAAATATAGCGGGTGTTAAGTATTATGAAATACATCTTCAACAAACGAACCGACCTCTAGTATAACGATACCTGATAAACGACAAAAATGCAATAACGAGGTAATCAAACACTTGTGCCTAATTGTATGCAACAGTCTTCATACGTGGTAATATATTGTTCATAAAACTAATCTTCCAATATGAAACTGCAAAGACTAATATATCAGATCTTTACAGTAAAATCTGCTGAACGTGGTCCTTGAATTTATAATTCGATAGATGGGTTCCATCTAGGTCAATGTGAATCTTAACTATCGCAGTATGTGAAGCTCGAGATAAACAGTGAAGATTCTATAATATTTATGTTAAGATAAAATATCTCTCGAATGTCGATAACGCGTCTCTCACATTTCTCTCATGAGTGTATTGCTACGACTAATGTTCGAAAAAGGTGCGATACCTAAGCAGACGATCAAGAGACTGGCATGATTTCGTATATTAACATACCCTAACAAATTGTAATACCTTGAGATACTATAATATTTTATGTTACGCTATCGCAACGGTTCGTGATATTGCATACTCTCAATCACGGCAGACGAGCACTGACAACCACGCATTGAACATTAACGCTGCGGACTTATCTGCGCTCTCACAGACAAAGTTTTTCCCATGGCGTGTCCGTTCGCTATGTTACGGACCGTGGAAGCCTCTACCTTAATAGTCCATGTGGAAAGATATTTTGTAAATGACGTGTTGAAAGCCAAATTGACTTAACAGAAATGAACATACTCGTATAGAATACTACAAGGTGAAACTTATTTATCGGAACTAACGATCGTCCTAAGGTCGAAATTCGACCAGCGACTTTTTGATCATAGAGTATTTTCTGTTTGACATTTGCAGTATTCATGAACCTAAACAATAAGTATTTATCTACATCACTTGCTGTCACTTTTCGTCGAGTGTTGTCAATATTTAGGATTCCCAGTATTCATTAATTTAATATATTAGTAACAGATATTATAGATGAATTTTAGCTTTCTGCACTCGTTCTCCATATAAACATTAACCATGCCAAATCTCACAGTCTTCCGTGCACGCAATACGCTTAAAAAGGTACCGAAAACTTTTGCTTCATGTATATTATTATTGGAATAATATAGTAAATTATTATATGTTTCAAACTATTTCAGTTTGAAACATGCTCTTCTCTATTTATGCTGAAGTATGTTTACTTTGTTAGAGAGAGATACAAACAGATCTATTTACTCTACTCAGTTATAGTGATAGAAAGAGATAGAATTATGTAACAGGTTGTTACTTTCGAACAGTTTAGTGAAAGTGGTATTTTTCTAGACAAGGTACCTATTCCAGGTACTCAATGCATAGTTAAACCTTTCTTCGCTTGTTTACCCCTAAGACTAATGCTTATATAGAGATACAGTTTAGGAACTCGAATGCAACACCTATTCACGCTATTTGAGGATACTCACGAACCCTCGGAGAGAAGACAGTTGTCTCTATAGCATGTCTGTGATTACGCGTGCTTTAAATCTAATAATTATGTCTAATAAATAATAACTGACTGTATGTAATAATTGTCTGAAAGAAATAATAGTTGTGCCCTAAGTAAATAATCGTAGAATATTTCAATTTTCAATTAAGTCGGAAATAAGCTCCGGCTTATATAGGTACACACTTATAACTGATATAACCAATAGTGCTTACACTTTATTGCACTGAAATAATTCTGTTCATTAGATGATCTAAGAGCAAGCAGGATTCAAAATAACATAAATAGTATAATTTTATCCGTGATAAAAATTAACAACAGAAAAATTATTAATCGCAGAAAAAATTTAACGCGCTTAGTAGGTACCAATACGTTTGCATGAAGGTTTTAATGTATTTAAAGGAAGCAAAACAGTTTTATAATTCATACTTATCATAATATCTAGGAATTTAGAATGATGAAGGATTGAAAAAAGATTTAACTATAACCAACAGCTACTTTTCTTATAAAGTCACGGGCCCGCAACTGATTCGAAATTCCCAAGCGGCTGTTAACATATTATGATTTATTAACCAAATACGTTTACAGATATTTGGCGCCTGTTATTATTAGTCTGCTCTCACATACAACTAAAACACAATTTAATTAAAATATTATGAGAAATAGCATTGTATACTCCATTTCCTTTAGTAAAATAGTAATACAACACTATTCAAAATCAGGGAAGTTGTCATTTAGACAAGGATGGCACATTTAAATTTATAAGACCTCGATAACTTGTTTCTGATTGGATACACCATGATATTATGGTAGTAGAAATGTACTGAACTAAATATTTGAAACTTTTTTTTTCTGTCTGACCTTGCTGTTAGCCTTAGGGGCCCCATCCAAAAACAGAGCCGTTGCGGCTTTTACAACTTTACCGGGTTTGGGGGCGAACGCTTATGGCACTCAGCCGTGATATTTGGAACTATTATACCTACGTCAATGGCTTGGTATAATTATAACGTCTGTGTCTTCTATCGGGAACAAGCCTTTTACGTACTAAGCAAACTGGGCCTTTGCATAACGAAAATACGTAATTAGGTTAAATTCTGATGCGGTCTCCATATAAGAAGTCAATTTCACATTATATTACTGTCATAATAAATTAGACTAGAACGTATTAATAACGATTCTGATAGACTGTACATTCCAATGTACAAAACTGATCAAAGTCGATTGAGAGCTTAACGGGATAGTCAGGATCATTTGAATTATTTTGTTACGATTTCGTAAAAGTAGTATGGATAATTCTTATACCATCAATTGAGGATTGACGTTCGCTTCCAGTGTAGGAGAGTATGATAAAAACTTCGGTCAAAACGATGGTCGACTTAAATCGAGATATACGGACAGATGATGCAACTGGAGTAATGATGATACTGTGGTAGTGTGACGGACATCACGTCGATCTAAGCGAGATCGAATTCTTGCAATGAGCCTCAGCTTTTAGAAACACATCGTGATGAAACCATAGCATGCGTGGTAGGGCTTTTTCTAATGACCGCTGGCTAGCTACCACCCTCACCTTGAATCTGTCGCCAATCAACTCATATATAGTTCCGGCAGCTACACTCGAGAAGCAGTCCTGTACCATTTGTTCTTCTATACTTAGCTATCATCTTTAGCCATATCGTCTGCTTAACATCAGGTGAAATTGTAGCCACAATGCTAACTAAAACTATAATGATAAAATTAAAACAGACAAAGAAAAAAATCTTGAAATTCATTCTCTTGTAGCGTACATCTACATAGCGAGCGAGCACATAGCGACCTCTCTCAGAACTCATCATACGACTGCATCCTACATCGCGTAAGGCTGTAAACTACTTCCAAGTGTACGGCTCTCGTAACCAAGCACGTATATAGAGCGATATACCGCTTTTCATGTCTTCGGCCTACGGTGACTTGGAGAGGTCCGAAGTAGTCTAGACCAATAAGTGAGAAAGGTCTTTCGTAGTGCGCGAGTCTTGCTTCTGGAAGTTTTCCCATAGGAGGATCGAAAGGTTTTGCCTTCTGGTGTCTACAAAAAAGGCAGTTGTGCGCAACGGAACGAACCGTGCTTCTCAAATTGATGATCCAGTAAAGTTGGCGGAGTTCATTCACTATTGTTTCAGTGTTAGCATGTGCAGCTCTTTGGTGGTATCGGAGTACTAGGAGGCGAACAGCTGGATGTCTTCCATCGAGTATGATGGGGCATTTGGTTGGAGTCTTGACGTGTTCAGTAGCAGTGATGCGTCCGAATAAACGAAGTAAGTTGTCGTCGCATAAAGTGGGAGAAAGTTTAAGCAATTTACTTTTACGTGGTAGTGGTGTGTTATTTTTTAGGCAAGTAATCTCTGCTTTGAAACAATCTAATTGACTTTGCCATAAAATATGAATTTCTGCTATTTGTAGATGGGAAGCTGTTAAATGAGAAGGAGTTAACCCAGTGCTATCTACTCTACCGCGTAAAATGAGCAGCTTACGGGCAAATAAATGCGCTAATGCAGTGGCTCGAACTAAACATAACCACCTACTAATACGCTGTGCACTAGCTGCAATGGGAGCCAGAGGATGGAAAGGCTCATCAACAATTGCATATTCAAAATCTATGGAATTGTCATTTAGACAAGGATTGCACATTTCAATTTATAAACCTGGTTAGTTGTTTCTGATTGGATATACCATGAATTATGGCCGAAAATGTACTGAACTAAATATTTGAAACTTTTTTTTTCTGTCTGACCTTGCTGTTAGCCTTAGGGGCCCCATCCAAAAACAGAGCCGTTGCGGCTTTTACAACTTTACCGGGATTGGGGGCGAGCGCTTAAGGCACTCAGCCGTGATATTTGGAACTATTATACCTACGTCAATGGCTTGGTATAATTATAACGTCTGTGTCTTCTATCGGGAACAAGCCTTTTACTACTAAGCAAACTGGGGCCTTTGCATAACGAAAATACGTAATTAGGTTAAATCTGATGCGGTCTCCATATAAGAAGTCAATTCACATTATATTACTGTAATAATAAATTAGACTAGAAGTATTAATAACGATTCTTATAGCTGTACATTCCGTGTACAAAACTATCAAAGTCGATTGAGGTTAACAACAAATTAGATAATTTGAATTATTTTGTTACGATTTCTAAAAGTAGTATGGATAATTCTTATAACCCATCAATTGAGGATTGACGTTCGCTTCCCGTGTACGAAATATGATAAAAATCGGTCAAAACGATTTTGAGTTAAATCGAGATATACGGACAGATGATGCAATGGAGTAATGATGATACTGTGGTAGTGTGACGGACATCACGTCGATCGAAGAGAGATCGAATTCTTGCAATGAGCCTCAGCTTTTAGAAACACATCGTGATGAAACCATAGCATGGTGGTAGGGCTTTTTCTAATGACCGCCTGGCTAGCTACCACCCTCACCTTGAAAATCTGTCGCCAATAATCAATATATATAGTTCCGGCAGCTACACTCGAGAAGCAGTCCTCTACCATTTCTTCTACTATACTTAGCTATCATCTTTAGCCATATCGTCACTTAACATCAGGTGAAATTGTAGCCACAATGCTAACTAAAACTATAATGATAAAATTAAAACAGACAAAAAAAAAATCTTTAAATTCATTCTCTTGTAGCGACATCTACATAGCGAGCGACACATAGCGACATCTATCGAACCACATACGACGCATCCTACATCGCGCTATAGAAATTAACTCTTCAATTGAGTATATATACAAGAACCCGACTACAACCATTGGGCAGCTGCCCGCCAGACATAACACCCGTCTGGCCGGAGGATCCTCCCTTTTCTATAGTTCTTCTACACTCTATACATGTCTATCAAGAAATTTGTAAAATAAATTACTTGTACAGACAGAACTACATAACCTTATAAATAATAGAGTAAGGATAAATATATCATACTATTCACTACTGTTGTCTGAATGTTATAGTAAACTATTAAGAATATGGAATTGTACATAATCGGAATAAATGAGGCGGCGGAGTTATGTAGGCAAACCCAACGCAATAGATCGTAAATATGATCCACTATTATTTATTCGTTGTAAAGAAAGTACACTTGTTTACAAAACTGTTATCATAAACAAGAATCTTACCAGTGTAATGAACAAAATTAAATTGATCTTAGTTTTTTTGTTCTTCATTCCTCTCGAATATATATTAGAATATTGTAAAACAAGAAAGAGTAAACTGTCACATTTTTAGAGTTGCATTCCCAAAAAATTAATCCTATAGTAAGCTTGTACTATATGTTTATATCTCTTTTAAGCCGTAATAGACAGCCCGGTTGTATAATAATATAATCTATTATCATGGCAGATAATTTTAGTAAAAATGATATAAATATTAGGTTCATACAAGAAACATAGGTCCTTTATATGAAACGGTTTTTTAACATCTAAATTTGCTCTATTTTCAAAACAGTGATACGTACATGTGTAAAATTTGTGATAATATAATAGTACAAATCTTAAAGGAAAATATCAAAAAATAAAAATCGAGAAAATGTGAGTCAGATTCACGCTACGGATCAAAATCTAAATCAAAAAATCTTTATTAAATTTAGGCCCTAAGAAGGCTCATAAGAACGTCAAAACATCCCAGTTATCGAGAAGAACCGGTAAGAAATTGGATCAGGTTTATCTTTTTTTTTTTCAACTATACAACAGTGTTGAGCATATTAATATTCTATGAATACTGTTGCGGATAGCTCAGTTTTTGTGAAAGATTAGGGCTTAGGAGAGAAACAGGAAAATTGGCGATCTTTTAATACATATTACATTTGACGTATATTGAACGAACAATAAAAATAATGACATATATATATAATTCTTAAATTAAACATTAAAAAGAAATTAAAGAAGGTCCGATTCTCAACATCCTCCCCTTTTTTTTTTAAATTGCCTAACTAGACAGAAGAATTAATTTTTTGAGGGGTCTCTTTAGCTGGCCCACAGAGGTGGCGACATCAGCTACTCTAGGAATTTCATCCTTGCCATAATATAGAGATACGATTCTTCTCTTTGGCCAAACACCACGAGGTAAATTATTGTCCGCTATTAGAACCACATCTCCCACTTTTATATTTGGTTGCTGTCCAGTTCCTTTAGTTGGATTCAGAAGAGGCAGGTACTCCACCAACCAACGTCGCCAAAAGTGGTCGGCCATTCTGGCTGCCCTTTTCCACCGAATTCTGCCATGAAGGTCGCTTTCCTCAACTTCAAAAGATAAACGATTGACTGAAGACGTCCCAATTAAAAAATGAAAAGGAGTGAGAGCTTCGGGATAGTCAGGATCAGGAGAGACGTGCGTGAGAGGTCTACTATTCACAATCGCTTCTGCTTCCAGGAGGAGAGTTGATAAAACTTCGTCTGTGGGCGACTTATCTTTGAGTGTCACTTTGAGCGTGGTCTTTATACTGCGTACTAAGCGCTCCCATGCTCCGCCCATAAAAGGAGCAGCGGGTGGAATGAACTTCCATTGTATCAACTCATTTGCCGCAAAAATTGTCATTTGTTCTTCGTACAATTTCTTAAGTTCTCTGCTTAAACCGACAAAGGCAGTTCCGTTGTCAGAAAAGACTTGACGTGGTAATCCTCGGCGAGCAATAAACCTTCTCAGACTCATCATAGCTGCATCTGTGGTAAGGCTGTAAACTACTTCCAAGTGTACGGCTCTCGTAACCAAGCACGTATATAGAGCGATATACCGCTTTTCATGTCTTCGGCCTACGGTGACTTGGAGAGGTCCGAAGTAGTCTAGACCAATAAATGAGAAAGGTCTTTCGTAGTGCGCGAGTCTTGCTTCTGGAAGTTTTCCCATAGGAGGATCGAAAGGTTTTGCCTTCTGGTGTCTACAAAAAAGGCAGTTGTGCGCAACGGAACGAACCGTGCTTCTCAAATTGATGATCCAGTAAAGTTGGCGGAGTTCATTCACTATTGTTTCAGTGTTAGCATGTGCAGCTCTTTGGTGGTATCGGAGTACTAGGAGGCGAACAGCTGGATGTCTTCCATCGAGTATGATGGGGCATTTGGTTGGAGTCTTGACGTGTTCAGTAGCAGTGATGCGTCCGAATAAACGAAGTAAGTTGTCGTCGCATAAAGTGGGAGAAAGTTTAAGCAATTTACTTTTACGTGGTAGTGGTGTGTTATTTTTTAGGCAAGTAATCTCTGCTTTGAAACAATCTAATTGACTTTGCCATAAAATATGAATTTCTGCTATTTGTAGATGGGAAGCTGTTAAATGAGAAGGAGTTAACCCAGTGCTATCTACTCTACCGCGTAAAATGAGCAGCTTACGGGCAAATAAATGCGCTAATGCAGTGGCTCGAACTGAACATAACCACCTACTAATACGCTGTGCACTAGCTGCAATGGGAGCCAGAGGATGGAAAGGCTCATCAACAATTGCATGATAAATGATTCTATGCTTTGGTTTGAGATCAGATTGATTAGTCATTATATTAACTTTAGGTTCAGTTGGCCACTGATTTGAATATAAAAACTGTGGGCCGACAAACCAGCGTGATTTTATGTTTAAATGTTCTCTACTAAGGCGTGTAGCATCATCAACTATATTTAATGCAGTTGGAACCCATCGCCATTCACTGACATTAGACAGTTCTAAAATTTCGCCTAAACGGTTGGCGACGAAGGGCTTGAATTTACGTGCGTCGTTGCGAAGCCACCCAAGAACGTTCATAGAGTCACACCAAAAAATTCGGTTGCGCGGTTTTAATTTGTGAGCGTTGCAAAGAGTGTCCGCTAAACGTGCAGCTATTAGTGCGCCTTGAAGTTCCAAGCTTGAGATTGAAACTGGTTTTAATGGTGCTACTCAAACCTTACTACCTATTAGCACTACTTTAATAGTTCCATCTGGATGGATTATACGCCAATACGCTACTGCGGCATATGCAGACTCACTAGCGTCACAAAACAAGTGAAGCTCTCTTTCTACTTGTACATCATCAAATTCGCTGAGGTTGTACCGACGTGGAATTTTAAAATTATTCAGGGAACTAACGCAAACTGCGTGCCATTCCTGCCATGCGGTGGTATCATCCTCAGCGAGCTGATGGTCCCAATCAATAGCTTTACGCCAAACGTTTTGAAACAAAATCTTAGCTCTTACAATAAGAGGCGCTAATAATCCTAGGGGATCATACACGCACATCATAAGAGACAACGCTTCGCGCTTTGTAAACTTTGAGGAAATAGCCTTCTTATTGAAACCTTCGGCATTAAAACTAAGAGAGTCTTCAGCAGGATGCCAAACTAAGCCTAAAGTTCTAACGGATTTAGCTATTCTACCCAAATCTACGTTAGCTAAGGGTGAATCAAGTAAAAACTCTTTTGGAATGAGAGATAAGGCTTTAGGTTCGTTTGATACCCAAGATCTCATCTCGTAACCAGCATTTTTATGAATAGTTACAATGTCAGAAGCGAGACGCGCTGCTTCGGCCACTGAAGGTGTAGATACTATACAGTCATCCATATAATGATCATTGAGGATAGCATCAACAGCTTCAGGGAATTGACTCTGAAAATCAAGCGCGTTTTTATTTTTAATAAATTGTGCAGAAAAAGAACTTGAAGCTGCACCGAATATCATAGATGTCATTCTAAACACTTGAATTGGTTTATTAGGAGAATTCCGCCACAGAAAACGTTGGACATCTCTGTCATCTTCGCGTATTTTAATTTGGGGGAACATTTCTCTAATGTCAGCAGAGAGTCCGACTTTGAATTCGCGAAAACGCAAAAGTATATCTAAGATTGGGTTGAGAAGGTCCGGTCCAGTAAGTAGCATAGAGTTCAAACTTACTCCATTAGATTTGGCCGCCGCGTCGAAAACGATACGAAGTTTACCAGGCTTGTTAGGATTGGTAACACCGAAATGTGGTAAGTACCAACGTCTTTTGATAGAGTGATCCATACTGACGGGACCTTCTGCGTAATTGTTATCAAACATAGCTTGCATATTTAACTTATATTGTTCGGCATAGGCGGGCTCTTTGCTCATCTTTCTCTCTAAGCTTCTAAATCTGGAAAGAGCATGTCCAAAACTGTCTGGAATTTCAAAAATATCATCTTTCCAAGGTAACCCAACCTCAAACTTGTTATTTGGTAATCGACGTGCAGTTTCTTCAAGAATTTTTATAGCTCTAGCATTATTTTCACTTAAAGGCTCTTTTTTAGTAATACCTATTGAATCTAATTTGTAATAATTTTGAATGAGTATGCCTAAGTTTTCAGAGTCGTCATTATCGGAAAGGTTTACGTGGTTGACAAAATTTACGGGTTTAGTCTTGCTGGAATCAAAACCAAATAATACCCAACCTAAGTTAGTATTGATTGCAACTGGCTGAGACCTAGTACCAATCCGAGTCGCCTTGGAAATCAAAAGATGCCAGTTATCAATTCCAATAATTAATTTAGGTTGACCTATTTCGTAACAAAGTACATTGGCTAAATCTCTTAGGTGGCGAAACTGTGTGATGTCATCCACATGAACTTTTTGTTTTGATAAACCTAGATTCTCAATCGAACGAGCATTGCAAATAGAAAATATGTCAGCTGAATGACGACCTTTAATTTTGAAGTTAACATACTGAGCCTTAGTCTTTTTGCCTAAGCCACCAACACAGTCTAATATAATATGTGACTCAGGTCCTGAGACGCCTATCTGCTCACATAATTTGGAATCAATTAGTGTAGCTGTTGAGCCATCATCTAATAAAGCATACGTGTTGACGCTGCCTAGTGGCCCCATGATATTGACAGCTATGATTTTTAAAAAGGGTCTACAGTAATCTGGTTTGTCGGATACCTCAGACAAAGAAGCTTTCTCAGACAAGTAAGTAGTATGTGTAAGAATCTCGTTTGATTGTTCATTAGATATACAGACATTTTGTGAACTTGTATAATTGTTGTTGTAAGGTTCATTTTCAACAATCGTATGCGTAGCTAAAAATTCTTCATTGTGCAAAGTTTATGGTGCCTAGGTTTGCAATCCTCAATGTTACAAATCTCTTTAGTGAACTTACAATATTTGTAACTATGAAAACCTTTTTTGAGACATTTGTGACATAGTTTATTTTCTTTTACGAACTGCCACCTGTCACCGATAGACATTTCTACAAACTTGTCACATTTTGATAAATTGTGGTTTTGGTTACAAATAAGACAAGGTTTACTAATTTCATTTTTTGTTAAATTTACGTATTTTTTAGAAAAGTTTACTGTTTTCGAATTTTGAGGATATTCTGAAAATGATACCGTATGAACTTTTTCAAACCTTTTAAAAGGAACCAAGGGATCTGGAATTAAACCAAACTTGAACTGCAACTCGACCTCTCGAGATAAAAATTGTGCCAATAGCTCAAGCTTAGTCTGTCCCTGAGGTAAAAAATGTGTCATACCAAATTCGGTCCATTTATTACGTAATAAAGGCGTTAATTTAATTAAAATAGCTTGAAAAAGCTCTGGAGATTCTAAGTAACATCTCTGATTGAGGAGCCTCATAATCTCTACACAATTTAGAACTCTACAAGCGAATTTATTAAGGTCACAGTTTTCAGAATTTAATTTAGGTAAAGAGCGAACGGAGATAATTTCATTGAGAACTATCGATTCAGATCTACCAAACCTCATTTCTAATGCGTCCATAACTACGGCAGGATCATGAGCTGACACGAGAAGAACTGAAACTGCCTCAAGAGCTGCTCCTCTGAGACTCATACCGATGCGTGTCAAGTTCTCAGTCGCAGAAAAGGTGCCCTTGCTGTCCTCGTAGAGTCGCTTGAAGGCCAGCCAGTCCAAAGGCTTACCATCGAAAATAGGCAGCCTGCTGTCTCCACATTTGTGCTTGGCACTGCTGAGCGATGTTATAGCCTGTGCTAATAAAGATATGTCAGTGGGCTGTTGTGTTTTTAATTCAGTAGTATTGTGTTCTATACTAGTAGTGATATTAGGAATGTTCGCTGTGGTAGTAGATTGAAATGGCCCTCGCGAGCTTCGTCCACCACATTTATTCAAATTTTGGCGAAATCCTATTTCTTCGAAACGTTTGTTAAATGTGGTAGAGCCGATATTATTGGGCTCTGCCATAACGTTTTCATAAATAATATCTGAATTATCTAACCAATCTCGCACTGAAGAACGAGAGCCCCTTTGACTCCTCCCACTTTCCGAATCCAACATCATAAGCTGAGCCTCCCGCTCCAGTTCAGCAGCCTTGCGCTCGGCGGTGGCTGCTGCTGCTGCGGCTTCTGCTGCTGCTGCTGCGGCTTCTGCTGCTACTGCTGCTGCTTCTGCTTTAGCTACTTTTCTTATATGTTCAGCTTCCAGTGCAAGCTTTTGAGCTCTGATAGTAGCAGTTGACCGTACTGACCTGGAACTTTCAGATACGATCGAGCGTGCTCCAGAAATTAGAGCTGCCGTGGCCGTGGACTTAGACGGTGTGGGTTCGCTCATGATCACGTCGATACAATGATCGTCTCCCGTTTCCCGCAGCTTAGCTTGCGCCCTAGTCTTCACCATTAAAAAATAAAATTTTGAAATGGACAGGACTTTTATAATATTTAGTTCAAATTTTTAACTCGAAGGACCAAAATGTTGCGGATAGCTCAGTTTTTGTGAAAGATTAGGGCTTAGGAGAGAAACAGGAAAAATTGGCGATCTTTTAATACATATTACATTTGACGTATATTGAACGAACAATAAAAATAATGACATATATATATAATTCTTAAATTAAACATTAAAAAGAAATTAAAGAAGGTCCGATTCTCAACAAATACAATTGACTATTACTTGCCGCAGCCCGAGTAACCTGATCAATAAATATAAGAAATCGCTACATACTGAACGATTTAAAAAAAATAAGAAAAAATATTTGTACTTATCACTTTTTGTGCAAGACTGTACTGTTAATAATAAAATTGATTCAATAATTTGTTCACTGTCAATTTTATACGGAATAAACAAGTTATTTATAGACTAAATAACGCTATATCATGAGTAGATATTTTTAGCAATATTTCACGTAAGCAATATTATTTGACATTTATAGAGCATTTAGGTATAATTTATTTACTATCATATTTTCCTCGGCTTTTGTTCAATTCATTTAGTCCAATATTAAAGAATTATTATAAGAATGTTAATTTATCATACTGATATAAATCAATGGAATTAATTATAATTAGACAAATTAAAGAAAGGTAGGGCACAGATAAATTTCTTTAGAGATTTATCTCTACTTGGCTCATACCTACTGGTGGAAGATGGAGATCTTAGTAGGGTGGAGACGCTACAGAAGATCGCAGCCAAATGACCTAGTGATGTGTTCCCGTGATGAGTAGTCTCCAGAGCTCCTTGAGGTAGTGAGGTTCACGTACTAGTGTTACCTATGGATTACAAGCGTCCATACACTGCGGTAGCCGCTTATCATCTGGCGGGCCGCATGCTTGTTTGCCACCTTTGTAGTATAAAAATAACAGTAACAAATTGGTCGCTCCCTTGAGAGATATATTCAAAATGTTTTTGTCACAACTCAAAATGCATGCTTCTTTAATAGTTATTTCATAATATAGGTAAATCTTAATTTAAACTTAGTGTGCTATGGGCTTTAAATATTAAATCTAATATCATTAACCAATAGGCTCTCAAGGTGACACAAAAAGCGCCGTGACATTGGCATTAATGCCATTCATGGGAATCAAGTTATTTAATAAACTAAATAGAATTCATCAATCATAAATAATTAATTTAATTCTTCACTTTGCAGAGACTGTCCCCGAGAACTGATTTTCATTCGCCAATAGAAAAACTTCAGATAAAATAATTAATTAAATTCAATTAAAAAGTTCAAAGTGAACGCTGAAAGCTTTGCAAAAGTTTAAGACTGTTATTAAAATAGTCAATTTCAAATGTATTATTTGAAAATAATTAATTAACTAACAAACAGGTAAACGATTGATGTGAAAGCAATTCGGCGACTATATTGCGGTGTAAAGTCTAAGGCCACGCATAACGTAGAATAATCACTTTTGTTCACAACAACCTTTTCATTCATACTTTCGTTTATTTATTTAAACATTTCAATTCTGCTTTGTTGCTGAATATCATAGAAATTGTGGAAAGCAACTGGTTCAGCTTTTCTCCAGTGCCTTGCACCAATAATGACAGTGGTCTCTTGTTACACCTGTCAGCGGTCTTCGTTATGATCAGACTTTTTCTACCCATCAAATGGAAGCCAAAAGGCAAAGTCACCGACTCGAATAATTGTAGAATCCATTAATCTAAGAATACCTACCAAATTTGCAAACAATTTTCATATTACATTCATTCAATTCAAGATTATATTAGAGATCAATGAAATTTAAACTGAGGCACCGAGTAATTCCATTACATATCTCGAAATTTAATATCGAAATGGATTTTGTGAAGCCCTATTTTGTGTATCTAGACTACTATTTATGGCCTTTATGTCTGAAGAAAAGAAAAGGGTGGATGATAATTAGTGTTACTAACTTGGGAAATCAGATTTGCGAAGAAAAACAATTCAAATGCAGAACACGGGCCTTGAAAAGTGGGTTAAAATTGTGCTTAAAGTTTTGGAAGGCATTTAACTTTGAAATACATATTAGAAGGTTAGTCGATTTAGTAAAATAAAGCAAAAATGGTTCTTATTTTAAATTGCGGTGCTAATTTTAAATTGAGCCTTATAACTTCCAATACAATAGTTCTTTCTGACTTGGGTAAATAACTTCAACAAAAAATGAGCCATACATTTAACATCTTCAAATTTGGATAATTCATATTCCACAATAGACCTGAGCCTTTGGTGGAAGAAAACGTTGTTATATAATAATAGCATGGTAAAGTACTCTCTAATTTAAAGTTTAAAGATTCCAACTACGTATCTACCGTTCATCGTTCTATAAATTGAAAATAATTAAAATATCTGTTTATAGAGACACGTTAAATCTCTGTTCTCGCGAGAGGTTTGTTTGACAACCCTGACCATAGACGAACACTATGGCTGATTACATACATCTATTATCTATTGTTTGTCAATAATCTCAGCAACGTCTCTATCTCTTACAGTTTGGATTACTCCTAAAATGCTCATCAACAACTGCTAACAGACTTAACCAAAGCCCATATTCTTAATTGTTATTGTATATATTGGGTAATTCATTTTTCGGCTATAATTAGTAATACTTTGGTATTTATTGACTATAGCTCATATTTACTGATGTGTTTGTTTTTATGTTTTAATGTAATTACTTGTAAAGAGCTTGTAATCGAGAGAACGAGGGTCTGGAGATCTGTAATTCAGGTTATTGTACCTTTTTCAGACTCCAGACATCACATTTTTTTTTTTTTCAATGTTTGTTGATTGTATTAGATTAAGTTAATTAGGTAATGTGTGAGGTCAAATAAATAAAAACATATTATTATTATTCTTTATTTATTTCGGCACGTTGAACTGAGTGTACTTTATCCGAGGTTAAGTATATAAAAATCAAAGAAGGAATGTAGACCATATAATAAATTAACTATCAGTGTTCACCGAAAATAATAAAACATTTTCCGCAATTTCAGTGATGATAAACTGCAGCAAGAAAAAAAAAACATTTTATTACTTTTAAACAATTTCTGGTAATACGTTTTTTTCTTTTGCTACTATGAAATCATCCCCATACGAAATTGAGTCGATCAGCATTAAAAAAAAAGTCAATTTCATTTATTTGTAAGGACAAATCACATTTGACCAAAAAATTGATTATGCCAAAATTGTTTACACAAAAATAAAGCTAATAGGTTCCTAAGACAGTTTCTCTGTATCTCCTATGGTTTCAGATCTTCCCATACTGTCCCAGTCCTAAAAATATTCCGTATGCTACTACTTTATCTTAAATACGAATTGATACAATCCAATTGAACTATTTCAATTTTTAATTGTTGAAAAACATCCAGTCAGCAAAAAACTCGGACAAAGCCCCTGGCTATATCTAGTAAATATTACTTCTTCTTCATATAAACCATATACATAATCTTGAAAAAATATTTATCTCCCTAGAAAAAACATCGCAAGATGTTTCTTTTTTTGTCTATACAATATCTAACGGAAAATAAGGGACAATGTCTTATCCATTTGACGTCGGCTTCTAAAACTTTTTGTCGCTCTACCCAACTTAATTCATCTTGACTTTATCTTACCCTATATATTACACAATCTGGTGTTCGAAATATAATGTTTAAGCCTGCAAAATGAGACTTTACTCTCCTCGGCTCTGTTATCCAAAGTTAGTAAGTCTTAAAAGTCTCGTGTAAGTTGTAAATGCCGTAAAGGTTATAAGGTTACATCTATTCAAAACTCGTTGTGTAAAATTTATTTGACATCTTTTTCTTTAAACTCATGCACCAATAATCATTACCTTAAATTTGTAAATCCTAAATCAGTTGTTAGGATGTATACGGTTAGCACCTGTTTGAACTTTTTCTAAGCAATCCTTTTGGTTTAGACTACCAATAAATTAGGGAAGTTTTGATCACACCGTTATATTTCTGTGTGAATAGCAGTTTCATTCTATCTCTATTAAGATATTTTGCTCCTTCATATTAAACAACCTTTTTCTACTTGTACGTTGGCCAGTACCTTTGGATTATCATTTCAATAATCAATTTTATAACTCTCAATTCAATTATCATCAATAAATTAATACGTAAAGCAAAAACTTTATACCCCTTTTTAAACGTATTGCGTGCACGGAAAACTGTGAGATTTGGTATGGTTAAAGTTGCCTTGGTTAAATTTGGCATGGTTAAATATTAGTTAATAATATAAATTAATACTGCGAATCCTGATCCTGCTAACCCGACCAGAGCCATGGAACTTAGATCCCCAAAATATTGACATTGTCACTGAATGAAAAGTGACAGCAAGTAATATAATATTCATTGTTTAGGTTCATACTGCATATGTCAAACAGAAAATAGTCCATGATTAAAAAAAGTCGCTGGTCGAATTTCGATCTTTGTGCGACCGCTAGTTAAAAATGGTTATTTATCAGTACACAACTTGGGGGGGAGATAGAATAACAAAGTTTATTTTCCTTCTTTCGCTTCGTTTTTTCATATTCATAGATCGCTTCATGAATGCGTAGACGTTTTGAGTACTTCATATTTTCTTAGCTTCAGGTTTAATTAATTATACCCTTGTAGGTCAGTCACGATTGGCTACGTTATCTCTACTCACACAAATTCGTTTTTTGCATCTTTTTTAGCATTATATCATCACTTGCCCAAAGCAACGAAGCACATAATACGACACTTGTAAATTAATTACTAACGATGAAAGTTTTATTAAGGAAAATTTATAAACAAAATTTCATAGCGGAGTTCGTGGTCCAATTGAAAACAAACCCAGACCTATCGTTTGTGTATAAAACTTTACTGAAAGCATCGATTACGCTCAGAAGTTTCACTATTTTTTAAATTGTAATCAAAAGGGATAAAAATCAATTTTAATTAATTTGGGTAGATTCGAACTCTGTGAAATATTATAGTATTGAATGGTGCGAAAACCGATTTTTAAAGTATATATAAAATACTAGCAAGGTTTCAGCTATTTCGCGTAATTTTTCAGTTACGCTTTTTAGGATATTCCCGAAAAGCTATAAAAGTCTAGAATTTTCTTCAATTAAAGGACTATCTAAACACAAATTGCTTTAAATAATTTGTCAAATTATCTCCGTTCAAAGTGCGTTTACTGTAATAGCAAGGTATTCATTACATATTCCCAGATTTTATTTTACTTGTCATTTCTATTCTTGTTCTATTAATTACTAAGGGAAATTACTGATTTGGAAAGATTAATTTAATAGACTCATTTCTCGGATACAATATATATTAATCGAATGAATTTCGTGTACTTTGCAATCCAATTGTCGTCGAATTTACGTATAAATTATCCGAAAAACAGGAAATAATCGGTCCTATAATCTCGGACCGTCGTTAAACTGCTGAACCCAAAAGGGGATGGAAGTGTGCACACGACGGAGGAAATTTCCACAGGCATTTGCATACTACTAGATCGACTTCATTCAGTTTTCTTTGAAAGAAAATGGAAATCGACAACGCCCCTATGACCTTTATTAATACAACTGCAGAACTCAGTTAACTTGTCTAGGTACACGAGATCTAAACCTAACATCATTCTAATTTTCTCTCTCAAACAAGTTGTTGGCTCTCTTGTTACATTGTCCAATGAGTTTTGTGATATCTAAAAAGGCGTGCGTGTAATTAGTATTTACAATCCAATTCACTTGTGCCCAACAACCTAACTATATTACACTGAATGCAACCAATATCACATAAAAAATAAAATTTTATCACCACATGACCACTGAAGTTCTCGTCAAAAACTCTACTCAATTTTTTTTAATTTACTACAAAGTCTGCAAAAAAGCATACGACCGGCCTGATGGTAAGCGACTACCACAGGTATTATTAACGCGTTTCCGACCTGGAACCTCACTACTCGAACGCAGGAACATAAGACGGTTATTTGGCTGCAGTCTTCTGTAGGGTGGAGGTATTCCTCCAGTCGGACTGCTCCAAGTAAAAAAAAGTCTCCAAAGAATAAATCATAATATATGTTGCCTCAAAAATAAATTCACGGGTTTCAGATAAAACACTCATCCTAAAAGGATCTTTCGTGTACAGCTGCTAACAAACCAAAATGCTTGGCTCGAAGCGAATTAATTTTATTTGTCGCAGTGTAAATTATAGCTAGAACCGAATTATAATCACTTTAAGACAGGACAAAACAACGGTAAAGACAAAATTCAGTAGATTTAGAAGTACACTTATTATGGATTTTTGATCATATGAACGACATTTCGTCCGTCAAATATGAACAATGTCGCAGTTACTTCTTAGATGACCTCATCGAGATCGAATCCTCTGCGAAGATATGATCAGCGAATTTATAACATGAATTGAGAAGAGATAAAAATGTTTTATTAAAATACATTCGTAGATATAAGAAAGCGCAGTGGAAACGTGTTCATTAACCTTAATATATAGTATTATTGGGTTTTCGCTTGTTTCCCTTTTTATAGACTTACAGGATAGTATTATGATTATAATTTAGTTTAGGTAAGAAGAGAGATAGAGAATAAACTAAACGTAGGTAAAATGAATGAAAGTTTTATAATTTAGGATAGTTATGTATAATTTTCCAGCATACCTTACAATTTTCAGATAATATGGGTTTTACCAATTATTAGTACACAATTTTAATGTCCATAACCGAGACGTTCTTCTTGCTCCGACAGCTCAGCGTAGAGATCCTTGCCTAGGATCACTCCGTGTTGAGTAGGTAGGCCAAACAAGGTTGAATCACGAGGCTCGCCCTCAGCGGACAACGTGGTGTGAACCGTATAATCAAGCTCAGTCCAAGTGAAGACGTCGCTGCATCAAGTGGAACGTCGGAATCCGTTCAGCTCTCGATATGGCGAAACAAAAATATATATATCAATAATTTATATATTAATCCAGGTATAAGTTCCTGGAATATTATTGTCTTCTTCAATAGGGTACTTCACCCATAAAATAATTATTTTATCAAAACTGTAAATATTTAAATTATAAACGTATCAACTATTCAAAAGCCTGAAATACAAATTCCCTGGTTTTATCAAAACTCTTGATAAGTATTATATAAACGTTACTACGATTCAAAGGTCTGCCGTACAATGCCTCCATGATCCGATCCTTCCTGAAAAATCTGTCATCCTCCATGTTCTAATTTTCTCTTTTCGTTTGAATTCAAAATTTCATCTTCCTAGACTTTTCTTATTTTAAAATTTCAATTATTTTGCTAAACTAGAACCTGGATAGAATATTTGTCTATACCTGAGAAACTCCTAACTGCGCATGCTCTATTACTATCAAAGAATTATCAATGACAGAGATTGTCATAATATTGCAATGTAAACAATACGAACCTAAAATATTAACAAAGCTGTTGTTAAACCAAAATTATCAAGTTATAAATTATCTAAACGCATCAATACATAAACCCATCATTAATTGGTATCCTGGAAATAAAAGAATAGGTACACCAAAACAATAATAAGGTAAATCAAATGAACTTATGATGAATAATATAAAGTAGATATTAAATAAGATTATCTTCCAGATAAATAATATAACAATAGTCTAAAGCTAATCTAAACAAAATAATAGAAGTCTGCTTTGTGCGCTCATCACGTAAAACTAAAGGATAGATTTTGGGTAAATACTTTTTAGTTTCGGGCCTTGGTCCAGTGGTCCTTATTTAAAAAAAAAAATAACTACAATTCTGCAGTTAAAACTTACGGAGCTACGGGCACAACTAGTTCGAAGTAAAAGAATGCCATTGAATAAAATTGCTGTGAGGTTTTCCAGCTCAGCTAAACGGACGAGACGTACTAATATAGTGAAAATACTTGACAAAATGTTTATATCATGCATATATGTAAGGATGTGTTTGGGGGTTTCGAACCCCCCCCCCCCCCCCACTTTAGTCTACGCTGAAATGCTAAAATTCACAGAATATTCATGTTTTATATTCATACTACTTTACTATACTTACAACTTAACTGCAATTTTCTGTTGGTTGATTTTATTTGTACAACAGGGACAAACATTAACTTATATTTTCGCATTTTGATTTTGTGTTTTAAATTTTGATATATTTCTGTTTTTACTTGTAAAATCAATATACTTACAAGCAAACAAAAGAACCCAACTGCAACAAAATAGTTACTTACTTACTAAATTTTTTTTCTATTTTTGCATTTTATTTTATTGCGCAACCTCGTACTTAAATATTATATAGCCTATATCTCTACCACAATAAAGACGAATCTAACGACATCTCGTATGCTAAAATCCATTAAGCCGTTCAAGACTACAGAGCGTGCCAAAGAAATAGACATACATAACCCTTCTTTTTCGCAATTGGCTAAAAATACTAATTTTTTGCAACAATTAAAACTAAGATCTCTGGACCATTATAATTTATATACTCCTAATTGTATCTTTTTGTCAAGTCCATTGTTATAAAGTTTACATTCGATTGACAGGAACATTTTTGTATTTGATTAAAAGTTAGAAAAATGTTCGACTGGTTCGTAAAGTGTTTGGAACGGGGTCATGATGACCCCTCTAGACGTAAAGATACGTTTCCCTTGAGAACACGTTTTTGATCAAAAACGAAATATATTTTCCAAGTGCCACAGAGAATTTTATAAATAACAAAGACATAGTGTTAGTTCGAGTACTTTTAGATATTTTACCTAAAGATAATGGGGAGAAATACATTTTGAGTATAAAAAATTCACCTCGTTCAGCAGTGATCACACGCGGGGATAAAGTTCAATATGAGGAAATTCGACTGCTTTTATAGTTTTATATTAAACTAGCTGATTAGACCAATCTGGTGTCGATTATTAAAATATTTATTAAAGTGAAAACTTATTATCACCATTGTGATTTGAAACGTGATGAAAGGAAAAAGCGACACTAAAAAGAAATAACACATACATCTACACGATTTTACCATGCGAAAGAATGAGAAAGAAATGATAGAATATATTATACAGAGTTTCCAGTTATCTCAGTCTCATCTTTGTATGTATGTGTAAGTCCGTATGTGTGCGCCTGCGTATTGCGAAGCCTTGGGAAAATGCGCCATAGCCAGCGTGGTGTATTGTTCACGTGTATCGTTCATGTGATTTTTATGTTTTCTGAAGGTTGGCTGACCTGAGCTACACAAGTTTTAATTACTAAAAGTATTTTTACTATTTCTAAAAATCTTATTGACACAATTCTTATAGGCTATCATTTGCGGATTGACATAATTATATCTCCTTTACACACATAAAATTAAAATAATATTTCAAAACAAGCAATTTCGTTGTAAGTGTCTAGGATTATGATATTTCTATCGCGGACAGGGTTGTCACGATTATTAATAGGTTCTGAGGAACTATGACAAACTGAACAATATTATACGAGTGGAGCACGTTTCATATAAACGGAATGTAATAGATTAAATAGGAACCTTTTTGAACTCAACCAATGTGAAACGAAATATACTAATTGTGCCCGCAGCTCCGCTCGCACGAACAAAAAAAAATTTTTACCATGATAAAAGTATTCTGTGTGCTGTTAATATGTTTGTAACAAATTACATCCAAATCAGATACCAAAAATAAATATTGATAAGCCCGATCGAATTATTTAAGCATTCATAGGCGCCTTCCTGGTGCCTATATTGAATAAAGTATATTTGATTTATAACTAGCGATCGCCCTAAGGTCGAAATTCGACCAGCGACTTTTCGTTGAGTGACAATGTCAATATTTCGGTGGGGTCTAAGTTCAATGGCACTGGCCGGTTTAGGATTCGCAGTATTAATTTATTTTATTTAATATATTAGTAACAGATATTACAGATAAATTTTAACTTTCTGCACTGCTTCTCCATATACACTTTAACCATGACAAATCTCTCAGCCTTCCGTGCACGCAATACGCTTAAAAAGGGTTAGAAGCTTTTTCTTCACGTATTATTATATTTGTGATTTATATATATCCTAATTCGTTTCTTACAAAACCATAACAAAAATTCATAGCCATGAAGGGATACTCTGATAACATAGGTAATTAGTTTGGAAGTTTTATAAATCTAGTAAAAATATATCTGTGGGGTTGTACTCAGAGATCAAATAAAATATTTATTACTTTAAAAACAACAACTTAAACGTCCTACGCTCTGATCGTCTTGTGCGCCATCTTAGATTTTATTTATCCGTCCCTCTCATTCATCCACTCCTTTCATTCCGTCTTACGTTCCATTTCCCACATATGGTTATTTATATTTACAGAAATATTGTGTTTTTTTCCGAAATTGATTCTAAAAAGAACGCTAATAAAGGTGAATGCCCATTTTTAGCCCACAAAAGAACAAGAATTTATATTTACTCTGAAACAACCTTGTAATTTACTATAATTTTGGTAATGTTCGTTTATTTTAAAATATGGGAATTTATTATATCGTAGAAAAAAGATAGCTAACGGTCATTAGGCACCTATTTATGATTACGGTGCTATTTTTATGTTGTGTTGCCAGAATCGAAATAATTTACAATCGTTTTGTATCTATTTATCTCATGAGGATTTACTTTAATTAAGTTTTAATTTGTTTTGCTAACCTTTATAGGTTTAGCCTATTGGCCACAAATCTCACCTGACCTTAAGTGACGATGTGGCCCAAGACGATAGCGCTCTGAACCTAGTGGAAGACTGGCTCTCAAGTACAGCTCCCGGAACACACCTATTGATGTCTGGCGAGAGATTTCCAACTTGAGGGTGGTAGCTAGCCAGGCGGGCATTATTAAAAAGTCCTACCACCATTCTATGGTTTCATCACGAGGCTTAGCTTGCTACCATATTGTGCTACATCGTCACTTAAGATTAGATGAGATTGTGGCCATAACGTTAAACCTGTAACGATAAAATAATAAAGTGTCAAATGAGAAATCCATTGGATCCACTCAACTGAATTATATACATCAGATTCGATTGTGATAACACAACTGTGAAAAAAGTTACGCAAATAATTTTAATTGACATCAAATATCACCTGTCTCGTTCTACCGCGTGGCCGAAAGAGACATTGAAGAGAAACAACACGAAGCGCTATTTCTACCTGGCGTATGGTTTTGTTCAGATCACAATTCCCCCGTGCGAATACTTCGTACAATCTAACAAACTAACAGGTTCATAGTTGCCGCCTCGTAAGTATATTTGTTAATATTTGAATATATTTTCATTAGGAATACTATGTTTTGAAACACCTTTAATTCTATAGGACTATTAAGAATTTATTTAACTACAACATTAATGTTTAACTAATTCTCTTTTTCGTGCGTAGCGTAAATAAACTTTAAGATTATGTTTGGATCATTAATTTTTATGAGCAATTAACGGTGATATGGGGTTGTCTGGAAAAGAAAATCTTTGAGAAATAATATACATAATTCCCATTTCAACTTATGTTTCAAAATACACTTTAACTTTATGTCTGTCAACTTTATAAGCTTTAAAATAAGCTATTCAAGAGTACAACAGCTGAACACGCATATGCAAGAATTAATTTTAACTTTTACTACGAACATTGCTTTAAAGCGCTGTCATAAGACAACATCAACGCTTTTAGTACTTCATAAATGTTCAAGCTGCTGAATCGTAACTTTTGCGAAATCTTAAATACTAGCCTGTAAAGTTCGTTGGGTAAAGGTCTCTTCCAAAGAAGTGACGAATTTAACCACCTCGCCAAATCGACAGATAAGTCATTGTTTTACTTCTTCTTTTTCATGTTTTGGCGTCGCAAAAAGCATTTGCCTGTATCAAGTTGTATAATTTTCCATTATACGAAGTGGTGATTTCTGACAAGATGGTTATTTACGGAGTTTTTGTTACATCTCAAAATGTATGATTCCACTTTATATTTATAATTCACTTCGAATATGCACAACAACCAAACTATAACAATATTACATAATATAGGGACATAAAACCTAAGTTAATGAATTAAAAATAAAAAACCTCATCATGTTACTCCAAAAACCAATAATCCGCCAAAAACTCCATTGTTTAACATATCTAATGGGGAATTATAAACTAGGGGGGCGGGCGTTATAATGTGTAATGTACAATTATAAAGATGAATGAAGACCACGCAAACGAAGTGAGGAATCGGATGACATTTTGTAGTTATATAATGTTTGCAAAACATATATTATCGGTTGTTTTGTAAAATAAAAACTATTGATTAATAGACTGATAAAAGCTCATTTGATTTTCCGCAGTTTGCGTAGTTTGGTAATTTCACGACATAAAAATGGCCAGGCTTGACTTTTATGCAATCACAAAATTTAACAACATATTACTTACTTTTCTTTGTAAATAAATTGTCCATTCTTTAATCCCTAACTATCAATAAATCAATAGTTAAATCGATGTTTAATAAACATTAAAATTTACCTAGATTGGACTTTTTTTGCAAAATCCCAAACGAATTTCGATCTCTCAGAATATATTGAAATATAATATGATTTCTTATTCTGTAAGCCAGGCGAAATTCAATAAACCGGTTAAATAATATCTAGATTTTCAACTATAACCTTTAATAAAAGTTATTTTGTAATCTGTCTTCAAAGATAGACCGTAATTTTATCTTATTATCTCCTTTTTCATCTTCTCTGTTAACTTTGAGTTTCGTAGACGCAATTGTGTATATTTTTGCTTCTATTATTATTATTACTAACATATTAGTATTGGATTTTTAAAGATATATCTTTTGGCGGTTTTAGTAGAGGGTAAAGTTGAAGGCTCAGCGAGAATCATGTGACAAAAATGAGGTATGATGAAGTTTGATAATAATGTGAATTTAATTTACTGGATTTTTATTTTTTTTATTTTATCAAAATTATTTAAAATTTATAAATAAACACTGGCTGTGTCCGCGGCTTCGTTCGGGTGGAATACAGAATCGTGTCGATCGAGCAAATACGCGAATCGTACTACCCACGCTCCCGGTTACTTAAAAAGTATTATTGTGGGTGATTCTTAGGAGATAGACATAAACTCTCACTGACTTTTTTGTAGGTATGTTTAATGTCTTCAATTATGTAGTACATTTATTTGATTATCTTTTATGGTTTACTGAGCGCAACCTATCTAAGCGCCCGTATTGATACATGACCAGTATTTTTTATTTGCGTGGAACCCTAACTCTTTTAAAAAAAATAAAGTACCCCAAGTTACTCCTCATAACATCAGCTATCTGCCAGTGAAAGTCCTGTCAAAATCGGTCCAACCGTTTCGGAGACTACCCGGAACAAACAGACAGAAGACACAAATTTTAAAAAGTGGTGTTTTGTTATAAGTACCGTATATACTTTGTTATTATGCATTTAGTGAGAAGCTGTTATTTTGACATTACAAACAGACACTTCAATTTTATTTTTATGTATAGATTATTTTAATTTTAATTCGTCAAAGAAGTCTTGTATTAAGTTCTTACGTGCGTACAAAAGTACACACATTTTTTCATTACGTAGATAAACTGTGCCTATTGTTCATAGAACGATTCCCTTCATAGTAGCGTCATTCAAAGTAGATTACCATAGTATATGATACGATTGAAAATTTGTCATAAACAATTTTTTATATGTCTTTCTTTAGGGGTTAATCAGTAAATTGTTAATAAAAATTTCAGTCATTAGATAGCGTCCGTGGACTTCACGTAACCCTATAACCTTGCAAAATTATAAAAGAAAACCATCAGAAAGTTCATAAAAAAAGGAAAGTTTTTCTATTATGGTCATATTTTGATAGCTGGACACCGAATGGGTTATTCAACCTGCGTTGATTTTTACTCGTATATGGTAAATATACCGACTTATATAAATAGTTTCAAAAATTCATCGGAAAACAGTCAAAATATTTTTTCAAATAAACTAAATTCATACTTTGACTGCTACTCATCGCTTCCGATATCTGGATGTACACAGAATGATCGGAAAGCGAGACGCGTCGAAGCGTGTCGCTGTGTCAGATTTTACAGTCCACAACGCACGAGCAGAAAAATATATCCTTTCATCTTTCTCTTACAAAACACGAACTCTTTTATATTGTCATAACCGCGAGGGATTTTCGAGATGCTACATATAATATATTAGGACTTACTACATAATGTTACGTACGTGGTAACCCGACCGCAAACTTTCATTTTAGTTCGCAAACATTAAAGATATGTGTCACGTCTGCTTTGTTCCGTATAACCATCGAAATGAATGTAAGTACAAGAATAGCAAATAACGACAAAAACCTCATATATACACAAGTATCGGAGCGGAGCATTCCGTTTCTTTTTAACACGTCTCCTTTGTCCACGTGATAGAATGAGACAACTAACATTATTATTATACCATGTTACTTAATACATTATATATTTGTATTTAAGTATTCATAATTCAATATCTGTTGTGCGTTACAAAAAACGTATTGTTTAAGTTTAAAGTAACTCTCAAGTTACGTAATTCAATATGTTATAACTAAATTGAATTCCGTTATGTGTTGTTCTAGAACCACAGTTCAGGGGAGAGAGATGATTGTTCCCAATACTCTATCTTATACATATGGTATATAATTCATAACATGTAGATAAGGTAGGGCATATAGAAATTTATTTGGAGATTTCTCTCTACTTGGGGCAAACCCTATAGAAGATTGCGGCTAAATATTCTTGTTGTTTCTACGGTGTGTAGCGTATCCAGAGCTCCTTGGTGTAGGGGTGTTCAAGGTCTGCTACTCGCTAGTGATACCTATGGTATTTCAAGCGTCCATAACCTATGATAGCCGCTTAACATCAGGCTGGCCGTATGCTTGTTTGTCACCTTCGTAGTATAAAAAAAACTGTCTTCAATACAATAGAACAAAAGATTAGTAAGCAGTGTCATAGTGTAGACTTTTTGTTACAGAATCCACGCGCATCATAATAAATCACTGTTATAATTTGTTGAAGTTTAACTTCAAAAAATATATAGTTACATTTTTATTTCACTTATACAATTGTAACATTAAAATAACACACGTATCTAGTTATACAAAATTTCATATATTTTTACTTTATTTAATATTATTATTTATTCAATTATCTACAATTTTGTACATCAACCTTTTGAAACAACCTGTGCATAAACAGCTGTAGCGCGTATTATAGCATTCGCCGGAGTAACGGACTCTAACAATTTATCAATAGAAACGTATGTAAAGAAATACTATTAAAATTAGACACTTGACACTTTCGCGTAATGCAGGAAAGAGATGGCTCTATGTCGGTGAGGATAATTAATGAATCGGTTGCATAAAATTAATCTAATAATTCGTTTGTTTGAAAAATGTATTTTACATATTACGAACTATTTTATTTTTATTTGTACAACTAGCCCAACTCGTGAGTCTAACCAATGTCAACGCTGTAGGCCATGTTGTATTATCATTGTAAGAAAAACAATAAATACAACTTACGAGAGATCGGCAAATCCATCCACGTACGTCGCTGTCAGGCCTTCAAGCCTTTCGTGGGCGCCGGAAATACACTGGTAGATTCCGAAACGCGACAAACCAAAAAAGAACCAAATGTCCGAACTATCTTACTGTTGGTCACCATTCATGTTGACAGTATTGACCCTGCAAAACTCATGTATGAAGACACAGAGAAGGATTTTTTTTTTTTTCATTTACCTTATTTCGTTTTAATTGTTTCTTTATTGTTTTATTAATATGTTTCAGTTGCTTCGACAAGACAAGTATTTGAAGCAAAAGCTTTCGGTACCTTTTTAAAGGTATTGCGTGGCATGGTTAAAGTTTATATAGAGGAGTGCAGAAAGCTAAAACTTATCTATAATATCTGTTACTAATCATCATCATCATCATCATTTCAACCGCAGGACGTCCACTGCTAAACATAGGCCTGTTACTAATATATTAAATAAAACAAATTAATACTGCGAATCCTAACCTGAGCAATGCCATTGAACTTAGACCCCCCAAAATATTGACAATGTCACTCAGCGAAAAGTGACAGCAAGTGATGTTAATAGTACTCATTGTTTATGAATACTGGAAATGTCAAACAGAAAATAGTCTATGATCAAAAAGTCGCTGGTCGAATTTCTAGCTCAGAGCGATCGGTAGTCTACATAAATACTAATATTTTACCTACTCATTATAATGGCTTTACGAGGTACGTTTAGTATTATAACAGCACTACGTGAGAGTCAGACAGCTACTCCGTTTTATGTGACACTACACAAGGTTTATGTTATTCCTAAGTAATAATAACAGGTAAAGTTCACGGCAATAACACTCCAGGGTACGAACTGGCTACTTTATATTTTGCAAAAGTTAGATATATCACTCATGACTAGACAGTCGTACATTATCCATCAATTTTACGTATAAAACATTTGTGCAAATGTTACACGCCTGACTTGCACATCATCGTACAACGCGATGTACTAAGGATAGAAATTTAGGGAGGGTGTTGACGTTATATCGTAAGTATTGTTTAGGAAGGAGTTTATCGAAATAAAGCCGATGAGTGCGTGAAAAGGAGTGGCAATGTTTCGATAAGAAATAATATTTACGGTTTAGATCTCTAAATAAATTGTTGATTTATTATGAACTAGCCGGCCCAACACATGTTGTTCTGTTCTTTTCAATAATCAGTAACTCGACAACAGCTTCATCTATCCCAATTTTTTTTAACTTAAAATTCTACTAGAACAAAACAATATAAGAACTACGTATATATACATATATCGTTCAAATCGTGACTTCGGGGTCTAGAGTTTATAAAAAAACCACTATAAAAAAGAACTCAAAATGTTAATAATGTTTTTTTTTTTTAAATATCCAAATCGGTCCAGCCATTATAAACTGATGCGCTTATTAACGAAAAGCATTTAGTTTCATTGAATAACAGCACTTTAATGAAATCTAAAAAGCTCTACAAATCTTATAATCTATGAGAGCGAAGCCACGGTCGGCAATCTAGTGGTTATTATGTAGTGAAACAATATTCATATGGCACTGTGTTGTGATAAGAATCACTAATGAGGTCTATTTTAAATATACCTCTACGGTTATAATTATTGGCAAATATTTCTTGCCGTGTAATATAACCTAACTTCGCCTATGTTTGTAGCCGTGTACTCATTTGATATTTTGGTCCCATTTACCAAGATATATAACTTTTAGAGGGTTACTTATTTTTACAAGTTACATATTTAGTACGTTACGTTACATATCTGCGACGATAAATTATTGCTTTTTATTATTTTGTCTTATTTAAGATACCCGATATTATTATCAATATATAATTCAGGTAACTATGAAATGTATATATGGCGAACAGCTTACAAAACAAAAAAAACCTTGGTTTTCCCAAGAGAGACTTATTTTGAATTTAAGATTCAATGTTTATTTCAGAAAAACATATCAATAGAAATATATAATAAAATATTAAACAAGTAATGTATCTAACTATAAAAATATATCAACTAGCACAAAAAAAACATTCTGCAATCACAAAATAAGGGTTTGTAGAAAAATAATTAACAAAAATACATTAAAAGATGCGGATATGTACAAAATTACAGAGGCAGTGCCAACTTTACATCTATTTTTACCTATAAAAAAAAAAACAGGCAAAACGCGCAGGCTTGCCGACTTAGACCTAACAAATATACCTACGTATAAAATCTTCTAAAATGTAGACTTCAATTTTTAATATTTTCGTTCGTTTAACAACACAAATACATTTCACCAAAGCAAGTGTTTTATTCCTTGTGGTTCTATTGTGGCATAAAGTGGTGGATGATTTACTTAAACTCTCTAGACAGATTGTAAGTAAATTTGTCAACAATAAAAAAAAAACTAAAATTCCATCAAACTTACACACATAGGATAGATTAATTGATAAGCTCTCGCAAGCGTTTGCAATACAAGTTCCAATGCCAATCAACTTAAAATGGGACTACCCTTGAGGTATCACCTATCCAACGAAAAAGAATCATCCAAATCGCTTCATAAGCAATGACGTTATGGCTGAAAATCCATTTAACAAAATACATTCGATTTTAGTAACCTCCCGAGTTTTGTTTAAGTCGGTTAAAAGAGTATAAATATTAAGTAGGTATGTTTCCGTGAAAAACTAATTAATCTCCTATCATTTTTGTTTATAAACAAAATGAAATAAAATCTTATTTTACCGTTTTTTGAAGTGAGAACTTCTCTAGTACAATTGTGGTTTGAATCTCAATGAAGCGAAAAAGCGACAACAAAAAGAGACAAACACATTTATCTATCGCATTTAACTTGCGAGAGAATGAGATAGATTACATTATACAGAGTAAGGTGTGTGTGCGCCTGCGTATTTCGAAGCCTTGGGAAAAGCCGTCACAACCAGCGTGGTGTATTGTTCACGTATATAGTTTGTGTGATTATTTTTATTTTTTCTGTTCACTTCCACCACGTGTGAACTGCACACACAATATTTTTTATTGTTATAACACTGAGTTGATAAAAATACATTCTTTTACATTGGTTCAATTGTTATATTGGATTTTTAAAAGGCATTATTACACCTGAAATGTAGACAGAACAAGCATATAAGACCAGCCAAATTGGTAAATCCACATTTTATGCGAGGTTTTACATCACCGTAACCTTTCGATAAGTCCGAATTACCGTGGTAAATTTGTACGTATAGAATTTAATAAAATACACTACCGAGCGGGATACATAAATCATACAATATGTCAATATTTATGATGACGTGTTTCATATTCGATATAAATTCACTAACAGAGAATAACAAAAATATCAGCTAAGTCAGAGTTGTACCCTGGGAATAAATGTTCCGATAAAGAAAACATTTTTTTTTCTTATTACTATTTTCATTCGTTATTGTACCTGTCTAATATTCTGTGAAAATTCAACCAGCTACTACTCATTAGAGTTCAAATTATCATAAATACACTCCTTTATAGCTGCGGCTTTTACAACTTCACCGAACTTGGGGGTGAGCGCAAAAGTCACTCAGCCGCGAAAGTTTTACTGAATCCCTACTCCTACGATTAGAGCTAACTAATATATACTCATAAGCATGTTCCCTTTCTCCTGGGAGGAAGGAAGGAACCATGTGTATGTGTATTTAGTGATCGGAAAGGTTTTTCTACACTAACTAGCGCAAAAAGGACTTCGCGGTAACCTGCAATACGATTCTCTGAGTCGCCAGGCACCCGACGCTTCGTTGACGTCACGTCACACTCCTGTGACCTACAAGTTTACCACGGCTTTTGAGGAAAAAGCCGTTCTACAAAATGTTCATGAAAGCTGTGATCATATTGTGAGTGATTTTTTTTGTGTGAATTGTGTCCATAAATTCGAGGATTCTAAAATTTAAATCTTTTGTAAAACATACATAATTGATATTTTCAGAATACTCAAAAGTATTCTTTGTTCGGAACATTTAATGTTTATTTGTCGAAAACGACATCTTCAATTTAAATAATTTTCTCAGAGTTTTTCTTTACGAGTTAACCTTTTTAAAAAATTATTATTAATACATTTTTACACCATTTAATAATAATTATACAACTTTAACTTTATTATTCTAATAATTATTCAGCATATTTCTCTACATTTCAATCTTGAAGTTTATTAATATTTTTACATTATTTTACAACAATTTGCAAATTTACATCTTTTAGATTTTATAATAATAATTTTTTGAAGGTTCTATATTTGAACATTCTTATTTTTGTTTTTATTGTTTGTGTTTTATCATATTGTTGTATTTCTGTTGACCTGTACTGTATAAAATAATAATTATAATACATGCCTCCTAAAAGAAACAGAGTAGAAGTAGACGAAAATTCCGATTCAACAGTCGAAAATCCTAAAGAGGAAACATCAGCTAATATGACTGATAAAATTTCGCTTTCAGTCTTAACCAAGTTTATTAAACCGTATAACGGTGATCGGCAAACTTTACCAGCATTTTTAACTTTTGTGAAAACGCAATTTCACTTTCGAGTACAGACCAACAGAACGTTTTATGTAAATATATCATTTCCCAGCTCGAGGGCAAAGCCCAAAGAGCATGTTGTCTCAAAAATTTTAATAATTGGTCGGAGATTAAACTTTTTCTCAGAAATACATTCGGGAAAAAAAACACTCTACCCATTTACTAGTAGATTTACAAAATTGGAAACAGTTACCATCAGAAGATGTAACCCAATATTCTTTACGCGTAGAAACATGTTTAACACGATTACAGTCCAGCTACTCATTAGATTTCAAAATATCATAAATACACTCCTTTATAGCTGCGGCTTTTACAACTTCACCGAACTTGGGGGCGAGCGCAAAAGTCACTCAGCCGCGAAAGTTTTGGACGACTCGCACGAGGGTGCCAGAGTGGCCGAACCTCGGCTCGGGCGGTCGTCGCGAATGCGAATAGGTCGCGATCTAACTGAATCCCTACTCCTACGATTCGAGCTAACTAATATATACTCATAGGCATGTTCCCTTTCTCCTAGGAGGAAGGAAGTAACCATGTGTATGTGTATTTAGTGATCGGAAAGGTTTTTCTACACTAACTAGCGCAAAAAAAGAAGAAAAAAGGTACCTTACACAACAATATATTACACTTATATTTTTTTATTCAATGTTGTATTTTAAGGTCAATCATAACATACCACCACGCCTGTATCCCCGAAGGGTTAGGCAGAGGTGTACTAATGTACACCCACAGTTCGCCGTGTATATTTTTTAGGGCCCATGTAAGAAAACTCAATATTGAATTTGGAAATCAAGTATAGTCTGAATTACCCATCATTACCCATTACTAATTTTACCCAACCAAAAAGTCAAACACGCATATGATACCGTCGAGTATATACAATGTATTAGTGTATATATGCGTATACATGCACGCGGGCTGCTATATTACGTGTCGCTAGTCTGACGCAAGCGCAATACGTCACGAGCATGTCGAGGTCATCGACACGAGGTGGGACATCGAGGTCAAGGTCACGCGAACCCATATGTGTTTCCCCATCCAAAAATCGCTCAACGCGGCAAAAGAAGTTTTCACTTCAAAAATCGAAAAAGTAATGTTTAATTAAATCTCTATCAATTTTAATAAAAGATTGTACACGGAAGCAATTATTACTATATAATAATTAATATTAGGTACCATTCCAAAATTTATATCATATGTTTTAACCGTCAATCCCTCCAAAAGTCGTAACCTTAAACGATTGAGAATGACAATGCTGTTTCATATGTAGACAAGTACTAATATGTAGCTTACTAGAACTTATAGAAAAGTCTCAACAGCCGTCGCAAATATCGCAATTCATTAGCTAAAAGCCAATAAGTTGTGCAAACAAAACCGATATTCTCACACCACGACTTCTAAGTCATTAGACAGCTAATCGAGCGTATCTACAATATGTAACATGTACTGTATTGTGCTGTATAAATACGGACTTCTGAATACAATACAATTACTCCCAGCCTAGGTCCGTTCCTCGGTGTGAAGCCCTTGGGTCAGGCAGCCGCCCGCGCGATACAAGTGACACTATACGTGCAACACTTAGCTACCCACATACAACATTACACAGGTATGGACACACACACGTGCGTCGTGCACACCACACAGGTACATAGGTTCTGTAAGCGACCTTTTTTTCTCCTCTTTTTTGCGCTAGTTAGACTAATGCGCTAGTTAGTGTAGAAAAACCATTCCGATTACTAAATACACATACGTATGGTTCCTTCCTTCCTCCCAGGAGGAGGGGAACGTGCATATGAGTATATGTTAGTTAGCTCGAATTTTCTTAAGATTAGGGAATTAGATAGATCGCGACCTTTTCGCATTCTCGACGACCGCCCGAGCCGAGGTTCGGCCACTCTGGCACCCTCATGCGGGCCGTCACAAACTTTCGCGGCTAAGTGCCCTAAGCAATCGCCCCCAAGTCCGGTGAAGCTGTAAAAGCCGCAGCGGCTCTGTTATTGGATAGGGCCCCTAAGGCTAACAGTGTAGTCAGTTCAAAAAATAAAAAAATAAAAACAAAACAATACAATTACATAATTATTATTAGTAGCGGTCGCCCAATGCTCGAAATTCGACCAGAAACTTTTTAATCAAAGACTATTTTCTGTTTGACATTTACAGTATGAACCTAAATAATGAATATTATAATACTTGCTGCCACTTTTCATTGAGTGACAATGTCAATATTTAAACTTTGTGCACTCCTTCTCCATATAAACTTTAACCATGCCAAATCTCAGTCTTCCGTGCACGCAATACGCTTAAAAAGGGGTAGAAAGTATTACAAAATTATACTCTAAATTCTAAAACATAGAAACACCTTTTTGAAGTAAAAAATTCTTTAGCACCGTTGACATTTCAAACTCGATGAAACAAAAAAGCGACACTACAACGATTTGTATCCTTACATACATCAATAGGATTTACCTTGCGAGAGAATGAGATAGAATACATTTTAAAATGTTTTCTATTACCTCGGTCTCCTTTTTTTTTTTTTTATCTCAATTTTTTTTTTACGGGCTTTTGTCCCTAAGGACATGCCAGTCCCATTATAACCTATACCTATTACTAATGCTAGCAAGAACTATAAACTAAAAAAAATAAAATATATATCAATTTTATACAGCTTTCGAAGGAAGAAGACAACACATTAGCTAAAGAATTTGAAAGAACCACACAGCATTCTGGCAGCATCCGATGTCGGTTCTGCCAGAATACTGTGATATACACCTACGTCACATATATTAATATTATATTTGTCGTTTAAAGCTATCCTATAATTATCTGTACTGGAACACTCCATCAAGAAATGATGGACATCATCTATCTTATCACAGTGATTGCAAAATGGTGAGTTTACTTTTTTCATGAGATATCCAAATTTTCTTGATGGAATGTGTCCAGACCTTAACCTAAATGCCGTAACAATAGAAGTTCTATCCATACTGGCCTCTAAGAACCACGGTACAGGTGGAGGCTCACATTGTATTACCTCGGTCTCCTCTTTGTAGGTTTTTGAAACGAGATTCCTTATGTGGCGTTGCGGAGGGGTAACCTAGCCGGCAAAAAACGACCGTAACTTTTAAAAAAGCGTAAGATTTTTATGTGTATGATGGTTATACAGTGTCTAACGTATAGTCTGCGTGATGACTGATATTAATATTGGAGTTTGCTATCGAATCACAAATAAATATATCTTATTTTAGTTACCATAAAGCTATAGTTTCTATGATAGAACATAATTAGGCTTAATTATTAACATTCATGTAAATAGCTGTTTCTTTGTATATTATTAGTAAAGTAGTTTTTTTTTTATTTCTATAAATTAAAAAAAAATCGGTTGTCTGTAAAGTCGGTTTACTGTCGATAGTTGAACGTGACAACGTCATAAGAAAATACTGATGGAATGGTATCATTTTTCAAAAGAAAATTTTAATTTTATTTGTTTGATAGATATTTTGTATGGATATAGAGAAGGAGGTAAATGGAAATGACAATTGAATTGATCAAGTTACATTTATTTGTACGCATAAATACAAATAGTTCTGTTAACTTATTGTTATAGTTTTGTCAATTATAGCATAACTTACAATCGCTGCACTAGCGGACCGATGCTATTTATTTTAATGATGAAAGCAGGAATATTCGACAATATATCACTGAACATATATTCAATATCGAAAGAATCATTACCTTTATCGCCGCAATTATCGTTGCTATAAACAATTGACACCACATTCACTTTTCACTGCACTTCATACTTGACGAAAACATGTAAATGTATTATTATAAAGCAGCTGTCCACGCGGACGCATCGCTCACTCAAGTAGGAAAGAGACAGATGTCGAACGCTGCCGAACGCTGAGGCCAATGTGCCTCTTTGTCGCTCGTTCCGCGCTCTCGCTTGCACTTCAAGCCTTAAATGGAACGCCTCAGAGCGACGTAACGCCGCATGAGTCATGTTTTTTCGTGCGTGCAGCCGGCTCCATCGAATTATAAGACATTGTCACGTCAAAATGTATACCCGAATAATTATTTTCTTTATACCTCGAATAGAACTTGAAATTAATATTTTATAATAAGGAACTTCGTTCCTATCTGGTGTCCCACGACACCACATGGTTTTTTCACCGTTATATGTTAAGCATTGTTGCATTTAGCATATTAGCACGCTAAGCCTAGTGGAAGACTGGCTCTCAAGTGCAGCTGCCGGAACATATCTATCGGTTTGGCGATAGATTTTCAACTAGCTACCAAGCTAGCCAGAAGGATATTAGAAAAAGTTCTACATCCATGCTATGGGTTCATCACGATGTTTTCTTTCACCGAAAACTCAGGCTCATTGCATGGATCCAAATTACGTCAATCGACGCCAAGTTCGTATACGCTACCAACTGAACCATCATTGCTTCATTATATGCGTTTTAGGACGTGTTTGTGCGCCTGCGTATGTCGAAGCTTTGATAGAAGGCCTCATAGCCAGCGTAGTATATTGTTCACGTGTATCTTTTATGTGAATATTTTTGTGTTTTCAGAAGGCTTCACTTAGGCAAAATAGGTGTTCCATCTAGAAGGTGAAGTTTTAACACATACGGATATAATCCAACACTCTATCAATACTGGGGATGCCGCCCCCATACATGTAAAGTCCTATCGCTTTCCTGAGGTATATAAGGACGAAGTTGAAAAACAAATCACGAAAATGCTTGATCAAAATATTATTCGCCCTTCAATTTCTCCATGGAGTGCCCCCATCTGGGTAGTCCCAAAGAAGCTAGATGCTTCCGGCAAACGAAAATGGCGTATCGTTATAGATTACCGTCGTTTAAATGATGTCACAGTTACCGAAGTTTATCCTATTCCTTTAATAAACGATATCTTAGATCAATTAGGCCACGCAAAATATTTTACTATACTAGATTTGGCCTCTAGTTTCCACCAGTTATGCTTAAATCCTAAAGACGCTGAAATAACAGGTTTCAGTGTCACAACTAATAATATTTCAGGGCATTTCGAATTTACGAGAATGCCGTTTGGCTTAAAGAATGCTCCCGCCACATTCCAAAGGATGATGAATTCAGTCCTTTCAGGTTTACAAGGTCTACATTGTTATGTTTATCTAGATGACTGTATCCTGTATTCCCATGACCTTGAAACGAATATTCAGAAACTCGAACTTATATTTACTAGACTCAGAGAAGCAAATTTAAAGTTACAGCCCGATAAATGTGAGTTTTTGCGACGAGAAGTTGCTTATCTTGGGCACGTCATAACCGACAAGGGTGTTTTACCTAGCCCTGACAAGGTCAAGGCTATTTCTCATTTTCCCACACCTAAAACTCCCAAAGACATAAAGTCTTTTCTCGGATTAACAGGTTATTATCGTCGTTTCATTGAGAACTTTTCTCAAATAACAAAGCCTCTTACCTCTTTATTAAAAAAAGATGTTAATTTTTATTGGTCTCATGAACAAGAGCAAGCTTTCAACACTCTTAAACAAAAATTAATTTCAGCTCCTCTACTACAATATCCTGATTTCTCTAAACCTTTTATTGTTACTACGGATGCTTCTAATTATGCTGTCGGCGCAATTTTATCACAAGGTGAAATTGGCAAAGATAAGCCTATCGCTTATGCATCTCGTACTTTAAATCGACAAGAAGGTAACTATTCCACGACAGAAAAGGAACTTCTTGCTATTATTTTTGGTGTAAACACGTTTCGACCAATATCTTTACGGCTACCATTTCAAAATAGTTACAGATCACCGTCCCCTCACATGGTTATTTAATGCTAAAGATCAAGGTGGACGTTTACTTCGCTGGCGATTAAAACTAGAAGAATACGACTATGAAATTATTTATAAGCCAGGTCGAATTAATGCTAATGCGGATGCTTTATCCCGTAATCCTGTAAACACTTTAACTCATTCACAATTAAACAATTCTAGTTACGAAAATTATTTCAAAGATCAATTCACAAATAAACTTCCAGATTCAAATACAATTATCGAAGAACGGACTCAACCATTACACTTATCAAACATAAAAACAATCGTGTGTCCTGTCTCTTTAGACTTTGACTCATCTATACCGCATTGCGAAGAAATATTATCGCAACTCGATAATTCCGCTGAGTTGTTAAATTCCGAACGTGAACCTTTTACTATTCAATGCATAAACGATAAAAAAAAAAATTGTTTTTATATACTAAAGTCCATCATTACGAGGATACAAAGTATGAAAACGTCTATAACTTATTAATAAAATTAAGAGATAAAATCTTAAATGATCACACCGGTATTTCGGAACTCGCTTTACCTGATTACTCTGATTCTTTTACGAAATTAGCTTATACTAAAATATACAATATGATTTCCTACGTCTTTAATAACACTAAAATAAAAATTTATATTTATAAAAATCAACTAATATACCCTACTCCTGTCGAAATTCCAAAAATATTAATAGAAAATCACGATTCTACTATCGCTGGTCACCCAGGATCAAAACGAATGTATTCAAGAATTAAAGCTGCCTACTACTGGAAAGGCATGCGTTCAGATATCGAGAACTATGTAAAGAAATGTAAACTCTGTCAAATTAATAAACCATTGAGGAAATCAAATAAAGCCCCGATGGAAATAACTTCTACATCTACTAAACCGTTTGAGCGATTATCTCTAGATATCGTAGGTCCTTTACCCGACGCGGGTTTCCAAAATTTTAAATTCATCTTAACACTTCAAGATGATTTTACTAAATTTTCTAGCGCTTATCCGATGACTTCAGCTACTAGTGAGGAGATAGCCAGGAACCTCGTTCATTTTATGTCTCTTTTCGGTTTCCCTAAAACTATTTTATCAGATCTTGGTACTTGTTTTACCTCAGAATTATTTAAACAACTGATAGAAATCTTAAAAATTAAGTCACTTTTTTCTACTCCATATCATCCACAAACAAATGGTGCCCTTGAACGGTCACATGCAACCTTGAAGGAAAAGAAAATCAAAACGCTTGGCATTGTTATTTGTTTACTGCAATCTTAGCTTACAATACTACTCCACACTGTACTACTAACTTTACACCTTACGAATTATTATATGGTTATAAACCCACTATACCAAATTCCTTATATGAAACTTCTAATAGCACAACTTATCATGAATACATACGCGCTCTACAATACAGAATGCGTTTTAGTCGAGAAAAGGCTATTCAAAATATTATTAACAGTAAAGAAAGATCGAAAAGATATTATGATACTAGTTCCCGAGATGTAAGTTATAAAACAGGTGATATGGTGTATCTTAAACACCATCACAGATTAAGAAAGGCTCTATCGCCTATATGGAAAGGCCCCTATAAAATTATTAAAGTGCACAATAAGCACAACGTCACTCTACTTGTAGGACGTAAACACATTAAATACCACACCAATGAAATTAAACCTGCTACAACTTCTTAACAACATAAATAACATAATTTCTCAAATCTCTAATAATGATAATTTATTTAATTATATTTTTAAAATTAATTCTTTACTTAATTTAATTGAAAGTTCTTTGTTGTTTCTAATTTATTAGGTACTACGCTAAATGCAATTTTATTTTCTAAGGTCAATGTTTTACATCCTAGTATAATAAGTCCATCAAACCTTTTTAATGAATTGTCTAAACACGCTAATCAAATAAATAAACGACTAGATTTTCCAGTACAATTAAGCATAAATAATATTAATTCTTTAATTGACGTGTCTAAACTTAACTCCTATTTCTATAATAATAAGATTGTTTTTATTCTACAAGTTCCACTGATAACAAGTATACTATTTACAAAAACATACCTCTACCTACACCTCATGACGAATCACATATCAACACATTCGCGTTAATTCAGCCTACTAATTCTTATATAGCTCTAAGCGATAATCGAATGTATTATATATACCATGTTGGACAACTTAGATGTTTGTAAAACTATAAATATTAATTATTCTATTTGTGAACTTACTTCTATATTTTCTAGCATAAGTAATCCTAATTGTGAATCGAAGTTATTAACGGAAGTAATACTGTCTTTACCTTCTGAATGTAATGCTAAATTCTTATATGGTCATATAGATATATGGCAAAAACTTCTTAATAATAAATGGATCTATGTTCAGTCAGACATAAATAAAATTACTATCAAATGTGACGATGATGTAACTGATCATTCCATTGTCGGCACAGGAATTGTCAAACTTACAGAAAATTGTAACGGTTACTTTAAAACAATCCAGTTGTTGCCAAGTAGCTCTTATTCGTTTATTATAAAGTCTAATTTAGATAATATTAATTTTGATATAACAAATGATGACTGTTGCAAGAAAGATATTTTTAATAATACGTTACCATATCTTTCTCCGATTTCACTATCGAAAATCAATTTAGATTCTTTAAAGTTCGCTACTCATCATATGGATAATCTCGAAAACGAGATAAACCAACTTGAAATATAATCACATTTTATTAAATATGGAACATACTATTCTACTTTCACGTATATTCTAATTGTTTTTTCATTATTATATGTTTGTTACAAAATGTGTATATGTTTTAAAAACCATAGGTCAAAAAGCCAAGGTTGTTGCATTCAAATCTTCAATCAATGCAACAATAAGAAATCAATCAGGCACAAGCCTAAATTTTCAAACTCTTTAGAGATGACTAACATTTCGTCATCAGATGAAGACTATAAGTCACCAAAATCTTTACCACTTCCTCTAACTAGTTATAGTAAAACAGATGAAAGATCAACTAGAAACATAAGGAACTATTAACAAAATTACTGTCTATAAATAAATTATAAATATCATTTATTAATTTCTGTTACTGTGTTTTGTGTTTACCTATATTTTAAATAAGTTTTTATGTAACTTTTAGTATATTAAGCTAGTAGTAATTCTATTTCTCTATTTTTGTCTTTACTGTATATGAAAGTGTTAATGAACATTATAAAATAATTTTAACTTTGACAAATTTGTAATTTTCAGGACAACCTTAAATTGTTTGTATTGTCCTTCGTTTATCTTAAAGGATAACCTCCGTCAAAAGGGGGGAGATGTTATGAACTTATAATATTAACTTAAAACTATAAGTCAGCATATTTTGTTTCTATATAAATGCACGTTTATTATAATAAGCAGTAGTCATTATCCATTTTTAATAAAAGACAGTCGTCTCTTGTCGTGTCAATATACCTGCTGTATTTCATGTGAACAATAAAGTGTGTGTGTGAACTTTGTCTTTTTTTATTTTAAAAAAAGGACCCACAGACGGTTGTCCTAACAGAACGCTGCCGAACGCGGAGGCCGATTGTGCCTCTTTGTCGCTCGTTCCGCGCTCTCGCTTGCACTTCAAGCCTTAAATGGAACGCCTCAGAGCGAGGTAACGCCGCATGATTCATGTTTTTTCGTGCGTGCAGCCGTCTCCATCGAATTATAAGACGTTGTCACGTCAAAATGTATACCCGAATAATTATTTTCGTTATACCTCGAATAGAACTTGAAATTAATATTTTATAATAAGGAACTTCGTTCCTATTTGGTGTCCCACGACACCACATGGTTTTTTCACCGTTATATGTTAAGCATTGTTGTATTTAGCATATTAGCACGCTAAGCCTAGTGGAAGACTGGCTCTCAAGTGCAGCTGCCGGAACATATCTATCGGTTTGGCGACAGATTTTCAACTAGCTACCAAGCTAGCCAGAAGGATATTAGAAAAAGTTCTACATCCATGCTATGGGTTCATCATGATGTTTTCTTTCACCGAAAACTCAGGCTCATTGCATGGATCCAAATTACGTCAATCGACGCCAAGTTCGTATACGCTACCAACTGAACCATCATTGCTTCATTATATGCGTTTTAGGACGTGTTTGTGCGCCTGCGTATGTCGAAGCTTTGATAGAAGGCGTCATAGCCAGCGTAGTATATTGTTCACGTTTATCTTTTATGTGAATATTTTTGTGTTTTCAGAAGGCTTCACTTAGGCAAAATAGGTATTATCCACTGCTAAACGATTTAACGAAAAAAATATGTATGTATCATTACCTTTTGTACTCGTAATATTGACTGAGTTAAGTTAATTGTATTTTATGAAAATTAATAAACGTACTAAAGCGTTATAAAATTAATTTAAATTGAAAAAAAAATCTATTAAGTTAAAATATAACCTTTTAAAGGAAGACACGCAAAGATGCTTCCGTAAGACAAGTTACGGACCGTGGCTCTCCAAGAAAGGTTCCCAAATGCCCCTGATCCAATTAATCGTGGCCTGTCATACGCAAAGGTCACTCTCCTAGGGCTCGACATAAATTGCCTATTCATTAACGTTTTGACGTAAGGCTTTATGTATACGGGCGTTTAAACCTTTATTTCATCGAAGTGTCTTGTTCACATTACAACGAATTGTCTGCAATAATGTTAATAAAGCAGATGTTATTACGTGAACATGTTAATTTAAAAAACTTTTTTAAACAAGCTTTTCTTCAATATATCTGTTGTATTAAAAGAATAATAATAATTTTAAGCAAGCGCTGTTCTGATTGCTGAATGTTTTTATATACGTAAATATAAACGTAACCTGAAATAATTTTAAAAACTTGTAGCACAAATAAAAAAGGGGTATAGTGGAATTCAAACTAAATAAAATTCTCGCACGTTACAAGCTTTTGAAATTATTTTATGTAAGAGTTACATTCGCTTATTAAAAAAAAATTACTATTAATATTTTTCTAAATAAAAGTAATTACCTTCCGCGCTTTGTTAATACCAGAGATATTGTTACGATCTCACGCCCACACAACGCCCACTGGAGTGAAGAAGCCATTTGAACTTATGATAAAATTTTGTTCTGAAATACTATAATACGTATAGAAATTACTGGTTAAGTTATGTAATAACGTCCTAAGTAAATAACTCCAAGAAATTAAAGTTTTTTTTAAACTATCTCTAGATTTTTTTTCCATAATATCTGACAGGTTTCTAGGTATATTACTATACCATTTCCATTTCTTTATTTTCTCGATGACAGCTCCTGTGAAAACTTGAACGAGCATCTTTTTTACATTATGTATGCATTTTTTTTTTTTTAAATATGACGTTTACACACGCACAAGGTTATACCAGAGTCGGAGAAACTGATAGGGATGGAGCTATATCGATAAACGTAACACGATAACAGACCCGATATTTTTTTACAAAATGTAAGAAACTCAACAACTGCCGGATACTTTTGTACAAATTTATTAACTAATATTATATTTCATTATGTTACACGTATTAATTCTTGATTGATAATGCCAACTTCTTCAAAATTTTCGAAGCTGTTGTAAAATAAGTAGGTATAGGTAGGTAGGTACTCGACAATGAAACGAAATAATTATAACGACATGTAATCTTTATTTATTTATTTTAATCAAAATCTGATGAATCGTCATCGATATCGACATATGCGATCGATATCATTACTTATTTGGGCACAACACTACAACTATCTAATTAGAACTGTCATCGAGAAAATAAAGAAATGGAAATAGTATAATGCTAAGCCATCCTTATCCCATTGTAAAATCATTAAACAAGATGTTAGATACACCACAATTACTCACCAGTTTTGGTGAGGTTAGAGTCAGGATACTTGAATTGCACCAGATTCACAGTTCTTCGATTTTTCTTAATTTTATATTGGCAACGATGTTTGTGCCGGTGCGTGCGCGATAGAAGAGGTGGTTGGAATCATATGGGTTTGGGGGTGAAGGGGGCACCAAAATAGTCGGCAACTACGATTCAACAATCAAATAGGCCCCTATAGGAACGTGTATGTTTTGTTCCATTTTATGCCGACTTTGACTGTACACAAGAACTAACAGAAATGATTTAATTTTTTTATTTTAGCAATAAAATGTTTTACGATTTATTGTTCTGAATTAATAAAACCATTTTACATAGGTGGCGTTTGAGCGTTTTAAGAGATGAAGGACATATAGAAATCTCTTTAGAGATTTCCCCCGACTTTTCAAATGCCTCCACCGTACAGAAGATTGCATCCAAATGGGCTTGTATGGTATTCCTGTGGTGAGTAAAATTTCCGGGGCTCCTTGAGGAGGGGGCATTCAAGGTCGGAAATTCGCTTGTGATACCCCTGGTGTTAAAAGTGTCCATAGGTTCCAGTACGGATGTATATTGCCACTCTAGTGGTATTAAAACGAATATAGTTTACTCTTTACAAGTATACACATACATGATTTCAATGTGAAAAGTGTAACGCTTTTGAATTAACGCTTGCATCATTTTCACTCCTCATAAAATTTCCATACCGGAGGTCTCATATGAAAATCGATTCTTAAGAAATAAGCTAAAAAAAGGTCATAACTATAAAATTATTGCTGACGATTCGAAAACAGGTCACGGAAACAACTAGTAGTAATAAATAATATTAAAAATAAATTATATTTATTTTCGATTCATTCGGCACGTTATTTTACAATTAACTTAAATCGTATTAAAAATTTATCATAATAGTACTTGAGAAATATCAAATAATAGCATAATATTATTAGGACACGGAACTATTCGCACTGATTCTTCTAAGACTTCTTTTAAAAGTAAAGTTACGTAATTAATGATCAGGCAAAAATCTTTCATGCGAACGCCCTTAATCACGGTTGGACGATATTATAATAAAAAATCCGGCTTAGTGCGAGTCGGGTACTATCCTTAACTTAAGACAGATATCGGCTTCCCTCTATCCAAGCTACAGGATATGGATATATATATTGTAGATACGAAACACTACCCACTGATAGGTTATTGAAAAAAAGTAAGCACAAAAGGTTAAACTTTTTTGTCCATTTTTTTAACTGAAACGACGTATAGATAGGTTATTGAAAACATTCGTAAATCATTAATTAATATTTAAAAAATCGTTTAATGTAAATTGTGATTTAAATCAAAAAGATTAAACCATGCCAACCCTGCCGAAAAAACCGTACAGCTCACAAAATATGTTTTTTATCGTGATGCACTGTGCAATTTAACCACAGAAGCGACCATCATAGGATATACAATCCATCGTTCAGTTGTCGCCACTCAAACGTCTCTTCACGATATTTTTGAAGGACTTCATGTTGTGAGAAGGCGGGAACACAATGGCTGGAACAGATTTTCACCTCTTCATAGTACGACAAAGATATTGTTCGTGATAAGATGGAGGTTAAACAACCTACCGTAAAGATGTCTCCAGAGCTCAGCGCGTATTGTTCTGTTATGAAAGGAAGAAGAGGGAATTAGGTTGAACAGCTTTTCACAACACACTCCAAAACCACTTGACGGTTATTGCAATTTTTATACCGTATATGAGGCCTTTGCGCCGACAAATATACTATTAATTAAATTTAAGAGATCAACAGAGCTAAATAGTAGAATCGAGAGTAATCAAGTTTCACCGCTTGTGTATTATTAATAATAATAATCCAGTATAATCCAACGATAACAATAATGAATACATTCTGTTTTATCTCATATACTTGTATGCTTATCGACGAGTCATATCTCTCACTATAATCTATAAGTTGTCTGGAGTGCATATCAACATAAAACATTTGTGTAGAAATATAAACGCCTCTTTAATATGCAACAAACTGAATTGTTAAAAAGGAAACAAAAACCCGATTGTAACAAAACACTAAACTTTTTTTTTTGTTTCCGGAAGTCTATATTACTCCCATAATCAAGACGAATTTAATGACACCTCTTCTTCGTCTTCTTATTCCTAACTTGGCAACCGGTCCTCTTTAATGAAGACCATTACTGCCATTATCGAGTGAATTATAGTGTCATGTGTTATGACGATTCAGTATCCTAACAAGATGGTGGCTCCCTTGTTAGAACTTTCTAGGAATGTTTTGTGGGATCTCGGAATGAATGCTTTCAGCTTATGTTTATAATCCACTTCACTTATGCGCAACAACCAAACTATATCACGCAAAATGCCACCAATATTACATAATATAGGGTCAAAAACCTAAGTTAATGAACCAAAAATAAAAACCACAACATGTCACTTCAAGATCCCGCCAAACACTCCTAACGACACTTCGTATGCTAAAATCCATCAAGACGTTTAGATTACAGATTGTGCCAAAGAAATAGACATACATACGATTGAAAAACATAACCCTCCTTTTTCGCAGTCGGTTAAAGAGTTGTTACGTTTCCTCTATAAACCTATAATAATCAACTTATAATTTATTTTAAATTCTATGGACCCAGCATCACAATATGTTTTGCTGAATTGAGGGTTCGTATTATTTAAAGTTTAGCGAATGTAAACTATAACGGGTCACAATTGACTTGGCCTTTGTATAGAAAAAATGGACCGTGTCAACTCCGACGCGCGTCCAGAGTTTACTTTTTGATAACAATATTAAAAAAAAACAAATCATCGTGATGCTCCCCATCTTATTTGAATACCGCAGGCTATAAGTACATGAAAATCGATTAATGAGGAGTAAATTCCAGAAGAAAGTAACGAGTTATATGTCACAGCACAAGACAGACAGAGGCGTATGATGATGCATGTGGTGATCGATTATGAGATATACTAATTCAATAATTCGATTATGAAGATGTCTCGGGATATCTCGATTATAACCATTAATTTATTTAAAAATTTGACAAAATCAGTACCTAACTTCAAACTAAGATGGACTAAACAAATAAGACGGTCTGAACTAGGGCGGCCGATGAGCCTGGGTAGGCATGACATCATCTTTATGATTATTCACTGAGTTGATCGTGAGGAATATTTGTAGCGATGTGAACGGTTCGATAATTTCTTTCCGGGGATGTATTTTGGGGTCAGTGGCCTCCGATTACTAACTAACAGCCACCTCTAGCATCACTAGACTGAACTGGTTACCTTTCCCAGTCTTGAGCAATCTTCTTCAGGTCTTCAGTCTTCACTATTGAACAGCTCTAGCCAGTATGTTTTTTCATGCCAGTCGTTACCTGGAGCATACTTGTTACTCTCACGTCCAGTCAATAGTACGAACATTAGTAGTTGGTTTCAATAATTACACTGACGAAGTTGTGTTTCTTTAGACCGTAGACGAAGCCAAGACTTTGCGCAGACGTAAGATTGTTTGCTAGAAGCGTAATGATAGTCTAATCCTGTTTCAGAAGAATTTCTATCCGCGAACTCTCCAGGTGTAGAATGAACTCCCTGCTGAGGTTTTCCCGAAGGACTACAATACGGGATTATTCAAAAGGGAAGTGAACAGGTTTTAAAAGAATTGTCAACGCGCATATAATATTTCTTTTGTTGCAAGGATCCATAGGCTGCGATTAACCTTTACCATCAACCGTATCGCATGCTTGTTTATCACCGTCGTAGAATATGAAATTCTAAATGTTGAAGCGATTTAAGCCCTATATTAATTAAAAGCTGTATGGAATAGTTTCAAGTTATTAATGTTCAAATACATAGACAAAACTGCATACATCCAATATCTCTGTTACTTATGACTTTTTTCATCGGGGCATCGGAAATTTTTTGAATTACTTTTATATACCTATGTATGAAAGACTCATATGATGCTGTACTTAGGTGAGGTTATACCCTATTTCACGACCCAATTTCTACAATTACAATTATACAATAAACAATTAACGAATTACTGCTAAATTAAATAGCGATTCAAAGTTTTAGCGATAAGTACTTTGTATATAACGATATTGTATCTTTACAATTTCATTATAACAATAATAATTCTTTATAAATATTCAAACATAACATAGTGTTTAGATGCTCTAGACAGTCTAGACTTTACTGATATTGTGTCAACACTGGCCTTAATATATCCTAAGCACTGAACTTTCTAATATCGGCCCACCAAATATTTGGCCAGATCCAATTACCCAAACGTATTTACGGAGTTCTAAAGTTATAACATAATTGTTTGGACAAACAATTATTAGACACCTCGCAGTCTCATCTAGTTGTTAAATAGATTGAAGTAAACATCGAAACACCATTAAACGTCGATCCTTGGAACCAACAAACGCTTCAATGCTTACACGAAAAGGTAGTTTGAAGTAACATGATTTTTTATATTTGAACTATCCATTCCTAGATATTCTGCTACTTTTCATGCCTTTTACAATCCTGTATTACTTTAGTATTAGCTTTTTTGATGTGAGGAAACCCATCAAGAGTACTCTCCCTCGCCGTGCACCTCTGAAGGGTATTGTATTCCGATAAAACCCTACAGTACTCTTTAACTTCGTCCGAGTTTGTAGAATTGCTTTCTTGTAAAGTTGGATCTAACCTGAAGCCACTGCGTGGTCTGGTTATTAGGATGTCCCTGGAATATCCAGGATATCTAATCAATCTATCTATAGAATTAATAAAATTGAAGTGTCTGTTTGTAATGTCAAAATAACTGTTTTTTTACTAAATGAATATGAAAGTATATACTATACCTATAACAAAAAGCCCATTTTTTAAATTTTTGTCTGTCTGTCTGTTTATCTCTTTGTTCCTGGTAATTTCCGAAACCGTTAGACCAATTTTGACGGGACTTTCACTGATAGATAGCTGATCATATAGGGAGTAACTTGTACTACCTTTATTTTAGAAAAAGAATTAGGATTCCGCACAAATAAAAAAAAACTGTTCATGGTGAATCAATTCGGGCGCTTAAATGCCTTATGCTGAGTAAACCATAAGAGATATAACAAATAAATGTACCAAATAATTATAGGCTTTAAAAATAACTACAAAAAAGTCCGAGAGAGTATACATTTATATTCTAAGGAACACCCACAATCAGCATTTTTGTCTTTAAAATAGCCGGGAGCGGGGAGCACGATTCTCGCGGGCATTCGTAGTCCACGTGAGCGAAGCCAAGGGTACAGCTAGTATTTCATATAATATCAAGAAAAGCTTACATAGGGTAACATCTGCCAAGAGATGAGGTTATAAGACAGTCACCTCGCCACACAGGCCGCCGAAAGGAACAACAGATATTTACTAGATGAGCCAGAATCGTGACGCACCAAAGTGAGACCCTGTGACGGCTGTTTCATGCAGAATATGTTTATAATCTAATTGAATTACCTCGTTAATATACCTACTTCCTCAATGATGACTGACCAGAGCGCACCGTCTACGCGTAACATTAGTTCTGGTATCAAAAATATTATCTGACCTTTAACCCCGTTTGCTATAAAATTTTGCGATTTAATTTCGTAGTAAAGTCTCCGTTGAAATGTGTAGTATAAAACAAATAACAACATTAATCCCCAATGAGTATTCATTAAAGTAAACATAAAGAAAGTATTTTCATTATACTTTTACAGAGCTGTTATTCTGAACGGTTTTAATACATTTAATATTAGTATAATCCCTATAGTTATGTAATTAGGATGTTAAAATACATTACTGTAAAACTTACATAATACAAATTGTTATTATTTTTTTAAGAATCTTGACCGAGTTATATCGGTGTCTTGCAAAAAAAAAACACCTATATGTGTCAACTTCGAAAGTATAACATTATCTAATTACAAAAGTCGGCGGGTATATATTATAAAATCGAATATATTTTTGTATTTAAACATGTTAAGTATCATGAAATATTACAAAATACAATACACAATCTAAATAATGAGATAACCTAATAAGTGAGTTAAGGAGCAAGTAAAGATTTTTTGGTAATCGATCGATGTAAATGAGTTCAAAATTTAAAAAAATAGAACAACGCTATTTTCCAGAAAATTGATGTAATCAAAGGCAAATAAAACATTTACAATCAACAGTTTAAAGTCCCAAAAAATATGATTTCTTTATAAACAACAAAATTTAAAAAAATATTCTAAACTGTATAATATAAGAAACTGTATTTTTAGTCAGTGCTCAGTGCTGACATCTGACGACTCCAATACTGTTGTGCCCTTGTGAGTCACTCAACTCGTAAAGTAATTTTTAATATTTTTACCAATGAATTTTGGGTCTGTTAAGCCCCGCCCCAGCCACTTTACAAATATGTATAGTAAACATAAATCTATATCAAAAAATACCATCTGTACTTCAAAAATATTTTTTATTGTAGAGTTTTTACAGAATCTCACTATTACAAAATGTGCAGAACTTTCGATGATGGTTTATTAATGTTGAAGTGAATCACTTAAATTTTTTATATTTCTCTTATTATATCCCAATTATATCCAAGAATAGTTCACTTAATATAGAGTATTAGAGTATTTAAAAACAACCTTGTATGGCGACAATATATACATGTGGATTTTACATCAAAATTAAACGCATCAATTGAATTGAAACAACTGGCAAAATCTGATGGAAAAACTGAAAAGGTTATGATCAAACAAAAAGTTTGGATTTAATTATGTTACATAAAAAAGAAGGCTAGTGATTTAACGAGTGAACTTTTTTTTCGTTCCGTACTTATTTTCAATTTTTCTTGTTACATGTTTTACTTAATGTTATTTCATTCACTTGAAACACGAAGCTTCACTTAAAATATAGGATCACTGAAAAGCTAGGTTCTTTTACTATGAGCACAACACGCGAGCCGTACGAGCTGAGCGAGCATGCTAAGTAAGCATGCTGCAGCAACAAAAGTAGTACGGAGAGTATTTTTAAAATATTTAATTAATTAATAAATTCAATTCAAATAAAGTACGTGACTCTAGTAAAAAAGATATTTTAAGTGGAATGAGAAAAATCCCGAAGGTCCTACCATTCACTTTTGCTCCACCCATTTGAGATGAATAATAAATTATAAGGCAGATTTAAAAAAATATAAATCCACTAATTAAACTAAAGTAATAAAGTCCACTTACCTCCTCATATACTGGAACTTGATTACTATGAAGATCAGCAACATGTTCGCTGATAAGGAGGCAGTTAGCACCACTACATACAGCACAATTATGACCACATCAGGTCTGTAGAATACGTCCAGGTCCAAATGCGATGTCTCCTGGACCTCCTGATTCGAACCGTTCCAGTACACGAACGTTGCGTTTTCCAACGACATCTTCGTCTATTTTGCACTAATATTAATTTAAAGTCCACTTATTTTAAAGCATTTTATTTTTCATTAAATTATGTTGGTTTTTATCTCTCGCGCAGCTTATCACTGCTCGAGTGTTGAGTATAGATTAAATTATAACAAGTCATCTTGAATGAAATCCCGAGAACGCGGCTAATACTAGCTAAAATAAAAGTAATACTTGACTAATTGAGCTCATAGTCACATAATATACCTATTTGTTTTATCCGAACTATGGTTAATAACTATGTTACCTAACTAGTATAACTAAGCCACCAGATAGGTGGCACTTTACGGCGGTTTTCAATAACACTAGTTTACTATCCACACGCACACTACACGCAGACTCACACTCCCACTCACATAGAGATATAGAAACACATAATACCTCATAATGATATTTTTTATGTATATAAATATTTAACCGCTGCATAACAAACAAAATTTAATAATAATTTATCGTAATTGGCACCACATGGATTGCAAAACATAACAAATGTCTATTTTGTGTTAAATGTGCTGTGAAGCTATATGTACCAAATAAAAAAAATAAAAAAAGTACATATTTGTAATAAGTACTATCTATAACTTAAGACAGATATCGTCTTTCCTCTTATCTATTCAAGCTATAGGATATGGATATATATTATGTAGAAACGAAATCTATCCATTGATAAGTCTGTTATTGGAAAAAAGTAAGGAAAAAGGATATATTTGTTTATCTTTAGTAACTGAAAAAAAGGATAGATAGGTTATTAAAAACGGCCGTTAGTCAAGCCATTAACTACCGGAAAGAACAGAACAAAATCTGCCCGAGCAGCTAGGTTAATTAAGAAAATACATAATATATTTTGTACGTTGAAGCAAGGTGCCCGCATAACACCTGAAATCTCTACAACCGTGCAGTAAAACTTTGGAATATAAATAAAATCGAATCTTTGATGTCTGCCAAAGCGTGTGATGATTCACGAATCATAAAACATTTACATACTGATCAAAATTAAATTCTTCCACAACGTTAAAAACTCATGAAACGCCACGATCGAAATCGAGTGAACGTTATTCATTTTAAACCCCAATGGATTGTTCAATAGTGTCAAACGCACAATTAGGGATTTTTTTTAATAACAATCCTATTAGTGACGCTGTGTTTTTATTGTATTATTTTGTTACCTAAATCCTGCAAATTTACTGGAATTTTACTTACACTAACATTATAAATAGGTAAGGTTTTGTAAGAGGTAATTAATAATCTTTGGAACCATTATGACGATTCTGAAAATTCTTTAACAGATAGAAAGCGAAATTCTCCGTGAGTGATATAGGCGAAGTCGAGGGTGGTAATAAAATTCACTAATAGTAGAAAGGTTCAATAATTTTTGAGTTGACTTTTGTTTGTTTGAATTGAACATGTTGAATTTACTTGAAAAACATTTAAAACCGACAATATTTTAGGTCTACAGTTTCGTGAAAGCACTAAAACAATATTAGATAGCGATTAACTAGATTATATTAGCTGTTGTTTCAATTTTAGTTAACAATAACATTTAGTGATTTATATTCTTTTTCTCTGTAATTTTATATATGTACTATCGAACGCCCTAAGCTCGAAATTCGACCTGCGACATTTTGATCATAGACTATTTTCTGTTTGACATTTGTTTGGGAGTCTAAGTTCAATGGCATTTGTCGTTTTAGGATTCGCAGTATTAATTTATTTAATTTTAATATATTAGTAACAGATATATTAGATAAATTTTAGCTTTCTACACTCCTCCATATAAACTTTAACCATGGCAAATCTCAAGTCTTCTGAAATATCCAAATCGAAAGCTTTTACTTCACGAATTTATATATAGATGACATTGATAATTTTTATACATTTCATATTTTAGTACTTACCTAGTTAATCAGTTTGTTAAACATAATCTGTAATAATTCTGTTCTATCTGAAATATCAAATCGAAAGCTTTTGACTTCACGTATTCTATATATAGATGTACATGTGATAACTTATGTCCTAGTGCATTTATCATTGTAACTTTTAGTGTTACTTATCCTGGTATAATCATATTGTTAAACATAATTAAATACTGTTCGCTGGTGAGTGCTTCACTTGAGAACGGCTCGACCGATTTGGTTATTTTTTTATTTCATAATGTTCGTAATAGTCCGAATTCGGTTTTTTGTAGACATAAATATTGGAAAAGTTTTCTGGAAAGCGATATAAATGGCATATTATATTGTGGCATTATTTTTTTTTCCTAAATTTAGAGTAGTTTATTTGGATTATACCTTCAGGCCACGTATACACAACATGCTAGACCCAAAGCATTTGACAAAATATTATGAAAATGATCACAAATACATAAACGCCATACTCGCCAAGCCCAAACACAAGTGAATCCAGTTTATATGGCCCTAAGCGAAGCTCTAGACGACCACCGAATGTCATCCTACTACGAAAAACCGACTGAACGGGTTTGGGTGAAATCTGGCACATAGATCGTTTTTAATCCTGGATTAATACATAGGATACTTTTTACCGGGAGATAAAGACCCAATTTTTAAGTTTACGCAGACGAAATCACGTGTAGAAGTTAGTATGTACCTAAGTATTACGAAACATGAAAAATGCTTTTTCTAGCCATTAATTTACATGACGGTAGATTTTCTTACATACCGTTTCAAGTAAACTTTTATATCTCTCAACGGTTATCCAAATCCATATCGTAACGTGAAAAGATCAATGGACCAATACGTTTAAAACAATAAACTTTATCAAAATGTACGGTTTTAAATTCGCACATTTTATTATCTTAAATTTATCTTCCAGTATAAGTACGAAGAGTTCTTTTAAGTAAATTTACTATTCCATTTGGATTATATCGTGTTTAATTTGTGTATTATTTGGTTGTAAAACGTTGCTTTTTCTTTAGAATTAATCTAGTTAAACCACATCAATGGTTTTTATTTATAAATTCTTTAATCCAGCGGTTGATACTGTTTCAGTTCGATTTAAGCCTTGTTGAATAGGTATGTTTAAACAATCTCTATAATTTTGTTATTAAAGTTTTTTTTTTCATGTCTCTGCGAAAACCAACCTCTTTTCACTAAACTGAACAATTTAAATTTAAAAAATCTAACAGGTCCATGCTCCTAACATAATTATTACAAAACAACTCTACTATCTAAATTTCTCTTGTAAATAAGTTACGTACTTTGGTCTGAGAGTTGGGTCACAGAATTGGGTATTGGAATAACTTTTGATAATCAATATTTGCAATTAGTTTCAGATAGCATGGTTGATGAGATTGATATTTAGACAAACTAGCGGTGTCTTTCGGGTCCGTACGCGTTTATGACGCAGTAATTAAATTATTATCGTGTCGTAAATTTAATTCTTATGGCTATCTAAACTGGGCAATGACATATAAAATTTCCCCTGTACAAAATTTCATCATTATCGTTTTTCTTCCAGATTTTAAAATTATTATTTACAGTTTTCATAGACTGTCAACTGTGGAATGATACATAATCTCCATGTACAAAATTTCATCAAAATCGGTTATGAATTAACTATATTGTAATTTTTTTCAATACTCTACGATTTCTAGAAAAGTATTTTATGACAATTATTATGTTTATCAATTGTGGAATAACATATTATGTTTCCCGTATGCAAACATTATCAGTTTATTAGGTTTAAATATGTCTTTAGATTTTTAAAGTATTATTGAGAATACGGCTGTAACCTATCAATTGAGGAATGACATAAAATTCTGAAGCCGTTTTTGGGTTATATCTAAACATACCGACAGATGAAAAAAATTTGTTCTTATTTGCAATCTGCCTTTATAATAGGCATCTACTACAAAATTGTACAGACAGAACTTACAGAGATATTATTATGGATGTGAAACCTTTCGGTACTTACGGCCCATCCTCCGAGTCCGAATTCTGAATATCACGAACGCTTCTCCAATTGAGCTCGCGGGGTATGCCCGAAAGGAATACCTATTATGATATGCCTAATAGCCGTTAGCAATAACCTCGATATAGGGAGTGCTGTTGTAAATGTTGAATTGTGTATATTCTTAGTCGGACATCACAATATTGCCGAATTTCGAAGTAGTATTATTATAATACCAGCTTTGTCTGCGACTCTATCCGCCTGGAATTTCGTATGCAGCGCGGTGGCGAAGAGGAATGAACGCGGAACGTGCGCGTGGGGTGCGCGCATCATTGAACACTGCCACTTTAGTTGATGTTATTTTCACGGAACCCTTATTCTTTTTCTAAAATAAAAGTAGGTAGCCTAAATCACTCCTAATATAACATCAGCTATCTGACGGCTAAAATCCCGTCATAATCGGTGTAATCGGACAACAGCTGAGGTATATGCCTGCCATATATTACAAAAACGGGTAATTCGAGCAACATACAATTTTGGATCTGGTGAACTAATAATAAGTTTCAGGAATTTAGTAACTTGCACGTTTGAAAATTTTATGTAAGTATGTTAGCAAATCTTAGACAAGCCAGATATAAACACGAATTAGTCACCTCATGTTTTAGACTTAGTAATACTAATAAAGTTTCTTAGTTTGTTATCTACAATAAGATTCCAAAGCACATTATCGGTTTACCGGACAATAAGTTCACGGAAATGTCTAACTCTAGGTACATCCACTAAAAATAATTTACGTAATTTATGAATGTTAACAATAGGTACTTTGTACAGTAAAAAAAAAAACATTATATTAATACGTGAGGCAAAAACTTTGTATCACTTTTTAAGCATATTGCGTGCACAGAAGACTGTGATATTTGGCATGGTTAAAGTGTATATGGAGAAGGAGTGCAGAAAGCTAAAATTTATCTATAATATCTGTTACTAATATATTACATTAAATAAATTAATACTTCGAATCCTAACCGGACCAGTGCCATTGAACTTAGACCCCCCAAAATATTGACATTGTCACTCAACGAAAAGTGACAGCAAGTGATATAATATTAATTATTTAGGTTTATACTGCAAATGTCAAACAGACAAATAATCTATGATTATAAAGTCGCTGGTCGAATTTCGATCATTGTGCGATCGCTAGTTTTGATAATTCGTTTCTTGTCGGCTCTTCTCGATGACTGGGATGTATGAGCAGATAATATTGAAACGGCTGAACAGATTTTCATCCATCATAGCTAAGAACACTCTAGATCAAGCCGGCTTTCAAACAAAAAAAAAACTAGATCAAAATCGGTTCAGCCGCTTGTCAGCCACAATGCCACAGACAGACACACGTTACACTTATAATTGTGAATTACAGTATCTTACACGCGTTATAATTATAAAGAAAATGAGGGGTTTTTGCCAAAAAACAAAGAAAAAGATATAGCTTACATATTTATCTAAAACCCGATTAAAATTTAATCAATACTTTTTACGGGAAGTGTGTTCAGAGTTCAAGCAGACTGACAATATATTTTGTGTTTTATATATTATAATACTAACAACTATCCGCTACTTCGTACTTTAGAATATGAAACGTAACAACAAAACACCCTATACGCATCAGTCTGAACGTAAGTATGCTTTGTACAAATGAAAAACTTTTTGCAATCAGTTATCCAGTTATCCAGAGATCGCTTCCTAAAACATATTCACAAAATTCACATCTTTATTTTAATATTTAATATGAGATCGCATTAAAATTAATTTTCAGTGAATTTCAGTGCATTTAGTTTGAAAACAGTAAGCAACCAAATAAATACCTACTAAATATTTATGGATTTTGTTATACTATATTTTATTAATAAATAGTGGCACTTTGCCCGCGACTTCGCTCGCGTCGTTGTTGAGTTATATCCCATCTTCATTACTTTCGAACTGAATTATTAAATACCAGTTTTATAGATCTTTAAAAAACAGGGATTTTCATCCTATTTTAACCACCTTAGGGGTTGAATTTTCAAAAATCCTGCATTGTCCTGTCCTAGTCTCAATAGTATGGGCTGTGCTTTGATGTCAGTCAGTCAGTCATCGTAACATACCATCACGCCTATATCCGAGAAGGGTTAGGCAGAGGTGCACAATTGTACACCCATAGTTCGCCGGGTACGTTTAGGTCCCATGTAATAGGGGACGAGCCTATTTCCATTAATCGGGCTAAAAGCTAAACTCCTAGCTGCTACTGAGAATTTCATAGATAAACCCAATAACACATTGCTCGACCTGGGAATCGATCCTAAGACCTCGAGCATAGACGTCATCCTTAGGAACAACAGATAAGAACTTTAAAAATCATTTCTTATATATGTATTTTCTTTTTTTTAATTTACTACATAAGTATTAATTGCTTCCTGTATCTTTTGCTGTATGAATAATGCACCGACATATTATGATTATAACATACTTTTGACATATGTTTTTAGTTGTTGGTAATAATTTGTAAACACATTTGATTCACTTCAAAAACGTACAAATTGTTTGTAATCGAGTTTTTACAACTTTCTCCGGGAAATCGTAATTACGTCATCTAAACGTACACAAATATATCACAAAACTAAAATAATCTGTGATATTATTTAACACGTATTTTCGTAAAACTTTATAGAGTTTTCATGAGGACCGGCGTACGTCACGACCGAACGGGAATCTTTACACGACTGAAGCTGGACCAATATATTCGAGTGTCTCCCGGAGGAGGTTTTTATTCGATTTCAATATTTTCGATATTGAGGTTCGGGTACACAATAAATGTTATTTTTTATTGTACAATTCCAACAAAATTACAACAACGAACCCCTGTCGTAAGTAGATACAAGATTACAGAAAAAAAACTAGGTACGGCGAGAGCCTTTTGCAAACCGTATTTAAAAGGGCAGATCGCGAATCTATTGCTTTTACTAGGTGGTTTAAAGGGCATGACAGTTGTGTCATTTCCCCATTCGCATTTAGAAATCAGCCGGTTCTTATCCAACTTCCGAAAGGATGGCAGAATGGCGATATATTGCGAATCTCTTGGTGGTAGCCGTTGTTTTTGGATTATACTACACTTACCATGAGGCAAAGAGCTGACACTTAACGAGGCACTAAGTCTGATTTCTTTGCAACTCAATCGTATAGTATCGATAGCCCACTAGCTTTCCCTCGTTTTGATTTTGTTTGTTTTTGAAATAACTATTCTGTATCAAATTTCCTGTGTGCCAAATGAACCGAAAAAGATTTTAATCATTGTTTTTTCATCAAACAATGAACACCCTGAGCCACCGATTACTTTTTTTTTAAGTGGATAGGCTTGCATTTGACTACTATCTCGTCTGATCGTAAGTGATGATGTGGTCTACGATGGAGCACGTTTGCCTAGAAGGTATTCACTCCAGACTTGAAGATAACCAGGTTATAATTATCGGGAAATACAAAATCCGGCAAAGTGTACCACTCTTTAGCGGTGCGCATAATAAATGTGCTAGCAAAACTGTTTATTCGCACTGATGGAATATCTACCATAAATCGGTGGCGCTTCGCCGTGTCTTTTGTCGTCCGATGATAGTAAGGGGAATCCTAAGAAAGGTTTCGTGAAAAAGTCATGAAGTTTTGTTAACCAGCTACATTTCATATAGAATCGAAGAATTATTTTGCCTGTTAAATAATTCGGCTATTGTAAATATTATTTTAGAATTGCGCAATAATTCTAATAAAGGGTTTGATATTACAACTAAAGTAGCAAACTAGCGTACGGTCCGCCTGATGGTAAGCGGTTACCGTAGCTTATTGGAGCTTAAGTAACATCAGAGGTATCAGTAGCGCGATGCCGAGCTTGATCTACCTTTTCCCAGGAAGCTCTGAAAACCCTAAACACCGTAGAAACACAACACAAGGATATTTGCCTGCGACCTACCACAAGACAACTAGACGCCGTGAGGGTTTTCATCCGTATTGCTTCGTATTTTTTAATACTGAACGGCTATAGAGTCTCTCCCGGCGTCTGCAACATCATCGGCTATCTTGGGAGTTTTTAAGAGGAGAGTGAATTGACATTTGTTAGGTAAGCATGATCCATCGTCAGCCTTATCTTCACTTACCATTTGGTGAGATTGAGGAAAAGCGTATGCCTGCATCTTATTTTTTTTTAAATCTATAGGAATGACGTATTTCTTTAAGTCTTACTTAAATTTTTATTTAAGTCAGGCTGTCCCAAGTATAGAGAAATTTCCAAAAAATTCATTGTATTCTCTCTGTTGAATTTTGAATTGTACTATCATTTAATGTAGGGTTCCATAAAATAATAGTACATTATGGCAAAGGCCGAGAAAGCATATACAGTGCTTTTCTCAAACATGCACGGAATATTATAATATAATATATAATAATATTATAACACGCGAAGTATCGAATTTACGGACAAAGAAAACCAATCCATTGCAGGAGCGTTTTTTAAATTTCGAATATTAAAACGCTCCAGCAATGTTGTACGAAACGGCGTGCTGGGGTTATTAAATACTCTTTGATTGGATCTCTTTTATCATTCTTGGCATGTACGTAAATTTAATACTTCGCGTGTTCTTTTTTCGAAAATAATGACAATATTTCCATGCATGTCTGAGAAAAAAATTATTACTTTATTACATGGACAGTATCTGACGGTGTTGTACTAAAATTTCACTCTTCGGAAGACGACGACATTATTTAAAACTGTATTCAAATTCAATTACAAAATTTGCGAAGAGAGGGTTTTCTTTTTATACGGTTGGTGGGCTAGAGTTCCATATAATACAAATATATGGGTTACGAAACCTAAATGGCGTAAAGACGCATACAGCCAAATGGATTGTGGCATCAATTGCAAAAGCCATTACGCCCTCGGGCGCTAGCTCATAAAGTAAAGCCCTCGAGTTTTATTTAGGGGGTTACACCCAAGATAGCCTGCATATTATGACACTGTTTACGTGCAAGTATGATGGAAAAGAGATTACATACCTTAAATCTTAGTACCAGCTGTCCTAAGTGGGATAATTTCTTTCACCGTAAACTTTCCACCGCTGAAATATCGCAGTTTTTTAATGGAAAATTTTCGATTGTAATTTTACATTAAATTATTGACTCATTCATTCTGTTACCCTTCCACAGTCCCAATCCGTTCACCCAATAACGCCCGTAGGCGTAAAACGTTTCCAGCTGCCGTACGTAACTACGCCTTTACTTAAAAAACGGTAATATAAATTGCAATTTTACCTTCATTAAACGTATGTTATTTGTGAGTAAAAATTTACTGTTATGTTCGCCTATGGGACTGACTTATTTGAAACGTTGAAAGAAATATAACCGGTTGATTAGATTTAGAGAGGTTGTACGTAATTCGATTTTTATGTGTTCCAAAATTAGTTTCGTTTAGGAAGTGTTGTGAATGACTTTGTACTATATGAGAGTATGTTGTAATCATAATATTACATTATACAATACTAGCTGTGTAAATTGATTTCTAAAAATATTTTAGAATTAAATGTTATACAAAACTTTAATAAAATCAATCAATCCAAAGTTTTTTTTTTATGATTTCTAAATTTAAGATTAATAATTGTTATAGACTATCAATTTCAGTTGTACTCGTACTTTCTAGTGTTCAAAATTTCATTCAATCCTTTCAATTCATTTTCGTGTATAGCTTTGTACGGGACAGACTGAGTTATAGATGGAAAATAATTTAAAACCAAATTTTATCGTCACATTTCCTAATTTTATTGGTAATTACAAACTTTTTTAACGAGTTCCCTGGTTAGCTTCGAAGTTAAAAATCCAATGCCAATGAAATTAAAATGGGACCACCCTTGAAGAATTCCCTTTCAAACAAAAAAAGTATCGTCCAAATCGGTTTATTAACAATGAAGTTATGGCTGAACATCCATAAAAAATATATACATTCGAATTGAGTAAACTTCGTCAATTTTTTTTTTGTCGGATAAAAATGACGCGATCACTGACGATATATATGTGGTTTTAATGAACTCTATTAGGAAAGAAACGGATGCTGGGTTAACAAGCGCCTGCTCATTTTAATATTATATATTAGGTGCTTACATATGAATTTGAAGTTTTATAAGGGAAAAGTTTAAAGGAAAAAAATGTTATGATATTACACATATAATCAATCGAAATATACACCATTATTATCTATGCACTTTCGCCATTTTATAGGTAGTTCGTTGATTCCATTTCTCAAAAAGTTGTGGGGGCGAAATTCAATAAAATCTTTGAAGGCGGTTTGGACAACCTCATCGGAATTGATTAGGGTTTTCCTTGCAAGAAATTGTCCGAATTCAGAAAAAAAAGTAGTAATCTATTGGAGCAAGGTCCGGAGAGTATGGTGGGGGCCGGAGATATTCTAACCGCAGTTCCTCTAATTTAGCGACTGTATGTCTTGAAGCATGGTGTCTAGTGTTATCCTAAAGCAGCAGTGGGCTAAAGAGATTGACCAGTCTCGGTTGTTTAACAGCTAGTGTTTGCAATTGTTGACAATACAGATCAGCCGTTATCGTCTGACCAGATCCTACGAAGGTGTAGTGTATGACACCAGCACTGGTCCACCAAACACTCACCAGTATCTTTTTATGAGTCAACTTTTGCTTGGGACAGGATTTGGCCGAATATCCTGGGTTCAACCACTGTCATGAGCATTTCCGATTGTCGCAAATGATCCATTTTTCGTCACAAGTAACAATACAATTCAAAATTCCCCCGTTATTAGGATGGTTGATTAATGTAACGCAAAACTCAATGCGTGTTTATTGGTGTGCTTCGGTCAATTCATGCGGTACCCATTTCTCGAGCTTTTTCCCTTTTCAAATTTATTTCAAGTGAATTGAAATGATTTTATCACTCACACCGAAGCCTGCCGCTAACTCTGATGTGGTTTGCGATGGATCCGCTTCTACGATCACCTTTAATTCTTCATTACCATCTAAGGTCTCCGGCCATCCACTGGGTTTGTATCGTAAGTCAACATTTCCAGAACGAAAACGTTGGAACCAAAAACGTATCGTGCTTTCTTTTACAGTAGCTTTCCTATACACATCATTAGTCCTTCGAACTGTTTCTGCAGCGCTGATGCCTCGGTGGAACTCATATTCGTAAATAACGCAATATTTTAAGTTTTCCATTTCGTGAAAAGAACTTTGTGAAAGAAATATTAAATGATCCGAAAATAAATGAATTTCTAAATTCGAAAAACAAATACACAAGCCTAAATTTGAAATAAATTTGAATTTGGAATCCCTAACCAAACGCCAGATATTTGCGATCAAAGTTGCCAGTTCAACAAAACGCCAATTTCATATAATATAAATGAAAAAATATATCTGTGAAGCGATAGCACGAAAAACACCCAAGTTTAGTCGCGGGAAAAATTTAGGTAGGAATAAAACATAAAGTTTCATGATTGTGCATATAAATTAGGAGCTCATTTCTTCTTTATTTGGACACAAATAAATTATTATGTTTTGCATAATGAACAAGTAACATTGCCGATTGCGAGTCTGCACACAACACAATACACTATAGTACACTCTATATTATAAAATAAGTCGAAATTACCAAGTATACAAATATAAAAGTTAGACAGTAAGTTGTAACAAATGGAGTTATTAAAGAGGAGCTTTTTGAAAATTAACTTTTGAAAGGTATAAAATGGCAGCGAAAGGATAATATGGGTGTCACATCAGTTTACGAGTTACAAATTGAAAAATCAACCCTAAAGCAGTGGTAAAAACAGATAAAATATAAGCTAAAAAAGCAATTTCACATGATGAAAAAGGCTAGTAAAATATTATTTTAACGTAACTATATCACATTTGAATATAGTGAGATTTATTTACGCAAAAGAATTATATTATTTTACTGAAACCGTTTTGACAAATATAAGTATTCTATAGAAGTTCCATATAAAACGTCCGCATGTGGTCAAGGAGCTATTTGTTGTGACCATGCGACCACGGATTCTACCTGTTCGTCACAAGATATAATAATCTATACAAGTAATAAAATTGAAGTGTCTGTTTGTAATGTCAAAATAACAGTTTTTTAGTAAATGAATATGAAAGTATATACGACACCTACAACAAAAAACCAATTTTTAAAATTTCTATCTGTCTGTTTATTCCGGGTAATCTCCGAAACGGTTGAACCGATATTAACGTGACTTTCACTGGAAGACAGCTAATTTTATAGGAAGTAACTTAGCCTTCTTTTATTTTAGAAAAATAATTAGGGTTCCTAAGAACTGATCATGGTGAATCAGTTGAGGCGCTTAAATGGTTTACGCTGAGTAAACCATAACAGATAAAGCAAATTAATGTACTACATAATTGTAAGCATTAAAAAGACCTACAAAAAAGTCAGGGAGAGAATACGTCTATCTTCTAAGGAACACCCACAATAAGCATTTTTGACTTTAAAATAGCATCCCTGCAAGATGCTAGAAGCGGGAAGCAAGATTCGCGCGGGCATTCTGTAGTCCACGTGAGTGAAGCCACGGGCACAACTAGTATGTAATAATTTATATTGGAAAGTAGTTTTTTGCACACGAATACTCGTGTATACATAACAATAAAATAAGCTGTAAATGTAAACCTATAGAAAATGTAAATTCAGTTACTTACCTCGGTGTTAAAATAGATAATAGCTTCTCGTGGTCTCAACATATAGATTATATTTGTGCTAAATTGAGAATATTACTTGGTAAATTCTATCACCTAAGTTTCAGAGTTCCTATTAATATTTTAAGATGTCTTTATTTCACACTAGTCGAGTCAGTGATAGGTTATGGTCTTGACAGTTATGGATTAACATTTAAAACATATTTGGATAAATTGGAAACTTTGCAAATAAGATTTTTAAAGCTAATGGTAACAAAAAAGACTAAAGCCAGTTGTAAGGGTGATTATAGAAAACTATTTAAATTATGTGGTCTCTTGCCTGTCAGCCTAAAACATAAATATCTTTTGCTTATTAACCAGCATACCGGGCAGGACCATGACTTATCACTGATAACAAATAGTCATAATACCCGGTCGATGTCTGCCGGTAGGTATATTGTGCCGAGAGTAGGTAACTACTACGGCGATAGAACACTTAATAAGCGCGTACCCTACTTGCTAAATAGCCTGCCGGCGGATATCCGGAAGGAATTAGATTTTAATAGATTTAAAAAGAAAATTAAAAAATATTTATTAGGTTTATAATGTAATACTTGGCATAACATATTTATTACTTACGCGAATCGCTCACAGTCAAACCGCTAAACCGGTTTTGTGGGAAACTAGCTTTAAGTTTAAATGTAATACATTATTGTGCAATATCTCAAATAAATAATAATAATAATTTAAGTACGTAAAATGACTTAATAAATGTTACTTTGAACAATAAGAATGATATTGTTCTGTTTTTAGGTTTCTGAAGTCAACAATGAACCCTTATAGTTTCGCTATGTCCGTCTGTCTGTCCGCTGCTTAGCTCAGAGATTCTTACTACTAGAAAGCTGTTATTTGGAATACATATTAATTACGCTGATAAATTGGTAAAATAAAATCATGAAAAATAAATTGTTTATGGTACCCCGCCTACACGTAAAGCGGGAATGATTTTTTTTTCTCGTCTATCCTATCGTTATCCCTATCTATCTATCGTCTTTGTTTTACTGATCTGTGGTCGTTGGATAGATAGTTCAAAAATATTGCGGGTGTGTGAAAACTATTTTTCGATTCAGGGGTTCTGTTTGGCTTTACAAGTAAACGAGTAGGTATAGTCATAATAAGTCAAATAACAGTCAATCAAATTATAAAATATACTTAGAGAAGTGATATCATACAAATTCCATTAAAAAAATTCTTAAAGCCATGAAATTACTAAGTCTGCATATTGTGACGGGCAACTACGGAACCCAACACTGCGCGTTAACCCGACACCCAATTGCAATTTTTTTTATTTTTTTTTTATATGGTTACCTTACTCTTTTTCAATTCAAAATATTCGATTAATTTAATAGTTTTCATTAAAATTAATTCCGTTATATGTAGTTTTAGATCCACTTGAAGCAAATTGGGAAAGTAAAAAAACTCATGAATTGAGTGAACCGAAATTCCAAACACGCGTCGAATGCTGTGTTACTTTGCTCAACCGACACAATAATGAAGGGATTTTAAATCGAATCATTACTAGTGATGAAAAGTGAATACTATACGATTATCGGAAGCGCTCGTCGCAGTGGCTTAACCCTGGAGACCCAGCCAAATCCTGCCCTAAACGAAAATTGAATCAGAAAAAGTTACTTGTGAGTATTTGGTGGACTAGCGCCGGTGTCGTTCACTACAGCTTTCTAAAATCTGGCCAAACGATTACGGCAGATATCTATTATCAGCAACTGCAACCTATAAGGGAGAACTAACTACTAAACAACCGAGATTGGTCAATCGCTCTAGGCCACTGCTGCTTGACGACAACGCAAGACCACACACTGCACAACAAACAACCACTAAGTTAGATGAGCTAAAACTGGAATGTCTGCAACATCCACCGTACTCCCCGGACCTTGCTCCAACAGATTACCATTTTTTTCGGAATTTGGACAACTTCTTACAAGGAAAAAAATTCAACTCCGATACGGCAGTCCAAACCGCCTTCAAAGAGTTTATTGATTCTCGTCCCCATGGTTTTTTAGTAAAGGGATCAATGAACTACCTATATAATGACAAAAGTACATAGATACTTTGATTAATTGAATATATTTTACAAAAACAAAATTGACTTTATATTCCTCCAGTACAAAACGCCAATTTCATATGTAAGGACCAAATATTTGCAAGTTCTCTTTGCGATCGCACAAGGCAATAGACATCACGTGCGACAATACAAACATGATTAAGAACTCAGTTTTATGATGATGAACCGTGCGATCACCGAGATTGTTTTATGGGCCACGTCGTAAATGTACGTAAATACGTCGGTACTCAAGATTTACGTATAACAAACGTAGATGAAGATCTCCCAAATGAAACAATTACACCAGGTTGTTTATACTAACGCACAGTTTGTAAATATACGGAATTGAAAAATATTAACAGGAGTTTATTTATACTAGCAATCGCTCTAAAGTCGAAATTCGATCAGCGACTTTTTGATCATAGACTATTCTCTGTTTGACATTTACACTATTCATAAACAATGAGTATTATCTACATCAATTGCTGTCACTTTTCGTTGAGTGACAATGTCAATATTTTTGGGGGTCTAAGTTCAATGGCACTTGTCGGGTTAGGATTCGCAGTATTCCGGTCTTCCGTGCACGCAATACGCTTAAAAAGGTACCGAAATCTTTTGCTTCACGTATTAATATATATATACAGAGATATCGATAACATCTTAAGTTATATTGAAAATACGTCACATAGTATGTTAGTTGGGTGTGTTGTTCCTTTACATTAGTCAACCTCAATAGAACAGACCAGATTTTCCCAACGGCGAATCACCTTCGTTTACAAACCATATTATGACACTTGCAAAATTGTGTTCATAACGCAACATGCGTTTCTAATTATATAAGAAGTGAAGAACATAATAATAGAACAGTTTTATTAAAAAACTAGCTGTGCCCGCGGCTCTGCGCGCGTTCATTACGTAATTTTAGTTTTACTAATTTTATGCCATTTTACATATTGATATTTTTTATAGCCTGTCAATTGAAAAATGACAATATTCTTGACGTATACCTACATACATTTATTCAAATCGGTAATTTAATTTTTGAGTAAATCCCCTTACGAGGAAAGGACAACTTAAAATTGTTCAGCGCAAACTACTTACATATAGACTCAAATGTGAAGGTCCATACACAAATTACGGTACGAAAACGCTACAAACCACTGAAGAGAGTTAGGGTACGGAGAATTTTTTTTTTTGAGATTTTTCTCTATTTTGGGTAGTCCGGCTGGTGGAATACCTTAACCCCACAGAAGATCGCGGCACTTCCTGCGGAGAGTAGGGTTTCTAGAGCTCCTTGGAGTAGGGGAGTTAAAGTCGGTAAAACATTAGTGACACCTATGGTATTACAAACGTCCATGGACTACGGTAACCGCTTACCATCAGGTGAGTCGTTTACTTGTTTGCCACTTTTGTAGTATAAAAAAAAATCTAGTTTAAATATGAGAAGTAAGTTATGTGAAACCCTAAATAATATCGTCCTGGAAGCTTCTTTTTAATACGACTAGCAAATATTGATTCGAAAATGATGTAGCAACTGTGTAAATTTAAAACTAAACCAAAATTTTCTTTATCGTTCTTTCTTTTTGTTATAAGTATTATTACTAAATACATTTGAACCAAAAATTTATTGCCAGTAGGTAAAATATACAATCAAATTTACATAAGTATTGTATCCCATTTCTTGAAATAATCCAACTATATAATCTAAGGATTGGATATGTCAAAGATGGTAGAAAATGCAACAAAACATTTAATAAAATCTATTATTAGTAACATATTTAGCACTCTTGGTGTTTAAATTAAGATATATTATATAAACCTTATTGAAATGAAAACTTCTTTAACATCGTTGTAATTTGAATTCGATGAAACGAAAAAGCGAAGGCGACAGTACAAAGAGACAGATGGTAAAATGATATAAAAAGGTTTTTTACCACGCAATAATGAATTTTATCTCACCAAAAAGGCACGAAACAAAATCTTTTTAGACAACACTCTTGACATTTTGTTACTGACTGATATTGTGTTAGGTTACCATGGATATTTCAAATATGTATTAATTGAAAATGATATTGTGAATAATGATTTGGAGTACTATGTACATTTACATAAACTTTAAGTTAGTGTGTATCTGACTATTTTCTGAATTAAAAAAAAAATATAGATATGAAGGTTTCACTTCTACCACCTGTGAATTGCACACATAATTTTTTTTTTTCTTTTAGTGACCATTATGTTGAATATGTAGAATCTCAGTTAGATAATAAAAAACTTAAAAAAATCATCCATCTCGGGTCCAACTAAAAAATTCTCTATGTCTCATGTTTGCCATACCGCGAAACTGTGGAACCATATCCCGGTCAATATGTTCCTTCCTTCCTACGACATCGAGCCATTCAAGGGTAATGTGAAGAGATATTTATGTAGGCCGACATGACAGCGGTGACCGCCGACGGATTGCTGATTTCGCGGTGGTCGCCATTGTGTTCGGTATGAAAAAATAATACATTATAAAAAGTGATTTAAAAAAACACACTATAAAAACTTGCAATTATGGTCCCGTGACGCCATCATTCATTTTAAATGTCACATAGATTTTATATGATAACAGTAACAAAAGTGAAAACTTACGCAAGGGTCGAACGTTCATTTTTCATGAATGGTGACGTCACATTTTCTAATTTACGTTTCAAATCACGTGACTCACAGACAAAAAATATTAATTTTCCAAAGAGAAAATTAAATATATAAACATTTACTTTTCCAGATTTTTTTATTGTTTAAGGCTTTTTATCTATATGCCAATATTACTCAATAATTCACTTTAATGTTTAAACATAAAGCCACCTCGACAGTCATACAGTCGAAACAAGAGAACTTGTACCTACTGAAAAGTACCTACTGAGCTAAGATTTCATGTAATGATTTGATAACAAGAACATACTGTTATAAACAAACAATCCCAACCCTACCCTACACAATAACAACTACCCTAAACAATCAATGTAACGGGTTCCCTAGACGATGACTTTTGATTGACCTGTGCTTGAAACAGTTAATGTTAACACATGTCATGTAGCATCAGTCAAATCAAAAAACGAAATAATAGTACATTATGGTACAAGTGTATAATGTTGGTGATTACCGCTGAGGCGCCATTGAGACCCGAGCCGTTAGGTGAGGCCGTGAGGGTCTTAAGAGAGCCGAGGACGGTAATCACCAATGCACACGTGTATCATACGACGTTTTTCAACACACTTGTGAAGAAAATAATAATAAAAAATCATTTTTCCTTGGAGTTTTCAGGTAGTAAACTTTGCATAACGTTAAGGGTTTCACATCTTATATCGGGCGGTGTACATCATAAACCATTTTCTTCATAACTAGTACTTGTAGACATTTTAATTAATAAATAACTAAAATTTCAACTGTGATAACAAGTTGTGAATTTTTTTTCGCTATGGCGGGAAAAATTAATCAGTTTGCGCGCGCATCTAACAATGGCGATCGGCCATAGACTGAAGGAATGAGGTTTCTTTTTTTTGGCTTTCCGCAGATAGCGTTTTAGCCACGTATAAAATGGGGAATTTAAAGTTTTCTTTATTACAGAGAAAACAAAAGTTATATTTGAGTGAAAGTTTTATTAATTAAACACGTACATGTTGAAATTATCTATTTTAATACGAAGTTGTATGAAATGAGAAAGCAATAGGTACATTAATTTATTTGTTCTATTGATCATTATCTTTTTTGTATCGAAACTTTTTTTAAAACAAAGCAACTCGACCAATAAAATAAAAAAAAAAACTCTTTAACACACTTGTGAATAATAGCAATGAAAAAGTCACAGTTTGATTACAGGTGTCATTATGTGCCTAATTGCGGTGATATTAGAGCCACTTTATGAGCAAGTGTGTTGAAAAATACATTTATTGATACGACCAGTGAACAAAACCCTGTTGAAAGTTATCAAAAGTATATTGAATAGGTACCGCGAATACTGTGAATTCAAAATTTCAATCAATTTATACAACCGAGTCTTACAGTATTTCTTATGTAGTATTAAATATGTGTTCATTCTACTTCATTCGTATTTTGGTTTGATTTTGGAATCGCTGCCGCTGAATTTGTTGCTGTGAAGGTTTAGGGGAGAGAGAAGAAGATTCTAAAAGGGGATTACTACTAGTTAATCCCCGTGTGAAGGAAAAAGTGCGGAAACAAAGAATTTTTGAGAAATATTTTTTTAAAATTTGGAAATGGTATGAATTTTCAACAAATAATTATTTGTTTCAGGCTCGCTTGCTACGCTTGCTCGGCTCGTGCGTAATGATCACAGTTCAAACATAACCTAACCAATTTCATCACCACAACGGAAACAAACATTACTTTTTAAACATCTTTTTAAATACATTTCATACACACTAATCGTTCTCGTTAGGTATAATTATAAAATGTTATTTATGTACTACTTCTTAATTGGCACTTTAGAATTATATTCCAATTATTTTATAATTTATAAAATATGCTTTGAACTTTGTATTATATCTTAAATAAATAAATAATACAAACAAAGTACGGCACATAACGGTAATCAGTCGAAAACTAACAAAAAATTCAACTTTGACGAACAAATAGACATCAAAACTGTCAGTTCGAAATGAACGTCTCGGGGAATCATAACAGGGTTAGACTAACAATGAGCGCGGATAATTAAAACCCTTAATTGAAATTATGTCAACACAGGAAAGCATAACAAATTGTGAATAGCTCGACGTGGCTCGGGTCGCAGGGGTGTGCTTGTCCAGAAATTTGTAGGTTGGTAGAGTACTCGTAATGGAATAGACCGATATTAGTGGTGGGCGATTATGAGATAAATTAATGGAATCGTTCAATTATGAAGATATCTCGAGATAACTCAATTATAGACATTAGTAATTACTAATATTATTACATATTTCGATGATGAGTGATCATTCATAATCGAAGTGGGCATTTTTTTTTAAGTTTGCACATTTGCAATTTTCGGTGTATTAAATAAACATTAATTAATGACCAATGAACCCATATTTTGCCATTTCCCATTCAATAGTTGTCAGATTTGAATACCACTGTTTCTAAAATCTGGTTTTGTTAACATCAACTGATAGTTTTAGTGATTTAATAAAGTAATGCTCTCCTGATTGTGATATTTGTATTATTGCTATTATTTACACAATAATTTAAATTAATTACTAAAATTTAACCATAAAAACCGCCCACCGTGGAAAATTCCACTGAGTTACAACATTTTATCAATATTACTACAATTCCGTTATATATTTTGAGACTAGTAAGTAACCTTATGGTCATATTCAACAGGCCGCCATCTTATGTACGTTTCAATTAGTTTCGTTTCGTAACACAAGTAAATACCACGTCTCGATTGCGTGTGTTGCGGATTTCCACTAATTTACGCTGATTACTCGGTGATTAACTTACATTACTATAGGAATTGTATTTTTTCAAAATAATATAAATATCCGTTTTTCTATAATGTGGTAATTTAATTGAAATCAGTAACTCATTCTCGGAAATTTGCAAAAAAATTGTTGTAACCGAAAATCCGTTACGTCAGCTGAGAAATAAATTCTCAGTGGAAACGTTTCCGTAACTCAATAGAAACTAAAACCGCGTTTAAATTGTTAAAATAATTCAATGCCAAAAATTATGTTTTTACTCGACTAAAAGCTTAATGTTTTTCGAGTATACACAAGTTAATGTTTATGTCTTAAACATGTGAGGTGTCATTGGATTTGTCTTCATTGTGGAAGAGACAGAGAAGAGACATTATATTCTTATATAATTTAGTCCGTTTTTTCTCCTTAAACTGATTTTTGTCTTGTTTTGTTTTTGAGACTTTTATAATCTTTTAAAATTGAAAGTCAATCCGAATTAAATAAAAAATTTTTTTTATGAAAAATCGTGTGTTTGATGGTATTTCCCATTGGTGATAAATATTAAAAAATACATATTTATTTATGCCCACCTACATGATTATAGAGATTCTAGACTAACCGGTTTAAGAAGCTATGCGTTAATTTATAAAAATAAACTGTATAAAATGAAGCTTTAATTGATGTTTATTAACACTGGGAGAAATTGAAACGAGACCCACAAAGATAGGAGGTAAAGAAAAAAACATGCTGCTAAAGTGAAAGTAAAAGTAAGAAAATAAATGAGCTAACGGAAGATGAAAAAGAAAAGAAGCGGAAGAAGTGGCGAGAACAGAAACATAAACAGAAAGAAAGACAAGTTTTAAGTAATGAAAATACTACACCATCTACAAAATATGAATGTACAAGAAAAAAACGAAAAACGAAAAACGAATAGGAATAGATTAGTTCGAAACTACAATAATGTCCTTAAAAAAAATTCGTGTTGAAAACAACTCTCAGACAGCAAGAAAGCAATTTTCTCGCCACAAAATAGTGACATAAAAAGAATACAAAGTCTAGAAGAAAAGTTAGATTTAATGAAGGCCAGAGAAGTAGTGTTGGAGAGTTCCTTAAAAACAACATATGAAAAATGTAAAAAATACAGTGAAAGAAATATATAAAGCTTTGACTGAAAATGAAAGAAAAAAAATTGCAAGAAAGAAAACTTACGTTTCTAAGTTATTAGGTTTAAAGTCAATGGCATGCAGATGAATGAAAGAAAAAAAAATGCAGTATGCAAAGAAATAAAAACATTCATTTAAAGAGATGACATACTAAGTAAGAATACAGCGGGAAAAAAAGAGTGCCACACGGCACAAAAACAAAAAGAACAGATTCGTTATTACAAATATAAACCTTTCAATGTATTGTCCCCCAATGTACTAAGAAGAGACACCTGTTTGTGTATTAAACACAGTAATTTCGAACACTTATTTCATATGTACAAGAAAAATAGGGAATATTGCTGAAATATAAAACACCGGATGACATTATTACTCAACTAACATGTGATATTAAATCAAAAAGCTGTATTTATAGTTAGTGTACTAAATGTAGCACAAAAATATAATATACGATACAGAATACGAGTTAAAAGTCGGAAACAATAATGAAGAAACTGAATGGGAGCAGTGGAAAAATACTAAACACGAATATAAAAAGACTGAAAATGGAACTGCTAAAACTATTGTAACAAAAAGAATGAGAAAAGTGAGTAAAACAGGGTCAATAAAATCTTTGATCCGAAAGTTTCAAGAAAATTTAGCGTCTTTCAAGAGACACTTTTTTAACTGGAAACACCAGCAAACTGACTACCACTCTCACGATCCTGCAGCTGTATGGGCTCACCTCTTACCGATTTTTAGATTAGCTAAAGAAAACAATCTATCACTCGCTACTATTCATTTCTATTTTGAGGGTCCGAGTACACAGTAACGACAAAAGAAATATTTTTTTCTTGAACAATATATTTACATTCAAATTGGATCTTGAATATTTGACATGGTATTTCTTTGAGAGTGACCGATGGCATTGGAGGTACGGTGAAAAGGACACTAGACAAGCAAGTAGCGTACGGGCATGATGGTGTAAGTGGTTTACAGGCGGTTGAGTTATTATCAAAATGTCTAAAGTCCATTAAATGCTTTTATATTGTGAGTTCTGACATAGGCACTATAAGAAAATTAATTCCAATTAATCTAAAGTCTCTAACGGGCACTATGTTGACACACCAAATTATCACTGCTTCCCGAACTCAATTACAACATCGGTGTCTTTCTTGTTTCTGTCACGAGAAAAGAGGATTGTGTGATTGTTATGCACCCGGGTAATGAACATTTGAAAATAAAAAAGTACAATCCGGTTTACATTCTGATATTCTTAACCAAATAATCGTAGCACTTGGAATTCATACCAGCCCCCACAAAAAATGTACTACAATTTATTTCAATATAACAGCGACAAAAACAAAGAAAAATACAAAACTTGGATAACATTGAACAAATTGTTTCTTTAGATGAGACAGATTTTTTATCTTTTCCACCATTTGTTTTTATGTGATTTAATTATTTTTATAAATTACTTATAATATGAGATTGATCTCAAATTAATGCCAAAATTGGTAATTGGTAACTCAGAGGATATACAATTGTTGATTACTTTTTGTTAAGTGTTTATAATTAAAAATGAGGAGACGATTTGTGATGATTAGTTTATCTTGCTACATAAATAATTGCGTTTTGTACATAATATTTTATTTTACCCTAAAATTAAGACAAAAGATTTATATAACTCAGTGGAAGAAAATATCAGGCTCGGACGCTTTTAATTTGTAATATATGATAAACTACTTGATACTTGAAATTTCTGTTTTTTTTTATGAAAATTTAGACATCACCGATTTAATTAGTTATCATAATATTGGTTATAAGACATGTTTTTATAAAAATACCATTTTTTTAACATCACGAAATTTTTATTAAAATGCCCAAGTACGATTAGTGATTACTAATGCTAAGTTACTAATGTTAGTAGTTACTAATTTGATAACATTAGTAATTATTACGACTGAACGACTTTTTTTTGCTAATTGGTACATGTGTTCTTGTAAAGAACTTTGTTTACGACACTGCGCGACCTTTTTTTAGCTTCCCACTCTTCATTTTCAATAGGTACCAGTCATCATTCATAATCACCCAACTCTGAGTAATACATCAAGGGCTCAATTATGAATATTCATTCATATTAATAATAAATAACAGAAACAAGACAAAATATTATAATAAGTTGATAAAAGCATTGAAAAAAAAAAATCCTAATATTTTACAATTAATATGAACAAAAATTATCTTTGGACTACACTTAAATAGAATTAATGAAAACAAGGAAAATAAATAAAGATAAAATGAAAATAATGATTAATTTAAAAACAATGAAAAAAAAAACAAACAAAAACAACTACAACATCGAAAAAACAAGGTTATTCGCGTGTTCCGCAGTTTGTGTATTTTAGTAACTTGAAGAGCTAGCAAAAACGTATTTCGCGCAAAATGCAACCCCATATTGATTTGAAACTTGAAACCCCATTTGAAAATAAACTATCGATAGTTTAATCCTTGACTATCGATTAATCGATAGTGTAAATTATGCTCTTGAAATCGTAATACTTTCAAGCACATATAGGTGTGTTTCGGCAGCTGCACTAGGCTTAGCGTATTACCATCTTAAACCACATTGTCACTTAACATCAGGTGAAAATGCTAAATTCCTATAAAGAATATTAACAAAAAAAACCACGCCACCATAACTTCTATGATGCTGACAGACATATTAATGTTAATTAGCATAAGACGCAGTATCATAATATTTGACCAAAACTTATCTCTCTTTGTAAATATAAATGTATGCTTAACAAACAGACAAAGTTACATTCACATAATATATATAAGTAAGTGCGGGTTTTACTCAAAACTTTGTAACATAAGCACAAAGTTAATTATAATTATATATGTACACGGTTTTGGCTAATACAATTATATCGTGAGCGATAACCACGAAGCGAATTACAAAAGTTTTATAATATTTATTAAGTCTAATGAAATATTACATAATTAATGTTAAATTTCATTGGAATTTAAGGTGGTGAGCAAGTTCACACGTACACGGTTAATCATTTGAAAACGCTATTGGTTATAGGTTAAACAGGGCCGTGTGTGGAGGGATAAGCAGGGATGAGTCCATTAAGCGCAGAGCTCGTCGACTTCTTCACGATGAAGCACTGATGAAGGCAAGAATGCTCAGTCTAGAGGATCGGCGTAAAGTAGCTTGCCTCTCATTGTTTTACTGGTTATATTTTGGAAAATGTGCATAGGAATTATAATTATATAATATAACTAGCTGTGCCCGTGGCTTCGCTCACGTGGACTACAAAATGCCCACGCAAATTTTGCTCTCCTGCTCCCTGTTATTTTAAAGACAAAAATGCTTATTGTGGGTGTTCCTTAGAAGATAGACGTAAACTCTCAGCGAATTTGTTGTAAGTATTTTAAATGCGTATAATTATTTGGTACCTTAATTTGCTATATATTTTATGGTTTACTCAGTGTAAGCCATTTAAGCAACCGAATTGATTCACCATGACCAGTGCTTTTTTATTTATGCGGAATCCTAATTGTTTTTCTAAAATAAAATTAACCTAAGTTACTCCCTAAAAAGTCAGCTGTCTACTAGTGAAAGTCCCGTCAAAATCGGTCCAACCGTTTCGGAGATTACCCGGAATAATATTTAAAATGGGATTTTTGTTATAGATATCTTATATACTTTCATATGCATTTAGTAAAAAGCTGTTATTTTAACGTTACAAACAGACACTTCAATTTTATTAATTGTATATAGATTCCGTCCAACCTGTTTCACCACGGGGCAACTAGACGCCGCGCCGCGCCACGCCGTGAGGGTTTTTACCTTTATGTGGTCGTCATTCCTTAAAATCGCACGAACCATTTCACATATAACGTCTAAATAATGGAACTCACTCCCGGCATCTGTCTTCTCGTCCACCTATAATATAAGACTCCCAACTCTTCCAGCGAAGAGTGAACAGACATTTCATATGTAATCGTGATCCGTCGTCGGTTTCATCTTTACTTAACATTAGGTAAGATCGAGGCCAAACGCTTGCCTTTATTTCATTTTTCTTTTAAACATATTATTAATTGAAGAAGTTTGAGTGGTAGAGCATTTGAATGATACTCTGGAGCTGATCCCTGCTTATGAACTGAAGCTTTTGATGAAGGAATACATCGTGATAAATTCACTCTTCTTTGTAGATTATTTAAAGTCATTAGTTAAATTGGTACCAGTATTTAGCGAGAGTGCAGTGTAAGCTTACATTAGCTCCATGTATAAGGATGATGTCTGTGAGTACTAAACTCATTAAAGTATTCCACTTCCACTCAAAACTTTCAATATATAATTTTAACTCCAAATGAGTTAACTTTCTGTGGTCGAGTGAAAATGCGTGGTATTTTATTTGTCCTAAAACCCTTTTTGCTTTATTACTTTTTTTATCTGGACGCGCCCATAACTGCTGTTAATCTTTTTTAATGAACAAATTTTATTGTATATCAACAATAGACACAATAATTTTCTATGTATTAATATGTGAAGCAAAAGCTTTCGGTACCTTTTTAAGCGTATTGTGTGCACGGAAGACTGTGATATTTGGCATGGTTAAAGTTTATATGGAGAAGGAACGCAGTAACCAAAAATATATCTATAATATCGTTTAGGTACTAATACATTTAATTAAATAAATTAATACTGCGAATCCTAACCCGACAAGTGCCATTGAACTTAGACCCCTCAAAATATTGGCATTGTAACTCAACGAATAGTGACATCAAGTCAAGTTTATGAATACTGCAAATGTCAAAAAGAAAATAGTCTATGATCAAAAAGTCGCTGGTCGAATTTCGACCTTAGGGCGAACACTAGTGCCTATAAAAGTGTACATAAGAATGACACTTTAATATTTTCAACAGTAACTCACCTCTCCTAAGTGCCTATATATTACGTCCTTACATATGAAATTAGCGTTTTATATGGTAAAAGTAAAATGAAAAAATTGAATTTATTTACTTTCCTTGCAAGAAATTGTCCAAATTCCGAAATAAGTGGTAATCTGTTGGAGCAATGTCCGGGGAATATGGTGGATTTCGGAGACAGTCCAACCGCAGTTCCTCTAATTTAACGACCGTCGGTCGTAAAGTATGGGGTCTAGTGTTGTTCTGAAGCAGCAGTGGGCTTGAGATATTGACCAGTCTAGGTTATTTAATGGCTAGCTTTTCCATCATGGTTTGCAATTGTTGATAATACAGATCTGCCGTTGTCGTCTGGACAGATCTTACGAAGCTGTACTGTATGACACCAGCACTGGTCCACCAAACACTCACCAGTACCTTTTTCTGAGACGACTTTCGCTTGGGAAAGGATTTGGCCGGTTCTCCTGGGTTCAATCTCTGTGATGAGCGTTTCCGATTGTCGTAAAGGATCCATTTTTCGTCACAAGTAACAATACGATTCAAAATTCCCTCGTTATTAAGATGGTTGATTAATGTAAATTAGCACTCAATGCGTGTTTATTGGTGTGGTTCAGTCAATTCATGCAGTACCCATTTCTCGAGCTTTTTCACTTTTCCAATTTGTTTCAACTGAATTAAAATTATTTTATCATTCACAGTGAAGCCTGCCGCTAACTCTGATGTGATTTGCGAAGGATCCGCTTCCACGATCACTTTTAATTCTTCATTACCATCTAAGGTCTCCGGCCGTCCACGGGGTTTGTTTCGTAGGTCAAAATTTCTAGAACGAAAACGTTGGAACCAAAAACGTACCGTGTTTTCTTTTACAGTAGCTTTCCCGTACCCAGCATTAACCCTTTGAGCTGATTCTGCAGCACTGATTTTAAATTTTCTATTTTGTGAAAAGAACGATGTCAAAGAAAAACAAAATGGTGCGAAAACAAATGAATAACTAAATTCGAAACACAAATACACAAACCTAAATTTGGAATAAATTTGAATTTGGAGTTTCTAACCAGACGCCAGGTATTTGAGATCAAAGTGACCAGTTCAACAAAACGCCAATTTCTTATGTAAGGACCTAATAGATTAACCTAGTAAAACTATAACAAAAATCGGTTGTGTAGTTTTCGAAAAAATCGCACACATACAAAAAACATTGACTACTAAAGAAAACTTAAAGCTAATAGAAAGAGTAGTAAAAGTAATCGAAATACAAGGTCAATTACAAGTTTTCACAAATAGAAACGATAAATATAAACAAAAAATGAAAGAGATCCTCCAGCCACGAAGAGAAACACAAAAATTATAATAGACTAAATTTATGAAAAAATCTCTGCACAAACTGCCTTATGGAAGACACACTTGTATTAAATATGTCGACACTATCAATTAAGAATTAAATTGTTAGCACGCCCGAATTAAGAATGAATTTTGTCTAGTTGTTCTTACAAATGGTACTTATAAAAGTTTGTTTTCTTAATGTTATATTTGTAGGTACACACAACTGAATTTTCGAAAAGAGGTTCTGGATAGTCTACAATTCCATTCGCTATGATACTGAAATATGTTAGATTAGCCAATTTACGTCGTTCCATATAGTGAAAGAAGAAGAAAAAGTGATGTTTACATCACTCTAAATAATTAGGCATCACTTCGCTAAAATCGCTACTATAAAAAAGATAAAAATTAATTTCAACAATAGCACTATCGGTAAACAATAAGAAGACTCGTAAACGTTCGAGAAGTGCTATCGAAGCATCGCTGTTGAGGGACTAACATTCACATTACCTACTCGACGAAAAAAAATTGGAAAATTGCTAAGAACCTATTGATGTGAATTTAAAAAGCGTTGTAGCACCTTTTTTTACTACTTTTTGATGATTTCTTTTTTCGATATCGTTTTACATTTCAAATGTTCATCAATAAGTGAAAATTCTATATTCACATACCGGCATCTCTCTAGAGTGAGATTGTTATTCTAAGAAACTGAACGCGTATAAAATTACATTGCCCGTAGAATTCAAGCACTCTTTACTCCTGGGGGTACAATTTAATGTCAATTGAAACGATTGAGTTAATATGTACAAGCAATAAAGTCCATACCGTGAGATTTTCATTTGTTACACGCTATGAACAATGGACTACAAAGAAAAGAAAAATTTGATTATATCTCATATGCTTAGTAATGAAACAAAAAATCTGATTTAGCCTGTCTCCTCTCTGGATGATGGTACTAGAGAAGATATTTTTTATACCGTAAAATTCATATCTACTACTGCATGCCCCTATGTTTTAATTTTTTTCATAAATTAATTATTATAAAACCTTTTAAAATGATGAAAATTGCCCTTTTTTACCGTCATGATCTGAAGTCCAGCAAACAAAATTGAAGCCTGCAAAATGAATAAGGAAAACATACAAACATAGACAAAGTCCTTTTTATATTATTCTTGAAAAAAAAAAATCGGTTCCGTTGTGGAGGGGGAAACAGGGGAACACGAAACTATGATTTTGTCAATTTCACATAGGTATAATCAGTCCCAACTGCAGTTTTCACTCTCGCACCCTATTCAGTGTGGTTTAGAGCACAGCGCGACAGAAATAGATTTTAGAAATACCTATTCTTAAATGTTTCTTAGACCGCGTACCCTCTTAATCAACATAATATGATAGATTATAAATTGAAACCGCTCGTCATCTGCATTCAATTTTTTGTTCAAATTATTCTTAGCATAGATCTATCTAATTCCAAATATATAAAAGGATAACTGACTACGTACAGTCCAAACTACTGGGGTTAGTTATATTATATACGGGTTCCTTTTACACTGTAAAGGATTTTTGGAAATTCAACCCCTATGATGGTGCAAAAGGGCAGGAAATTTTGTATGAAAATCTGTCATTTTTGAAAATAGATCTATTACAATTATTAGGATGAGCGGTAACTAAATTTATAGTTCTAAGACATAAATACAATATACTACTCATCAACGTAGCATGAATTTTGTTCAGGTACAAGAGGGCTAGGGTCAGTTGGTTATGTAAAACTAATATTAGAAACTCCATTGCAAATGTCCTAGTTGTATTTTACATATTTTTACACGTAATGCTTGGAGTATTCGCATTGCATGTGAGTTTAGTCAGCCTCACAGTCATCTAACAAGGATAGGCCTGCTTTGCCCGTATCTTGTTGCTTTGGAATATAACTGAACGTTTCTCAATAAATGTAGGTATTTGTATATTTTTAGATACAAATGGGTGTTTCTCTATATAATCCCGATGATCAACTATAGTTATTTATAGAATAATTAACAAAAAAAATATTTGAAAATAAGTTGATGTTATCGTCACTCGAACTTATAGAAACTGGATAATAAAACCTTGTATTACATACATAACATTGTATATAACAAGGCAATCCGAACTAACCGAATTCTCTCCATTTGAAATCGTCAATATGTTGCGGCGAAATTTCCAAATACGGATTAAAAAGGTTGCTTAATGATTAAGCCAGTGGATTTCATCAACAAGAGACTTTTTCCCCGGTAAGGATCCATTTATATTGGTGATAAATGGTACTAGAAACATAGTATTTAAAATCGCAAATTTAGATTGTCTATTACACATGAAAACAGCTGTTTCGTGTACCTACACCAGTTGATTTAATATGCAATAAACTTGCAACTGTGGGCGAATGGTTGAATGAAAGATATTTTTAAACACAAACTCACTGGAAGCGTATCTCGATAGCTTCCGTATCGCGTTAAATAAAACATTTATTTACTTGTATTCAAAAAGCATCGTCACTATAAAAACAATCATATGATTAAATCCCTTTTTCTCAAATCTGTGAACCTATCATTCTAGGTAATCCAATTTTTCAATCTTCAGATATTTAAATTTAAATATATGTGTTTATGATTAAACAACTCAAAATTTTACTGCGATTAGAATATATTAGTAGAAAATTTACCTAATTCAGTGTTTATAGTAACAGCTGAAAGTAACCTCATTTTCCACTCAATTTTCCCGTGATCAAAGGTACGAAAAAACTAAACACTGTTTAAAATATTACTGTAAAAGGCGAAAATAGAAAAGGGAAAAAAGTAAAGGAAAATTTGAATTTCAATTGAAACTTTTTTCGTAGGAATAGAAAATAAACATTCTTTTTTCTTGGTTCCATTGAACTGTTATAAATAGGTATTTCTTGTTAATGGAAAATTGGCGTTTCTTATTACGCTACGCTTTTAATGAAATTGTAGTTTCACAGTGTGAAATTCAAGAGATGTTATGTTTTTGTCTTTTAATTATAATATCGACATAAGTATATTAAATTGTTGTTGGTTGACCAGATAAAGGTAGAACGTTTGGATGACATATCGAAGAACGAAGCTTCGAATTCAATCATCCTCAAATTGAAAATCTTTTCAAAATGCCTTTTTCTGGTTTTTGATCACGTTTTTTTATTTCTGTAAAGATATATTACGAAATTTCATGATAGACATTGAAAAAATACCTAGATACTATGGTAGAAAACAAATGCTATCATAATTGAATTGAGTGCTAATAGGTATTTACCTATGAAATTGCCGTTCTGCAGTACTGGCCATTTCAAATCAAAATAATTTTTGTTTGGCTAAGAATTCTAATTTCAAATTAATTTTATTTTATAAACATGGAATTCTTTTTCCAAAAGTAGTCATTTGTTTATTGATTAGTGTTACATTTTCACCGCATTTCAATCTTTTTTGTCATCATGGATACGTTAAAAATTCGAGTAATTATGGAAAATGAGTACCGTCGTGGCAGCAACGCGGCACAAGCGGCACAAGAAGCACGCAACATCAACGACGTTTACGGAGCTAGTAGCACTACAAACCAACGCACCACCTGTTATTGGTTTGCTCGCTTCCGTTCTGGGAATTTCGACCTGAAAAATGAACCTCGCGGTCGTACGAAGACTTTGGTCGACAATGACGAATTAAAGGCGATTGTGGAAGCTGATGATACACAATCTACGGCTGAATTAGCAGCAGCTTTCGAAGTTAGCGTCAAAATAATATTGGTCCATTTGCGTCAAATTGGCAAGGTAAAAAAGCTTGACAAATGGGTGCCCCACGAACTCAATGATCGTCAGCGCGAAGTACGCGTCGAGACGTGCCTTGCACTGCTCAACAGACACACAAATGAAGGAATTTTGAACCGCATTGTTACCTGCGATGAAAAATGGATTCTGTTTGATAACCGCAAGCGCTCAGCAAGTTGGTTGGATCCTGGTTCAGCACCTAAACAATGCATTAAATGAAAACTTATCCCTAGAAAAGTGATGGTCACTGTTTGGTGGTCTAGCGCCGGTGTGATTCATCACTTCTTACCTAACGGGGTGAGCATTACTGCAGATGTGTACTGTGAAGAACTGAACACAATGATGGAGAAGCTGGCATATCTCCAACCAGCATTGGTCAATCGCTCGTCTCCGCTGCTCCTGCACGACAACGCGCGACCTCATACTGCACAGCAGACGGTCTCCAAGTTGCAAGAACTGGAGTTGGAAGTTCTCCGTCATCCGCCCTACTCACCAGACCTTGCGCCTACAGACTACTACTTTTTCCAGAATTTGGATAACTCCTTGGCGGGAAAAAAAATCAATACCCGAGAGGCAGTACAAAATGCCTTTGAAGAATTTATTGCCTCCCGTCCAGCTGATTTCTTTAAGAAGGGCATCAATAAACTGCCACTGCGCTGGCAAAAATGCATTTATTGCATGGGTGATTACTTAGATTAATACAAATAAAAATACATGAAAAAAAATCGTTTAAATTGTTTCATACAAAACGGCAATTTCATAGGTAAAGACCTATTATAATAATTTGCACAATAACTCCGACCCTAAAACACGTAACAACAATATGTCTATGGTTTTTTCTTCAAATAGTAGATAGCTGCAGTATTACTTAGTGAAAAAAAGAAATGAGGTATCATATTTTTTAACAATATTCAATTACTTATTATTTCACATTACGTCTCTCTTCTTGCCTTCGTTTTGAATGAGCTGAAAAATTCAACTGAATATCTTATAAAATTAACCCGAGCGTGGATAACACAGAGTTTTAATTAGGTTTATTTTATTTTATATTCTGTTTTTTTTTCATTTATGCCATTATGTAAATTATGTGTAAATGATAATTCTTTTCTTTTTGATAATATTTAATGTTATTCGTTACATTAATTTAAGACAAATAAAATAAACATAAATCGTGTGCTCGCTTAGTGGTGGTCTGTTGTTCAATGCACGGCGCGTCCCCGCAGCACGCCGTCGCTGTTGGCCGGTCCTCGTCCCGCATCCTTCACCCCTCCCCGCATAGTATCACGCATTAATATCATCCCTCTATCGAAACTATTCTCTTCTCCGCAGAGGGCGGGCGGTCAACTTCGCTCCCGCACACCCGTCACGTCCACCCTCTCTAGCGGTAACCCAAGCCTAGGTCCGTTCCTCGGAGTGAAACCCTTGGGTCAGGCAACCGCCCGCGCGATACAAGTGACACTGTACGTGTATCACTTAGCTACCTACATACAACACTACACACGTATGAACATACACACGTGCACACCACACAGGTACATAGGTTCTGTGAGGGACCTTTTTTTTTCTTTTTTTTACGCTAGTTAGTTAGCGCTAGTTAGTGTAGAAACATTCCGATTACTGAATACACATACGCACGGTTCCTTCCTTCCTCCCAGGAGGAAGGGAACGTGCCTATGTGTATAAATTAGTTAGCTCGAATCGTAGGTGTAGGGATTCGATTAGATCGCGACTTATTTGCGAACGCGGCGACCGCCCGAGCCGAGGTCCGGCCACTTTGGCACCCTCGTGCGAGTCGTCCACAAAACTTTCGCGGCTGAGTGCCCTCTGCGCTCGCCCCCAAGTCCGGTGAAGCTGTAAAAGCCGCAGCGGCTTTAGGGCCCCTAAGGCTAACAGTGTAGTCAGTTAAAAAAAAAAAAAAAAAAAAAAAAAGAAACTATTAGTTTCGAGAATTTTATTAATGAATCGCCGAACGATGCCCTTTGTCGTTTTAATGTCAGCTACTCGTGATACTCCACCAGATCCAGGTATGAGCTTATGGATGCGGGTAGGGGGTAGGTCTGCATCTTTGAGAACTACTAGATCTCCTTCTTGAAGTCCTTCCTTGTCCAGTTTCCATTTCGTTCGTTGTTGCATTTCACTATGATTTTCATGGCGCCAACGTTCCCAGAAATACGATTTGTTCAATATACTGGTATCTATTTAATCTGTTAACATTGACGTCTAGTAAAACTAGTGCTGGAAGTAAAGTCAGCGATCTGCCGATGAGGAAGTGGCCCGGAGTTAGAGGAATTTTGCTGGGATTGATGGGATTAATCTTTTTGTAACTAATTCTGGAGCTTCAATATGAACGGGAAATTCAAAAACATCCAGACATGGATTCCATTTTTAACCTAATGCACTATAAACTAAGGTAAACATAAATCAAGATTTTTAGGTTGTCATATTGTTTTCAAAAATTGATGGTGCATTGGTGTGAAACTTTCGCAAAGGAAAACATGCAGACTTTAGTATATTGGTTACCGAAGTTACTAGATATTTTAGTTCGTCCTTTGTTTGTGCTTCAGATAAAGAATCATCAACGTAAATATCTTCTTTAATAAGTTTTAATATTTTAGGATCTGAATAATCCTTAGATAATAGCAGTAAGCATCTCAGTAACTGTATTTAATTGAAATGTTTTGACAGGTGACGCCTCGTAGTCACGTCACAAAATCATTTGCAAATTACGTCATTGTAGTTTTAATAGTATTTGGCGGTACATTTTCTCAAAGTCTGCTGAAATAATGTATTTACGTTGTCTAAATCTAAGTAAAATTGATAGAAGATCATCTTGTACGACTGGGCTTACATATTGTATATTATTAAAAGATTTTGCTGAACTAGTTTTTTTAGTTTTTTAGTTAATTTGGTTGTTTCGCACTGTTCTTTTATCACAGCATGATATGATAAATAGTAACCGTATATATATCCTATATATATATATATATATATCCTATATCCTAAAGATTTATATTCGCTTATAAATTTATAATATTCGTGTCTTAGAATACGATTGTTTCTTAGTTTCCTTTCGAGTTGAATCAATCCTTTTTCTGCAACATTATATGAATCATCTAATGATTCCGGTGACTCGCGAAGTGAAATCTCTACAATTAATCTACAGTTTTCATCACAATAAGTAGTTTTAGTAAATAGTGGCTCGCAATGTTCATTGTCTTTAGACTCAAATTTAGTAGGGTACAAATCATCTAGTTCCCGTAATTTAGTTAATTGTTGTTTTATATCTTGACTGAAATGACATTGTATTCGTTTAGAATTTGTATGCATGTTCCCGCCATGGGCCCAGATACTATCCAACCTAATTTTGTTTCTAGTAGTATAGGTTTGTTTAGTCCTAATTTTAATCTACGCGTACCAATCAAGTCCCAAAATATATAGGCACCTAAAAGCAAGTCTATCTTGGCTGACTGACAAAACTTAGGATCAGCTAGTTCAAAGTTTTTCGGAATATTTAGTTTATAATATAAATAATAATAATCGACAGGATGTAACATTTGACTGGTATACTAAACGAGTTGGTCATTGATTTTATTTCTAAATTACAATGTTCAGTGATATAAATTGTTTTGTTATTTAACAAGAAACGCATTGATTAATATTTTCTAATTTGGAATACCCAATTCGTTCTTGGACTGATTTACTTATAAAAGACGACTGGCTACCGTTGTCCTGTAACGCTCTTAGAAAATATTATGTGCTATTGTTTGTCACTTTAACCAAAGCTGTCGAAAGAAGAGCCTGGCTCATAGAGACAGCAGACATTGTTATAAATGATACAGAATCTTCCTTTGAAGTAATTTCGTTGTAGTTATCAATATAAGTAGGATTTGTCGTTAGTAATGTAGTAGAAGTAGAAGTATTTTGTTGTTGAGTTTGTTGTTGTAATGAATATTGTTGATTATTTTGTTTGTGTAATAATGTGTTATGTTGTATATTACAGATTTAACAACCACTTAATCTACATTGAAAGGACTGATGACCACCATTTTGTACAAAACTTTTATTCTTTGTACAACAAATACAATTATTATTATTAGTGGTATTTCCGGTGGCAGCAATAAAAGACTTTGATTTGCTTAAACTATGTCGTCTTTCATTTTTACTATTAATGTTTGAATTTATTGAAAATTTACTAGTGTGTACGGTTTCTAATATATTTGCTCTAAGACGCAAAAATGAATAAAATTCTTCTAAATAAGGTGAATCTTCATTGTTCCGAAACTCTTCCTACTTTCCCAAGGTCACAGTGTCCAACTTTGCTGACACCATATAGATAATAAGATCATCCCACTTTTTAGTTTTAAGACCGATACGTTTTAATGCATTTAAATTCTTTAATAAAATATCAAACCAGTTACGAATGCCTTTATCTGACTTCTTATTCATTTGTTCAATTGAAAATAAACATTTCAGGTGTTCATTGATAAGTAAGTAAACGTTTTTTATTATACTTTTCACATAGTAAAGACCAAGCAGTTTCATAGTTTTTCGCCGAACCCGTTACAGAGCTGATAACCTGACTTGCTGTACCATTAAGGTTGGATTTCAAATAATAAAATTTGTTTATATAATCTATGATATCCCTATTATGGATTAAAGATAAAAATGTATCACGAAACTCTAACCATTTATTATAATTGCTGTCAAAGGGCGGAATTTTTAAAGGAGGTAATTTTACATTACTTAAATTTGTATGGTAGCTGTTAGAACTTTCTTCCGTTTTAAATTATTTTTTTTACAATTTATTATGATTGAAACACAATATTTATAATAATAAATATCTATTATGTTCTTTTTACAATAGTAGCTTGTTCGTCGCTTGCTCGTAGATCTTTTCTTAAATTGTTGTACTCGAACTGTGTGAATTAAGATGCACTGCCGTTTTTAGATCTGTCTACACTGTTTTACGGCTTTTACAGCTTCACCGAACCAGGAGTGCTATTGCCGTTTTTTGTTCTGTTTTACCTTGCTGTTAGCCTTAGGGACCCTATCCAAAAACAGAGCCGCTGCGGCTTTTACAACTTTACCGGGCTCGGGACGAGCGCTTAAGGCACTCAGCCGCGAAAGCGTGAGCAACCACCAGCGCGCAAGAGTGCCAAAGTGGCCGGACCTCGGCTTGGGCTGTTGCCGCGATTACAATGAGGTCGCGATCTGTCTAATTCCCTATCCGTAAAATTGAGCTAAACTAATATATACAGATATACATGTTCCTTCCTCCTGGGAGGAAGGAAGGAACGTGTTTATTTGTTTTAGTGATCTGAAATATTTTCTACACTAACTAGTGCAAAAAAAGAAAAAATAAGGGTCCTTACAGAACCTATGTACCTGTGAGGTGTGCACGTATGTACATATGTGTGTGTGTGATGTTTGTATGTGGATAGCTAAGTGTTGCACGTAAAGTGTCACTTGTATCGCACGGGCGGCTGCCAGACTCAAGGGTTTCACCCCGAGGAATGGACCTAGGCTTGAGTTGCCGCGGGAGAAGGAGGTCGCGGCGGTGGGTGTGCGGGAGCGAAATTAGCCGCCCGTTCCCTGTGGAGGGAACGGTGGTTACGCGGGCGTGGGCACGAACACGCTCTGTTTAGAGAGACGGTTGAGTAGTACGGGATTTGTTTCTCGATTCCGTCATCGGGATCGGTGAAGAAGTTACGCGGTCGGCGCTGTAAGTGGGTGGCGTTTGGGACTGGAACGTAATTCGCGGCGGCTTTGATCAACAGATTCGCGTAATTCGACGCGGTATCAAAGTAAGATTGTGAGAGGTATTTGATGCAAGATTCGATCGAGGGGAGTTTCATATCTCTATGAAGGTGGTCTACCTGTCGAACGAACCAGGGGGCGTTATTGATTTTATGTAGAACTCGAGATTGAAGGACTTGGACTCTGTGTATGTTCAACTTTGACATGTGTGCGAATGCGGCGCAGCTATATGTCATAATCGGACGGATAAAAATGCCAATGCCGCACTTTCGCACCCCGCATCTCGCAACCGCTTATTTGTCAGCGACTGTGCGGACATCGCTCAGCCAATGAGCGCACGCTATGGTGCGCTCGCTCTCTTGCCAGAGCGAAGTTACTTGCTGTGAGAGGCGGCAATGCGATGAGTCATATGCCGATGTTCGCTCGTTAGTTGTTACAACTAGTAAAATTTTATTTCTAATCCTTGAAACCAGCATATGTTACATATTATTATTATTATACATACAAATTACCTATTACTACGATTACATCTTATTCAGTACATATGTTTAGCCTAACTTATAGACTACAAATATATTTCTATTTCGGAGGCTCGCTGTCCGCAACAGTTCTCCCCCCGGCGTAGCCTGTGCAGCCTCCTCATCCGTCAAGGACGGCGAGCTTCGTTGTAGGGCGTCAGAACACACCGCTCCGCGTCTGCACGTCGGCGCTCCGTACTCCTTCATCAGGTCCGATGTATGTTCGTGTGATGATTCCGCGTGGCCAGATATTGCGCGGCAAAGCAGGGTCGACAACCACGACTAAGTCTCCGATGTTTATAGGGCGCGTGCCGTTGCCTGAGTTCCCGCGTGGCAGCCCCCGTGGTAAGCACGGTACAATCCCAACACAACGGCGACCACTGAGAGATCGGAATCCATCGGTATCATCTGTTAATAATCCATCGATATTACCTAAATCAAAACAAAATCAAAGTATCATTCGCAAATGGCGTCCCGTGTTGTTTCTTTTTTACACGTGTCGTTTGTCCACGTGACAGAAGGAAACGGATAATATTATTTAAATGATCTCGAAATATTACTTTTTATTGTAAAGAATGTAAAAATTTATTTAACTAATTCGTACTGTAAGGATTAAATTTTCAGTTAAATTAAAATTTAAGTAAAATGTAGTAAAGAATTATATTTTAAGTAAATGGGTTCCCTATAAACTATTTCTAGAAAAATCGTATCAGTGCTTCAGTTAAAGGTTTTTTTTTAAATTATTTTAATAAGCCGTCACATCGTAACTATAGCTAATGTATTAATAAACCAATATTCGAACTCACTAAATTGAATAATGTTGTCGTCAGATATGTTTGTTGATTGATATTTCCACTACCGTTACATTTAGAATCTTGGCTACTAGAAACACTAAATGTTCCATTATTTCGCGAAATGCAAGCTTCAGGTATGTGAAGAAGGAAAATGTGGATTTAGAGCGAAAGAGCGACCATAAGACAGATGTCATCCCGTCCACGTGTATCGAGATTGCACCAACTGTACCGGATAATCGTGAACCGTATTCATAGTAGAGAAAATATATAATATTAACAACATACCATCACACCTGTACCACCGAAAAGTTATCGCACAAATTTTGTAAACAGGAAGCATACATCATACCATAATTGAGAGGCTATGAAAATCGTTAATAATATATTAGAAATCGTAGAATAGAATAATAATTTTCAACCGATTTGGATGAAAATTGTACACGGGAAATACAATGCCACTCCTCAACTGATACAGCTATGAATTGTCAACAATATGAGTAAAAATAAAATTTCGGGATGTAAATAACTACTGCGTAGTAGGTAACAAACACGTGCGGAGCCGCGAGCACACCGCTAGTTTTGACCATAAGTTTTATATATTAAACAGTCGATTGCAAATTATTTGTATCGACTTACCTGTTTATACCTGTCTACTCAAAACATTTTAAAATTATAAATTAATCATATCCTAGACTTAAATTTTTCAGACAACCTATTCGCGATATATTACATAACATATTAAATTTGATATAAAACCCTTTTCATCAATTAAACAGACGGGTGAAAGTCGTTTCCTACTTGGATCTTAATCTATTATATCTACAACGCAGTAAAGAAAACTTATATAATTACTTGATATTAGAAATCGACAATACATTATGAACACTTACTAAGTTGATATTATTATTACTATCAAAATAAATTATTAGAAATAGAGATGTGGATGTACTTGACTATAAATAAGGTTCTCGGTCTGTTAAACAACCCCTTATTATGCGATGGACGATATTGTGTGCGCTCAGTGTAAAGCTAATAACTACCGAGGCTTTTTGTTTACATAACATTTCAGGTATTCTTCTTATATTTTGCTTTCTTTACACATTTGAAATTTAGCGTGATATATGTATATTGTGGGTTATTTCCTAACTAATATTATAAATTCGAAAGTGAGTTTGTTTGTTTCGCAAAAACGATTAAACGGATTGGACAGCTAATAGCTTATAACCCGGATCGAGACATAGGAAACTTTTTATCCTGGCAAAACGTTTTCTTCACGCTTGTGAGGCTGTGGGCACATCTAGTGGTCTAATAAAGTCTTAGTGATGATGTCACTTAAAATATTACCATTACCTATATGCCAAGGGGTAAAACTGGAACACATCAGTAGGTGCTTTTTCAACTTTCAGGCAGCAACAGAAAAGTTACTAACTACCAGTAATTTCATCACGATATCTTTTTAAAGAACCTTCACCTATTTCAGTATATTCAGTATCAATGAAGCGTCAGAGCTCAGAGTGCTCTCTATTGTGTATTACGATAAAATTCATTATTTTAATTTTGATAGTTTAAAAATGACAAAACTTTCAAAAATAAAACGTTTATTATTATCCAATCACATACGTAATACACTAATTTACATATTTATAACAATCAATAAATTTATTATAATACACATGCATTCGTTCAAGATGATTCTATAAAAAAATAATCAATGGCTTTGCGATAAGCAATCGAAGATTTGGACGGGTTAGTAGCTTCGACTAGAAGCCTACTTATTCAAAGTGCTTGATTACATCCATAATTTACCACAATAATTCTATATTAGTTTAAAACTGAAAAGACAAAACCTAATGAACTTGCTGGTTCAGTAATTAAGTTTATCAAGTAAATTTAATGGTTCTGCCGAGCTTATACAACTAATTAATAAAGTTTCACGAATAAAGCAGTATTACGAAATTGAATTCCAAACTATATTATACTTGGAAATTGTTTTACTGTTTCAAGAATCGATCATTGTAATCAATGTCGCTTATCATTTAGATTGATCGCATCTCTTTGTGTATCCAACGTAGTTAGAGGAAAATTATTTAAAAGTAAGATGGACGTCACATTTCTAAATTTATTATAAAATAGTTACTCTAAGAACAATATGTATATAAAACCTATTATAGATGTCAATTAACAGAGACACGTATGATAAGAGGTTCAGTGAATTTATTAAGGAAAAAAGCCAAAGTCTTTTAAACGTTCGTTAAAAAGAAACGAAAATATGAGCTCAAATAGGTCACGGAAACCATAACTCTTTTGTTAAGTAGGACGCGACAATTGAATGGGCTGGAACGAAACTGTCATTATATATGTGGTGTTATCATCTGGTAGTAAAGATCTATACCGGACTGCGTCGCGAATTCCGTACATATGGTGATTTACTAGACACAGTGTCTAACTTTCGGTTTGTTGCGTTTTGGGATCAGCCAATGTTCTCTTTGAAGTCATACCTAATTTTGTACTTAAATAAAACATAAATTTAAGGCGATTAAGTTTTAAATTGAATATACTAAATTGCTAATAAAATATTCAAAAATTACTCCGAAACTTAAGCGAAAGAAAAATTGTTAAAAATATTAAGACATTACATCAAAAAGTGATAAAATTCTGTAATAATGAATAAAGTACCATAATTATAATGACGTCCATAGTTCTGAATAAAATCATATTTTATTGTCTTTTAAAAACTACTAAAACTACTTCTATTTATCTTGATAAATAATAATACGAAAATATAAATTCAACTAAACATGAAAAAAAAAATTCACGATAAATGCTAATATTAAAATCAATAAGATATATTATTCATGTAAATCACAGCTCCTTTCACTAAATGGGAAAATACAATTAATTATCTTCCGTAAAAATAATGAAATTGTCTGGAAAATTGTCTAAGGCTTTTGTCCAAACATACAAGTAGACAACATCCAGCCAGCACCTAACATAAAGCCGTATATCATTTCTTACCCAGTAAGTCATCCAATAAGTCTTGGTTAGTCACATTTCCATCTCCAAGTAAATTGTTTCTTGCATTTCGCCTTCCAGAGACGGAACGTTTCCTCATCGGTGCAGTTTCAAACACCTGCTCAGTTAACATTTTAAAGTTGTTATTTAATTCTGTTAAAGCAGCTTCAGGGATATCGCCTTTAGAATTCACAAATTCATTCAATTTGTCCACAGCTTGCAACTGTTCTACCAACTTATCACTTTCAAATCTCGAATGATTCAATTGCTTTACATGTTTATCGATAACTTTGCTACTCTTTTCTATATCTTGTATGATGTCATTACAATATTTATCTATCGGTTTCCCAGATAGCTTCTTTTCTAAAACACTGTTTTCCTTTTTAATTTGCTTATCTTCATTTACATGTTTAAAATCATTTAACGTAATATTTGTCGTAGCTTCTTCTATTCCTACATTTTCATAGAATGATACATTAGAATTTCTTCGTCCCCGAGATTTAGGTCGCTCTGCCTGATTATCTTCGATAATTTCTTCTTCAATCGATTCTTCAGTTGACATTCTTCTCATTGCACTAGTTTTTCTCGATGCCGATTCATCGCTATTCTTTATTTTGTTTAACAATTCAGTTTTCATGACTTCTATTTTCTTTTGAACTTCTTCTGGAGTAGATTTTTTTACATCAATCTCTTCATCGAAGATGGCCAAGTCTGCCATACCATCCTGAACTGTTTTAGCTAACTCCATTACATCGTCAGACCCCTTCGAACTCTTTCTAGTCGGATTAGGTGTTGACCGAGTACTAGTGGAGTTGGTTCTACTCCTGGCATAACGAGATCGAGACTCTATAGTTGAAGAAGTCTCTTCATCGTGAGAAAGGGCGCTGCTGATGCTGCGCGAGTTTTCGCATAATTTTGCCAAGATGTTTTGATCGACCTTGAAAATAAGATTTATTACATCAATAAAATTAATGACATCAATTGATATTAATAAAAACTAATGTGATTTCTTGAAATATTAGAAAATGTGATAAGGGTAAGTAAGGTAAGCATAATTTAGTGAATATCAATGCGTGAATTTCTTTGAAGATAATGTAAGACTGATGCAGATCTTCACGATATGAAAGTAATACAATTCAAAGAACCAAGCCTTTTAACGTTATAACGTTATATAATGTAACGTTAAAATTTACTGATTATATCTTCATATAAATTTGTCTTCAATCCGAAAAAGTTGTAGCGAAGATAATTCAAGAAAAAGCTTGGACGGGTTTAGTAAATACATATAATATTATGTGAAATTAGATTCTCACAATGTGTAAGCAGTATCGTCAATATAATACGTGTCTAAATCACTTTCGTTCGAACACGATTAGTATCCCGTGGGGATTTAATTTTGCGAACCAATTTTCCTTCGAAAATAAAGGTTTACGGAAGTAATTATTTCCCTCCTTGAATTGAAGGGATTAAATTTCAATGTTAATTCGCACAGTGTAATTTGCAAGTTTAAATTACTATTTTTAAACGTTTAACGTAAGTATTAGGTCCTCACATATGAAATTAGCGTTTTATATGGTAAAAGTAAAATGAAAAAAATATTATGAAATTATGTAACGCGCGCCGCATTCCATCGACGCTGGCGCAAGCATACCTTCACCCCTTTCCCCGTGTCCCTGACCAAGTCACCGTGAATCGCGACCTTTAGTCCGCCGGCCACCGCCTTTGCGTGCACTCACGTGTGTTGTATCGTTAAAGTGGCGTCCCAACTAGCGGCCCGAGAACACGTAAATACGAGTAACCGTTTAGCTATCACGCGTTTAATTGTTCAAGATGCCTAGAACAACGCGTCGAAGACAAGATGATGCCAACCTGAGCGAGCTAGAAATTACAGACGAAGAAGAAGCGAACACCGGAGGCAACCCCGAGACGATGACTGATGCACAGTTCACTTCGATCATCACGGCCGTTTCCAGGAGCCAGGCAGAGTCCAATAGGCAAATGTTCGAACAGCTGTTAGTGAATACGCGATTGTCAACCGACATCGCGAACACTTCGCGAACCATTACCGATAACGTGGCACGTTACGGAAACTTCGCGAAGTGCACCGCGCGTTTTGATGGCGCGCCGGCTACCTACAGCGACGAGATACTTGAAGCGTTCATAGATACAATTGAAATTTATAAAGAGTGTGCTAACGTTACTGATGAGCATGCATTACGCGGCTTGCGGATATTATTAACCGGCGAAGCCGCCGTCTGGTGGAAAGGCATCCGATCGATAGTGACGACGTGGACAGAGGCCTTACAAAGACTACGGAGCCGGTTTGGAGCACCCCGGCCTGCTTACAGGATACTCCGTGACATCTTCGCGAGCGAGCAGGGAGACGAGCGCGCCGACGTATTCGTGTGCCGTCTCCGTGCACTTATCTGCAAGCTGCCATACGAAGTACCGGAGGCGATGAAGACTGACATCGTGTATGGATTGTGCGATAAGAAAATTTGTAAATACGTGCCGCGTGATACTATTACTGATCTTGAAATGTTTGTAAGAACGGCCAGGGACGTGGAGGAATCACGCGCTGAGTATAGTAAGCAACCCGTATCGGTAAGTCGAAATTTTACACTACCCTTTCCTAATTCGAACGATGCGACCCATATAGATAGAATATTGAAACCTAAACGTGTTAGACCGCGATGTACGTTTTGTAATATTTTTGGACATACGACTGAAAACTGTCGTAAGAGTGTGAAGCGTAACGCGACGGTGAATACAAATATTTACGATCACCGCCCTACTAGCGATTCTTATCGTTTATCGGAGGGACATAGTAGTCGTGTAGATGTGAATACTACACCTACATACAATAATAGTAATAGTGCTACCTCTTCTAGTATACGGTGCTATCTATGGATGTGGTCAGCCGGGGGTTGTGCGTTCGAAATGTGAAACATGCCGAACCAAGAGAAATACTCCCGTGACATCGGCGAAATACGCCGATTTTAATTACGTGGTCGTCTCTAACGACGACGACATACCAGTCGTTGAAATTTCCATCCTGAATAAGACAGGAGTGGCAATATTAGATACCGGGGCTACGCACAGCTTAGCAAGCCCAGCGCTTTACAAAATTTTTCTTAGTAATGGAAATGAGTTTACTGAAACCGAACGTTCTTTCGGTTTGGCCGACGGTTCGGTTCAAGTTAGTAAAGTTTTTTCAACAGTTGTAAATGTCACGTTACAGGGACGGTTGATACGTACACAGTTCCTCGTGCTTCCCGGCGCCAACACGAAGACTCTGTTGGGCCGCGATTTTATCATCGACGCAGGAGTGACCTTGAACATACCGCAAGGCATTTGGTACTTTTCCGACGATCCCAACAAACAACACGTTTTCGTGCATGAGTATAGCTTAACTTCCGTTAACTCTGAACTCATGGAAATAGCTTCTGCTAACATTAGCTTGAGGGACTATGAGGTATCCAGACTCACGTCGAAGCAGAAAGATGGGCATGGGATTTGCAAGAATATAATCTGCGTATAGAATACGCGCCAGGAAAGGCGAACGTGGTAGCAGACACGTTATCGCGACCTAACGACTGCGTGTTTGGTTTAACCACTGTAGACCTACCGGCGCGATCCCCCAGCGACATTAGGGTGAACCAGTTGGAAGATAAATCCTTGAAACACGCGCCGCATTCCATCGACGCTGGCGCAAGCATACCTTCACCCCTTTCCCCGCGTCCCTGACCGAGTGACCGTGAATCGCGATCTTTAGTCCGCCGGCCACCGCCTTTGCGTGCACTCACGTGTGTTGTATCGTTAAAATTATACATTTAATCAACCGAAGTATGTACCATTATTATCTATGCACTTTCGCCATTTTAAAGGTAGTTTATTGATTCCATTGCTGAAAAAATTGTGGGAGGAAGGATCAATAAAATCTTTGAAGGCAGTTTGGACAGCCTCATCGGAATTGAATTTATTTTCTTTGCAACAAGCTGTCCAAATTCCGAAAAAAGTGGTAATCTGTTGGAGCAATGTCCGGGGAATATGGTGGGTTTCGGAGACATTCCAACCGCAGTTCTTCTAATTTAGCGCCCGTCGGTCGTAAAGTATGGGGTCTAGCGTTGTTCTGAAGCAGCAGTGGGCTTGAAATATTGACCAGTCTCGGTTGTTTAACGGCTAGCTTTTCTATCATGGTTTGCAATTGTTGACAATACATATCTGCTGTTATCGTCTGGACAGATGTTATGAAACTGTAGTGTATGACACCAGCACTGGTCCACCAAACACTCACCAGTATATTTTTCTGAGAAGACTTTCGCTTGGGACAGGATTTGGCTGGTTCTCCTGGGTTCAACCACTGTGATGAGCGTTTCCGATTGTCGTAAAGGGTCCATTTTTCGTCACAAGTAACAATACGATTAAAAATTCTCTCGTTATTGTAACAGTTGAATAATTTAATACAGAACTCAATAGGTGTTTGTTGGCGTGCTTCAGTCAATTCATGTGGTACCCATTTCTCGAGCATTTTCACTTTTCCTGTTTGTTTCAAGTGAATTAATTTTTTTTTATCACTCACACCGAAGCCTGCCGCTAACTCTGATGTAATTTGCGAATGATCAGCTTCAACGATCACCTTTGATTCTTCATTTTCAACTAGGGTCTCCGCCCGTCCACGGGGTTTATTTCGTAGGTCAAAATTTCCAGAACGAAAACGTTGGAACCAAAAACGTACCATATTTTCTTTTACAGTAGCTTTCCCATACACATCATTAATCCTTCGAGCTAATTCTGTCTGCAGCGCTGATGCCACAATGGAACTTATATTCGTAAATAAGGTGATATTTAAAATTTTCTATTTTGTGAAAAAAACGATGTCAAAGAATAATAAAATGGTGCGAAAACAAATGAATCACTAAATTCGAAACACAAATACACAAGCCTAAATTTGGAATAAATTTGAATTTGGAATTTCTAACCAGACGCCAGATATTTGAAATCAAAGTGACCAGTTCAACAAAACGCCAATTTCATATGTAAGGACCTAATAATTTAGACTCCGCATAGATTCTCAAATACGACTTACGAGAAAATGTTATTTAAATTTTTTTATGATTAATATACAGAGCGGTAAAGTTATCGTTTTTAAATTGTTATTTTATTACAGACAATACTGCTTCACTGCCAATAACGCAGCAAGTTGAAGATCCTTGAGTTCGTTTAACCCTAGAGCAATATTGATTATTAGACTGAAAATACTGTACCTTTAAAAAGGTTTAAAGATAATATATCTATTATGGCATTAATAAGCAATCGTCTTGATTTTTATTGGTTTAATAAACAGCTTACGTGAAGTCTATCCTCGTGGTTTCTAAGTATGGACGACTCGGAAATCTTCGTCTTACTTCCAGGTCGCAATCCGTTCACTGCGGGTGTAGCATTCTTCACGGGCGATTTAACTGTTCGGCTTGCAACCGTGCTCAGCATCTTCTCTTTCATCTACATAACAGACAGATTCTCGATGGAAAATAAGTAATGAAAAGATCTTCATGTCAGTCATTAGGAAAGTTAAACTTGTTTATAGAAACTTTGAAGTCCTTTAACCACTGTCGTCAAATAGTGGTAATCTCTATTAATAAATCTGTACTTCTGTCTGAACCTTTAATATATTTCCAAAATTTCGCGATAGGCATACTATATAAACGATACTGATCACAAATATACCATTAAAAAAAATTGTATGTCTGTTTGTATGTCCGGATTTATTAATTGATATTAATAAAATTGTTTACTGATCAATTTTTATAAAATTTTGTACATGGAATACTTATCGGTATTCGGAATTCGGTATAAGAAATTTCAATATTACTTTAGAAAACTAAAAAAAAAAAAAAAAAAATTCTTGTACAATTTTGTACACCAGAAGTATAAACCATCCCATGAATGATAAGCTATGAGAATTTTCAATAACATTTTTAAGAATCGTAAAAAAAAAATTGCAAGTATATAAAACTTCACTAATTCAGCCGATTTTCATGGAATTTTTTACATGGAAAGTATAAGTGATTATATAATTGTGGCCTTCTTCAATATTATTTCCAGAAATATCGGAAAAGAATAAATAAATAGTAGTTCAAAAAATGTAATCTTCATCAATTCTCAATAGATTCCGATCAAATTTCGTAGACGGACATTATACATCATACCATAATTGAGAGGATATAAGAATAGTCTGTTAATAATGCATTAGAAATCGTAGAATAGAATAATAGTTTTCAAATAATTTTAATAAAAACTGAACAAGGGGAATACATGCCACTCCTCAATCGATACGTCATATGAATGGTCAACAATATTAGTAAAAAATAAAATTACAGGATGTAAATAACTACTGCGTGGTAAAAACGCGTGCGGAGCCGCGGGTACACCGCTAGTGTCTTATATAGTTTGGATATTCTTGCTAAAAGTATTTGTAATAATTAGTTTTGGTCAGTTTTATAGAATGCCCATATAAATGTAATTAACTATTAATAGGTGAACGGCGATTAATAAACCTAAACAAAAAATATTGGATGTACATTAAATAATTATAATTTACTTCCTGATAACCCAACGGAAAATCATTCTGTTCGGGCTAATAAATTGGTTGGGGGTATGCAAAATTATTTTTTGTTCTTAAATTACCCCCAACAACAAAAATCGGCGAAGACTGGTCACTTGCTCGTGGGACTCGGACGGATACCGGTGCGGCATCTAACAGGAATTGTTTCGGCGGTATAGTGCATAGGTAAAGGTGCTGTTTGCATATTTCGGCTTGGAGTTTGAATTAATATTATCGGTGGCAACATCAGCGGACAGGTAAGTGAGCCTTCATCCCGGTTATATATCATATCGGTCATATCTACTTATTCTTATAGTTATAGTTAGTCTAGGTATTCCAACCAGTTTAAAATTATACAGTCCACTAGATCTACAGAGGTAGAATATCACACCCAGTGTGTGAGTGGTGGTCGCCACCACACATTCCCTCGCACGCAGCAACCGAAATAATGGATCTATATCTTTACGTTGTAAAACGTTATGGAATTCGATTAAAACTGATAAACAAAAGTTACCAACCTCAATTATAGTGGACAGTTTATCGGCATTACATATGGCTAAGTCAAGATCATGCCGTGTGTCCCTGTGTTTATTCATCTCGCTTTGCAGCTGATGCTTAAAATTCTTAGCTTCGAGAGCGATGCGCCTCTGCAGCGTCGTTATCGTCTCATTTTGCTGATTAGCCAATGCAGAGAGATCCATAACTTGGGCTTGAAGCTTCTCACGTTCCAAAAGATTTCTAGTTGCGAAATAATAAATTTATATTTTCGTTTAGACAAAGGATATTTGGAAAACCTTCAGTTATGGAGACGAAGTAGCCGCAAGAAAGGAGCGTCAGGGGCAGTCGTTGAAAATATAACAAAGTGGAGAGTTAATGAGAAAAAAGTGTAATCTAATGAAATCAAATATTTTGATGTCTACATCTTGGTAAACAGTACTACGGATTTTGCGACATCCCTTTTTCCTTACAATTTCTCTTATTCCTTTGAAGCATAACTTTATTTAAAATACGCGTCCAAATCTACCACGTAATTGTTCGTCAAACCGAGAAAGGTGTAATGGCCGCCGCGGAACTGCAGTGATACACACGCTCCAAATAATTTCGATGTAAATGGAACAATAGTATCGGAAACCTAGTGAGATACGTCTTTCTAGAGCTATAAATGTTTTAAGACTGTTCAAGACGTGTGAGGAAGTTCAGGGTGCACACTCAGATCGTGGCAGATGCAACCAGGATACTTGGTAAGTTCCTCTGCTGCTCCTTTATAAGTCTTTCCAGTCGTCCGATCCTCTTGGTTGTTGTTAGATTGAATTCTAGCATCCTAAGAACAGATGACTGAAATAGCTAGATTGCTCTGATACACGGCCAATGTCACCCAACAGAAGCAACACCGCCAAACCTATTTCTAGCGGTGGGCGAGTATTCGATATATCTACTAATGCAATCATTCGATTATGAAGATATCTGGATTACTAATGTTAGGCTCATAATATTAGTAGTTACTAATAATTTCACTCATTGTATGAATGAGCTTTATGTTTAGTTTACCAATCCAACATTAGTAATAAGTATATATCTCAATATACGGCCGTTTTCAATAACTTATCTATCCGTTGTTTCAGTTACTAAAGATAGACAAATAACCTTTTGTCCTTCTTTTTTTTCAATAACCTATCAATGGGTAGTTTTGGGTTATCTACTTAATATATATCCATATCCTATAGCTTCAATAGATAAAGAGGGAAGCCGATATCTGTCTTAAGTTAAAGATAGTACTTATAACAAATATGCACTCACCGGAGATAGTAAACTCAGATATGTTATTGAAAACAGCCGTAAGTCCCATCTCCGAATAATACGTAAATATCACGATTATGTACATCATTCATAATAGAATGTCTCGGTACTATGTAAATCATTCATAATCGTCCACTTCTGCCTATTTATGATGCAAACTAGTAGTCCAATTGACATCATACACTGGCACACAAGGCATTCAAACTTAGTCTTTAGGGGTAGCGACCTATTATAACTGGCTTCAGGACTGCGATCCTTTAACATCAGTTGGACTGCTGGACAGTTTGCTACTTCATATCTGGAAATAAATTGCTTGTTGTACATCCAACAGATTGTTTAAAATCCCTTGCATATAGGTTTAATATCTGTGCCTTGTAAACAAATGAGTGTTTGCAAGAATCAGCTCTGTGGAACCAAGCAACAAAAACAGAATATCAGACTAAGCTATCTTGTTATTCTTTAGGTTCATTTGGATATTTTATTGGTCTTACATTTTTATCAGCTATTGGTATAATAGTGAATTAAAAGTACGATTAAATCAGAGAAAAAAAAATGTGAAATCGAAAAGTTAATGATTTTTTTAAATTAATACTTTCACTTCTACGAAAAGTTCAATAACATACTGTCTAAAAAGATAATCATAGCCTCAATGCAATTCTGCTTTATTTTTGTAACATCCCATGTAACTCCATAATAGGTATGAATCTCTTACCTATCTTTACTGAGCTGCAACAAGTGTTGATGTTCATCATTTAATTGCTGCAGCTGCAAATCCCGCTCTTTCAACTTCAGAGTGGCCTCTTTGTACTGCTGTTTCAACTGCTTGTACTTGCTTTGCTGTATCCTCATCTCTTCGCTGTGTGAATTCAATACTTGAGGTAACTCGGCGTTTGAATTCTCATACCTTGAAAGGTAATATTATATTTACAGATTATTTTCCACAAAAATAACTTTCTTTCAGTATCCCGATATTTTACACCGGTGGAATATTCGCTTAATAGTCGAAGTTCAAGCCCCGACACGTATCAATAAATTTACGTCATTTACTTACTTGAATTGGTAACACCGGTTGACGATGAAGGTAAACAGTATGAATATATCTGAACGCTTGATAAATGTTCTTGTAGTAAGTACTTCCACTCTACGTGGAAAAAATGATTGAGCTGAGGATTTCTTGGAGTTTGAAATCGCCAATGCCTAACGTGGTGATTAAGCTCGTGTCTTCCCTTAGAAAGAGACTTTTGCCTAGCAATGGGTGACTTACAGGCTGGTGTTGTGTTGGAACTAAACCAATATTAATGCGATTTTCCGATTAACATAGGTCTGATCCCGCGGAAAGATTAAACTTATATATCATTGTTATAAGGGTTAAGTATGAGTTAATAATGATAGTTATCTATATCAAATTATTATTATTATTATTAATCAAATCTATTATCTATATACGTGCAGCAAAATCTTTCGGTACCTTTTGAAACACATTGCGTGCACGTAAGACTGTGAGAATTGGCATGGTTAAAGTTTATATCGAGAAGGAGTGCAGAAAGCTAAAATTTATCTATAATATCTGTTACTAGTATATTAAATAAAATAAATTAATAATGAGAACCCTAAATCGCCCAGTTCCATTGAACTTAGACCCCCAGAATTTTGACATTGTCACTCAAGTAAAAGTGACAGCAAGTATGTAGATAATAAATGCTCATTGTTCAGGTTCATGAATATTGCAAATGTCAAACAGAAAATACTCTATGATCAATAAGTCACTGGTCGAATTTCGAGCTTAGAGTGATCGCTAGTAATGATAAATAAGTAAATTTATTTTTATTTCTAATCCAAATGAGACCCGTAGTTCATACGGAACTTGAAACCGATCACGGCCATAAACTAAATAAGCTGAGTAAATAACTTCATAATAGAGTTATTGTTAAGGAATATACAATAATTTTCTTCACTTGCCTTTGTAACGCAATCTCGTGTTTCTTCTGTATCGCGCGGAGTAACCGGTTCTCATTGCTTAATTCCTATAAACGTCACATAAACTGACTTAACGTGACATGATTGGATGAGATATACTTATAAACTAAGAATTTTAATTTCTCTTTAGTGGACTGCACTGTTCATAACATTAAATTCAAAACGGAATAATAGTGTATATCACAGTATTAAGAAAGGTAGAGCATAGATATATTTCTTTGTAAGTTTCTCTTTACTTGTAACAGTCCTACTGGTGGAATACCTCCACCCTACAAAAGACCGCAGCCAAATGACCTAGTGTTGTGCTGTGTTTTAGCGGTCAGTAGGGATTCTAGCGCTCCTTGAGGTAAAGTGGTAAAAGATCGACAATCGGTGTTGGCTAGAGATAGTGAAGCATCCATATGCCACAGTAACCACTTACCATCAGGCGGGCCGTATGCTTGTTCGTCATCTTTGTGTTATAAAAAAAGTGTTTTTAATGAAGCAGGGATAAATATATAAGTATTACAAGTTATATGCAAGCTTATAAATGTTATGTTATAATCCTATAACTACAATTTAACCAGCATATCGATACGAGATGACCTTGCTTCGATTAGGCAGAATAAATTAAACTCCATTCTTCCGTACACGTGTAAACTTCTGTAACTTTTAAACAAACTTAGTAAAACCTTCATGGATCGGCCTTCGTTACGGGATCTTTTTAAAATTTCCTACACTTTTTACACCGACTGCGGAAAAGGAGGGCTTTGTCTATTTCTTTGGCACGGCCTGTATCCAAAACGGCTTGATGGATTTTGGCATACAAGGTGTCGTTTGATTCGTCTTAATTATGGGAGTGACATAGGTTATATAATATTTAAGTACGAGGCGTGGAAAAAAAAAATAGAAAAGAATAGTCAAGTGTTTTTGTTGCAGTCGGGTTTTTTTTTTCCTTTTTGATAATTTACCTTGTTTTACAGAGTATACTTATATACCTACTATTTCCATTTATTTATTTTCTAGATGACAGTTCTAATTTGATAGTTGTAGTGTTGTGACCAAATAAGTAATGATATCGATCATCTCATCGAGTGACAGTGACGATACATCAGATTTTGATTAAAATAAATAAATAAAGATTACCTGTCGTTATAATTATTTCGTTTCATTGTCGAGTACCTACTTATTTTAGAACAACTTCGAAAATTTTGAAGAAGTTGGCATTAACAATCAAGAATTAATACGTGTAACGTCTTGTAATGAAATATAATATTAGTTAATAAATTTGTACAAAAGTATCCGGCAGTTCCTAGTTTAGGTTCTTACATTTTGTAAAAAAATATCGGGTCTGTTATCGTGTTACGTTTATCGATATAGCTCCATCCCTATCAGTTTCTCCGACTCTGATATAGCCTTGTACGTGTGTAAACGTCAAATTTTTATAAAATAATGTAAAAAAGACGCTCGTTCAAGTTTTCACAGGAGCTGGTATCGAGAAAATAAAGAAATGGAAATGGTATAATTACAAGTAGCTCTATTTCTTTGGCACGCTCTGTAGCGTAAACGACTTGATTAATAATTATGAAGTATTGTTAGATTAGTTTATAGGTTATAGACGCTAAAATGAAGTATTTTTTGCTATCGGGCTTCTTTATTATATTTTTCTTTAATAATTACTCAATAAGTCTTATGTCTTTCTTGTACAGAATTTAACAAAGAACTAACTTGCAGATGGTAATGTGCATCGGAGAGCTGGTTCTGCAATTGTTTCACTCTATGTGTCTTCGCCGACAAGACCCGCTGGGTGACGTACGCATTACCGCCTTTAGAACCTAACGAATGATTTGACATGTCCACAACCAGAGGATTCAAACGTTTACGCTTGGTGAGGAGATTGAGCCGCGAATTACTGCTGTAGACTGACTCCAGTGATTCCTTCCTTTAAAAAAAATGTAGGTAAAAACCGAAAAATATAGGTACATATGTAAATATAAGCTTTTAAAACATCCCACAAGACAAAACTTTCATACCAAGACACGGCCTAATAACCAGCTTTCTCAGTCATTGTTGGCGTCTATATAAAAACTTAGAATTTTACTTATCGTAAAATGATTAATAAAATGTATTTTCATAACTTTATAAACAAACATTTTGCAGGCTTCGGTCAATTGATAGGGTATAAGAAATTTAAATATTACCTACTTTAAGAAATCGTAAAATAAAAATAATGTCTAAAAATAATTATTTTCGTTAATTCTTGACCGATTTTGAAGAAATTTTGTACACGGAAAGTATTAAGTCTTTCCATGTTTCCATAAATGACGGGCTATGAGAATTTTTAATAACATTTTTAGTAATAGTAAAAAAATAAGTTCAAAAATTTAAAATTCCATTAATTCTTAATAAGAGACTATGAATCGTTATAAATACATTAGAAATCGTATAATAGCATAATGTTGAATCGATTTTGATGAAAATTGTACACGGGAGATACACGCCATTCCTCAATTAATACGGCATAATTATGAATTGTGAACAACATAAGTAAAAATAAAATTAAGGGATGTAAATAATTAGTGCGTAGTGACAAACGCGGGCGGAGACGCGGGCACACCGCTACTTTGTAGGCTATAAAATGCAAAAGAATTATCCGAAGGATACTTCCAGAGATTAGCGCGCTCAAACAAAGAAAAAAGCAATCTCTTAAGCTTTTTAGTATTACAAATAGATACCTACTTACCTAATCGGTTTTTTTCTATCTTCAGGTAGTAAACTCAACACAGACATTATCCGCTATCACTCTAGCAAATCCATCATTTGTATAATATAAGAAAAAGGCTTTAAAATAAGCCGATATAATTAACTTTTCATCGAAAACAAATTAAAGCTCGTGCTGCTTGTTGTTATTACGTCGTTGCTATGGTTACCAGAGATAGAAATTGATTTTGATAAAATGAGATTGGCTTGTCACTGGCTGATGTCATAATAATAAAAAATAATTAAATAACAAAGATCCATGAGAACAAGTTTATTTTATTATAAACTAGCTGTGAGAAGACCATCTTGTTAGGAGACTGAATCGTCATAACACATGACACTATAATTCACTCGATAATGGCAGTAATGGTCTTCATTAAAGTGGACCGGTTGCCAAGTTAGGAGGAAGAAGAAGAAGCTGTGAGAATTTTTGGCGGGATCTTGAAGTGACATGTGGTTTTTATTTTTAATTCATTTACATAGGTTTTTGACCCTATATTATGAAATATTGGTGGCGTTTTGCGTGATATACTTTGGTTTTTGGTACATAGGTGAAGTGGATTATAAATATAAGCTGAAAGCCTGCATTATGAGATCCCACAAAAATTCCCAAGAAAGTTCTAACAAGGGAGCCACCATCTTGTTAGGAGACTGAATCGTCATAACACATGACACTATAATTCACTCGATAATGGCAGTAATGGTCTTCATTAAAGTGGACCGGTTGCCAAGTTAGGAAGAAGAAGAAACTAGCTGTGTGTGTAGAGCTGCAGATCGCGTGGACTACTCAATTAGGTATATTGTTTAAGAAGATAAAGTGATATTTTTTAGATAAGGACCGCAGTGCATTTACCCGTGATTCTTTTTTTATTGGATAACTCAAGGGTGGTCCCATTTTAATTTAATTTGTTTTCTTTTTTTTTTTTAATTGTAATATTTAACTACGTAAAAGAGGTAGGACAAAGAAATTTCTTTGGAGATTTATCTCTACTTGGGGCAGCCCGTCTGGTGGAACACCTTCACCCTACAGAAGACTGCAGCCAAATAACCGTCTTGTGTTTCTGCGATGTGTAGGGTTTCCAGAGCTCCTTGGGGTAAAGGGGTTCAAGGTTGGAAACACTGCTAGTAACACCTATGTTATTACAAGCGTCGACAGCCTACTCCGGCTACGGTAGGACCTTACCTACTAGTGGATGATCAAAGATAGTCACTATCATTCATATAATGGCCCAACCCTAAAAAATAGGATTTCAATAATAATAATTTGCTTAGGATGTGCCTACACTGTAAAACATAACAGCATCTATACTAATATTATAAAGCTAAAGAGTTTGTGTTTGGTTGAACGCGCTAATCTCAGCAACTACTGGTTCGAATGGAAAAATATTTTAGTGTTGGATAGCACATTTATCGAGGAATGCTATAGGCTATATAGCATTACGCTGCGACCAATAGGAGCGGAGCATCAATGAAAAATGTTGCAAGAAAATGTATTATTTTTGAGAGCTTCCACTGCGTGCGCTGCGTGAATAGTTGAAAGTTACGCAGCAGTTGTGTGACGGAATTGTTTCTCTTAAAAAGTTCTAAAAACGTCAGCGATATCATGTTTTATCTTTTAAGGTTTTACTCAATATAACCTTTTTTATGGTAATAAAATATGTTCTAAAACATTAAATTATTAGCAAAGGTGTTTTTATATAAGTACACAGTGTTAATCCTTATCCAAATAAATACGTTATTCATCACAAGTATTTAATTTTGTACAAAATTGTCCATTACAGTAATTGATTTAAATGAATATCTCAGGAGATGTGGGAGGCGGGCGGCACCTGTTTAATACGTTGCGTCGCCTACGAGCCACTCTCTATAACCCCTTCTCTCTCTCCTCCGTTATACGACGCAGACGAAATTGCGCAGGTCAGCTAGTTACTTATAAAATAAATCCATATTTATTGTAAATGTTATTAAAAAAGAGGGTTTAAAGAAATATTTTCAATAAAAGAAACTCATTGATTATAATTAAAAAAAAAAAAAAAAAACACATCGTAAACAAAATAATATACTTATTTAACATAGACAACATATTATATACATAAAGTATCATTATTACTCGTAATACAAAATCGATATTTCTAAAATGGACCCGTTAACATTCCGCAACGCAAGTTTTTCGATACTTATATTAATTATAATACAAAGAGATTTCTTTATTACGACGATGAGTGTAGGTACACTGTATAGATTTATATAATTATATAACATTTTTTTTAATCGAAATTTATTCACAAACAATAACAGTCAAGCTAAAAAGAACAAAATGAATATATATTTTTTGCGTTTATTCGTTTCCATTATATTTGACTTGTTTTTTTCAATAATCAAGTAAGTTGTATTCAACGCCCCAATACTCCGTTTTTATCCCACAGAGTAAACTGAGAATCAGTAATGTCAAACATTTACATAATGTTGCCATGTTAATATGTAACAGTGTTGCTTTACTGTTAATATTTATTATCCCACAAATTTGATCAGAAACAATAATTGACAATTTATGAATTTTTTTTTAATTAATTCTATAATTAATATTGACAATTGTTATAGTCCACACATTATGAAATAATTAATACTTTTCGAATACGAAATTTCATCAAAATCGGTTAGGATTTAACGAAAATGTTATATTTTGATATATTTTTTTACGATTTAGAAAATATTAAAATTTCTTATAACCTATCAATTAACCAATGACATAAGTTTCCCGTGTAAAATAATTTATGAGAATCGGTTTTCAGTTAAATTCGGACATACATACAAACAGACAGACAGACGGAGAAAATATTTTTAAGAGCATATTCGTGGTCAAATATTTCATGTACAGACACAACTACAGATTTCGTTACATAATTCAGAAAAATATAAAATGTACATAGGTAAAGTATTTACAAAAAAAAAAAACAAGGTGCAGCTGGTCATTTTGTCGTCTTCACCATGACGTTCAGAGTTTTTCTTAAGTAAAATATATTTATCTAATGTGATGTAAGGGTTTTGAATGTGTTTCGTTGGTGGACATAAGTGTTTTTATATACATAAAAACTAGCAACGCATGAATGTCATTTTACTCTGTGCAATTAAAAAACGGACAATAGTTGCGCACACGCCACCAACGCTACGCGACGTCTTTTAGTCAGGAGTCATTGACCGAGCTTGCTCTCGGCAAAACTTTATACCATATGGATAAGCGTTGATAAAACATCGATTAACAGTGATTGATCCAGATATTAGGACTATTAAACAATCGATTGTTGAAAATAAAACAATGAAATGTTGATTTCCAGAGCATAAATTGAAAGTTGACATATAATCCATTCCAAAAACAATTGATTAGTTTTTTTTTTCATAAAACCATCGATTACAATCGATTGTCCAAAAAAACCGATATTATTACCAACACTAATATTGATCACACGATTCGGTACAACAATGCACTATTTTAATAAAAAAAGAAAGAACTTTGTAAGTTCCCCTCAACACGAACCCTTTCTTACCATATAAGCATGGTCCAAGATCATATAAATCTTACTTTTTTGTATGTTTCGTCAATTAAAAACCATATTACATCGTGTAAAAATCTGTTGTATGCTTAATATTTTTCACACAAGAAGCTCTACTTTATTGTTTATCACAATTTAACGAGCTTTGCTAATCACAGGTTAACGAGTTTTGCTAATTACAATTCGACTTTTACTAATTTAAACAACGCCATTCTTAGGTATCGCCTCTCTGTTTTGTTTCTGCCATAGTCTACTGTATAGCGATTTAGGATTCTGGACGAGATCCTCGTGCTTGCCACGTTCGGAGATGACACCGTTCTCCAGGACGAGGATTTCATCCGCATCAGCTACAGTGGAGAGCCGATGCGCTATACAGATCGAGGTGCGACCTACTGTTGCCGCTTTTAACGCTTGGAGGATCGCCTGGACAATAAAAAATAAATAAATAAATAGCATATGTACCCATACCTGTTAACTAAATATGTAACTTTATTAAATAGGATCCGGTTTGTACTACCATGCACATTATTCTTTTTTGGTTTGTCGCGTTTCGGGATCAGGCAGTGTATATTCAGCTGTTAAGAGTTTGCAGACCGGAATGGTAGCGACAACCGTCGACAGCTTTCCGATCATTTGGCGGTCGTCGTTGCTTTTGGATTATGCCATGTTTACCACCGGCTTACCATCTTACCATCACCATCATATGTTTAGCCTTAGCCTGGTGCAGTCCACACCAAAATCTATTTGTGGTTTTCTCTTTCTTGCTGTTCACACTATTGGGTTTTAGATTATTACGAATGCCATCCAACCCATCTCTGAGTTTAGGCCTGCATCCCACATTCATCAGGTTTCCCCTCGAGTAGACTTTCGGGTATCCCGGTCGTTTACATCCTTACAAAAAGCCAGAGGTTCAACTTTTATGGTTTTAACAACATTTGCTTCTTTGTTTAATTTTGGAAACTAAATGGTCACAGTCAATCCAATTTCAGATGAGTTTCCTTCCACAAACGCTCCGTATGTGGAATGAGCTCCTTGCGGAGGTTTTTCCAGGAGACTATAGTATGTGATTCTTCAAAAAGGGAGTGAATATGTTATTAAAGGGTCGGCAACGCGCATGTGGTGTTTCTGGTGTTGCAAGCGTCCATCAGGCGAACCGAATAATTATTTGTCACAATCGTGGGAAAAAATCTCATGGTTGTATGGTAATCGCCGTTAATTTTAATCCAAAACGGCCGCGAAACAAAATGGATGTAATAGAAAATTTGGGGATAATTACTTACATGTTCAGTGAGTGAATCAAGGCTGGACGTGGCCTCATCGAAGACGATGATGGGGGAATCCTTGAGGATGGCGCGCGCTATCGCCACGCGTTGCTTCTCACCGCCGGACAGCTTCAGCCCGCGCTCGCCGACTTGAGTCTCGTAACCCTGGGAGGGACAGGTTAAAACTATTTTTCTCACATGCCATCACATCCCCTCTACGTCATCGCTCTTGACTCCCTTGTGTGTGTTCCTTGCGCATACTGGACTTTATTATTTTCCTCGTTTTACATATTCTGGTCGTTCCGTGACGACTAACTATATTTTTTTATTATTATTTTGTTAAATAGGCAACTGGACAACTTTTCAAAAAGTATTAATTATTACATATTTACTATAGATTCATAAAACTAGGAAAAATATAATTTAACATAGATAAAGCATTATATGTATTTAAAATAACGTCTAAATGTATACATTTTTAAATTGCAGAGTAAACAATACTAACTCACGGCCTCCCAAATTTTGTTCTCGCTGAAGTGGACCCCTTAAAGTTCGAAATCGACCCCCAGGGTTCCATTTGGACTACTTTCGGGACCTATTGGCATAGCATAGTTCTTTCTTTTTCTCTCTCTGGTTAAATATCCATTTTTCGTGACCGTTCACAGAAGAATGTTCATCAACGTTCACCATTATCACTCGTAATAATGTCACAGTGAACCTCTAAGCGACCGCACTCTGCGTTCATCACCACGTGTACGGTACTAACGAAAGTATTCTTTACCTTTAATGACATAAAATAGAATTTCCAATGGTCTATTTGTATAAATACCAGCAGTGTCGCACCGTTTCACCCGTGTAACTTATCGCAGTTCTCACTTCCCGTACTTGCCTACAGCTTGTCAAATTACGTGACGTTCATAGATGCTGGTCCGCTACTTAAAGTCATAGCGTGAAGTTATATAGCCTATGACCTTCCTCAATACACAAACTATGAAGTAGAAAAGGAATTATTGAAATCCGATTGTAAGGTCTAGAGATTAAAGCGTTCAAACAAACATACAAACCTTGGGCCAAGTCTTCACGGAATCATGCAGTTCTGCCATCTCGCTCGCTCTGTACACTTCTTCGGCGGACTTGTCCAGGTCTCCGTAATGCAGGTTGTGGAATATCGTGTCGTGAAATAGTACGCAGTCCTGGTAATTGAAAACACGTCTTAAGATACGCTTCAGAAACTCGAAACAAAAAAGCAGATGAACGGCTATGATATCAACTAACATAGAAACTAACTGGTTTTTAATCTTTTGATAGTCTAAGAGTGACTTTATATTAATAAGCTAAAATATACGATAACATTTATTACTTTTGAAACACATGTAAGCACAAGAATGGTAATTATTTTTATCTGTCCGCACGAGTGTTATTTTTTATGTATGTATAAACTAATCAAAAACACATATCGTGATGGCCAAGATCCTGGGGCCCCAGTTGCCCCCCCCCCCCCCCCCCCCCCCCCCCCCCCACTAAATACGACCATGAGAATAATAGCAAATCATATCATAAACATTTCATTGATTACGTTTATATTTACACAATATTTTGCTATGCTAAGATCCGATAGATGTCGCTGTAATCGTTATTAAAAAACTCCATATAAAAATCACTCAAGAATGTTAAACATTTATGTTGGTTTAGCTACAGGCAAGAAAATTACAAAAACTGGATCGGATAAATGGCGCTGCCGGACAAACCAACATATTAATTATATAAAATCACCTGTGGCACGACAGCTATGGCTCTCCTCACGCTAGCTAGATCTAGATCTTTTATATTTTGTCCGTTGATCAGTATGTTCCCGGACTGAGGTTCGAAAAACCTAAACAGCAATCGAACCATCGTAGACTTCCTGTAAAAAAAAATGTAGTGCTACGTCAAAGTGACGAAATGCGCCTAACGGTAAGCACTGACGGTCACCACTGTCATACAAGCCTCTTGGCATTGCCTGATCCTAAGCCGCGACAAAACAAAATAAGGGCACTGTGACTGTTTTATCACCATGTGCATGGTGATCGCTATTCACTCGAGTATAGATACCTACAACTCCGCTTGTTAGAGTAATCAAAAAAAATTTATTAAAATGTAGTCGAAACAACGCAATTTTTAACAAAAAAAGAAAACCATCTTCAATGATTTTGAAAAGTTCTTCTGAAGCTGAAGGTACAGTGACAATGAAATTAAAATGGGACGACCCTTGAGGTTATCCCCCGTCGAACAATAAAAGAAACATTCAAATCGGTTCATAAACAAAGACGTTATGGCTGAACATTTGATTCACCTTGACCAGTTTTTTTTAATTTGTGCAGAACCCTAATTCTTTTTCTAAAATAAAAGTAGGGTAAGTCACTGTCTATAAAATCAGCTATTTACCAGTGAAAGACCCGCGAAAATCGGTCCAACCGTTTCGGAGATTACCCGGAACAAACAGACAGGCAGACAAAAAATTTAAAAATGGGCTTTTTGTTATAGGTATCGTATATACTTTCATATGCATTTAGTAAAAAGTTGTTATTTTGACATTACAAATAGACACTTCAATTTTATTAATTGTATAGATTGTCTTGTTTCAACTACATTTTAATATTTCTTTATAATTACTGTCCGGTTGCCTATTAAATAAGGTATACAAATGTGAGATTTAACGTAACTCACCCTGAACCAGACCCGCCCACTATTCCTATCTTCTTCCCGGCCGGTATTGTGAAATTTAGATTGTTGAATATCGGCTTCCCGTTTATATATTTAAAACTAACGTCCTTGAACTCTATCTTTGCTGTGTTCGCTTCCACTTTCAGGGGAAGAGCTTTTTCTTTCTCCTGGAAATTATTATAAGCCTGTAAATATATCTGTCCTATAGTGGGACAAGTTAAAAAAATAACTACTTGGAAAAAAATACTATTAACCTTTATCCTGGATTGCACGGTCATGAGCGTGAACATCGTCTGCATGTCGATGAGCGCCTGCCGAACCTCGCGGTACACCGAGCCCAGGAACCCGAGCGGGATGGACAGCTGGAACAGCAAGCCGTTCACCATCACCAGGTCGCCCACAGTCATGTTGCCTGCGACAAAAAACTCAACTATACTCCTACAAGTTCGTGCGCGATCGTCTTATGTGATCAGGGGATTCGATCCCGGGATCCCGGTCGTGTTTCGGGATTAAATTTGACAAATCTCGGGATTTACGGGATTAGTTAACAGAAAATATATATATGTATTTAAAACTGTTATAGAAATATTGCATTACATGAAACTCATATCACTTGACATTTTGTCAGCCATCTTGTTTTTCTAGATGATTTGATTAGTTTTCGTTTGTGCCATATAGGCTTGGAGACGAAATATTGATATTTCTTAAATTTTATTTTCGCAATATAAATAAGATGTATTTTAAGACGACGACGTACGTGCGTGCGTGCGACGTAAATTAATCTTATTAATCGTACGAATCGAAAACTAATCGAAAGCCATTGTATATTTAATTTATTCGTTTCTTTTTTTAGAGAATTATCGTAATATCGATTTAACTTAGCTCTAAAAATCAGTCGAGGATCTTAAAATCAACTACCAATTTATGTTATGCTACTTTTTTAAAATAAATATCTAGCATGTGTCATGGAAGTCTTCGTACGATGAACAACAAATATTTAAAAACATCATTTCAATATCTCGCAGATACGCACAATAGGCAGCTATGACCATCTGATTTTTTTAAATTCATAGTATACCAAGTCATCATACTAATTTCTGCAACCGATCTTTCGCCGTAACAGCAGCATGACTGTGGAATTTCCTTACTATCAGGGATTGTCAAGTATTCGCTACGTAGGTTTTCTTGGAGTAGTTGAATATCGGCAATTTTTTTTTTCCAAATATGTTGCACACCTTGCATATTACCTTTCTCTTGCCCTCCTGGGAGACTGGTAGTGAATAATATCATTAATTCCTCCAATTGTACTCTCATGGGCATTAATTAAATATATACTTTTCACTAAAAGAAAGAAGAACTATATGAAACGGTAATTTCATAGGTTCATATTATTTTGATTATTATGATTAATTAAAACTATATTATTTATTCTATGATAAAAAGCATAGATAAAGTTTTTAAAACTCAAAAAGATAAGAATTTTTTTCTATAAAAATATTTATTTTTGTTCTCCGAACTTAATATACTCTATTTCTTGTATAAAAAGTAGGTAACCCTAAATATGAGTAGCTACAATAATTTTATATTTCTGTTAAAAAAGGCAACCCGAAATGGCGTGATGGGCCGCCATTTTGTGACGCCAAAACAGTCGTCTGTTCTGACAGACGTCAGGAATGTATTCTCTCAGAGTTCGGACTGTAGCTTATATTATTGGGTAAAATATTTTTATTTCTCATGTTTTGTTGTACAGTCAGCAAAAAAAGAAATTTCTCCGCCTTTTCTCCTAGTATGAGAGCAAATAATACCTTTCATAATTTCATTGGCAGCCATGATCATGATGAGACTGAGTCCACCGCTGAATATCGCGTGCTGTCCAAAGTTGAGGAGTGCGAGACTCGAAGCGGTCTTCAGCGATGCGTCCTCGTATTTCTTCAAACTCACGTCGTATTTCTCCAGTTCATATTTCTCATTGTTGAAATACTACGATAGAGCAGAACCATTCCTAATTTTTTTAAATATATAATCAAAGTGGAATATAGTGGAGTGATATTGATCGATATAAGATTCTCTAAAACATCGATAAATCTAAGTTGTGAACAGAAATATCGAAAGTAGATGTATCCATGTTTATTTGATCTAAAACATATAAAAAAAGTCGTCTCATGCGTTTGACGGCTAACTTTATTTATCAACACTAGAGTATCCCCATATATAAAAGTTATTCTACATAATACCGAACATTTAGCAACAAAACAAAAATATAATAATTTCAATATTTATTGGATATCGATGTTTTTCTAATCTCGTTCATCCCTAAATTTCATGTGTTGCAAATAAAAATTGTACCTTGACAGTCTCGTAGTTGATGAGCGAGTCGATCGCCTTATTGCCGGCTTCGTTTTCCGCTTTGTTCATGTAAACGCGGAATTTCGTCCGCCATTGCGTTACCGCTAAAGTAAACGCCGCGTAAACTCCCACGCAGCTGAACGCCACACCTACCATTAAACAATATTATTACGATATGAATGAGAAATCACTGTTCACGAAATATCTAGAAACGTCTACAATTAACTACAAACATCGAGTTATGCATTCAACATTATTATATTTAAGAGAATCACGGAACACGCACACATTCAAAAATTTTCGGGCCAATTACGTAAGTAAACAAACGATTTCTAAATATACTTCCCTCTTCCGTTAAATCTTTAAACGATGTCGGTTAGCTAGAATAAAAGATCATTAACACTCTAGAAATTGATAGAACTCGATCCCTCGTTTTATTAAGGTATATGTATAAGTGAGCCATATTTCAATGGAGGACAGTTCTGTTTTGGACGAGCTAGTAGCGATAGAAGGAAGAGAGTTTCACCTTTGTCTTGTTGAGTACGAATAATTATTTTTTAAACAAACGAAATTCTATTACCCTTAAGTATAACAATAATAACACCTCATTAAGCCTCTGAATATTTTGACAGGATTCTTAGTCTGTCATTTAGTGGTTTTTAATTTTTATTAATAAGCTTGCCATTTTTTTTTTTATTGTAACAGATTTAGCGTTGTTGTTAAAATATCACCTGATCTTAAGTGACGATGTGGACCTAGATGGTAGCACGCTAAGCCTAGTGGAAGACCGGCTCTCAAGTGATGCTGCCAATTTAAAAGGGTGGTAGCTATTTAGGCGGGCATTAGAAAAAGCCCTACCACCATGCTATGGTTTCATCACGATGTTTTCCTTCAACGAAAGCTCAGGCTCATTGCAGGAATTCGAACTCACGTCGATCGACACGAAGTCCGTACACGCTACCAACTGAGCCGTCATTGGTTGTTCGACCCTATATTGTGAAATATTGCTGGAATATTGTTTATTAAGGATTAAGTTTCTACAACAATGACTGTGTTCTAAATAGCAACATTCAAAACTAACTCTCATTGGTAAATACGGTTAAGGTGACTGCGACACGAAAATTGCTCTATAGAAACTCTGTATTTATTTATATTAAAAAAACCGTCACGGGACGCCCGGCAGATGAGAATCATCGAAATTATTTTGTATTATTTATATGCATAAAAAGAACAAATTACAATAGGAATCAGATATTATGACATAAAGAAAAGATGAAAAGGAAACCATTATAAATTTGTTCCATAAAATAATGACCGTTTATTACATAAATATTCATTTTTATTAAATACAAAAATTAAAAATTGAAATCGTGACAACTCAATTATTTTCATAATTTTATGTTCATAATTTCATAATTCATAGTACATATATTCCATCATATAGTGTGGCGATGCGTCGCCACGGCCTGTATCATCACGCCAACAATCAGGTTCACCCTGGTCCATAGATGTTTTTCAGATTAAAAAAAAAGTAAAAATCTCATGAAAACCCTTTTAAAATCTATTCAGAAACTTAAGTGAAAGCAAAATGAAGCTGTCTTCTTCTTCTCCCTTTTATGGTACTGCAGAAGCAATTGCTAGTGTCAATGTTTTTAAGCCTAACATCGTAGTATTTTCTAATCTGATTATCCCTTGTTAGTTGTCTAGGAAGTTTTGGTGGCAACTCAAAATGCACGTTCCTATAATCGTATTTATAATCCACTTCACGCATGCAAACTACATGACGAAAAACGCCACCAATATTATACAGGGTCAAATAATCTACCTAAGCTATTGAACGAAACTACGACATGAGAGGCAAGATCCCCATTCCACAATTATGAAGATTTTATATATACCTATATCTTTTTAAACAGGTTATTTACCAGCAAAAGCAAGACCTCCCTTCAGACCCAGTATGCTGGAAACGAGAGCGAGTTCAAATATAGTTGGCACTACGTTGAATATCATGGCGGATAGAACGAAGTTTATAGCGCGGGAACCTCGATCTATGGTCTGTAATGTGAGAAAATTTAAATTTAATAAACACACCATCTTGTCTTCTATGCCGTGTCTATGGACACTCTTTTATCCAAGTGCACGAAACTGGGTGTACTATCAAAATCAAAAATACTTTATTCTGTTCAGGCCCTTATGAACGTTAAAACGCTAGAAGAGCCGGCAAGTTGATTCAGAGAAAGGAAGTCACTTCCAGGCATAAGAATAACTATAATTCATGTAAAGATCCACCCTTTAATAACCTGTTGACAGTAAATCGATGATGAGTAAGTAATTTCAAACTTTGTTCATTTCAAGGTCAATTAAGGATTATAAGAAGGTATTTTGCTAAGAGTACGAAAAAAAATCTAGAAATGCATAAATAAGGTATTTTACTATTTAGTGACGTCACGAACCACAGCAACATGTCAACTAGGGTTTTGGCACGAGAATGAACTAAGTTATATTTACACACCCCCTTAAGGCACATTTTTTATGATAAAAAGGGGGCAATCGGGCAGGTCGCGCACCTGATGAAAGTGATCACCGCCGCCCACAAACATCCGCAACACCAGGGGGCTCGCAGACGCGTTGCCGGCCTTTTAGGGAAGAATAAGCTCTCTTCTAGAAGGTTACCAGGTCATAACGGCTCGGAAAGACCTGAGTCGACAGCTGGTTCCACAGAGTAGTTGTGCGAGGCAGAAAGTGCCTTAATAAACGCACTTGTGGATTTCATAAAAAATTCCAATACAAATTTCAGTGGTTCATTATTAATACTAAAGGATTAAATCAAAACATATTTCGAAAGACGGCGCAATACCATATTTTCTATATTTAAATACTTACATCCATAATACAAGCGATTAAAAAAGCAGATTTCAATAATTTACCTTTGAAAGGGCACCAGTCTGCCTACCCAGGTGGAAACTGAGGTCGAGGTTGTGTAAATGTATGAAAACGTTACAAGCCAACCGACGAATCGAATGCTGGGCCACTTTAGCGAAAACCGCATTACGTAGCTCGTTGAAACCAGCGGCCGTGGCTCTTGCAATACCGTCTAAAAATGTACAACAGTTTTAGAACAGCTGTTTTCGAGCTTTTAAAGCTACAGAACAATCAACAAATCTAGTCTATTTTATAGAATCCTCCATTCCAAAGAGAAGTAGGTAGGGCACAGAGAAATTTCTTGAGAGACTTCTCTATACTTGGAGTAGTCCGGTTGGTGGAATAACTCCACCTTACGGAAGATTGCAGCCAAAAAGCCTTGTGTTATTTTCCTGCGATGAGTAGCGTTTCCAGAGCTCCTTGGGGCAGGGTATTTAAGGTTGGTAACACACTAGTGATACCTATTGTATTACCACCACCTTTGTAGTATAAAAAAAAACAATACAGGAAGTGAGAACAACAATAGGCTTTTTTAGGCTAATGGGTGCGTTGGCGCCGTCGCAGTGGAGAGTGTGTCGGATAATTAAACACAAGTAAAACCGTGGGGCACAGCTAGTATGAGTATAATGAGGTATATTAAACTAACATCCGAGTAACAAGCTGAAGGCGGCAGTGCTCAGAGCTTGGGGGACGGTCGCCATCCCCAGCAATGCGTCTCCAGCTGGTGTAGTCAGACCCTGATTCACCTCATCCACCGCATACTTGAACAGGAATGGCACAGTGACGTTCATCACTTTCGCACCAAACAGGAGTGAGAGAGACACCATGACACGATTGCGGATCACTGGGTTATCCTGCAATATAATAATTTTCGTATAAGATTGTGAGCGACCGTGCTATCTGTCCGACAGACCTTGGCGGGCGCTAGGTACTATAGACGATAGCGAGGGCAGGTTCTATTAACAGGGGAGGGAAACGCGTGCAATTGTGTGACGTAGGCGCGCAAATCACAGTACACTAAAGTACACAGTATTACGTCTTCATACAAACGGCCGAAACGACCTACTTTGAAATTTCGGTAAACTTCGGTACACAATAGTCACGAGTACGTCGCGGTTACGTAATTTATAACTAATGACGAAATATTATATTAGCCCACTTCCTAGAATGAAATATATTTTTAATAAAAATGCGTGAGTGTCGTGAAACACTCAGTTGGAACAAGGTTCGTTGCCTTGAACCCCTAACCGCGCACTTGTGACTGGGCACAACCAGTAGCATACGCGCTATGTATAACCGTTTACACTATAGAAAGCATTGTGACGGAAAATTCTTACACTTTTTTTCGTCTAGCCCCCATCCACCAAGTCAGTACCGAGCGACAAGGAACTTAGTTCCAAAAAATAATTTTACTTTCCCTTCTTACTAATTAACAATCACATTTGAAACTACAAATAAAACCCAAATAGAGATAATTTAAATTAAAAGTAGCAGTAATATACAGGATGGGCCAGAAAGGCGTACGATTTTAAAAACACTCTTGCGTTTGAAACATATGAGCGGGGGCTGCGCAGGTGGTGGGGATTGGAAGCTCGATTCTCGGAAATTTAGTCGCGATGGATTGCTTCACCGGAGCGCAGCGTGCATCCTGTGTTAAACATTATTATAAAAAATGGCGATTAGTGCGCTATTGTTCGACGTTTATTTCGGCGTGAGTTTGGATTACATTACGTAAATCAGTTTCCGAATGAAAGTGTGATTCGATCGTGGGTCAGAAAGTTCGAAAATACTGGTTCAACTCTCAAACAGAAGCCTGCGGGATGCCCAAGGTCAACAAGAACGGAAGACACAATTGAACAAGTTAGAGCTTCAGTTCAACGTAATCCTGGTCTAGCGATTCGCAAGCGATCAGCTGAACTTGTGGTGTCCAGAACATCTTTGCGTCGCATTTTGTTGAAAGATTTGAATTTGCACCCGTATAAAATTCCACTTATGCAGGAATTACTGCCAAATAATCCAATTTAACGACGAGCTTTTTTTAAAACAACGTTGGAACGCTTTCAGAGTTTTAACAATATTCTGTTCTCCGACGAAGCTCATTTACACTTAAATTGGCATGTCAATAAACAGAATTGCCGTTACAGGGCTGCCGAGAACCCATGTGCAAAACATCAAAAGCCTCTGCATTCGCCGAAAGTAACCGTTTGTGCGGCCATATCAGCACACGGAATTATCGAACCCTATTTCTGTGAAAATCAACAAAGGCAATCTGTCACTGTAAATTCCGACCGATACATAGCCATGTTAAGGGATTTTTTTTCTGCAACTGCAACAATTTGAAGCCTATAAAAGTGCGACGTGGTTTCAACAAGATGGTGCGACATGCCATACATCTAATACTTCGTTGGCGGCCGTAAACGAGATGTTTGTGACACTGCATGGCCGCCTAGAAGTCCGGATCTAACGCCACTGGACTTTTTCATGTGGGGATACCTGAAAAGTAGAGTCTACTCCAATAAGCCAGCCACGATTAACCAGTTGAAGATAAAATATCCGAGAAGAAAGAGCAGCTATTCCTCGCGCAATGTGTCAGCGAGTTTTTACCAATTTGAGGTTCAGATTCGAGGAATGTTTGCAGCGGGATGGTGCACACCTGAATGATGTAATTTTTAAGAAATAAATTTCCCAGATGTATATTTTAATTGAAATAAAGATGTGTATGTGTATTGTATTTAGTTAATTTTTTTTAAATATATTTTTTTAAATTCGCAAATCTTTCTAGCCCACCCTGTATTTTGGTATTATAGATAATAATGACAATTTAATATAGCTTTATCCAATACGTAAGTAGGTGGTAACCCAAGGAACACAGTCTGAGGGCAGCCGCGGCTGTAGTGTGTCTATCAGCAAGCGGCTGTAAGTAATAATTATTTCAAGAACACTGAGAGATACCATACTGTTTACTTTAGTGTACTGAGTAGTGTAGTGACCGTAATGACGTGCTACCTCGTCTGTCTCACATAGGACGGTCACGCACGAACTTGTAGGACTATAATTTATAGTAATATAAGATGCTAAGGTGTCGCGAAGTGAAGCGATAATGGTGCAGTGGTAGCGTTTCGGACACCGCGTCCATTGATATGGCTTGCCTTAAAAGCGTAGTACATTTATTTCAGTAAAGTCAGAAAGATAGTCTATGTAATCATATTGATTTGGCAACAAAACTCATATTTTATTTAAGCTGAGGTACTTGTGCTTAGATTTTAGGCTATAATTTAAACAAGGATTATTCAAGTCTACAATATTTAAAAAAAAAACATTTAGAAAAATGAAAACTTGTAGTCACAGTACTTGAAAGACCATTGCAGGGTGTCAAATTTCTCGATTTTTTTATATTGCGTATGATTTCTAAAATACAAGTTTTTTTTTTTATTTGTACTGTCACCACGTGAGCTAACACCTATTTCCGGCTTATCGTCACGTTCTGAGACACTCTTGGAAGACCAAATTTTGGGATCAGATGTTCTGGCTTTGAGATGAAAAACCTAATAAATATTATTACAACTTATTACAATTTCAAGTTAAAATATTTTATTATTGTCGGATATTACCCAGATCCACTAGGAAAGCTTTCTACTCAGAAAGGTCGAAAAGATAGATTCGTCTGAGCACCCCTGCCATAAAGTTTTAAAAAATAGAAGGGAAAAATCTAAATATTAAAAGCAGTCTAAAAACAGTTTGCTCTAACGAAGATTGGTGGCACCAGAAAATGAAACTGGTGAAACTGTCAAAGCCTTCTGTGGCTACAGGGCCCTTACGGCAAGTGTAATCAGATAGCAAAAAAAAAAAATTGTAAGACAGAAAATTAATTAACTTCAACTTACTTTCGGCCATACATACTCCAACATGCCTCTTATCATATCTGTCCCCGATACCGGCTTCGCATCCCCCAAATTTATATCTTCACGGGACAAAACAGAGGCACCTGGGTGAAAACAGTCTCTTTTTTGGATTCCTAAGGAGATAAAAGGAAGATATCAGGATAACTGGCAGGATATTAAAGGTTGCGGACTAGCGGAAAAGCAGGGAGTGCTTGCTGGGAGAGGACAGACTGCATTCCAACCAAGTATTAGTAACAAAACATTGTGATATTTATAATAAAAAGCTGCAAATTAAATATTTCTACACATGAGCGAACATTTACAAACAAAAATAAAATGTATGATGAATATAACAAAATTAATATTTATATATTTTAAAATAATAATTATCATCTCAGCCAAGATAGGTCCACTTCTGGGCATAGGCGTTCACAAACTATTGCCATAATGACTCGCCTTGCACTGCATGCATTCGTTGCATCCAATCCATCTAATTTTAAAACCTCTACAATATTAATCACATAATAAATAAATATCAAAATTTCCTAAAACTAACAAAGTCTTAGAAGTCGATCAGTATGATTAATACATTATAGACTGGATCCTTACAAGCCTTTCTTACATTCCTTATGTGATTGTTACATTTTATTACATTATATTCATATTCAGCATTGTCTATACTGGGCAAAATATTTTATATATTTACTAATTAAAAGAATCATTCCATTGACATATGGACATAGTTGATATGTGCTTATTGAGTGGCGAGGGAAATACACTTGTCTATTTGCTTTAAATGAATTACAAACACAAACAGAATAAATATCAAAATAAATACAGGCTAGTGCCTGTACTACAATAGCAAATCATAACAAAAACAATATATCACTGAGTTAAGTGTCTCATATTGTTTCTTTTTAAGATGTGTCATGTGGATGTGTGAAAGAACTTGTGACTGACAGCATTAGTCTTGTTTATGTCATATGAATATATGTCAAGAAAAAACATATTTCTTTTATTAATCTTAAAATTTTATATTAAAATAAGTGAAAGAATTTGTAATTCAATTTATTTTGTATATTAAAAAATGTGGTTTGAGGATAATTTTGTTTGAAATGTCTGTAGGAAGATCACCTAGTTCAGTTTTTGACTAAGTTTATTTCAAAAACTGAAGGTTTTAGTGGAAGCAGGGGGTAACCATTGAGAAGGGAGGATCCTCCGGCCAGATGAGTGTTATGTCTGGCGGACAGCCCCAATAGTTGTTGTTGTCAGGTTCTTGTATATATACTCAACTGTTCAGTTCATTTCAATAACGGCCAGATGTAGGATGTCTAGTGTGTGGCGGAGATGCGCTCAATAGTGTAGGATGTTGTCAGGTTGTTGTGAATAATATACTCAACTGTTCAGTTCACTCCCCTCCGAGATACGCGATGTCGGATAGTCAGGTTGGTCGGTATACATCGCTATGTTTGTAGGAGTGCGTCATGTTCCGTGAGTCGGAACCAATGTCGCATACCATCACTCCCCTCCGAGATCGGAGGTCGATAGCAGGTTGAGTCCTCCATACATCTAGTGATATTTGTCGGGCCAGTGGAATGTTCCAGTGAGTCGGAGTGGTGCAGTGCTGCATAGTGGCTGGCTGCTACGTCGTACCAGCAGAGAAGTGCGTCTTTGCTTACTGACCGGCCGAAGCGCAGTGTGCTGTGCCAAGGTCACTGAGAAGGCTGTGGGTGATGACAAGGAATGCGCGTCCGCTGCATGTTGATGGTCAGGATACCCGTAGTAGCCGTGGATGCTGGCTGGTTGTATGATTCGATGCTCGGAAAGCTTGAGGAAGTGATGATGGCATCACGATGACGTGCTTTTTGTGAAGAAGGGTGCGCTGACATTCATACTCAGGGTCACCAGTTTAGCGGAAGAGAGGGTAACCATTGCGAAGGGAGGATCCTCCGGCCAGACGGGTGTTATATCTGGCGGGCAGCTGCCCAACGGTTGTTGTTGGGTTCTTGTATATATACTCAATTGTTCGGTTAATTTCAATATTGCGATGTAGGATGTCAGTTGTGGCAGAGATGTCGCTATGTGTAGGATGTGTCAGTTGTGGCGAGAGATGTTGATACAAGGTAAACCAAAATCTACCAGATACACCTCTTCTTCATGATTCCGAATATACATATAGCATATTCAGTAAGACAGAGGCATATCTGCACTTTTCATAATTTTTCATGATAGACATTTGTACTGCTAATATTGCCCTGAAGTAATTTTACTGTGTGTGAAATATGCCTTAAAATTTTTTGATGTATCTTTGTTCCTCCAGATAAAAAGATGTTTGTAAAGAACTTAACTCATATTATATATTTTTAACAATTGTACACTTGTCTTACCAAAGAATAAACAATTAACAAAATTTTGAAGGAGCTTTCTTTCTTTGAATAGCATAATTGTTGTTTTCATTCAATCTAATGTATTGTTTATTGAAAATGGGTCCTCTAAGCTTGAATTTAAGAAAAAGCTTGAATTTAAGAAATATAATAAATACATTATTAATATGTTAATCCAAGTGAAGTACTATTTTAATTGTTATAGGTTCAAATTAGCATCATATTTGTGAAGAGCAAACAATAATTGAGTTTATATGATGTATAATACAAATAATATACAGAACAAGGCCAAAGCACTACAGATATGGAACAAAAGGCTCAATAAACATGAAAAATAGGATTTCTTACTTATCATGCAAATAGTTTTTACACTTAATTTCTAGATAGCATTTTATATGTACTTATTTATAATCTAGTTTACAAGTGCCTTATTTTCAAGTACAGTGACACATCACTAGATGTCAGAGATAAAAATCAACAGTTGCATGACTAAACTATTTTATATAATAAATGAAGATCAAATTTAAGGTTATTATCAAACTGCTGTTATCTGGCATTGCTGTTATTGATACCAAAGACATTTAAGTTGTGTAAATTGCTAATATTGAGTAATTTACAAATAAATTCCTACCCTAGCCTAATAGTCAAGGAACCTTCTGGAACATGTCCTTTAAGTGCAGAAGTCAAATTCTATTACCATCAGGCCTAGCATATAGGCAAGCATAGGCGAAGTGGGAGAAAAAGTAGTCATTATATCTCTAAAGAGACTTGGTCAGCCTCATAGCAAATAGTACCTATGTAATATTTCCTAAACTGTGTTTTCCTACAATATTAATATTATGCTCAAAAACTGCAAGTAATTCAATGAAATTATTTTCTTCTTTAGCGGAATATTTACCAGGGTTTGCTATATTTCTCTAAATATGATAAAACCAACATCTAACCTACTGTGCAAGTAAATTCCAATTAACTGAGTTACATTGTAATAGAGTGATTACCAGTTCACTAAAACTTTTTAGAGTGGTTTTCAAGCAACTTATAATTCATGTTTTATCCTATTATTTTGAATTCATAACACTTGTATAGAGTAAACCATGTAATCAAAACTATACAATAACACAAGATAATAAAATGAAATTTAAAAAAGGGAGAAATCAAACAATTTACCCCCAAACTATATAAATAAAGAAATAGTAGATAAAGAAGTATGCATCAGCATAAAATGTTAAGTTTTCAACCAAATTATTTCTGACAGAGCAATTTGGAAAATCTTATCACAATATTTTTATTTACTTTGGTGATAAAAGAAAATTAACATGGCCAAGGTTAATATCAAAGATTATGTAATATTGCCAGAAATGGCAAGAAATTATAAATTAAGCTTAAAAACTACATGTAATTTATTTCGAAAATTACTAGTACTTGCACCATTGGGTTTAACTACTCACCAACTGGAATTTTTCCGGTTTTCGGTTTGTTTGCCAGGACCGCTGCTAAAACATTTTTCGCGGAATCTTGTCCTCCTGAATTGCTCGGAGGCTGTGTTGTATAAAACTAAAAGCATCGAAATTAAGTTTACACATTATTTTGCACTGAGAACGTAGTGAAAATACACAAATAAAATAACAATTTATCACAAAATATAAAGGTTATTAGAACACACCCTGAAATAACTGGTAGCTGCACATTGTTTGCATATAATATTTAACTGTGGTTTGTTTAGTATTAAAGTTTTACTATTTGAAAACGACTTAACAAATTTCACATGACTTTTTAATATTTTGTCGAATCTCCTGTTTGATAACAGTGCAGCCGCCATGGTAGCTATTTGACAAATGAAGTGACGCTTGACATTTGAGTGACTTGACAGTTTGAAGACAGTTCCACAAAATTTTTTTTTATGGTCACTACCTGTGTACCTGTCTTTTAAGCTTAATTTTCGTACCAAAAATATTCAATTAATCGTCCTGGGAGTTTATGTACTAACTAACTTTAAATGTATGTTTGTATTATAGTAAATACTAGCTTCGCTCACGTGAACCAAAGAATGCTATCGATCGGATACACGCGCGAATCCTGTTTCCCTGCTCCCAGTGTTATTTTAAAGACAAAAATACTTATTGTGGCTTTTCCCATAGAGTAAAGTAATACATCGGGAAGGTGTTCCTTAGAAGATGGGCATGTACTCTTACCGACTTTTTTGTAGATCTTTTTAATGTCCCTAAGTAATTATGTATTACATTAAATATAAATATCTCTTATGGTTTAGCGTAAGCCGTTTAAGCGCCCGTTTAGATTCATCGTGGTCCATGACCAGTTTAGTTTTATATTTTATTAAAGTAGTCTAAGTTACACCTTATAACATCAGCTATCTACCAGTGAAAATCCCGTCAAAATCGGTCTAACCGTTTCGGAGATTACCCGGAACAAACAGACAGATACAGACAAAGATTTTAAAAATGGGTGCTTTTTATACTTAGGTATCGTATACTTTCATATGCATTTAGTAAAAAGCTGTTATTTTGACAATAAAAACAGACACTTCAATTTTATTAATTGTATAGAAGACAACACTAGTTCTGTTTTCGACGAATTAACAGTGAGTTTCTGTTTTTTATTCCAATTTTGTATTAAGCTAAAGGCACCCCTCATCAGAGCACAGAGTGTGCATTCATGTGACAAATTGAGTAGAATATCTAGGTGATTAGCATAGCCTACAGTATACACACTATGTAATAATATAATACAGCGCAAATTATACTTCTATTACAAACTAAACCAAAAACAATAAAAAAAGAAATATGAGTACCTATTCCTAAACAATTTCGAAACCGAAGAAAGCTGGCAACGAAATTCAGATAATGCGGAATTCAAAAGTAAAAATAGAACACAGCTCAGAATGCTCAGATTAGGACAACATATACCTACTATGGGAGTTGCGGATGTTCGCAAATGCGGAACATTCGCATTAATTTAGCAATCAATCGATGTGGAGCTTTTAAGGATGCGAATTTATAAGTGCAAGGCGCAAGCGAGTACGTAGTAACAACATGTAAAGAAAAGGAAAGGCTAGTAAGCCGCGTGCCTCGCAATTAGCGATCTTATTTCGACGAACAGGAATGACACACTTTGGTGACAATTTCCTTTATTGTTTTGTTTTAGTAATCGACGTGATTTCCATTGTGAATAAATTACAGTGTTTGTTTACTGGGTTTAACCAAGTTGTTTGTGTGAGTTGATGAATATTTCGATGTAAATATTGAGTGAAAAGGTGAATAAAAATGTCGCCACCAACAAAAACCAGCATCTGGGCTTATTTTACGTTAGGCGATTTAAATGATAATTCACTTTCGGTGGAAAGATAATCATGTTGAACTTAAAACTCTCTCTAGATTTGGACGCAGATCTTTATCACTTCCATCATCCAGTGTTCCCAGCGAATACACTTAGAAATAGGATAGAGGCTGAGAAGGCTGCAATATTACTATTTAAAATATAATTCACCAAATTTTTTATTATGGGATTCTAAACTCAAAAGGCTAATAAGTCAGACTAAAAACTGTATTAGTTTTGTTCTCAAAATATGATTAATGAAACGGTTTTTGGCGGGATCTTGAAGTGACATGTTGTGGTTGTTATTTTTAATTACATTTACTTAGGTTTTTCACCCATATTATTAATATCGGTGCGTTTTGCGTGATACTAGTTTGGTTTTGTGCATAAGTGAGGTGGATTATAAATATAAGCTGAAAGCATTCATTCCGAGATCCCACAAAAATTCCTAGAAAGTTCTAACAAGGGAGCCACCATTTGTTATGCATACTGAGTCGTCATAACACTTGACAATATAATTCACTCGACAATGGCAGTAAGTAATGGTCTTCATTAAAGAGGACCGGTTGCCAAGTTAGGAAGAGGAAGAAGAAGAAGAAGATTATGAAACATTAAAATCAAATCGATTTTCATTTATTTATGTACTTAAAATTGAAATATGTTTACCTTACAAAATCCCGAAATCCAAAACCGCATCCGCGGATGTCAAAATTATTACACCCGCAACAACCCTGATACCTACTTAAGAAAATTACGGCAAAGGCCAAAGATTAAAACAAAAAGAAAAACAGTAAACAGCATGTTGTTTATCGCACGTGCGATTGGCTTGGCTACCTTGGCTACATCCAGACTTTATTTATATTAAATCTAGGTACTAGCTGTGCCCACGATTTCACCCGTGTTAATTTTATCCGACAAACACCGCGCCGCCAAAGCACCCATGTAGTCATAATTGTTCTTCCCGCAAGTACAAATTATTTTAATTTTTCATTATCCCCTAAATAATGTGTCCAAATAGCATACTATAAATCACAAAATTGTCTTTATGATGAAGTAACTTTTGTTCGTAAGGATCAATATGCCATGTCTAAAAAGAATGCTCATAAATACATTTTAAATTTTCAACAAATCTTTGTGACAAAATACTTTATTGTGCCTTTTAAATAAGAGATAGGCATATGCTATGGCTCACTGTTTTTTAAATATACTAAGGACCAATATTATTCTAGAACATTATATTTCCGTATCATTGACAATTTCGCCAGCGCACGCGGTTAAAGCAGTTCGGGAGGTCCTTGACTTGAGACTTACGTAGGTAACAAAAATCAATGTTTAAGGCTATCTGAGAGTTGTAGCGTAATCTTAAATAGCCTATACTATTCCTCGAGTGTCTGGCCATCATAAACAAAATTTTGTGAATCCGACTGGTAGTTCCAGAGATTAGCGTGTTTAAAGAAACCAAAAAAAAAACTTTTCCACTTTATTATATTAGTTTAAATGGCTACCCCATGATATGTATGTACAAAAAAATGTTTTATGTTTTTTACACCAAGAAAATTATCAAAAGGATGGCCATTAAGTAAAAAGTTTACAGTGGGAATTTGGTAATATATATAAATGAAAGCAGAATCTTATTCTAAATTTTAATAAACCTTTCCAAGATACATACATACTGCCGCATAAGAGATACACAATTATTCATAATACTACATTGATTCTGTATAATTTCTAATTTACATAATGACTGTTTGATAAAGTTAAGTTTACTTTTAACCATAGGCATAATCATATCATTTAAAGTGCTATCACTAGAACAAATTGCTGCCGAATAGATTAACCTATTAACATCCATGTTTTTATTGTAAAAGTATTTTACTACCATCAACACACCATACAGACTGAAACTAAGGCCTTTGTTGTCAATGTATAATTCTTTGTTTAACCCATGATTATGAATAAAATTAATTTGTTCTTGTGACAGCTTAATTGTGTTCGAATTTAAAAATGATTTAACATCTTCAAATGTAAACATTACACAATCTAAGTCATTGTTAGGTATAAAGAATCCATATTCTGTAATCAATTTCAAGTTATGACTATCACCATAACAAATAAATACTTGTGTATACCTATCAAAATTATTTTTTGTATAAATTGAAAAAGATACATCTGAAAATAAGCACTCTTTTAAACTATCTATATTCAGGTTCTCTATATTCCTACTAACTAATAACTTGGTCTCATTTCTGGCATTTGGATTGTGGTTTATCATATCTAAATAAGGACATAATGCTATATTAGTATTATCATTTATAAGATTTAAAATTGATTCCTGAACATTCTTCAAATCAATTATATTTGATAAATCCATATATACACATCTAGTATTGACAGTAAAGTAGGCCCACTCAAATAATGATAATTTATATGAATTTTTGAAATCTTGTATAATGTTGTTTTTGCTAATATTATTTTTTAATATATCAAAAAAGTTTTTATATGAAGTCTCTATAATCGCTTTTTGTTTTTCAATAACAGATAAAATATCAGGGTCAATATCACATTTTAACTCATTTGGCAGAAAATATGGCACAGTGTAATCCTTTGGTAAATTTTCTAAGTAAATGTGCCATTTTGTGTTAGAATGTTGAACTTTTAAAAAAGTCAAATAAAACGCCATTAATGACTGGAATGATACTTTTTGCTTGTACTCTATTAAACAGCGTTTGTTATTGTCCAAAAATATACAACAAAATAATTTATCCGTTAAAATTGTGATTACATTAATAGTTAAATTTAAGGGCAGACTCATGAGCTCTTCTCCGGCTCGAATGTTTTTTTTCGTTAACACACCACGACCTGTGTCATCAAAAACGGCTAAAGCTAATTTCTTATTCCGTCGAATGCCACTCCTAGTTAGCCAGGAATTGAATAATATTATTTCTTCACTTGTACCACACGCGTTAAATTTTCTTGATTTCCTTCGACATCTCTTACGTTTTGTACGACCCATTGTGTAAACGCGCTATACAATATACATTCTGAGATCTTTACAATACAATTCAATTTAAATGAATAATGTTTTTAGAACCGGGAACGGCGAGAACATTTATAAAATGTAATTTATAAGCACAGTATGTTCTCAGGTCAGCAAGTTATTACAAAAGTCCGTTGTTTTGACAGTAGACAAATTTTGACAGTATTTTGTTTATCGCTTTTTGTTTTTCTTTAACAAAGCATCACTAGCAAATCTGCCAATGTCAAAATCAAAATAATCTTTATTCAATTTAGGCCCTGAGCAGGAACTAATGAACGTCAAAACACTACTGCCGGTTCAAAAAACGTCCCAGACATCGAGAAGAACCGGTAAGAAACTCGATCGGGTATATCTTTTTTTTGTCAACTGTACAAATGTTAATTTGACAGGTACATTAATAATAATTTAGTGGATGCACAGAGAAGGAGTCATTTCCAGACATCACTATCATTCACTTAATGATCCACCTTATAATAACCTTTTGACATGGTCCTTGAACTTGTCCGGAAAATCAGTAATTTATGCTTCGGGATCTTATTATAAAACCTTATACTGTTACCTAAAAAAGTTTTATTGGGCCTACTTACTTTAAAACACGGTACGACTAATTTATCTCTTGTCTATTGTTAAATCCATATGAAAACTTACTATAGGTAGCTGTTTGTGTGAATCAGTATGAAAAAATAAATTATATGTAACAGAATCTCTTGTTTTATCATAAAATAGTAGGTAAGTATAGTAGAGGGATTTGCATTTATTTTTATGCAACCATTTCGTAACTGCTGTTTAGATTATTTTGACAGACGCTTACATTACATTGGCAAATGCTTTTGCCATACGTCACCAATCGAGGAAATAAAACTGACTACTGTCTAGGGATGTGAATTTCTAAAAAAATTCAATTTTTTTAAAGTAGATTATTTTTAATAAAAGTAAAATCAATTAATTAATAATGGTTAATGTTCAGAAAATAATTGATTTTTTTAATAATTAATTTTTTTTCATATTTTCTTTAGAAATTTAATTAAAACCTGAAATATTTAGAATCATAACTTTCTTAATCAATTTAAATTAACATATGTATTTCAATAAAAAGACAAAAATATTGTTAATAACGGAGAATGCCCATTCTTGTACCAAATTTTGTTGTATAGTAAGGTTGAATAAAAAGTAAATAATTTTTTTTTTTCATATTATTTTACGACCTTTTATCCTCGGAATTTGGTTTTCAAAGTAGGAATATTCTTTAAACTTTTAAAAGTATTATCTGTACTGTTTAGGCCCTACAGGTGGGTTGGTGATAAATATGTGGACTGTATATTTTAGCTGGTTTATTAGAATGTCAAGTTGTACTCGTCTATCGCCTTGCGCGTCGCTCAGCTGAGTGGCTGCGCAAGCGCCGCGTGCTGCAGCCAGGAGGATCCCCGGACCGACGCCCGCAGCCCCCGCCGTCGCCCTCAGCGGTGAACGGTGCGCCGACATATTCCCCGGATTGAAGTCTTCAAGTAATCTTCAACAGGAAGAGGGCAGATGCAATTGAACCCACGACGTATGGTGCCTCTCTTCGTCTTCAGCTCCGCCACCCGCGTGATCCCGTCCATGCCAGAGTAGATCTTCGTGAGCCAACCCAGGGACCACAGTAGTGGAGGCGTTGTCTTATCCTTAATCGTTTAATAAATCGTTGTGTATATGAAACAATTCTTTGTATTTTTGTCAAATTTGAAATTTTATGTAACAAATTGTGAATGAATGATGATTGAATGTATAAATGATTAAACGATTTTTCATCACTACTAATGAAATGAGTCACTACTTCCGGCAAATCATGTTTCACAATGTTTGGCATTCTCGGCCATTCGACTTCATCGCGTAACAAAAAGGCTGGCTCGGACCACCACAAGGCCGTGTTCCCGATTACGTCAGCTCTTACTCCACGCGAAACAAGATCCGCCGGGTTGTCTTTTGACGGTACGTAGCTCCAGGTATGACCGTATGTAGATTTTTGTATTTCGTGAACTCTATTTTTTACAAAAGGTTTTAATTTGTTGGATGGACTTGTAAGCCAACCCAAGACAATCGTTGAGTCACACCAGAATCTATATTTATCTACAAGTATGGTAAATGATTCGCGAACTTTTGTACACATTCTTGCACCTAACAAAGCTCCGCAGAGCTCTAGTCTTGGAATTGTGGTAGGTTTTATGGGCGCTACACGATTTTTGGACACTATCAACTTTACGGTGACAGATCCATTGCTATTGCGAGACAGAAAGTATAAACATGCACCGTACGCTTTTTCAGATGCATCGGTAAACACGTGAATTTCGTGTGTCGTTGATCCGTCACTTAAAATCCAACGCGGAATTTTAATGCTATTTAGACAAATTATGGATCTTTCAAAAGCTGACCAAATATTTCTGACCTCGAGCGATACTTCGTTGTCCCAATGAAGTTTATCTAACCATAGACGTTGCATGATGAGCTTCGCTTCGACAACGCACGGGCCTACGAGACCTAGTGGGCCAAAGATCTGACTGATGACAGAGAGGATGTGACGCTTAGTAACTTTATTTGTAGGTTTGATGTTAATGCTAAAAGTAAGCAAATCAGAGTCACAAACCCAATTTAGACCTAGTGTTTTAGACTGACAGGTAGTTTGATCCTGCTCAGCAAAGTGTAGGGTGTTTTCTGACTCATTACTATTTGTAATTAGATATAAAATGTCAGGATGATTACTACTGCCATTTACGTAGATTAAATTTGGCAGATGACAGAACGACCGCACTTCTTTGACTTTCGACAGTTTCCGCTATGGCACTCCCGCCGCTTAAGAAGTCGTCTACGTAAAAGTCGCGTTGTATGGCAGATCTGACACGACTGTCTTCTATATTGTCCGCTAAACTTGCTAAACACTTGGTGGCTAAATAAGGAGAAGATGCGGTGCCATAGGTAACTGTGTTTAACGTATTAGTGATAAGAGGTTCTGTACTATTGAATCGAAAGATAATTTTTTGTAGAGATTATTGTTCTTGATTCAGTTCTATGGCTCTATACATTTTCTCGACGTCACCGGATACCACATACTTATGTTGACGAAACGTGTTTAATGGAAAACAGTATCGTCTTGCATTACGGGTCCGACCATCTGTATGTCGTTAAGAGACACTCCCGTGCTAGTAGGGGCTGATGCGTCGAAAACTACGCGTAACTTTATAGTGGTGCTAGAACTACGAAATACTCCGTGATGTGGAATGTAATGGTTTACCGTGGAGGTTTTAGAAACAGATGTATATATCTATATTCAGACTATAGTCTGAATCAAGAGTCATGTGACCTAAATGTAGATATTCATGCATAAATTGAACATATTTGTCTCTGAATAATGGATCACGATTGAATCGCCTCTCTATGGATAAAAAACGATTTTTAGCACGTTCGTATGAATGACTTAGGTGTTTGGATCTTCCTTTAAAGGTAATGAGACCACAAATCGACCATCGTCTTTACGAAAAGTCGTTTTTGCAAAATGTTGTTCACACATTCTTTCTTCAAGCGAATGTGAATGTTTTGATGATACTTTGTCAAGCTCCCAGAATTGAGAAAGGTCGGGAGTGACGTTGGAATGATGGCAAAAAGGTGTATTGGAAAAATTATTTTCATGCGGAATACTACCCGAAACTAACCAACCAAATTTAGTTTCGTACAACTTAGGAAGATTTTTCCCCAAGTCTATGACGTTGGTGCCTAAGCTATTCCAAAATGTTTCCGCCCCTACCAGGATATCTATGACCGACGGAACGTTAAAATTCGGATTAGCTAGTTTAAGTTCTGTAGGAATAGGGACGTTATTAATGTGCACGAATGAAGACGGTAGAACCTTTGTAATCTCAGGCAAAATATGAAAACACTCAGACATGTAGGCAATGTAAGTACGTAGCATATTAACCGTACTCTATGTGTGACGGTGGCAACCTTCAGACTGTAAGTTCACTCGTGTTGATGTGTGATTATTTATACCCGTTACCTTGGTGCTCGTACCTGCGTCGTAGCAAACCCATTTCTCCGATAGACTCTGCGTTATAAAGTTTGCCAGTACTACCGTTGTCTAGAGCAATAGACGAGCAAGTATGATTTGTTTACCCGCAGCGCTGATCACGTTCACCGGATTGCTGTGGATACTAAAATATGTGCAGAAGTAGCAAGTTGCATTGATTTGCTGACAGACAACATTAGACGTAGAAGGCAATGCATGAAGTGTCAAAGGATTGGAAAATGGTTTAGGGTCATGTGATTCTAAATGTGAAGAAGGGTATTGTGTTTAATTTTACTAATATTTGTCAGTGTGATAATCTGCATTGCTTTAGCTGAATGTCCAGAACGTAAGCATATTGAGACACACATTATAAATCTATTTGCTTTCTGTCATACGTTGTTCTATTGTTAAAATAAATTCTAAAAGGGATTCACGTTTATATAATGAATGAGCTATGGAGCAAAGTGGAAAACCATTTATTAAAATCTATGTCATCTTCCCAGATTTGGGATTTATTCATTTGAGTGACTGTGGTTTACTAGCTAGGAATTATTATGGTTTTCGAATGACATTATTTAAGCAACAACGTAGGTTGCATTTGACCTGATGCTTGTGATTTGATTCTACAGATTTCCATCAGTGCTACGCTGTCCTATCGTGATGTAAAAGTGCAAAATTGTGATAAAGGCCCTAGGCATCATCTGTTAATAAAAAAAAAAAAAAAAAATCGCGGTACTCTTCCCACTTACGGGTAGTTGCTAAATCAATTTTTTTCCTTATGAGATGAATTAACATTGTATCCCAATATTGGGTAGGTTGATTTAATTTAGTAAGCGCCCTAACGTTTTTATTAACAATGTCAACAAGGTTTCTAATTGAAGCATTTGACTCTGCTAATAATGGCTCAATATCAGTTATAGCATCGAGATGATTACTAACAAGAAGACGATTGTTATTGTACCGCTCACATAATAAGTCTCATGCGATTTTATAATGTTCATTTTTGAAGTCAAGGTTTTTAATAATTAAGGCTGCATTTCCTTGGATTGAAGCTCGCAGATAGTGAAACTTGTTTATGTCACCGATACTACTGTTATCATGTATTAAAGATGTAAAAGTGTCTCTGAACTCGAGCCAGTGTTGGTAGTTCCCATCAAAATGAGGCAATACTATCATGGGCAAACGAACAAAATCATTTTTATTAAAATTGTGTGCACCTGAGCCATCATCACCAGAGCCCGCCTCCGAACCGACGCCCGTGATCGATGTGTCGAGCAGGCTGCGCGCAATAGCCTCAAGACCGAAGTACTGCCGCTCAAACTCCTCCCGCTCAGGAGACACGACCTCGGAATCCTTGTTCAGTACCTCTATGTCTGTCTGTAAAGCATCGAATTCGGAATAAACAGATTTAAATTTGTTAAAACGCTCTTCTAGGTCTAGGCGTTGCAAATGAGAAATGCTTTTACTGCTTTGGATTAAATTTAATTGATTACTGAATATAGTAAGCTTGGATTTCATAGAGCTTCGCTTTTTAATTAAAGTTCTGAGGGTATCAGGCATTTTTAAATACTGTAATAAATAAGCTAGTATAATCAATAAATGAAAAACTAACAAATGCAAAGAAAGGAAAAAATAATTAAAAAATAGGGTAGAAATAGGTTGGACGGAACAGTGAATAAAATTGAAACGAACTCACTCAAATACCGTGTTACACTCCCAAGGTGACTTCAGCTTCTATGTACGAGACACGTAGGCTTTTGAATGCGATTACTTGTTATCGGTAAACTTTAAAAAGGCGTGAAAGGACCAGTGTTTAGGCCCTACAGGTGGGTTGGTGACAAATATGTGGACTGTATATTTTAGCTGGTTTATTAGAATGTCAAGTTGTACTCGTCTATCGCCTTGCGCGTCGCTCAGCTGAGTGGCTGCGCAAGCGCCGCGTGCTGCAGCCGGGAGGATCCCCGGACCGACGCCCACAGCCCCCGCCGTCGCCCTCAGCTGTGAACGGTGCGCCGACATGTACTATATATTATATGTATACTAATATAACAAAGCGGAAGTGTTTTTATGTTTTTTTTTTTTGTATAATATTTTATCTCTGAAACTACCATTCTGATTTAAAAAATTCTTTTTTATATATGATAGATTGATTCACATGAAATAGTATAGCTTATTTATCATCAAGATACACGTCTTAACCAGGCTTTAATATTGATTTTGGTATAGTAAGTCGGAACACGAAGCTCTCCCGCACTGCTTTATCCATGTGCGCTGCGATAATTTTAAGTTTTACGTAAATATTTGTTATACAAAAATATTGGGCCTTAGTACATCTTTAAAATAGTCCGCAATAGCATATGCCTATATCTTATGCATAACCCACAATAAGCTATTATATAACAAAGAGTGGTTTAACATTAAAAAGTGATTTAAGATCATTATTTTACGCGTGGTTTATCAATCCTTACGAACAAGAGTTACTTCATCTTAAAGACAATTTTATGAAGTTAAATTTTGCTCTTTTGCTTGTTATTTGGACACATAGTTTAGGAGATAATGAAAAATTGAAGTAATTTGTATTTGTGGGAAGAACAATTATGATAGGCTACACGGGAGCACTGGCGTTGCGGTGTTTGTCGTATAAAATTTACACGTGTGAAACCGTGGGGCACAGCTAAAAAATATTATAGACTGCGTGAATAATTCCAAAGACGCTGGTGTTGCCTTCCATTAACTGTATTACAATCCTTTTGAACACAAAAATAAAGTATTAAATTAAAAAGCAACTCGTTATTTAATTATAAATAACGATATTTATGGGTGACATATAAGTGCGAATCAAGTTTTTGATGGGATCTTAAAATGAAATGTTTTGGTATTTGGTTTTTATTTTTAACTAACTGACTCACGCATCTTCGTCTGCGTCACATGAGAGAGAGTGGGTTTGATAGATTGGGTCGTAGGCACCTATAATACAATTCTAAATGAGCTGAAACTTTCATTACTTTGCTGCGGATTTATTTTAAAACTGTGATATCTCCTAAGATATATATTGAAATCAATTGATGTCATGGACAACTTTATTGAAAACTAAATACTTGTTATGAATATTTTATTTCAATAAGGTAAATACCATATTTATAGAAACACTTTTGCAAATAATGCATTATTTTAGAATATTTTTTTTTTACCTTAAAAAAGGTTATATTGAGTCAACTTTAAAAGATAGCCAAATGCTATCACGGACTTTTTTTTGACTTTTTAAGAGAAACAATTCAGTCACACGTGTTTGTTAGTAACCTTACGCATTTACGCAGCGCACGCAATGGAAGCTCTCAAAAGCAATAATCCTTCCCTGTTTTTGCAATATTTTTAATTGATTCTTCGCTTCTATTGGTCGTAGCGTTAATGTTATATAGTCTATAGGCCTTCTTCGATCAACGGGATATCCAACAAAAAATTATTTTTACTATTCGAAGAAGTAGTTCCTGAGATTAGAGCGTTCAACCAAACAAAGAAACTCTTCAGCTTAATAGTACTAGTATAGATCCATTAACTTAGGTTTTAGTCCTATATTATATAATACTGGTAGCGTTATGTGTGATATAGCTTGTGCATGTGAAATAGATTATAAATATAAACTGGAAGCATACATTTTGATGTGTCACAAAACTCCCTAGAAAGTTCTAACAAGGGAGCCACCATCTTGTTTACCACTATATTCACTTGATAATGGCAGTAATGGTTTTCAATAAAGAGGACTAATTGGCAAGTTAGTAAGAAGAAAGGTGATTGAGTATGTGGGCTGATGTGACTCAAACCCATTTAATAAGAGAACGTTCACGATAGTTTAGTAGGCGAAGATTAGGATAAAATTAAGCGAGTTGAAATGATAAGTTAAGTTTAATATTTACAGCAACAAAGATACAGATATAGTACATAAAAGACGTAATTCATCATCATTTCAGCCGCAGGACGTCCACTGCTGAACATAGGCCTCCCCCATAAATCTCCAGAGCGACCGATCTTGTGCGGCCTGCACCCAACGGCTCCCAGCGACCTTTATTAGGTGGTCTTTCCATCTAGTGGGGGGCCGTCCTACGCTGCGTTTTCCGGTGCGTGGTCTCCACTCGAGAACCTTTCTGCCCCAACGTCCGTCAGTTCTCCAAACTATGTGCTATGTGCTATAAGACGTAATTAACAAAAGCAAGAATCAGCGCGCGATATGTCCAACCTCCAAGATAATCTGTCCACGAGTAGGAGGGTGAAGGTGCGCGAGCGCGGCTCGTGCTATCGATCGCCGCGCGGGGGGAACAGTATAGTCAGCGGTTCAGAAACATAGGCGCCAGCGATTTCATGCAATTGTAAGGTGGTGGTTCAATATGTTTCATGTTTCCCGGGCACATTTCATCAATGAGATACACCACAAGTACCAACTGTCACAAAAAAAAATTACATTAGATCCATAAAAAAAAAAATCTACCGTGAAAAAAATCGATTTTTTGGAATTAAAATATTGATCTAAATACGAATTTTTTAAAATCGATTATTATTCACATTCCTACTAATGTCTAATTTAAAACTTCAGATTTTAACGTATTTCACTAAAAGTTTTGAATGTAATCATTGTAAGAGTAAATAGTTGTTTACCAGTTGTATTTGTCGTATTTGGTTCGTGTTGCTCACAAAGCACGTGTTATTGTTTGAGATTATAATAAATTTTTAGTAAAATTCTATAGAAATGTCTCAGCAGCAAACGAAGAACTGCATAACGTTACGAGGCTCTGCACAAATAATATGCGAATACCTTAGTAAGTACCTACCTATCTAATGAAAATTTGTAATTTTGGAAATTCGTTGTAATAGAGAAAGTACCTATTCTAATTATTAACTTATTATTTTTTAGAATATGCCATAAACTCTGTATTATTCCAAAGAGGTTTGTATCCGCCTGAGACGTTCAAAGCAGAGCAACAATACGGTATAACCCTGCTCATGTCGGAAGATGCACAAATAAAAAGTTTTCTTACAAATCTTCTTACGCAAAGTGAAGGTATTTTTTATAATATTTATATTATTATATCATAAATATTTCTAATCACACAAAAGTAACATAATCTGTTCTTCACAGAATACAATCATTTGTGCCGAACTTTTTAGTAACCAGCCTTCATAAGATATGGCAAAAGTATGCAAAATAAGATAAAATGTCTTACAATTTTCAGAATGGATTATCAACAAAAAAGTAACTAAATTGTCCTTAGTAATCTTAAATGTTGCTAACAAAGAAATCTTAGAATGCTGGGACTTCAATGTCCAGTATGAAGATGGAGATAGTACATTGTCCAAAGAAAAAAATGAAATAGTTGGCTCTAAGGATGTCAAGAAAATCCAACAAGAGATCCGTGATGTAATGTTGCAGGTAGCGGCTACAATATCTTATCTACCATATTTAGACTGTAGATGTTCCTTCGATGTTTTTGTTCATGCTAAAACTAGCTGTGATGTACCAGATAAATGGACAGAAGCCCAGCCGGTGGCTATCGCTAATGCTCAGAATGTACAGCTGAAAACATTCTCAACGAGTTTGCACAAAATGGAGACTGTAGTTAGTTATAAGCTTGTAGATTGAAGTTCATTTTATCTATTTGGTATACTGTTTACATAAGTTTTATGTGTAAAGTTGTTATAAAGCTTTTTTTATGGTAATTATAAAAGTTACATCAAGTTAAAGTATGAATTAAGTTTTTTAGTCAAGTTTTAAACAAATATGTTTTTAAAATAACTTTTTTAAACAGCCCTATACTGTGTTATGCCAAGTTGTACTTAGTCAACAATTCTCGAGCATGAAATATTTATAATATCTTTTAAATAAATTTGAATACTTATCAGCAATCAATATTTAAAAGAAGTGTTAATATTTGTCATGAATTCAATACAAGTGTTATGCAGCTAATTTCATTACTGTCAAACTAGTCTTATAGTTTTTTTCTACCAAAGACGACAATCCCCATTTAATTTTTTCTAACTCTTTCCTACAAACTCTCTAACTCCCGTGGTATCTTTTTAGTAACTAAAAATTATTAGGTGATGGGCACACAAGCAATTCCTTGATGCCTTTTACCTAAATATTGATATTATTTATGATCTCACTTCCTGTTGAAATCCTTTGTTGTTCCTGTATAAAAGTAAAGTAACTAAATTCAGTAGAATTTTCGAAAGGTTTTAAATTTAAATTTTCAATTACCCCTTCCTTGCTACATTTGTGTATGACAACTAAGTATGACAAAATTTTGTGATATTTTATCAAATTGTCAAGAATTTAACATTGGGATCAAGTCACTAGAAATCAATGTTATTTTAAGTCACCTTTACCACCTTGTTTATATCATTGGGCTCTTTTATACATTCTTTGTTAACAAAATAATTAATTTTCGTACAGTATTAATAATAGTAGTTAGTAGTACATTATAAATAGTTTAAGATTATAAATATTTGATAAGTACATTTTACATTTCATTTTGATATTACTAACTTTTTAGATAATATAATATTTTAATTTTGCATTGGGGCTTTTCACATAGCGTTTTTAATAAAAGAGTTTTTTTTCACCTATGCTTTTGAATTTCAGCAATATTTCTTAATTAATCTAAAACTTGACAAATAGTTGTGTTTTTAATTAAATAAATGCTTAGAGAGACAAACATTTTAGCTTTTCATGGGTTCAGCGTGCGGGTACCGGGTCCATTGTGAGGCAGGGAGAGGGAAACACGAGCAGCCCCCATGACTTGCAACCCAGGTGTAGGTTTAAGGTGTAAAGCACATCAGCGCTTACCTTGACTGTCAGTGATGCTCTCACTGCCAAGCCAGATTTGATATGAGTCTGTTAATGCTGCTTTAGATACCCATTCTAAAATGGAACCTACTGTAGTTCTCGACAAGATGAGGTTTTTAGCAAATTATAGAGATATTTCGCTGGTATACCTCTCGCTCCCACTTTACCGCATATAAGTTGGTTAACTTGCAGTTTTTGGTTAGTGCATTACATAGATCGTAATATTTATTCATTTTTATTGTGTGGTCTGTAGGTAATACTTTTCCCACGGTACAGTAAGCTCTACAAGTACTATACGTTTGATTTTTCGTGAATAACTCTACTTTTTAACCGAGTTTAAAAAAGCACCGAGGTTACTTAATTCGTATGTATTTTTTTTTTATGGATGGTCCGCTATAACTTTGTTTATGAATCGATTTGGGTGATTATTTTTTTGTTTGATAGAGGATACCTCAAGGGTAGTGCCCATTTTAATTTTATTGGAATTGGACTTTCAACTTCGAAGACACACCAGGGAATCCTTCAAAAGCATCGAAGTTAGTTTTCTTTTTTGTTAAATATTGTCTTGTTACCATAGTATTTTATTCATTAATCATAAATAAATCTTAAATCTACTATATAAATAAAATGATTGAGGTTTGTCGTTATGCGCGCATCACGCAAAAACTACTGGATAGGGTAAACTTGCCTAAGTCGTACTTTGTCGTAGTCGTCAAATGCTTTGCTTTTTGTGATGAGTCTAATGCTCATAAAAAAACAATATATAAGGTAATTTGTTCTTTATTTATCTAGGCATAATTGTGGCTAATCAAATTAAACAAAAACAATAGACATCTGCTCAAAAAATAAACATTTCAAAAACTTAAAAAAAGTACGATTTGGGATGAATTTTCCTAAATCGTACTATGCTTATCTTAATTCGTACGTTGGTTTAAATTTTTTTTTAAATATTTGCATACGTCACATACATAGGTGACTGTGTCGCGATCAGCTAACGAGCATAATTCATGTGTCCAGAAACCACAGCTTGAACATTGGATCATGTTTTCCTTTCTAGTTTCGTGACAAAGTTTACAGAACCAATCGTCATCTTCCTGCTTCATCGTCTTCATATTTTTGGGAGTACTTCTCTTTTTTGACTCCAATTTAATTTTCTTAGATAGTATTGTCTCCTTTTTCCTTTCACAGTCTTAGTATTATCAAGATCCAAATTGATTTTCTTTGTTACAGTGGATTTCAATTCAGCAACAGCTAACTTTTCTTCAAGATTATTTTTATAGGGACTGTCTGTCAAAATTTGGGATGCTGTAGTACCTTTAGCTAATCTGCTTTGAGGCACTAAAATACGACTTTTTGGTGATATGGTTTCTATGACGGCTTTTAATTTTGAATAAAGAATTGGCGCAATTCGAGGTAGACGTTCCTGGCATTACCTGTGTATTTAAAATCTCTTTCATAGGTAAACGACCAATTTCTTTGACATGTTTATCTTGAGTGTCTGATATTAGTTCGTCTATTTCATCAACAGTCACAAAGTCTTCGTCTCTAATTTTTTAACGATTGCAAGGCCATAAGCCACAAGATTCGAAACCGTTCATGGCAGTGCCCATACAGACGGCTCGTGGATATGCTTTCCCCAGAATTTCGGATATATTAGATTGTTTTATAACTTTTCCGGGATTCGAACGCGTCCAGTTTGCACAGGCCATATTGAAGTTTTGTTTTAAGGACTTAAAGAACGATTTGTCCAGTGGTTGGAGTTTGTGCGAAGTGTGGGCAGGCAGAGAAAGCATCACGATCCCATAATCTCGTGCAAGACGAATAGCATCAATATTTTTTGTGTGAGTTGAATGTCCATCGAGGATGAGAAGAATTTGCCTTTTCTGACTTTGCTCTAGCTTTATGCACTGAATAAAATGCTCTAACCACATAAAAAAGAGATGACACAATCCAACCGCTTTCAGAACATGTATATTTGGTATTGGGTGGACCTTCTCTTTTTAAGTCATCTGTCATTCTTTTTCTTTTAAAAATGAGCATTGGTGGAATTACCTCACCCACAGCATTCATGCAACACAGCTGTGGTGTTGGTCCCTCGCTCTCCGCTCGTCACTGCGCCAACTTGATGTTTACCCTTCTGAGCTAATACTCTTCCAGGCTTATGAACCGTGCTCAGGCCAGTTTCATCAACATTATAAATTTGGCTTGCTGTGAATTTCTCTTTATCAATTTATGATTCATATTTGTCAAAAAAATCCATTAAATTTTTTTTTGTTGAAGCCTCTGCAACGTGCCATGGATGTCGGTTCAGGTGCTCTTAGAGAAATCTCAGGATGACGTTTCATAAATTTGTAGTAACACTTCCATCCGGCTAATTCGGTCCTTTTATTGAAGCGGTGATTTAAATTATATTTCTCCGCCAACTGAAAAGTCAAATGCCGTAGGTCTTTTATGGTAAGACCAAAAAAGCATGATTCTAATTCAAGAATATGCTTGACGAGCTCTAACTCCATTTCTGGAGTCAGGTCACTGGGTCTCCCATTTCTTTTGTATTTATTCAAATCTTTTAAATGTCTCCTAAAAGTAGGTTTTGGTATCTCTTATAGGTACGGCACACCTCATTGAATTTTATTTTTTTGTTCCTGTACGAGTCCAAAGCTTCGTCCATATCGTGCTGTGACCAGGCATTATATTTTCTCTTCGACATTTTTATCTGAAAAAGACATTTCATCATGCTAAGATTTTATATTCTTTAATCGTACCGGTACAATTTTGGAACAAACTCAGTAGTACGAATAAGCTCACACACAATTTATTTTTGTATATCCCGCGTTTCAAAATGGCGTCCCAAACGCTCAGTAGATTGTCACAAACACAATCGACAAATAAGTCTAGATTTATATGATAATAGGCTTTGCCAGTACAAATAAACACTAACTTCAGTAAACCCTTATGAAAAACACAAAAATTGTATTCAAAAACATGTAAAAAACTTTTCAAATATTTTTCGTAAAATCCACAGGCCGGCGCTCCCTTTGCTATGAATGGACTCTGCAGACTAAAGCTTCCGTTTTGAGTCACTAGAGTCGCTTATATCTTTGTGGAAGTAGGTAAAACACGAATGGTACGATTATAGAACAAGTACGATTTATGCAAGTTTACCCTACTTTTTGATCATTTTTGTTTGGTTTTACTAATTAGATACTTGGTTCTTGTCAAAAATAAACAAAATATGTCACAATACCTTCATCCAATACAAAAATTATATAGTTTTAAGAAACTACGATTTGCTTTTGAACTACATTGCGCTTTCTGACGTCCACGCGAACTAAGTCGCGGGCACAGCTAGTATTTAATAAGAATTTCTATCTGTGTTAAATGATATAAGCAATGAAATTTTTCAATTTAGAACCGTGATAACTATAAAAATAATACATTATAATATGTATAATATAGTCGAACAAATTTGGTCATTACACTAACTGTATGCTAGAGTTTAATTGAGCCGAGAGTGTTATGTGACCATTGATTGAACATTTCATATGAATTCTATCAAAAACCTTCCGAGAAAAACAATAGAAAAAACCGTAAACTTATTAAAATATCTCGCGGTTTTCTTTTGCCGTGACTGCGCAAAAAATCGAGACGTAATCGTGCTTTGTCGGGACAGAGGGCGTAATGAAGGTAAAAATCTCGATATATCGGGACAAATGGCAACCCTAGTCATCCCCAAGTTCGGTGAAGCTGTAAAAGCCGCTGCGGCTCTGTTTTTGGATAGGGCCCATAACAGTGTAGTCAGTTCAAAAAAAAAACCCTAGTCATTACATTCGCGACCCCAATACGCCTTAGACTACTTACAAGTCGGGATGCAATCGTCCCTCAAGTGTAATTAACTTAGTTCTCTTGTATCATAATGCTAAAATACTATTCCATAAGAAGTATAGCTTACATCTATACTGTATAAGTATGTAAAATAATAAAATTGAAGTGTCTGTTTGTAATATCAAAATAACAGCTTTTTACTAAATGCATATCAAAGTATATTACGATAACTATAACAAAACACCCATTTTAATTTTTTTATCTGTCTGTCTGTTTGTTCCGGGTAATCTCCGAAACGGTTGGACCGATTTTGATGGGACTTTCACTGGTATATAGCTAAATTTATGGGGAGTAACTTAGGCTACTTTTATTTTAGAAAAAGAATTAGGGCATTCTGTAGTCCACGTGAGCGAAGCCACGGGCACATCTAGTAGTCTTATAAATATGATATTTAAAAAAAAGAACCATTATTTTTGATAATTCATTTATTTCAACAAAGCATTTATAAAAAAGCGCTTACCCTAAGTGATAGAATAAATAACAACTAATCAGCAAATAATACTGTACATCCATTAATAAACTTAGCTTAAACGTACTTTACATAGTTAGATATAAAAACAAAACTTTTAAAATATAAATTGATATGTATAAACCTTCAGTTATCTATTGGACGGGCAGTAGTTTATATCGACACTTAGGGCTACAATGAACCTAAAGGACATTTTGGCGAAAATGACATTGTAACGGTCCCATCCCATTACTCAGTTGTGATATTCTCAAATAAAATATGTCATATACGACGCACGTTTTTTTGTTTACTAACATACATTTTTAAAGACACGCTGCTAATATAGAAAGTAATAAAACGGGTGGAGGGAGGTATGAGAAAAGCATTACACGTGCATGAAAATTGTTATCTGTTTTATATTCTTGAACTAAAGACTAATAATATATACGAAGACAATATAGCAACTGATTTCTTAGGTCCACACTCCAATGGTCGTCACATCTATATAATATATATGATGACTTTTTAAGAAATTTCTTTCTTAAAAAAATCTTTAAATAGCAATGATTACAAAAAAGGTATACCATAAAAACATTTTACTTTTTGCTACTCCTGAAAGGTCGTGTTTTGTCTTTAACGTCGTTTGTAATCCGAAGTCTCGATATATTTAATGTGACTTCAAAGAAAATATTCCAATGTTTAAGTAGAACACTTTTTTAGCTTCATTGCAACACTTAACTAACGTTTGGAATAAAAAATTTATAATGTTTTGAAACACAAATTTCATTAATGGATTAAGATTTGTGTGGCCGGTTGTAACTAACATTGCGTAAAACATTAATTATAACACTTCAATTTTATTGTTTGAAAATATCTTAGTTACACAGGTAAAATCATCTACAAACGCAGAAGCTACAACGATAAGAAAAGTCTTTCAGTATTTCAAACAACGAATTGAATTTAAAAAAAACATCTTTTACAATAGCCAACACATCAGTCTTTAATATATTTTTCAACTAAAAAGGTCACATATTTAAGCACCAAATTAATTTTAAATAAACGATCGTACTAATTAATTGAATGACTATCAAAGTACACGTTATATTTTTACACTAAAACGTGATACGTTACATACATACATAATACAATCGACTGGAGATTCTGTACATTCTATTTTGTTATACTTATGTAATTTTCTCTATATAAAGAAGCGTGGAGCAACAAAGTGAATATTGGATTATGGGTTCGCATCGATACGCTTTACCTTTACCGATTTTGAATTTTTAGGTCTGATTACTGCTCTATTGGTTTTTCATTCCACACTGATTTCCGGTTCGCTATCTTTATTTACTTCCGCGCTATTTAAATATATTAAAACGTGGATCAAACGTTTTGTTTTCTTTCATAAACCAACCAAGAGCGCCCGAACGGAATACAAACAACTATCTCCCCAATTTATTTCATCGCTCCTTGCATTACAATTGCACGGGTCAAAAACGAAAGAAAGCGATGTTGTGTTCTTTGTAACGATAAATGAACAGGTTTTAATATGACATATAAAATACTAACATTTTTATGTGTAAAAATGGCTTGCTCAGTAAAACGAGCTGCGTATGTTCGAAACGTACTTAGTGTTACATTTCTGAGCAAAATAAGCATCTGAGTATTTTGTACCAAGGAAGTATGGTAAGATAGTAGGTATATATTTTTTACGAACATAACTTCTAACTAATTATATTATCTATGAAAAAAACATTTGATGCTACTTTTTGATTTAGAATATAATCGTTGGTTTGTCTTTTTAATGATAATTGTTGTTAATTAAAGTTAAATTAAATTAATTAAATATTTTACTAACACAATATAAAACATAGGAATGATTTATTTACCAATAAATCCTGTTTTACGTCAGTCGATTACTTTTTAAAGTAGGTACCATTGTGGTGTTTAAGGGATTTTCTTGTAAGGGAGCTTTGTTAAAAATTATTTATTCGCGATAACGCTCGTCAGTCGCCATCTCCTCAGCACCTCAGTCACGGTTGACAGTTTTGACCTTTTGAAACCAAGTTCAATCGTCGACACGATAGAACTGTTCAGTTACCACAGACGATCGCCTTTGCCTGTAAAACGAAAAAAAAATCTTATTTTTTATTACTGCTGTTCTCTTATTTACTTTAACAAGTCACGACCTTATTTGATGATTTGTAATGAGCTAATGAGACAATTTCAATTTATCTTGAGCTGTATGTTATAATTTTATTAGCCAAACGTTTCGGACATTTTGATACAGTTCGCAAGAAGTGCAATAAAATGTGATAATTTGTTGCATGCATTAATTGATTGCCTGTAAGTTTTTGTTATCTCACAACAAATAATAAAATGAAGTGGTTTCCTTAACAGCGTTAACATGCATTAAGCATGCAATTTTATTAGTAATGAACGGCTAAGAGGAAAAGCGTTAGTCAAAGATAAGTATATTTTAACATGACACACAAATGAAAAAATGTCCAAATGAGATTGGTAATCTGAAGAAAAAAATAAAACATTTTTCCGTTTGTGTTAATGAGTGCGGATTGTTAATTTTGTGCACGACAATAAATAAATCGATAATACGTACCATTTAATATGGGAATATTCCATACACGTGATTTTTAGGAATTAAGGGTAGTGCAAGTGTAAAAAAAAACAAATTGACGGCTTTCTTTGTTCATTCCAACACTCATTCTTTTATTTTGATTTTGGTATAACAATTTACAATCGATTTGAGACAACAATACGCGCCGTTATATTTGTTGTGAGAATACAAAACTAGCTAGGTACTTAAGGTACGATAAGTAAAGTCATTTAATTAATTTTTTTTGTAAATTCTGATTACAAAATGTTTTTAATAATTAGAAATATCTATTAAGAATGAAATTTAAGGATTCATCGTTCGAGGTTGTAAATAAAGTTTGAAAAGCGGTATCTCAATGTTTTAATAAAAAAATAATTAAATGACATTACCTCAGACCGGTTACCTTCGGACGTAAATAAAAAAAATCTATTACAAGAAAAATCACACACGAATAGTGAACTTATTACAATAAATATTTTTTTCATAATTTACAGAAGAGTAACAAAAAAAAAAATATTGTCATATTTCTGTTTACGATACATACTCATTTCAATGTAAAAAAAGTTTTTTTTTTAAATGGCGCCATTTTAATTTTCTTTTTTTTTTAAATAGCAGCCTAAGATCTTCTATAGCTACATTATTGGTGAAAATTTGAAGTTACTCTTACAACTAATGCAAATTATATTGCTATACACCCACAACCATCCATCGTAGAGCCACACTCTGTAAATTATATATTTTATAAATTAATTTATTTAGGTCTACCTAGCTAATAATTAAAACTGCGTTATGACTAGGCGGTGTGTATCGGACAGATTTTAACATTATCTTGCAAATTACTACAATTATTTCTAGTATATTTTGTAACGGAACAATATGTATATAAAATTAAATTTCATAGGAACAGTCAAGACAACAGTTTTGACATGTATTTTAAAACTATTCATAGTGAACTCTCATTGTCGAGCATAAGATTTGTAAATAAGTTATTTTGGTTGTATTAATATTATTTATATAAAAACCCTCTTACTCTAATAGATATGTACACAACTTGCAAGTCTCTTCATTAGAATATTAAATATTACTACTGATCAAACCTTAAAGTTAATAACAATATAATAAATCGCAATATTACATATAGGTTTAAAATATTTACAACTTTAAATATTGGAAGAAATACGTAATAATAATTAATCTTGTTTTATATTTAAGTAGTTTAGTTCAATAAAAAAAAAAATCGAGTAAAAGAATTTGTAACTTTTTATATAAAAAATATCATTTAATAGGTAAGTTTTAAGGTAAACAGTTTTTATTTTTAAGAAAAATTAGCAAGTTACGTAATGATGTATATTGGAATTAATTTTAACACGTGTGTATTTAAATCGTATGATTTTAAATTATTTAAAGCTTCGCAAAAACGTTAGGTGCTTGATTCGTAATGAAAAGACTATATTAGACGCGAAAGAGGAGAATAATAAAGATGAAGGAATATTTTAAAATCACTAACTTTTCTCAACGTTGGAGAAACGTAGGAATTCATCACTATATCATATAATATTTACAGTGGTCATTCGTTTAACCTGAATTAAGTCCTAGGCCATAGGCAAGTAAGGCATCGTGCCTTATAAATGCAACAAATTCAGTGTTGCCATAGTCAACAATTTCTATAAAAATTGCCACGTTTGTAAACACTGGGCAGATTGTGAAGATCAATTCATCACTAAAGAGCTTATAGATATAAAAAATTTTACTTCTCGTCCAACGTAAATACAAACTGAATAAAAACTAACGCGAACACTTCTATGAAAACAGTCGATAATAGAAGTAATAAAAATAAAATAGTACAACAAATGCTCAACCGCAGCGTAATCGTAAAAACGTGAAAAAAATAATTTCCACAATCCACAGGCCAGCGTGCGTCGGAAAGTCGCGAGCTAAAATTTAAAATTTATAATTGGAACAAGGTGGGTTATGCGCCGGCGCATCAGTCGCTAACAGTAATACGTGATCGAGAGGCCCAGTTTACACGTATACGAATGGGACATACTACTTCTATTCGGGACGTCCTTTGTTTCGCAGCGCTGCCCCGTAAACCCATCTGGACATCTGTAAAAAATGATAATTCTCTTAAAAATGTTAACCAATATCATCGGTGTCGCTCGGAAGCTGTACAAAAAACTTTATATAGACGTGCTACTCAATGATTCATAAGATGATCAAACAAAAATAATGTTTCTTAATTAATAATAACATGTGATTACAAAAGTTAAGACAATACTTTACGTATATGTAATATAAAACATGATCTATATGGCCAAATGTGGTTGATTCAGACAGAACAAATTGTTCGATAAGAGTAAATTAATTGACATTGCACGCACAAGGGAGCAATGCCCCATTATGCGTCATGGATGCGTAAACTAGGTACATAATATTATAAACATTTGTCGTAAAACACTGCAGCTTGAACTTTAGTTCATTAAGTAATTTATTCACTTGCTAAAACATTTCAAATTAAAATAACCTTGAAGATAAACCCAGATCATAAGTAATTTATTGAATTTAGGCACTACCACCGGTGCGTACAACACTCTAAACACCGAAAAAATTTAATTAGCAGTGAAATATTGTAGGTACTTTATTGAAGTTTATTTCAACACTAAATTTTCTGATGCAAAATTAATGATACAATAATAAGTTTAATTAATATTTATAAATATATTAAGCTTGCCCTGATACGCTTATAAATTAATCATTGTACATTATACTCATACCCCATCAATTCTCTAAGAATAATACTTTCATATGTCTCCGCCTATAGCGTTAAAGTTATTTGAGCAGGTAATTTTATTGAGCGACTCACTTCACTGAGCAATACATTTACGTGATTGTGCGTACATGTCAGAGTGGCTTGCGCTTGCTCCTCGTTTAGTAGTTCTCGATACAGCAAATAACTATAATAAATGATAAATACCAATAAATACATACTTGCAAGCTTGTTCCTGAACGATTTCAAAGAACAGGCAGGTACCGCCGTTGAGGCAGTAGGACGAGGGATCAGGCAATGGACACGGTGATCCCATTGAGGCTGGAAGCAAAACGAAATAAATTATAGTTTTATTTATACAAAGCAATGTTTCTCAGTTTGTTTTATACACCTAATCATTAAGTAGGATTTAAATGAAAGAACAACGGTGATCATTAAAAGAATTCTCTACAATTCTACAGCTTGTTATTTTTTTTTCTATGTACTCCAGAAACGGGAACCCCCCTAAGGTTAATATTTTCGTCTTGATTAGTGGATATATCAATTCTGGTTTTTAGACTCTTCGCGTTAATGTTCGTTTTGTTCAGCCTCGTTTATACATCAGTACGCTGTCTGGACTTGAGTAGCTTACTTTATTGAGCGTATCGCTTCATTGAGTGTATCGCTCCATTGAGCGGTTCGTTTAATTGAGCATTCTACTCAGAAGCATGTTCACAAATGATTATACATGTGGATATGGTGGACTTTTACCACGCACGACTTCGTACACGTTTAAATTTCATAACCAATAAATTTAGCAATCATTGAGTAGTTTCCTAACGAAATATTTTCAAAATAAAATTAGTAGTTCAATATTGACAAACTACCTCTTTGTAACATTACTATAGAAATATAGATAATAAATTAATTATAGAAAATTAATTTCATGTTCTAAGGTTGTAAATGTTAATTTGCTTGTTTGTTTGTAAAACAGCATAGCATAATAGAGGCCAATTAACTCCTGTTTAGAAGCAATGCTTGGATGTAACTGATCACCTCATTTGTTTGAATGCAGCATTGTTTACAAGTTCGTAGAATCGCCTAGCATTCTCAAGTGAATACTACGGTATCGTATAAGACAATGATGTAAATATACATATAGCAATACATAATCGATAATGTTTGTTGATAGTTCTTATTACAAACTGTGTATATCATCGGTGCCGGTACATTCTAGTTAATTCGATTTTTTTTATGGATGTTCAGCCATAGCTTCATTGTTCATGAACTGATTTCGAAGATTCTTTTTTGTTTACAAAGCCCATTTTAATTTAAAAACCCGTTATAGAGATACACTTATGTGCGTCGTTTTTCGAGATCGGCCTGTGCTTTTCCATTTTATATTAACGCAGGTTGGCATGACAGCGGCGACTGAGGATCGATTGTTGATCTCCGGTGGTCACTAATATTTTTGTATAAGCGTGAGGCTCGCCTGACGGTAAACTTCACTAGCGCCTTACCGACATTGAAACTCCTTTACCCCAAGCAGTTTTGTGAACCCTGCTCACTGCAGGAACTTTTTTTTTTTTTTTTTTTTTTTTTTTTTTTTTTTTTTTTTTTTTTTTTTTTTTTTGAACTGACTACACTGTTAGCCTTAGGGGCCCTAAAGCCGCTGCGGCTTTTACAGCTTCACCGGACTTGGGGGCGAGCGCAGAGGGCACTCAGCCGCGAAAGTTTTGTGGACGACTCGCACGAGGGTGCCAAAGTGGCCGGACCTCGGCTCGGGCGGTCGTCGCGTTCGCAAATAGGTCGCGATCTATTCGAATCCCTACACCTACGATTCGAGCTAACTAAATATACACATAGGCACGTTCCCTTCCTCCTGGGAGGAAGGAAGGAACCGTGCGTATGTGTATTCAATAATCGGAATGTTTCTACACTAACTAGCGCTAACTAACTAGCGTAAAAAAAAGAAAAAAAAAGGTCCCTCACAGAACCTATGTACCTGTGTGGTGTGCACGTGTGTATGTTCATACGTGTGTAGTGTTGTATGTAGGTAGCTAAGTGATGCACGTACAGTGTCACTTGTATCGCGCGGGCGGTTGCCTGACCCAAGGGTTTCACACCGAGGAACGGACCTAGACTTGGGTTACCGCTAGAGAGGGTGGACGTGACGGGTGTGCTGGAGCGAAATTGACCGCCCGCCCTCTGCGGAGAGAACGGTGGTTACGCGGGCGTGGGCGCTGGCACGCTCTGTTTGGAGAGACGGATGTGTAATATTTATTCGAATTTTCGATGTGATCGTCGGGATCAATAAAAATATTGCGCGGCCGGCGTTTGCACCGGATGTCCGTGGGTGCCGGAACATAAGTGGCGGCTGTTTTTATTAACGGATTCGCGTGGTTCGACGCGGTGTCGAAATACGAACGGGAGAGCTGTTTAACGTAGGCATGTATCGAAGGAAGCTCCATATCTCTATGGAGATCTACGCTTCGAACATACCACGGGGCCCCGGTGAGACGATAGAGGAACCTATTCTGTATCGATTGTAACCGTTTGAAACTCGACTCGGACATATGTGCGAACACGGCGCAACTGTATGTCAAAATTGGTCGAATACACGTCTTGTAGAGCGTGAGCTTATGTCGCGTGGACATTTTACTCACCGAACACAACAGAGGATGCAACCGGCCCAGGACCCACGCGGCCCTGTTCCTAACCTTACGGATGTGGGGTCTAAAAGAGAGCCTACTATCTAGGGTTACCCCTAGATATTTGGTCTCTCTTACATACGGAATCGGATTATCGTAGAGCTTAACAGGTTTAAGCTTCCACGGTATCTGTGACGAATCCGCATCGAAGAGCATCGCGGCGCTCTTCGAGGGATTAACGGCTATACGCCACTCGTTAAACCACTTCCCGAGAGTGGTCACGGAGCGTTGCACTTTGTGTCTGAGGTGGGATCTATTCCTATCTGAGGCATATAAGACTGTATCGTCAGCGTATAGCCCTACCTCGACCTCCGGGAGTCGAGGTAGGTCACTGACGTACAGGTTAAATAGGCTAGGAGCCAGGATCGAACCTTGGGGAACGCCTGAGCGTATTGGACGGGGCGTGGACAATTCACCTTCCACTCTATAGCGAAAGGTGCGATCTGTTAGATAGTCGCGAATTATTTTAATTAGCCTATCGGGGACTTCAAAGTGATACAACTTGTAGATCAATCCCTCGTGCCAGACCTTATCGAAGGCCTTGGCAACGTCGAAAAAGACCGCAAGTGTACGGCGGGGTTTATATAATTCAGCAAAATTAAATGCAACGTGCTCCGTGAGGCGGTGCACTTGATGAGTGCAAGAATATCTAGCACGGAAACCGAATTGCTCAGGCGGATAGAGGTCTTTCTCCTCTATTACTGACTTGAGACGGTTCAGAAGGATCCGCTCGTACATTTTCCCTAAAGTATTTAGGAGACTGATCGGGCGATAGCTGTCGGGAAGCGACGCGCTCTTGCCGGGCTTACGGATACCTATGACTATGGCCTTTTTCCAGGCGGCTGGAAAATGGCAGTGGGCTATGGCTACATTGAAGATGCAGACCAAAAGAGCTATGAGGCGATCGGGAAGAAGTCTAAGTACTTCATTCCTGATCCCGTCGGGACCTGGTGCTTTTCTAAGCTTAAGGCTTTTTATAATGGAAAGAACCTCCTCAGACGTGACTGGGGACAGGGAGTCTGTCGCGGGGAGCTTATCCAGCTCCCGCACGCATCCATCGATACCCTCGACCCGGTCGGTATTTGCATCGACACTGTTCGGAGAGCACTGGCTCTCCAAACAAGTGGCGAGGCACTCCGCCTTGTCGCTGCTATCGAAGGCGAGCGGTATACCGGGACCCCTCTCGAGGGGGGGCATAAGATAAGAAGCCTCTATTTTGAGGCTGTGAGCTAATTTCCAGTAAGCCAGATGCGACGGCCTTAGCCCTTCGACGAGGGCGTCCCATCTGTGACTTCTGAGTTCTAATATACGGGCTCTAACCGATCTTTGAAGTGCGCGTAAACGTGCGCGGTTTTCCTCGGTCGGATAGTGGTCGTGCGCACGAGTCGCCGCGTTCTTTTCCGTCAACAACGCCCGCACGTCGGCAGGGAGTACGAAGCGGCGATCGCTCGCCTCTTCGACCTCTCTCGAGGCCTCTCCGATGCCGGCCTGCAGGTGGTCGACCAGGGAATCGATCGCGAGATCTACGTCCGCAACGGACCCCAATACGTCCGGGATCCTATCTAAGCTGGACGAGGACGGCCTGTCCGCAAGATAATGTTTTAGCTTGGCATAGTCAACCACTTGGACCGAAGGAGGGCTAGAGTCGTCTGGTTGACCTAGCTGCATGATTACCGGACGGTGGTCGGAGTCGAGCTCGTGTACGACCCGAATGAGTCGTAACCGAAGCGCGATACCTTTAATGAGAGCTACATCAAGCACTGTCGGCATACAGTTGTCTTGAAAGTGGGTGGGAGTGGGTGGCGCTATGACATCAAAGTTTAGCACGTTCGTTAGCTCTTCGAGTTTAACCCCATTACTGGAGTCTCTCCAATTGCCAAACGAAGTGTGTCCACAATTGAGGTCACCCGCTATAATGACCGATTCACCGAGCGAAAGTAGCTTTTCTAGGTCAGACCTGAGAGGCTCTTTCCTCGGCGAGAGATAAACTGAGACTAACGTTATGGACGGGTGGTCGGTCATTCCTAGTCTACACACGGATACTTCCATATTGGTAAGTATCGGAGGATCTACCGGCGTACAATATAACGATCGTTTGTAATAAATGAGAGTGCCGCCCCCGCGGCCGGCCCGGTCATTTCTTACAATATTATAGTTCGCGATTTTTGGATCACGTTTAGCACGCTTTAAGAGCGTCTCCTGCACTAAAAGAACATCTACTTGGTGATCTTTAAGAAAGGTCGCGACGAGATCACGCTGCGGAAGTAGGCTTCGCGCGTTAAAAAATGAAAGATTTAACGCTTTCGGTTTAAACTTAGCCATTGAAAGGCCCTAATTTTTATTACTACTCGCCTCGCGATCGAGACGTTGTAGTGTCTCTACGAGGCGGGGGAACGCGCAAGCGGTCTTGATGAGACCGAAGCGCTCCAAATGGTCGTTGTATTCGATGAGCTCGCGGATATCGTGCTCGCGGGTGAGCAGTATCATTAGGTCGTTACTATTGACGACAGTGTTAGCGGGCGCGCGGGGCGCAGGAGCGCGGGGCGCGGGAATATCCATAGCCATAAGGGGCTGTGGATTGGGGCGGCGGGGGCCCCATGCGTTCTGCGATGAACGCACGGGTTGCGGTTGCACCACGCGGGGTGCGGAGGGGCCGGCGGCGGCCGGGAGCTGGCGCGGGACCGGCAGCGCGGGAAATTCCCCTGACGCCAGCAGGGGTTGCGCTTTGATGGCTGAGGCGGGGGGCGCCGCCCGGGGGGCCGCCTGCCTCTGTGTACGTGGCCGCGTGGTACGCGGGGCCTTGGGGCAACCGCGATAATTCGCGGGATGCCCCTCCTCCCCGCATAACACGCAGCTCGGGGGGACGACGGAGTCACGCTCGCGCGTGCACTCCCGTGTGGGGTGGTCCTCTCGGCACTTTACGCACCGCGGACGAGAATGACAGTTACGGGCAGCGTGCCCGTACAGCTGGCAGTTGTGGCACTGCGCAGGCTGGTGGTTTTTGTGTGGGGGCTCCACGTTAATCCCGGAGAGCCCGCACACCGTCTCTAGCTGGAAGATGGCCTTTCCCTCGGGGGAAAGGTCCAATATGGCCACTACCATTTGTAGTGGCCGCTTATCTTTACTGTACATCCGGTGTACTTCCCGGATGGGATAACTTTGCTCCTTGAGCGAGGAGCACACCTCCGACGGGTCGAGCTCCACCGGAATGCGGCGGATGACCACTCGGAGGACGCGCTCCTCCGCGAGCGAATACGTATAAAATTGCAGACCTTTCTGCCGGAGGAGGGTGGTTAGTTTACGGTGAGTTTCCGAAGAACTCACCGAAATAGAAATCCCGTTGACTATGTTTCTAGCCTTGTGGTAGTCGAGTTTGAGTCTGCGCATCTCATTGCAGACTCCCATCCAGGCTGCCTTGTCCCGGATTATGATTGGAGGTGGGGCACGCTCTTTTTTCCCACCGGCGGGCGCGGGGAGCTGGGAGGACGCGGGGGCGGCGGCGCCCCTGACTACTGCCTTAGCTATTACCTTAGGCGCCGGTTGAGCAGTCGGACTGCTACGCGCCGTTCGCTTACGCGACGCCACGACGGTGAAGCCGTCGTTCTCGGTATCCATCTCCGGAGATGGATCCGGATTCGCGGGCGAGTCTTGTTCGACCGGAAGGGCCGAAAACGAATTTTTCGTCTTTAACGCGGTTTCCGTGGATCGCGCGGGACGGACGTACGGACTATTTTTGGTAACCCTAGATTGTGACCGCGAATTTCGCGGCCCTCGCTTGACGGAGGCGGGGCTTGACCCGCGCGATTGGCTAGTCGGGACAGGGGGCGTGGCCGTAGACGTGGCCACGGCCCCGGATGACGCGGCGGACGGACGCGCAGCGCTGCGCGTGAGACGTTTGGGCGCGGCGCCGACTGGCGCGGCGCCAGTCGGTATAACGGTCGCGGCCGTGACGTCATCGGCCGCCTTGCTACCTGAAGCGGCCGCCTCGCTACCTGAAACGGCCTCATGACGGGTCGCGGTCGCAGCGGTGCGACGCACGCAGGCGTTCTCAGGTAGATTACGGTATTCCTCGTCTAGAGAGGGACACCGTAATACGACGAAATTTTGATAGCGCTGGTATTGAAATTCCAGCGCTTTCATCCTGGCTTGCAACTTGCCTATGCAAGTGGCCAGGTCGGTAACGTTATTTGCCATGACGGCAGAAGAGGGAGGACAATGGGACATTTTTATTTTATTTTAAATTAAAGGCCTCCCTGCCTTAGGGGCAGGGGGGTGCGCCAAAAACTTAAAAAGACTATCGGAGTCGGCAAGAGACCTGTGGTCAAGGTGCAATGACACACAGGAAGGACCTATCAACCCTAAGGAGCCCTAACAAGCCCGGGGCCGAGGACGCAGACCGGTAATTAAACCGGGCTAGGCCCAAACAGGTTCCCGGGGATGGAGTGTGCAGGATCGGAAGGTTTGGCAGGAGACACCTGGGGCAAGACTATGCGATAACCGCAAAGGCCTAGATTCCCAGGCCCGTCCGAGTCTGGCTGTTTGCCTCTGAAGGAGACAACCAGCGGGCTGCTCGGGTCACGCCCCGCTCACTTTAGTTAGCACCGTCAGGTATCCAGTGAGCGACCACAAAACCGTGGATTTATAAAAAACAAGCAAGTCGCACCGAAAAGTGCGGTTTACCACGCGAGCGTTACACACCAGTTGGTTTACGTCGTTATTGCAACAATATATTCGAATAAATTCCAAATATAAGATCGCAACAATTAAGTCACGTGATGGTCGAGAGCACAAACGGAGCGACACGTCCGTTCGCGATCAAGACCAAATCGGAACTCCCCACTGCAGGAACACAAGGTTAGGTTATTTATCCGCGATCATCTGTAGGGAGGACGTATTCCATTAGTAGAGAGAAATCTCTAAAGAAATTTGTACTGTGGTTATCATCACATACAGTTCCTTTTGCCGTGCTACGACTGAAACGTGTTTTTCTTTATGTTATTTAGTGTTAATAAGATTGTAATGACTTACTGGTATCAGGGGGCATTGTGGCCGGTGATACAACGGTTATGTTCGCTTTGGCGATGGCGGGAGGTCCGACCGCTCCCTGCGCTCTGCACTCGTACGTCGCTGAGTCTTCGTTTCTCGCATGCCTTATCACTAAAACCGAGCGCCTCCTGAAATGAATCATATCATAAATTGCATACATAAGTTAAATGTTAAGTGGCGATATACTCCGAGGGAGTGATACACGAATGAGGTTGAGTGCATGCAACTGCTGGAATTACACAGTTGAGTCTATTTAGGCCCTAAGAACGTTAAAACGCTACTGCCGGTCGGTTCAGAAAACCAGAAACCGGAACCAACAAAAAACTCTATCGGGTTTATTTTTTTTTTCAACCGTAGAATAATATTAACATAATAAAACTGTTTTATAATTTCGTGAATGCACAAAGAGGGAGTCACTTTTCAGACATCACTGCCATTTGTGATGAATGGTTGGTCCTATTGTTATTTATTATTATTCTAACAAAGCTCTTCATCATTTCAATGAGTACTCTTTTTTTTCTTCACCAAAAGTTCAATGTAGAATTCAGTGCAAAGAATTTCGGCGCGAGTTGCGACTAGGGAATTCAATCCCAAAAGATAATTTCATTACAGGTATTTGCCGGATCCATCTGGGTGGACCTCTGAAATTAATCGTAATAAAGATCTAATAGACCTCGTTTTCATGGTTTTAATTTTTAGCCCAAACTAAATAAGCGGTACATTTTAAATGGTTTATTAATACTTAGACATTAATAATTGACATACCAACATAAAAATCAGAAACATAAATTGACATAGTCACTTATAATCACAATTTGATATAGTCACGTCAACATCACTAACAAATTGAAATAATCACGTACACATCACAAACATGTAACGGCACATGACACATAAGTACCTGAATTTCTCGTAAACGTCATACGAAAATTAAAGATATATAAATATTAAGGAAATGGCTTCATAAATAAGTTAGAGTATTAATTGTGTCGTCTGCTAAACGGCTCCTGATATTGCACATAAGGTAGCCAGTGGCTGAAAGAGCTCGCTCAGCTTCTGCGATGGTTGGTATAATAGTCATTAGTGAATTATAGGTGAATTGAGTGCAGAGTAACACGTATGATCCACGCTTCTCTATAATCCCGCCAGTCCAGCGGAATCCCGCAAAATTTCGACCGAAGTTAGTCCTACAAAATGTAATGCAGGATTTCGGGATTGCATTCTCTAGACGCGACAAATCACGCTACCACCTCACTCCTTTTCAAATGAAGACTACATTCGTAGTGTAGCAGTGAAGGTGTTTAATTAAAATCATGATAATTAGGATTACCAAAGGCCAAGAGTTTTATTAAGGTATTAATATTTAAATAGATGTTGGGCATTTTGAAAATTTACATACTCCCAAGAAAAACTCATATTATGACGACAGACGTTTACGATGCTAATCCCCAAGTAATGTCATGTAATGTCTCGGTACGGTTGCTAAAAGCACATTCATTAATTTAAATTGTACAAAAGAAAATAACTTTAGTAATTAATTATCATTAAATAATACTAAAGCGGTTTAATAAAAAAAAATTAACTGCAAAAATTATTTTACACGAGCAACACTGAAGCGTGTTTAACGATCTGTGAAATTGCCATCTTCATTGTAATTACTTATCACAATTCTCTCATTACAGTGGTTGTTCTGACGTCTCTAATGTATTAGGATAGGAGTTGTTTTCGCCTGGCAATTCTCGATGATAGTGAACCCGGTCAATGACAGCCTGTATGTCTGCACCAGCGATTAGTATTTGTTATATGGTTGGACTAATTGAGCGCGGGTAGGTTCTTAGGGGTGCTACATGATTCCGCAATCGAGTATCGATTTAATGTGTTTTGAAGTAACGATGACGTCACATGTCAGTTTACATTCGAAATCTACTGCGATCCTAAGATTTCATTGAAAACATCTTAATCAAACCATAGTTATTTTGCTTGTTTGATAGGGAATTTGTTACGTCTGATTAGTTACTGTCTATCAGCTAAAGATTAGCAGAAAGGTTTAAGAGTCTTGCCATTTTGGGCTTCAATAATTTAACATCACGAAAAGATATAGTTAATGTAGATAAACCATAATATATATAATTATATCAGCCTACAATTGTCCCCCTGCTCTTGCCTCTTTCCAAAGAAAGATACAGGCTTGATCACTACGACAGTCACCGACATATTGGAAAGAAATGAAAGAAAGAATAGATTTATTCATAAGAACAAAACACGCTTTAACATAATTTAGACTAAGGGTGCATTCAAGTATTACGTAACGCAATTTTTGAAGCTTTTATAGGCCAAGAAAAGATGGTAATGCAAATCTGCCTGTTTAGAGGACATTACAGTGTGAACTCACTTTAACAACACTGACTACATCATTTCAGTCGAGGGATTCCCTGTAAAACAAAAGGGTTGCCAACTTGGGTGAACAAAGTGAAAATTATGTACAATACAATCGAGGGATTCCCCGGAAAACATAAACGAAAAGGGAAGCCATATTGGAATGATTCAATTGCCTAGTTTGTTATTTAAATTTAAAAAAAAATTAAGGTATGCGTTGTTCTAACCCCCCTCCCGCCCTTGTAACGCATCGTAACGTTTTACAAAACCTCTCTCTCCCCAAATCGCGTTAGGTAATACTTGAACGCCCCCTAATTAAAAAACATAAAGTTAATCGAGGAAACTGGAAAACTTATAGACTATTTTTTTAGTAGTGTATGTACTGCCGAAGTAAGTACTAGACTATTTTCTGTTTGATCGTTTACAGTATTCATAAAGAGTGCTATCTACATCACTTGCTGTCACTTTTCGTTGAATGACGAATGTCAATATTTTGGGAGGTCTAAGTTTAATGGCGCTGGACAGTTTAGAATTCGCAGTATTAATTTATTTTATTTAATATATTAGTAACAGATATTATAGGTAAATTTTAGCTTTCTGTACTCCTCCTCCATATAAACTTTAACCATGCCTAATCTCAGTCTTCCGTGCACGCAATACGCTTAAAAAGGTACCGAAAGCTTTTGCTTCACGTATTCATATATAGATAACATACACAAAAAAACAAAATACATAAAAAAGTAATCATATAAATTGTTCAGTAACGTGTCCTGCTATTATGAAAGAAAGAAATAAATCAACATTTCTATAGTTTTCCCACATACAGTGATAACACAAGTACAATTCTCAAGCATCCAGGTTTGCCTCACGATGTTTTCTTTCACCGTAAACCGATAGTGATATCAATTTGAATTAGTAAAGGTACGCGAAGTCCGAAAAATTCGTTGTTGCAAGCCGGGGTTGGAATCTGCGGACTAGCACGACTTAAATCTACTTAACCTACTTAATTTTGTTCAAGCAATAAATAAAAATGCGGGGTGATTGTGTTCATTTACGTAGGTATACCTATTCTTTTGATTGGTGGATTTTAAAGTGATACATACAATGGAGGCTGCTCTGAAGATCTTTTCGGTATGGTGCCCTCATCACCGTTCCAAACTAGCACCTTTCACCGTTGGCTGGATACTCATCCTCACACTGTAAAACCTAGCCAAAACAAAACTACAGTAAGGTTCTCTGGTACCTTCCCATCAGGGTTCTTCAAAAAGGGATTGAACGCTGACAATATGGATGTAATGCGGGTGTTGCAGTTGTCCATAAACAACGGTAACCATTTACCATATGCCGTCTGCCTGTTTGCGCCTTTTGGCGTAAAAAAATAAACATAGGTTGGAATAATGTCTAGTACCGATCGATAACTCACAATTACTAACAACCCTATTAAAAGTATAATGACCGGACCACATGTAGTCCCATACGTTCATTGTTAGAAGCCGACTGAACTATCCGTACAGAAACGTGAACTAGTTTACTATGAAGATCAACGCAGCCGAGTCAAACCAATCGACGGATCAATCGTTACTGATCAATTATTGCATCGGACTGTAAACTGTCCTTGGACCTACATTTGTCTGTTGATTAATCGTTCGATCTAGTTTTATTTGTTTATTTATCTTAACAAAGTACAACTCTGGAATATTCTCGCGAGTAAATATTTATAAAACGATAAAAGTCTATAATAACTAATACGTTTTGATAGCTTTTTGTAGTTTACTCCTTAAGAGTGAATTTCCATATTATATAACCCGCGGTACGTAAATTAGATGAGGAAATAAATCTAGTTTAATAAAGTGAAGTTATGTTGTCCTTCTGCGCAACATATTCGCGCATCTTATGCTGAATGCGTGTACATGCATATACTCGACTTTTTTTAAATGCAGTACAGGTATGCGCTTCGTCTCGGTCTTACCTGGTGGTAAGTAAAGATGAGCCCGACGATGTAAGTATCGTGCTTGCCTGTTAAATGCTTATTCATTCTTCGCTTGAAGACTCCCAAGTTATAGGTGGATGGGAAAACAGACGACGGGAGTGAATTCCACTACTTTGTCGTTCGCATAATGAACGACGAAGGTTATTGGGTGGAATTTAATCATGCAATTCCTGTGCACACTTTCCAAAGTGTGCCACAAAAACACCTACATCCCAGAAATAACAACAAGAAGTAAGGGACCCACCATTTTGTTAGAATAACTGTAATCATTACAGAACACTATAATTAATCACTTGATAATGTCAGTAATGGTATTCAATAAAGAGGACTAGTTGCCTAGTTTGGAAAAGCAAGAAGGAGAAGAGAACTTTTTTTAAATTGCGCCATAATGATTTGTTTTGATACCCATGTCAAATGTTGTAAATTGTATGCAGATTGCGGTTACGCGTCTTAAGTAGCGATTGTGTACTATTTTGGGTGACATGTAATATTGTTAATACGTGAAGCAAAAACTTTTTAAGCGTATTGCGTGTACGGAAGACTGTGAGATGTGGCATGTGTATATGAAGGAGTGCAGAAAGCTAAAATTTATCTGTAATATCTGTTAGTAATATATTAAATTGAATTAATTAATACTCCGAATCCTAACCCGAACAGTGCCATTGAACTTAGACCCCCAAAATATTGACACTGTCACTGAATGAAAAGTGACAGCAAGTGATGTACAGTTAACAAAAAAAAAGAGATAAACCCGATCGAGTTTCTTACCGGTTCTTCTCGATGTCTGGGATATTTTCCGAACCGGCAGTAGTGTTTTGACATTCATAAGTGCTTTTTTAGGGTCTGAATTGAATAAATATTATTTTGATTTTGACTTTTTGTAAGATGATATTCATTGCTTGGGTTCATACTGCAAATGTCAAACAGAAAATAGTCTATGATTAAAAAGTCGCTGGTCGACTTTCGATGGTGGTTCGATCATTGGCTGACCTTTAGTGTAATATCATTATGTAAATGAATAATTACCTGTAATTTTGCACCCGGAATCTCCTTAACGCGATATCAGCTACGGGCCTGCCGTCCTTGTACCATGTGATGCGAGGTGGAGGCCGGGCGCTGGCCTTGCACTCGAGCCGCGCCCGGGTACCTCGCGCTGTCTCCACCGACTGCATTGGCTCCACACGAGCTGGACTATCTGCGTACAGAGAACACTGAACTTCATATTTGTTGTACGTATTACTTACGTAACTGCCTCATTAGCCTATTGCTCTTAAGCGCGACTTCTATGCTCGAGGTCCTCGGTTCGATTCCCAGGTCGAGTAAGGTGTTATTGGGGTTTTCTATGAAAATATCAGTAGCAGCTCGGAGTTTGGCGTTGTGCCCGATTAATCGGCAATAGGCTCGCTCCCTATTACATGAACCCTAAAGATACCCGGAGAACTGTGGGTGTACATTTAGTAGGTACACCTCTGCCTAACCCTTCGAGGTTGTATGTATTATGACTAGCTGTGCCCCGCCCGCGGTTTTATTCGTGTTACCTTCCCGTATTTGCCTACAGGTTCCCAAATTGATAGACGGGCTTGATTACTAATACCCCGCTTTTTAGGGCCGTAGCGTAACCCTTTTAAACTTCCCTAAAAAAATCTAATGAAAATCTATCTAACGACAGTTTTCAATAACGTTTCTATCTGTAGTTTCAGTTACTAAAGATAGACAAATATAACGTTTTGCCTTTACTTTTTTTTATAAACCATAGTTTTTTTTTATCTACATAATATCTATCCGTACCGTATAGTACCGTATGTATTAAGCTATAGCTTAGATAGAAAAGAGGGAAGCCGATATCTGTCTTAAGTTAAAGATTAGTATTACTAATTACAAATATGTACTAATCGGTGATAGTAACCTTAGATATGTTATTGAAAACGGCTGTAAAAAGATACCGTGACAGAGTAACTGTACTATCAACACATAACTCAAACCACAGAACGGATTGGACTGAAATTTGGCAGACATATAGTTATTATGACGTAGGCATCCGCTAAGAACGGATTAAAAAAAATTCAACCCTTAAAGGGGTGTAACGGGGATTCATAATTTATATTGATAAATCATATCTAACACGGGGTGTGTCTAGTGCTCACTAAAATTAAAAATACTTCATACGCTACAACTCTCAGATATCCTTAAATATTGATTTTTGTTACGTAAGTCGGAAGTCGAGGCCCTCCCGAACTGCTTTAACCGCGTGCGCTGGCGTAATCGTTAATTATACCGAAATACAATATACTACAGTAATATTGGTCCTTAGTATATCTAAAAAAAATTATGCCTATCTCTTATACATAAGCCACAAAAAGGTATTTTGTGTCAAAGATTTGTTGAAAATTGAAAAGTGATTTATAAGCATTATTTTTAGACATGGCATATTAATCCTTACGAACAAAAGTTACTTCATCATAAAGACAATTATATGAAGTTACATTTTGCCCATTAGAGTTTGCTATTTGGACTCATAGTTTAGGAGATAATGAAAAATTAAAATAATTTGTACTTGCGGGAAGAACAATTATGATAGAATAACACGGGTGCGTTGGCGGCGCGGTGTTTGTAGGATAAAATTAACACGGGTGAAACCGTGGGACACAGCTAGTCAGGCATATAAGTAAATTGTATTTGTTGATTTGAATACATTTAAACACCCTGCGACATTTCAAAAACAATAATGCAGATGGTATTTTCATCTCAAGCAATGATGGCTCAGTTGGTAGCGTGTACGGACTTCGCGTCGACCGACGTGAGTTCGAATCCCTGCAATGAGCCAAAGCGCCCGGTGAAGGAAAACATCGTAAAGAAATCATAGCATGATGGTAGGGCTTTTTCTAATACGCGCCTGGCGAGCTATCACCCTCACGTTGACAATCTGTCGCCAAACACCAATTAGTGTGTTCCGGCAGCTACACTTGAGAGCGCGTCTTTCACTAGGCTTCGCATGCTACCATCCTGAGCCACATCGTCACTTAAGATCAGATGAGACTGTGGACACAGCGCTAAACCTATAACAATAAAAAAAAACTTATATAATCGTATATATACACTTATACACAGATATGCGTATAAAACATTTCCAAATATTTGAGTTGTCTCGTATTCCACCACTCAGAAACTTAAAAACGACTCGCCAGCAAAAGTCACAGACTAAAAATAAATCGCTTTCATTAGGCCAACGGCGTTATTATTCCGGGTGGCGAGTAACATATTGATGTGAGGGTCCTGAACGAAAAATTATTATCTACAGTTTGGTCATCGCTTTTCGGCTGAGCGTAAAAATTGGCCAAGTGTCACAAAGTAAAAAGTTACGAAAAATTGTACGGGTATAATTTTATAAGCTATGTTTTTAGGATATCGTTAATAGTCTGTCGCCAGAATAGATGGCGGTTGCGAAAGTGATGTTGTGTTTTGATATCGTTTTCGAGTTGAGGCGATGATATTTATATAGATAGTTAAGGAAATCTTAATTCGGATGTCTGCATATTTATGATACATGAGACAAGCTTCTTTACGAACTAAATAGTATTAATAAACTAATACACTATACTTAATTATATTATTGATATGAGATTACAAATCATCATTCTATCACCATTGATTCACCTTCTCATTTCTAGGTTCTGCACCGGATTGAACTATTTTAGTGGACACATATGAAAGACATTATAAAATCCCAGAGGATGTGGGTGTTTCGTCATCCAGACCGGACATATTTCTTTATTCTCGAGAAATCAAACGTATAATACTTGTAGACCTTACTGTACCGTGGGAAGCTAATATACCTAAAGACCACGCAATAAAAATGAATAAATATTACGATCTATGTAATGAGCTAACCAAAAACGGCTATGCGGATTAACTTGTATGCGGTGGAAGTGGGAGCGAGAGATATTCCAGCGAAATCTCTCTATAGCTTGCTAAAAGACCTCGGTCTGTCGAAAACTTCAGTAAGTTCTATTTTCGAACGGGTATCTAAAGCAGCATTAACAGGCTCTTACAAAATCTGGCTTGGCAGGGAGGGTATCGGGGGCGGTCAAGGTGAGCGCTGATGTGCATCATAAGGGGGCCCCCTAAACCTACACCTGGGTCGCAAGTCCCGGGGGCTGCTCGTGTTCCCTCTGTCTGCCATACGATGGACCAAGCACCCGCATGGTAAATCCATGGAATGCTAAGATGTTTGTCTCTAGGGTTCCCAATCTCATAATGAAGTAACCGGAGCCATTATAAGGTTTTATTTCGGTTTGCCTGTCAGCCTTTTTCTCTAAAACGGCTTGAGGTATAAAGTTGTAATTAATATCGAATACTAAGGTTTCTAGGCTAACATAGTACATAAAGAGATACGGCCCTGCATACTAAAGGTTCAACTCACTGGCCAAATAAAAAACTATAGGGTACTCCAGCTAACAGTCTTGAAATTTTGCACGTAAGGAGGTGTTTTGGCATAAGTTAAAGAATCAATCCGAAAATAATGAATTTCAAATCTCATGTAGAATAAAACCCTATAATCTGTGGCGGTAATAATAAAATTTCTATATAAATAATTCATGTCACTCGGATCTAAATAGAACGTTCCACTCGAATTTATTTATCGTGACGTGTAGATACCTACCTAATTAAAAACTGAATACATACGAAAAACCGTTAAATTCGCTTTCGGTTGTTTCATTTGACGTAGATTTATAATACTTTAATACGGAAGTCTGTTTAAATACCATTTGTTGTCAATTCATCCTGGTTTTAAAATTTTAGTTAAAGTATTTATTAAGTATTAGTAACTCATAAGTTTTCGTCTTGACACAATAAACCGATTGTGCGAATAGTTTACGATTATCAGCAACTACACAGATTTCAGAAAAAAAAATTTTCAGGTAATTGATTGAGTTGTAGATTGTGATATTGTGTTCAAATGGCATTCATTCATAATTTAATTATTGTAGAAGAACTATTTCAAAGGGAGGATCCTCCGACCAGACGGCTGTTATATCTGGCGGGCAGCTGCCCTACTGTTGTATTTTTTTTTTTTTTTTTTTTTTTTTTTTTTTTTTTTTTTTTTTTTTTTTTTTTTTTTTTTTTTGAACTGACTACACTGTTAGCCTTAGGGGCCCTAAAGCCGCTGCGGCTTTTACAGCTTCACCGGACTTGGGAACCTACTGTTGTAGTCGGGTTCTTGTATATATACTCAACGATTGAGTTAATTTCTATAGCGCAATGTAGGATAGTAGGATGCGTCTTATGTGGCTCGATAGATGTCGCTATGTATCGCTATGTAGATGTCGCCACATTATAATGTAGATCAGCGTTTTTGGGTACAATATAAGTAGGTACATATATTTTAACCATGTTGTTAAAACCTAAAATGAGAATTTTTTAGACTTTTTCCTTTATTTTGATTATACCTTTTTAATAAAGCAATAAAACACATTTAATCATATACTGCCTCGTTAGCCTAGTGGTCGTAAGCGCGACTGCTATGAGCAAGGTCCTGGGTTCGAATGCCAGGTCGAGCAAAGTGTTATTGGGTTTTTCCTATGAAATTCTCAATAGCAGCTCGGAGTTTGGTTTCGTGCCCGATTAATGGCAATAGGCTCGCCCCCTATTACATAGGACCTAAAAACATACTCGGCGAACTGTGGGTGTACATTAGTACACCTCTGCCTAACTCTTCGGGAAATACAGGCGTATGTTATGTAATTATATTAAATTAGTGCCTCGGTATGTGTATTCAACCTGTGTGTACACTGAACTTAATTTAACATAGCTTCTAAAAATGTATATTTAATTACATCATACCTATATATCTTAAAAAACAAATATTTTTACAAGTAGCGTAATAATTTATTTTGAGTTATAAAAAGCCAAAGTGTTGTGTAATGCGAATAAAATTTCAAGTATTTCGAATATTGGTTTTATGAATGAAGGGCGTGGGTGGGTTAAACCTGAATGGGTGACGTCACTGTTATACAAGAGAGGCGCCTAACTGCGCAGGAGTGGGCTGTAGATACAGTTCGTTTTGATGGCATTAATCACATTTTACCAACATTTAATTTTATTTTGTGTCAGATGATTTACTTGGAGATATTAACGAACCGAATATGGCGGACAGGTGTGTTTGGTGAAATTTAAAATCTTAAAGATTTTTTTTTCATTGAACTAAGAAGATAAACAAGCGTAAGCAGCGCTGCTGTAGCCCCACGGACGTTTGTAATACCAGAAGTATCACTAGATCGTTGCACACCTTGAGACCCCAACTGAACTCCTCAAGGAGCTCTGGAAGTCTACAGTCGTGATATTCTAGTGGTTTATAGACCGTCGGAACATCAAGTTAATGTCCGTAAGACCGACTCGTGGCATGTACCAACCAACAAATTTTTCGGAATTCGCGTACATCTACTAATTGGAATTGGTAACACTATCTTCTGACGGTGAAAGAAAACATCGTGAGGAAACCTGAATGCTTGAGAAATGTTCCTTGTGGCAAACAAACCGTGGTATAAATTAGGTCGTAGACCTCTCCACAGATAAGAAGTGGTCCAGTCGCGGACACGGCACGATGGTGCTCTGAACTGTATCCATAGTTTGTTATTCGCTAACATTTAAACATATAGGTACCTATTATTTAGACCTATTGTGTATGAACCACGCCCACTGTTTTCAAATCCGACACATAATATGCAGTGAATTGTCAATCGTCTCACAGGCCCTCGTTATCGACTTTGAGTATGCTGTGTGAGTCAGTTGGGTTGGTGCCAGGTCGGCTCACCTGCCGTACCGTACAGTCCGGTTTCCGCTCGAGTTGTCTCGACTATTTTTAACTTGAAGATTTTTCGATGTGACGAGGTGTTACAATACATCCTCTCGACCGCCAGTAGATGTCAGTGTCGGTAACCTCAAAGATTAGCTCAGAAGTTCAAATATTTATACAGTACCTACTGCTTTTGGCGCGTTTAGTAGAGGGTAAAATTGTAGGCTGCGCGCGCATCATGTGACTGAAGTAGATGCGACATTTTGAAGTGTATCCATCAGTGTAATCAAATTAAAATAACAGTTATTTACACAATGTCAAATTATTTTTACAGAATACTAACAAATCATTGACGGCTAATTTCATCGTGTTGTTTGCACGCGGGGTAAAATTTATGAAGGTGTTTTTGGACGTATTTTTGATTTGTTACACCAAAGAAGTATGTATACCTTTTTACATTAGTACATTAGAACGTACGTTAAAATCAAAATGTTTTTATAGTGTCCAATTAATTATTACAGCCCACATAAGCTATATGTAACAATTCAAACAAGATTTTACCCTGATCACGACCTAAGGATTGTAGGTAGTTATCGAGACGCATCCAAGAAACCTAAACTCGATGATAATACCAAGTGTTTCAAATTTTAGCTTCAACGGTTAAGTTGAATTATTTAAAATTTATTTGCAAGATTTAACCCGTACATAGCGTATGAGTAACTTAGGTACCGTACATAGCGAGCTAAATTAAATCTTGTAATAATAATATAAATAACTGAGTTTAAATTAATAATAATTAAGTTCACCTCGTAGCGTAGATCAATAATTAATCTAAGTAACTAAGTATGTGGGCAGAGAGCGTTAATAGATTATTAATTTTAAAGAACGAGACAATTTTTAACAATAAAGATAAACAACGAATTCAATAATTTTGAAGAATTGGATTCTTCGAAGTTCAAACTCCAACGCCAATAAAATTAAAAGATGGTCCACTTTTGAGGTATCCCATAACCAACAACATAATAATCATCGAAATCGGTTCATAAATATAAAAGTTATTACTGAACATGTATAAAAAAAGAACATTGGAATTGAGAACATAACCTCCCATCTTTTGTTGAAGTCAATAAAAAAAGTAAAATTATATAGTATTATGATTCTACTATATTGTACTATGGTACAAACATTTTAAAACGTCTTTGTGAGATTGTTAATATTTCCGGACAATTATGTTTGACCGGATCGCGACATTTCATGGGTGACGTTTCGAGATCAGCCTGTGTTTTGAAGCAATGATGGCTCAGTTGGTAGCGTGCACGGACTTCGTGAGTTTGAATCACTGCAATGTGGCAGAGCTTTCGGTGAAGAAAAACATCGTGATGGAAGTATAGCATATTGGTAGGGCTTTTTCTAATGTCCGCCTAGCTGGCTACCACCCTCAAGTTGTAAATCTGTCGCGAAAAACCAATAGGTGTGTTCCGGCAGCTGCACCTGAGAGCTAGTCTTCCACTAGGCTTAGATTAGCGTGTTACCATCTTGGGCCACATCGTCACATAAGATCAGGTGAGATTGTGGACACATTTGCGTTGTAGGTGTAGGTTTGGACCTATAAAGATAAAAAGACTGGCATGACGATCGATGGTTTTCCGTTCTCTCGGTAGTTGTCAGTTATACCAATTATGTTTTTTAAATAGACGCATTACAAACCCTCATTAAGAGCAATTTGAAAACGGCACAAATTGTTTATCAGCATGTTCTAACAAAAGAGATAGGTAATCACAGCGTAAGGCGGAAACTCTGTTGTCAAAAAAGGATAAAAGTTTCTTCTCGTTCACGCCAATCAGTAGTGTTTTACAGGTTGCACGTTACAGAGTGTGCACAGGAATTGCACGATTTAATTCCATACAATTCGTTCCACCATAGGACAACTAGAAGCCGTGAGGGATTCCACCCTTATGTCGTGGAAATTCCCCTGATTCGCACGAAGCGTTGTGCTTCGTCTTTCATTACATGAACGACAAAGGAGTAGAATTCACTCCCGTCGTCTGTTTTCCCATCCACCTATAACTTGGGAGTCTTCAAGCGAAGAGTGAATAGGCATTTAATAGGTAAGCGCGATACTTCGTCGTCCTCATCTTTACTTACCATCCGGTAAGAACGAGGCCTAGCGCATACCAGAACTGCATAAAAAAAAGTATCAAGTCGAAAGTGAATTAAGGGCAAATGCCGCTCATTTAAGATGGTATTTAAAGTGCCTCAATGCCATATTATCTACTTATAAAATATCATTGAATTATATAGCCTTAGCGCAGTCACTTTGTCGTGCTACTATTAAAAAAAAACGAATCGTCTCGATTGAAGAGTACCATTCCTATTATCAACTAAGGATTAATAGACTACTCGACTTATATCAAACTTTGCTCATTTTCTGTAGTACATATTTTAACAAGCCAATATTTATCGATTTCAGTTAATAAAAATGTAAAATGGCTACATATTTACAATTTAAAAATTGTTTTTTATTTATTTTTTGATTCCTGAAAACGCTGTCTTACATGTTGTGACATCATAGGCCTTATGACAGTAGGCTCAGGTCATTGACATTTATGATATTCATTATGACATAAAAAATATCGAGATTTTTACAATGATGAACGTTTTCAAAATGTTTGTTTTCGACCCCTATGACGTCACAGCAGAGATGATATATAGACTAATATGGCTAACAGCGTTTTCGCCTATTTACGAAAATTAAATCTTTAAAATAACGTTTTGCGGTTTTCTAGTTTCCTCTAATCGGGCAATAATTCATAATTTAAGATCTAAATATATACATACCATCACGCTTGTATCCCTGAAGGGTTAGGCAGAGGTGTACTTAGTACACCCACAGTTCACCGGGTATATTTTAAGTCCCATGTAATAGGGAGCTTGCCTATTGTTATTTGTCGGGCACAAAGACAAACTCCGAGCTGCTATTGTAAATTTTATAGAAAAACCCAATAACACATTGCTCGACCTGGGAATCGAACCTAGGACCTCGAGCATCGCAGTCGGGCTTACGACTACTAGGCTAACGAGACATTCTTCTTTAAGAAAGAGTCTACCTACTAGTTTATTCGCAGGTACGTCAGAGTACTCGAATGTCTGGTCACGCCTTATTAAAACTATGGTACCTAACTTATATACAACGAATCGAGACTTGCCCGAGACAACACGAAAAGCTACGACAATAGCATTATTTCCCTTCGCTATACGTCTGTTTCTTGAACGAAATATTTCAAGTGATAAAATTTCAGTAATAATTCGCGAGGAGTATAAGTTCGTGAACGTAAAAGCAAAACATCATACTTTCAGAACACTAAATACACATGGTACACATGTTTCCTTCCTTCCTCCCAGGAGGCATGGTACATGTATAAGTGTATATGTTAGTTAGCTCGAATTTACGGATAGGGAATTAGCCAGATCGAGACTTAATTGCAATCGCGGTAACCGTCCAAGCCGAGATCCCGCCACTTTGGCACCTTTGAGCGAGTTTTCATTACTTTCGTGGCTGAGTGCCTTAAGCGCTCGCCTCCAAGTTACGGGTGAAGCTGTAAATTCCTTCAGAGGCTTCAGGGCCCCTACGGCTAACAATATACTCATTCAGAAAAAAATCACTTAACAAATTACATCTAAATTTCATTATAAATATTTACAAATATTGCTCGTTAGATTTCAAATACAATGTAAGCTACGTTTATATGGGATTCGTTTGGATATATAATACCTATATATTACCTATGTATGATTTTAATTGATTCCATTATCTCGTATAACGTAACTCTTAAATATAAATATGATAATAGGTCGTTTAGAGTTGCATTCCATTACTTAATTATATTTTTAATTATTTCGTAAACCATTGTTTAAATAACTACATAATAATATAACATCCAAGTTTATTAAATGCTAACTTTTCCCGTGACTTCGTCTCTGTGTTTTTATACTATGGCCTTCTCCAGGCTCTATCTATCTTCATGACAAAATTCATTTCGACCGGTTTAAAGGTTTATTCGTTTTTGTTTAATACAGTAGATATATTAACAATTTTATATATCATTATATAACTGTCGCAGTCGCAATAATATACATATGACGTTGATCTTACGATGTAGGTTCAAATCTCAATACCGTGTATACCTTACACACCCGCCGTCGCGCGTTCTGAATACCATAAGGACGGTCGCACTCACAGCGGTCGGCCTTTAGTAAGGATTAAAATACAGGCTTTAATGGAACGTAAGATTATCTTATGCGCTACACGGCTATTTATTAGAGTGTGTAGCAGCATTTTGCTTAGGCAGGTAAAACAGTGAGAGATACACCGACGACGATAGGCAATGTTACGCCGGCCGACCTTGACCCATGCCGCGTAATTAGACTAGTTGACTCTTTTTTAGAGTAGGTCTTAAATTATTGATTATTGTCCGATTAGAGGAAAAACCATATTACCATATTTTTAGGGCCTAGAAAACTGCAAAAACTTTATTTTTTGCTAAACTGGCGTACCATATTAGACTATTTATATTATCTCTGCTGTGCCGCCATACGAGTCGAAAACAAACATTTGATATTTCGCAAAAGTTCTTCATTGTAAAAATCTTGGCACTTTTTATGTCATAAATGTCCATATTAATAGCGAATTTCACTCGTATAAGATCCGACATGAAATTTGCTTACATACCTATGATGTCACAACATGACCGATAACGTTTTCAGAGTTCAAAATATGTATATATATAATTAATAAAATTAAAGTGCCCGTTTGTAATGACAAAATAATAACTTTTTACTGAGTGCACATCAAAGTATATAGATATTATAAACCCAATTTTTAAAATTTTTGTCTGTCAGTCTGTCTGTTTGTTCCGGGTACTCTCCGAAACGGTTGGACCGATTTTGACGGGACTTTCACTGATAGATAGCTGATGTTATAGGGAGTAACTTAAACTATATTTAATTTAGAAAAAAGAGGGTTCCGTACAAATAAAAAAAAACTGATCATGGTGAATAAATTCGAGCGCTTAAATGGCTTACGCTGAGTAAACCATAAGAAATATAACAAATTAATGTATTACATAATTGTAGGCATTAAAAAGACCTAGAAAAAAGTTCGGGAGAGTATTCGTCTATCTTCTAAGAAACACCACCAACAATAAGAATTTTTGAATTTAAAATACATATTCGGGAGCGGGAAAGCAAGACTCGCGCGGGCATTCCGTAGTCCACGTGAGAGAAGTCACGGGCACAGTTAGTAAAAAATAAAAACGATTTTTTTTTATTGTAAATATGTAGGCATCTTACACTTTTAATATCTCAAAATCGATAAATATTGTTTTCAATAAATATTTATTTACTGCGTCAAATTTGATATGAGTCAAGTAGCCTATTCGAGCTGATTCTTATATACCGAATGACAAAAATATTTATATCATCAACCAATGCAAGATTATTTGAACAATTTGATTCCACACTTGTGACTCTCAAGGTCGCAATTTCGACTGTGCAGAAAGTCAAACTTCATAAACAAAATATTTTAATGCGCCATAATGAATTTATTAGCTTATAAATATTTAACAATATGCAAAACCATGAGCTCTTGACGTAAAGATAGCGTCTGGGAAAACGTCAGTCTCCAATCAAATGGTCAACCACCTTGTCGCCATTTGCTATATAAAACCAAAAAAGAAAATGTGACGAAAATCACGTTTTACTCCTAAACAGTCCGCATTTAGAATATCATGAATGGAGGTGTTGAAGGTTTGGATGGCCTTGCCAATTCCCACGCTCCCGACGGCTACCGTCACAGGAGAATGACCACCAAGCGTTGAATGAATGTTGCTCATGCCACGAATTAGGTACATGTTTGTTTTGGAATAGTGCGTAAATGTCGTCAGATTTCATTGACGCAAATGGAACGAAAAGTGGATTTAGTGACGCGATGAAAATGGCACTTTAAAATCATCAAATTGGTATTACACAGAGCATTATCAGTCATAATTAACGTTTTTATGGATTAATAGCTTAATTTGGGAACTAAAACTTTCATAATGACAAATTCTAACTATGAAAATATCTTTAATATTCAAGTACCTATGGTGACATATTTGTATGTTAATCAATGTAATCGAACTCATACATCTAAAACAAAAGGCAAGATAGACAAAAAAATACTAAAAAATCATTAGTTAAAATCCGATTTTATTTTCGTTAAAATTCCACGACACAATTGGCTTAGACATTGCAATTCGTCCATTCGTTTAAGCGTGATATACAATAAAGATTAATAAATGCAGCTTCGTTCAAGAGAACCATATATCACCTATATGTCTTATTCTGATTAAAAGGAAGAGAGTAAAGATACATATTAATCCCTATAAAGTCCTCTACCTGCCAATGTATCACACATACAAATTGGTTCAGCTGTTTCGGAGATTAGCTCGGACAAACAAGAATACCAAAAAAAATCGGGTTTGGGTTTTAGTAACGTGCAAATAACCCACCTTAAGGAAAGGCTTTTATCGCGAAATTACAATTTTTGAGAACAATTTTGTTTATTATATATTCTCTATGATCCTGTGATCATCGAAATTGTTTTGTTGTTGTTGCATTTAATGTCTTTATTACACAAAAGAGGGCACTATCGGTATTCAGCTTGTGTTTTTGTTTTTAAGAGTGATTATTGAATGACCCTTAAACTAGATCTATGGAATGACCATATTATGAAAGTGAAGCCTTGGCGGGATCTTGAAGTGACATGTTGTGGTTTTTATTTTTAAATCATTAAGTTAAGTTTTTGACCCTATATTATGTAATATTGGTGGCGTTTTGCGTGATATACTTTGGTTTTTGTGCATAAGTGAAGTGGATTATAAATGTAAGCTGAAAATTTTCATTCTGAGACCCCACAAAATTTTCCAGGAAAATTCTAACAAGGGAGCCACCATCTTGTTAGGATACTGAATCGTCATAACACATGAGACTATAATTCACTCGATAATTTTAGTAATTGTATTCTTTAAAGAGGACCGGTTGCCATGTTAGGAAGAAGAAGAAGAAGACCATATTATGCGAAAGCCACAGGCACAGGTATTATATTATATAAGTTATATAATTTAGGTATCAGTAGAATGATGATACTTATAAAGATGGCGAATTGTGTAGTTTTTATATTCTTAATTCAAAATAATTATTATCTAATTATAATATAGAATTATTTAATTTTATTGGTACTAAATATAATGATGTTTTTTTGTTAGCAGATTAAACATAATAATCGGTACAATGACTTAGAAGCTAACTCATCGTTTTGGAAGAACAATCTGCAATTATATATTAAGATATTGAAGCTAATTAATTTTATTATTAATAATTAAGCAAACAAAGTTTAGATGAAGTACTTTTTAACAGTTTTTTAATTGAGGAAACCCATTTAAAATGCATGTCTTTTTTGTGTTGGCGATCGTGTTTGCCGTTTCAAAGTCACAGTCATCTGTTGTATTCAAAGTCAACGTCATTTACCATTCAAGTAAAGCGAAAGGTATTTACTACTATACCTACTGCATGCGCTATACTGCATTAGTGCATATTATTGCTATAATCAAGTATACAGGCAGAGATCACTCCACTTAATTTGACTGATTCTGCCATTATCGAACAAAATCGAATCACTAAAGAACAAGTTCCAGGAATTTAGTATTTTAACTTTGCCCTCCCAATACATCCTTGATAACTTATGGTATGTTCGTAAAAACTTAGACAAGTTGGATTTTGTCAAAGATCAGTACACAATGTTAATACTAGAAATAGAGATAAATTAGTCGTACCTTGTTTTAGACTTAGTAAGACTAATAAAAGTTTTTTAGCTAATAGTGTTAGGTTCTATAACAAGATCCCGAATCACATTATTGATTTGCCAGGCACAAGTTCAATGACTATGTCAAGCAGGTTTTACTCTCAAAAGGTTATTATCAATGACAATTTACGTATAGACACGTCATACGCCAACATCATAACACTAAAACAGCGTAAACAAACTATATATACAAACTATAAATAATGCTTCCAGTTACATAGAACGCAAAAAGGGAAAGAATATGAAAGACATTATATGTTATTTTTGTTGTTAGAACAAAATAAATATATATTTTGAGTTTTAATGACGTACAACCACGACACGGGATAATACGTGACTAAGAGAATGTCAGGCAATTACCTGACTTTAATAACGCCAAAATAGATCGCGGGTAACGCATCTACACTTATAAAAACATCTTAGGTTATTATAGGATGGATCATTATGTCGATGATAGTGATGTCTGGAAGTCACTCTCTCTCTGTGCATCCACTAAATTATTATTATTATTTTACCTAATATTAACACTTGTACAGTTGAAAAAAAAGGTAAAACCTATCGAGTTTCTTACCGGTTCTTCTCGATTACTGGGATATTTTCCGAACCAGCAGTAGTGTTTTGACGTTCATAAGTGCCTTCTTAGGGCCTAAATTGGATAAAGAATTTTTGATTTTCAAATGGTGAAAAAGATTTAATGGAACATATTTTAATTACGGGTTTGATAGCCGCGCACAATATAATGTGTGGTCGGTCGGTTTGCGCGAGTAGGTCAACGCATTCTAACCCTTTTGATTTGGGAGCGATTTCAGATCAACTCTATGAAATTTTTGCTGACGCGCCCGAACCACGCCTCTACATATCGACGGTTGGACTATCAGATCTTCGAGTGTTTGACGATTGTGAAGTGCCACCTTGAAAAGACTTAATTAACAGGTAAATTTAGATGCCTTGGCGCGCTTGAGTCTGGGCTGCAGACACGCAAACGTCTCACCTGTTAGTAAGCTGATACCGTAGCCTATGGGCGATTGTAACGCGTTGCCGATTCTACTGCAAGGGCTCTGGAAATCCTACAAACCGCAGGAACACAACACAGGGTTATTTGGCTTCGATTATCTTTAGGGTAGAGGTAACCACCAGTAGAGCTGCCCCAAATAGACCGAAATCTCCAAAGAAAATTTTCTATGCCCTACCTCTTTTTTTTAATACTTAACAAAAAGCAAGTGTTATATTTAAATAACTTACCAATTTAAAAGATGGCTTTAGGCTTTACCGCTTACTGCCGCTATTCGGTACTAGATGGCGTTGAAGGTAAAAATGAAACTACAAAGGCCCAGGCAGGCAACATGTCGTTAGATTAATATAAAAACAAATACTACAAACAATGATATATACAATTGAATGTTCGTTGAAGAAGTCCCAATTAACGTAGTATGTTGATAAGTAAAGAAAAAAATTTTTCAACATGTTTTTTTTAGTTTCTGACGTTTTGAAATTTATGTCCAGTTACGTTCTTTTTATATTTTAGAATATTTTTGAGACTTACTAATATAAATAAGAAAGCAAGTAAAACCAAAAGGCGCATTGTACTGTAGACTTTACGAAAAAGCAATAAATTTCTATAAATTTCTATAAAAGTGAAATGATCTAATTCTTCCTTTAGAGCAGCGATTATGCCTACATTAAACTGCCTCATTAGCCTGGTAGCCGTAAGCGCGAGTGCGATGCTCGAAGTCTTAGGTTCGATTCCCAGGTCGAGAAGAGTGCTATTGGGGTTTTCTATGAAATTCTCAGTAGCAGCTCGGAGTTTGGCTTTGTGCCCGTTTAATGGTAATAGACTCGCCCCCTATTACATGGGACCTAAAAAAAACATACTGGGCGAACTGTGGGTGCACATTAGAGTACTTCTGCCTAACCCTTCGGGGAATATTATTATTACTATTACTATTATGAACTTGCGATATAATTATTTATTAATGTAAAATCGATAAAGGTCAATATTGATTCCTCATTGAATTGGTCGTGATTCCGGGAATCACCTTAGCATCTGGCAGAGAAGTCTCGGAGACCACCCCGGTCGCGCTGGTGAGTTAAATTACAGAGTCGGTCTTTGATACATCAAACGAGGTTATTTTAAATTCCAGCTTCGAAATCAACTGCAGAAATATAGCTGAGATAGTAAAGAATATAAAATCACGGCAGTTATTACAATTTTATATGTACGTACCATAAACTATAGGGAAACAGCTGGTCCAGAGAGATGGGGGTCTATGTATGCAGAGTTACGAACAAAGAAGTTCGCTAATTCTGACCTTTGCCGTACCGTGCAGATGTAAAATAGTCTTACAGTTCCTCGTTCCTATGATATTAGGTCCTTCAAACAAGGTATGAAGAGGCAATTCAGCAGTTTTGGACTGTACCGTTCTTACCGTCGTGTGCTGTACAGTAAAGTTGCTGAGCTCGCATTTAAAAAAAGCTGGTCTGTGAACCTTTAATTTCGCTAGCTTTTATATATCTACAGTAAGGTTGAAATCTATAGAGCGTACTCAGTCTTAGCTTAGTCTTAGCTCAGCCTTAACTTAGCTCAAACTTCGCTAAGAATTTACTCAGCGCAATAGTTATGATAGGCGGTACGAGTTTAAATTAAAAAAAGATTTATTTTAAAAGAATTATAATAGGTGTTTACACTTATGGTTCTTAAACAAGACTAACTTAAAATTAATTAAAGTAATAATCAAGTTGGAGTCACGCCGTCGTTTCCCACGATCGCAATCTGCATGGTCAGCGATCCCACGGTCTGTATCCGCCGGTCCCAAGGCTTATGACGTGGTAACTCCTCCCTCCTTAAAAGGGAAGCGTATCCTGGAGCAGCTTCCGGTAGTGCCCTCACTACCTTTAATTTTCATCTGCATTTTCTTCGCCTGTTTCCACGTATATACTTTCCATGCACCAACGCTGACCAGTATGATGTACAGTAACAGTGTTGTCCAACTAGGGACCGCCATCATAATATGCCAACTAGGGGTTTCTCTGAGATACAAGTTGTCAGCTTTGTTGAGTAATTCATGGATACTGTCTAATTGAATATCTTCGATGTTCAGTCTATACTTCACAGCTTCCTCGGGTATAACTGGTTCTTTGAGCAGCGGAATAATTTCATTGGTGATAATAGTACGTGTGTGAGCTTGGAGTGTCCTATTCATAACGGTGACCTCGCATCCCTCAGGTAGTGTGAGTAGAAATGTGCCGGAGATTTTTCTATATTCGTTTTTAGATTTGCAGTTACTTCGCAGGATTTCTTCATCCTGAAGTATAAGCAGCCAGCTGTTTTCGTTGATCTTTTGTATTTTTCCTATGTTAATATTCATTTTGACCTGGGTACAATTCGCTTTCCTATGATGTATAAGCGATGTGACGCAGTCTTCCGCATCTTGAAATCTTCTCATCTCCAGCGTTTTACAGATATGTAAATTGTCGGATATCAGCGAGCATTCCTCGTCTAGGTAGGTATACTCATCGTTTCCAAGTATCAGGTATTTGGATTTCGGAACAATGGTTAAATTATTTTGGTCGGGAATGGAATAGAGGTGTATAAGATCATATATGTTTTTATCAATAGCGGGTATTTCTAATATAAATGTTAAAGTGTGTTCTGTACTGTAAGCTCTAACCTTAATTGACTTTTGGATCAAATGTATGTTACCTATGTCTATTTTGGCTACTGGTGCAAAAGAGTATAATTTCTGTAAATTTCTAATTTCTTCTAGGAGACTTTGCGGGTTGATAATAGAAGGATGCATTACTCCTAATTGAGAGAATGTCATTGCGTCTTCCAAAATCATTAATCGATCTAAAACTAACTGTAAACTAAAATTTATCTGTACGTATAACTCTAAGAAATGTAACTTATTGATTATCGAATTTGTACTACGAGTAATGTTTTGCAAAAATTGTTCTAAATTCTTTTGATTCTTGTTAATTTTATCTAAATGACGACTAAACTCGTTAATTGAACTACGTGCTAACACGAGGCTTTGTCTTTGTGCGCTTTGTGTGTTATCTACTTTATTTCTAATATCAGAGATTTGTTTCTCAAACTCTATTGCGTCCTCGTAGTCTAAATTTTATTTTCCTACTAATTTTTGATAGTGACAATTCAATTTGCTCTTTGTAAGTTTTATGTAGTTCTACGGAAGCGGTGCTACTTTCGACGACCTTAGTATTTGCGTATAAATCCATAAGTCTTACCGAAGTTGTATATAAATCAGTGATGTTGTAAATGCAAGCAAGGTTAAAGTAATCTATCATTTTGAGAATTTCTCCTTGTTTGAGCAAAAGGATGCCGTTATTTTTATCAATGGGTTGAATTATTATGTCTGCGGTTGCGTTGAGCACGAGGGCTCCTGCGATGATGATCCTGGAACAAGATGAGGCCTACGTAGTAGTTTAAAATGCACTCTAATAGATTTGGAATTTGGATGATTTCCTATTATTTCAGCAACACTATTGGGGTGTAAATGAATTATCTTATACGGACCTTTAAATACTGGCTTCGTTTTATCGCTGCGCGCCGTTTTCGCCACCTGTTTATAAACAACTTCACCTATTTTAAACATTATGTCCTGTGCTTCCTGGTTTCGCTTGGCTATAATCTGCTCCTTATTTTTGGACATATGTGCGGCAACACATTCTTGTACAGCCTCAGCGTTCCTACGATGTCTTATAACATAATCTTGATAAAATTCTTTAGGATAAATAAGTTCTAAAGGATTTCTAGACGCTGTATGGCCAAATAATAGCTCGTGTGGTGTATATCCTGTTGTAGTATGTATTGTATTATTGTATGCTATAACGGAATATTTCATGATGGTTTGTATAGGGTCTTCTTTATTGGTTATCCTTTGTATTCGTATAATTTCACCTATAGTGGAATGGAATCGTTCTATAGGAGAGTTAGAATTTGGGTTGTAGGGCGTTGTAAAGTGTATGTTGATGTCATGTAATGCGCATATGTCTTTTATGACATCATTATCAAATTTGCTATCAGAATCTGTCGTAATTTTTGTAGGTAATCCTAGTGTAGAGAAAGCTTGAATTAATGCATCTGCTACATGAATACTACTAGAGGCATTTAAAGGTATTACTTGAACGTATTTAGAAAAATTATCTATAATGGTCAAAAATGTGGCACCACCTGTGGAATATAGATCCATAAACATATGTTGCATAGGTTTTGTAGGTGTTTCAGTAAGAGCTAACGGGGGTTTTAATGGATTTCTCTCGTATTTACTTTTAAGACAGGTATCACATTGGTTAATAAATCGTTGTATTGTAAGCAGCATATTAGGCCAGTGGTAATTTCTATGTATTTGCTTGTATGTTTCCTGAATGCCGCGATGCATAGTCTTACCTTCATGATACTTCTTAATTAATTCCTGTTGCTCTACTTTATTTTCGATAACTGTAATACGCGATGTACATCTGAATAATTTTGGACCTCTTTCATTAAAAATAGTTGTATATACTCGAGAGAAAGCGAGATACAGATTTTCATCGTAAAAGTAGCAGTGAAAAGTACGATCAGCAATAGTGTGTTCCTTTAAGAACTGAACTATTTCTGATTCTGTGTTATTAATAGGAATAAATACATCTTTTATGACTGTTCTTGTATTTGTTGACCTATCATCTACTCTGTATTTTGTGCCGGGGCTAGACCTTATGTGAAATTGTTTTAGTTGTCTATCTATGGCATCATTTACGATTGGTATACCTTTATTCTCATTATCTGCTTGTGTGTGGTTTGTGGAAGTTAATAGCTCGGGGTCATCTATAGTGGCGTTTTCTGATACCTCATCTCGTTGGGGTGAGAGGATTAGTCCTGATACAATTTCACTGTCTATGTCCATATCACTGCACGAGATCTTGTCCGTCTCAGGTCTGTTGTCAGTATTCGTTGCCGTACGTGTATTGTCAAATATCCTATTTATCATCTCGTCATCTTCATTATCGTCAAGGTTAACAGCTAAAGAATCTATACTATTATGAAAAATTTTTGCTCTTGAAAGGGCGTCAGCGTTGGTATTTTGTTTGCCTTTTTTATAAATTATCTTATAATCATATTCCGCGAGCCTAAGTCTCCAACGCGTTAATTTCGAGTTCGGATCTTTTAATGACATAAGCCATGTTAAAGGTCTGTGGTCGGTGTAAATAGTGAATTTCTGTCCATACAAATAGGGTCGAAAGTATTTTATAGCCCATACAATTGCCAATAACTCTTTCTCAATCGTAGAGTATCGGCTTTCGGTATCCGACAAAGTCCTAGAAGCGTAAGCTACAGGTTTATCTGAACCGATGTCTCCTTGAGAAAGAACTGCACCGAGAGCAACGTCTGAGGCGTCAGTTGTCAGAACAAAAGGCTTATCAAAGTCGGGGTACTGTAATATCGGGGAATTTGTTAATATTTCTTTACATTTATTAAAAGCGTCTAAAAATTCCGGTGAATGTACTACTTTACGATTCTTTTTAAGACAAAGTGTCAAAGGTTTAGTCAGTTTTGCAAAGTCTTTTATAAATTTTCTATAGTATCCGATTAGGCCTAAAAAGGATTTTACGTCTTTGTGAGTACACGGTAAGGGATAGTTAAGTACGGCTTTAATTTTGTCCTTATTCGGTTTTAGTCCTTGGTCCGTTAGTTCGTGTCCTAGAAACTCAACTTGTTTTTGTAAAAATCGAGACTTTTCTAGTTTAATTTTTAAATTGTGGGTTTTAAATCTTTCAAATACTTGTTTTAATTTCTCAACGTGCTCTTGTAGTGACGTAGAAATCACGATGACGTCATCTAAATATGTGAAAACATTTTCAATTCCTCTTAAGATGTGATCCATTAACCTTTGAAATGTACTGGGGGCATTTTTGAGGCCAAATGGCATTCTCAAAAATTCGTAATGCCCGCGTTCCGTTGTAAACGCCGTTTTTTCGATATCGTTAGGGTGCATCTCTAGTTGGTGGTAACCACTAGCTAAGTCAAGGGTCGTAAAGTATTGTGCCCTTCCTAGTCTGTCGAGTATGTCATGGATATTCGGTAAAGGGTATTTGTCCTCAATAATCCTGTCATTTAATCTTCTGAAGTCAATAACAAGTCTCCACGTTACGTTACCAGATGTATCAGGTTTCTTTGGTACTATATGCACTGGGCACGCCCAAGGTGAAATACTTTCCCTAATAATTCCCTGCTTTAACAGATTTTCTACTTGATTTTGAATTTCTTTGCGTTGTTTGGGTGGTTGCCTATAACTTCTTACAAAAATTGGTGTTTCATCATTAAGTCTTAATTCATGCTTTACAGAATGTGTAAATGACAATGGAATATTATCAGAAAAAAATATCTCTCTGTATTGATAACAAATCCTCATTATTTCTCGCCTTTCTTCTTCATTCATGTGATCATTATGAATATTTTTTAAATTTTCACAAAGTTCCTTATCTAAATCTAAATCTGTCCTTAAAAAATTTACTTCGCTATGCTGATTAATCATATTTTCAAAAAATGGTTTAAGCTTATTCGGATATTTATTTAAAATTATTTTCTTTTCATCAGTAAAATTTATAACAGTTGTCTTAAATGCCCCATTCATCACGTCCACTATTGCTGCTGGAGATCTTAACCCCTCAGACCAATAGTGATCATCACATAAATACTGTCCATCAGCGTAGTTAGTTTTAACCACAATAACCTTTTCACACTTTGGTTCTATTCTAATGTTTCTAACTGGGTAGTTTAAGTAAATTGGTATATTTGCATTTGGTGTATGTAATAATCTGTCGCTTAAATTAATTGTGCAGTTAAGCTCTTTTAATAAATCCATACCTATTAAGCCCCTATATTTAGGATCGAAATCGAATAATAAAAATGTGTGTGTTTTATTAATGTTAAATTCCACCGGAAGGGGAAGTGACGCTACAAGGTCGTGTTGAGTGACTGCATGAGCGCTCCTTACCTGAAATGGTTCATGTTCAATGTAATTTTCAAATTCCGTGTTTTTTATAACAGCTGGTGAGATCATGCACCGAGAGGCACCTGTATCCAACAAAAATTTGCCTCCAAATTCATTTAAAATTATATAGGGCAGATGGTCCTTACCGTAATGGTTTACGTTGATTGTTTTAGCTAAGTCTGTTGGTCGTCTTCGACGTCCTGGGTAAAATCCTCCTGGTACGTTTCTTCGTCCACCAAGGCTGGGAGTGACACTTCGTGTTCCTCTGTGCTATTGTTTTCATAATACTCACCTTGCGTGTAGTAGGGTTGCTCGCTAGACGAATAAAACAGTTGTTGTGCATACTGCGGCTTTTCCGGCTTATTCACTGACCTCATAGTGACGTCAGATGTGTCTTTTGGAAAGTTTACCTGTTGATGTGGTATATTCTGTTGTTGGCGTCTAAAGTTTCCAGAAGTCCTAAAGTTTCCTGAACCACTAGGTCTAGAATTCGGCTGACTATTGCCGGGTGATACTTGTTTTCCTGGTGTGTTATATTGTGGTTGTGTATTAAAATGTGTTGGAATTGGTTGATATAGCTGTGGTCCAAAATTATGCGGGTTTGTATTAAAATGTGTCGGAGTTGTTTGGTATAGTTGTGGTCTAATATTAGGCTGATTTATCTTTGACTTTGCTTGCGAATAAAACTGATTTTGTTTTTTATAATTTATTTTGGCTTCTTCTTGCCGTGCTATTACTATGGCCGACTCAAGTGTCTCCGGTTTCATTATTCTAACGCCTAAAGATACCGGAAAGTCTAAATGGTTCGTATATTGTTCTATCACCATCTCTTCATAATAAGTTTTATCAGTGTGTTTACCTACTGAGTTTAAAGTATCGAGCAACGCCCGAAGTCTCCTACCAAATGTTTCCGCGTCCTCATTTTTAAAACGAAACGTTCGAGTCAGTTCTTGCATTACTTGAATTTCATTTCTAGGTTCCCCTAATCGTTTTTTTAAAGTATCTTTAATAGCAGCCCACGAGGTCAAGGAGTCCTCATATGCAATTGCGTCAGTTGCAGCTCCAGCTAGTCTGGATTTTATTAAACATACTAACGTGGGATGTGCTTGCACATTAACATCGAAAAGTGTTAATATATTATCTACTTGCCTAATATAATAGTTTAATAATCGGGGATTGCCATCGTATTTGGGTAGTAGTTCCCCAACTACTTTAATCAATTGTGCCGACTCCGTAAGCGACATAGCGTGAAGTTTTATATTTTACAAGAATCAAAAGACAATAGCTCGGATATCGGATGACCGCGCTTATCTGTTATGATTCACTGTACGGTGTACGTCTATAGCAATTTTAGCTTACGACAGAAACACTTTAACACAATATGATATATATAAAAAAAAAAATACACAATATAGACAGGAAATATGACAAAAGGAACTTGGATAAACGAGAGTACTCACCAAGCCAGCATTCTGCCTCTCCTGCCGAGTCTTGTTGTAGGTACACCAATTCACCCACACAGGATCTTCAATTTTCAGAAAGTCCTTTCAAAGAGTTCGTACACGCACTTTAAGTTCTTATTATGATCGCGGTAGTAACGACTTAGAAACCGTTCACTTTGCCGAAAATTTTATCCGACGAAAAGTGCCGCGATCCTACCGACTGCGCCAGTTATGATAGGCGGTACGAGTTTAAATTAAAAAAAGATTTATTTTAAAAGAATTATAATAGGTGTTTACACTTATGGTTCTTAAACAAGACTAACTTAAAATTAATTAAAGTAATAATCAAGTTGGAGTCACGCCGTCGTTTCCCACGATCGCAATCTGCATGGTCAGCGATCCCACGGTCTGTATCCGCCGGTCCCAAGGCTTATGACGTGGTAACTCAATCTTAGCTTTCTTATTTATAGTTTTTTGGAAGTGTCTGATAACTGTCAATTGACGTTTCGATACCGCATCTGGACTGTGAAATTTCTTCAACTCAAACAAATAAATTAATCACGAATTATGTATAGAAAATTAAAAAGCTATTTAAAATAGAATTTAAATTGTGTACATAATTGTATAATATTCAACCTGCTTTAAAGTAAAAATGACAGATTATTCGTACATAAAAAGATTAAAGTTTCAAAACAATAACGAGAAACAACTATTTTTTTTGTCATATAATACCCAAGTTTTCCGTAAGTCGTCGAATTCGATGACTTGAACTTTACTCAGGCAGAGCTGAGCAAATGCTAAGCTTGCGATTATAAATTTCAATTTCGGAACTTAAGGCTGAGCTAAGACTGAGTACGCTCTATAGATTTCAACTTAAGATCCCGAATGTGATCCTCTAACTGAATCGCTATTACAGGGTTTTTGATATATTTATAGTAGTCAAATAAATAAAGTAAAAGATATCTTAGGAATGATCTATCTGTCCTGATTTAACTGTGCCCATCGCAAGATGTCTTCATTTAAAAATGTTGGTGGTCGGTCGTTCGTAGCATCGTAAAACTTTAACTACCCTCATGTAATCCTTTAATATTATACCAAATGCAGTTGAGATGATAATAATCGATGGCTGTCTATTTAGTAATTTATATTTTATTTTCTACGGGTTGTATTTGTATCGGTTAACCGAAGATTGAAGTCTGAAGTTAATCTCTGGGATTATTTGTCGGCAACTCGCAAAGTGATGGTTCTGTTTTTGTTTCTGTTGTCGCAAAATTATGTATCCTGGAGTTATTTTGTGTTAGTTCAGCGGCGTGTTAATTTGATGAAGAAGCATAAGTGCAGTGAAGAGAGAAAAGTTGTCTAATATTGTATTTCAGGTAATAATTAAAAAGTCATGCTCGGTTTTAATCGCATACTCAATGATAAGTTATAAGTAGATACTGCATTGACGCTCTTTAAATGCCATCGTGAATGGTGGTTACTCAGTTCACTTTTGACTTGATACCGGTGTGAGCGAAAAGAAACTTTTATCCTTTCTTGACAACAGAGTTTCCGTCTTACGCTGTGATTTCCTATCTCTTTTGTTTCAACATGCTGATAACAAAATTTGTAACGTTTTCAAATTGGTTTTAGTGAGAGTATAACGCGTCTATTTATAAAACGTCATTGGGAATTCTTGCTGTTTAACTAAAGTATGTTCAGATATAAATATTTCACATAATACCCCACCCAAGATCATTAGACCTTCAACCAAAAATATTGGATAATGTAATAAGGAGAACTTGAACCTTCGTACAGGTGAAAGCTGTGAAATTCTTTTTCTTTGCAACGAAGTTCCTTAACGGAGCTTGCGCTGGGAGTTGACTTGGAGAAGTCGTCACGTAATGAAAAAGCGTTATGAACGCGCCTTTATCACGATTAACGCTCGTCTTCATCAACTTAACTACGGCTACTTATTATTGACTTATTTGCGAAATTGTTAATCAGTTAAACTAGTACTGTTTAATCTAATACTTTGATAAATTTTAATTATCCCTTGAATATTATTATCAGCATAAAACCACACTGGTTCAATGTATAAAAATTACTAGTTTATAACACAAATACACCGATAATTACCCTGAAAGTTTTATTAATGAATAGACGTTATAATTATAATATCAAGCAAGAAGCAAAGTTCGCACCTGATTAATAACTTTGTACATCAGTTTAGAAATAAGATTAGAGCAAATTAGGTACAGTTTTATTAGGTCACTTGCTGACCCGCGCAACTTCTTCTGCGTCACATAAGAGCGTGAGAGGGTTAGAGAGGTGGGTCGCAGGCACTTATAATACAATTAAGGAGCTGAAACTTTATTTTGCTGTGGAGTTATTTTAAGTGTGATATTTCCTAAGATATTCATTACAATCAATTGACAGATAGGGCAAATTTGTTCAAAATTAAATACTTGTTATAAATAACGTACTTATTTTGATAGGGATTCATACCATGTTTATAAAAATACCTTCGCAAATAATGCATTATTTTAGAACAAATTTTATTACCATAAATAAAGATTATATTACGTCAACCTTAAAAAGTATACATATAGTACGGCGGACTTTTTTTTAGAACTTTTTAAGTGAAATAATTCTGCGATATATGATTGTTGCGTAACTTTAACCATTTACGCAGCGCATACAATGGAAGCCCTCAAAAAGAAATAAATTTTCCCCGTTTTTGCAAATTTTTCATTGATACTCCGCTCCTATTGATCGTATCGTGATGTTATTTATATAGTCTATAGCCTTCCTAGCTAAAGGCGCTATCCAACACTAAATTTTTTTTTTTCATTCGAAACAGTAGTTCCTGAGATTAGCGCGTTCAAACAAACAAACAAACTCTTCAGCTTTATAATATTTGTATATATAGATGGAGGTACGGTATTTAAGGTAAGTAATATGTATATATAATTTCTATAAAGTCTTGATCTTAATTTTTTGTTGTCTTATTTTTCAAGTGACTTCGTTTCTGACGCACACGTCTTATACTCTATATTTTTGAAGTTATACTTCTTTATGCGCGTTATGAAAAAATGATGAGAGTGAAATTTTAAGATGCGCGCGCATCTGTGACACAAAATTAACAGTATGAAGTTGTCTGCTTAACCGCTCATTAAGTCTCGAAAAAAAAGCTACCAACAAAATAGAAATTGAACCTCGATATTAGTCGCGCATGTTGGTACGCTCGTCACCTATGATCACTGTTTTCATATTTATAATATTTATCAACATGTTTCTAGTTTATACATTCCCAACACGTGTTTTAGTTTCATACAAGTGCGAATTATATATGTGCTAATAAATTATATTCAGTAGTGATTTAAATTGAATATTTTGATTGATATTACTTACTATTTGTGAATATTAGTGAAAAAAATTGTGTTTATATACTTTTTCAAGTGCTCCAATATAATTGAGGTTAACTATCCGTATGTATTATTTATTGATATAAATTAAAATACTTTTATTTAATATAATTAACACTAAATATTATTAAATTATTAATGTTAAATACTTATTATTGGTTATTTAATATTTACAAAATAAAGAAATAAATATAATAAAACATTTAATAAAAAGTTTGTGATAAAAATTAAAATTGAACATCAAATTATAATATTAGCTATTAAATTGAATAAATAATAAATATTTATAAAAATAACTAAATAAATTTAATGAAAATTTTTTGATAAAAATGAAAAGTGAATATTAAATTAAGAAATCAATAAAAATATTTAAAAAATGACCAAAATTAAATTCATTTCTGAATTTATTATTAAATTTATTTTTAAAATATTAAATAATCAATAATAAACATTTAAAATGAAGAATCTTATAATATTTAGTACAAATTATGTCTTATATATTAATTATATAAGTTCCGATTCAGACATTACCGGAAGATGCTATGGAAGTGGACATCATTTAATTAAAAATACAATTCGAATAATAAGACAATTTATGTTAGACTTAATGTAAGAAAATAAATATTTATTTATTTAATTTTTCAAATTTAAAATGAACTTTGTTGATTATCCTTTTCCAATCCTTCTATTATTTTATTGTAATTAATTATTTGCATGTAATTAAAAACTATTTTTTAATGATGCCAAAGAAGTATAACTTCTCACGCGCGTACATAAGTACACGCACCCATTTTTTAAATACGGTAAGGCTTCTATGATGGTAGTACTTTAAGCCTGTAATGAAAAATAAATATTAAAGAGAATTCGCAGTCTCGGTTTTATAAAGCGAATGACACACATACGATTGTGACAAGGCGCGGCGTGCACCGAGTAAATTTAATAGTAACGACTTCGACAATAAACATTCAGTGAGTCAGAGGTTACTCTCGAAGCTAAACGTAATAATTTTCCCTCACTCCCAATTACAGGTGCCAAATCCGCCTCGGATTTTCGGACGATTTTTTTGTTTAAGAGTCCGCTATCTGTTGGTTTACTTTATTGTTTAATTTTTTCTAACAATAATATTATAATTGTACGGAGTTTACGAAAAACGGGTGTGGAAATTTTCTCAAAAGAAAACAGAATAAAGACGTAATGTAGACCTATTTGTTTTATAGTTTACCAGGTAACGCACCTACTCACGTATTGGCCATTGGGTATGGGCGTAACCAAACATCATATTGAAGCCTAACGTATTACTAAATGATCACTTAACATCAAATATGATTGTGAACAAACGCTAATTATCTATGAACTAATAACAGAAAATAAATTAATTCACAAATAAATCGTTAATATGAAAACTACAATTACATTGTACAAAACATGGGCAACTGAATTTTGCTTGTTGTATTGAAAAAAAAACCCTTATCTAGATAAACTAGGATAGCAAAACATTATCGCCTTTTAGTTTTTAACTGACTTCGAAAAAAGGAGGGTTATCAATTCGAATGTATATTTTATTAATGTAGGTTCAGCCATTACTTGTTTGTTTATTAACCGATATGGATGATTTTTTTCGGTTGGAAAGGGGATACCTCAAAGGGGTTCCATTTTAATTTAATTGGAATTGTACTTTCAACTTCGAAGATACACCAGGGAACTCCTCAAAGTCATTGAAGTTGGTCTTTTTTTGTTTAATATTGTCTGTTTTGTTATCAAAATTAATATTATAAACATTTGATGTAAACGCTAAAGTGTCCAGCTCTCTGACTATTGCCATTGGCATCAATATCGCCTTCAGAGTTTATCACTGTCGTTTAAAGGATTAAGATGTTTTGGGAAAAAAGCTGAAGCGATTACGGTCGATGAGCTTTCTGAAAAAAAAAAAACGATTTAAAAGCGGCGTGGGAGGTAGGTGATTAGGTTTTTTTTTTGTAAAATAAATCCCCGAGTGAATTATTGGTGATGCACGTTGGTGTCAACGATCTACTTGGTGATATAGGCGGTCTGAATTGATTGCTCAATTAGAAGAAACGACAAAGTCTTATGAGAGATTAGTGTTTTAATTTAAACCCTGATTAAAAGTGACTTCAATTTGAAATATTCATATATGAAACATTTATTTAATAAGAACATTTGAAAGTACACACTTATTTTGACTGAAATTAATGATTTAATGCCGGTAAAAAAGTAATTTACAAAATATTTTCACAATGGGACAGAATGGAATGAAATGTGACTGTGTGGCGTTGTATTGTCAATATCATATAGCGCTGGTTATTATTACTGTACCCCATAGAGATATTAATAAAAATTTTGCATTACACGCGATCAGCAGCCTTAACCTGGTATATATAAAACCAGTTGTGACCGCGACTTCGCTCGCTTGGAAGTCAGTAGAACGAGTAATGCTTATAAAAATCTTAGTTTCTTAAAACTTTTTATTGGATGAAAATATCAAGATTTTTTTTTAAAAGGGCCAAATATCTAAGGAGTAAAACGAAAAAAAAAAACATTAAAATCTATTCAATAGTTTTTGCGTGATGCGCGCAAAACATCAATTTTTTTTTCTGACTTACTATACTGTTACGTTTAGGGATTCTATCCAAAACAGAGACGCTGATGGCTTTTACAGCTTCACTGGACTTAGTCAAAACGGAAAACATCAATAATGAAAATCAAAATAATCTTCATTCAATTTTGGCTCTAAGAAACCTTCTTTGAACTACCTACTTACTATTAAACCTACTTATGAACGTCAAAACACTACTGCCGGTTCGGAAAATATCCCAGACATCGAGAAGAACCGGTAAGAAACTCGATCGGGTTTATCTTTTTTTGTGTAATAATTTTATTTATATAGATTTCCGAGACAATGAGTCAAAGTGAATTATGTGGTTCACATCTTAATGTGAATGTCTTAACTCAGTTTTTCCCAAAATAAAATTAACGTTTCCTACACTTCTTCAAGACTGAGATTATTTCTGGACGCGTTCCTCTAACAAATTATTAATATGATCACTATGAACTTAGATCCCCCAAAATATTGACATTTTCACTCAACGAAAAGTGACTGCAAGTGATGTAGATAATACTCATTGTATATAAATACATACTGTAAATGTCAAACAGAAAATAGTCTATGAATAAAAAGTCACTGGACGAATTTATACCTTAGGGCGATCGCTAGTTAGTAATTAATTTGAAGAAATTAATATTACATAACAAAGAAAAATCTTCATTCTTTATGCAAAAAAAATGTCGTAAAGTATTTGAAAACTTATTGTAATCATAAAACAAATACGATCATACGACACAGTTGCGCATCGAAGTTGTTTACGCTCTGGAGAGTAAAAAAAGTACGTAGTACGCATGCAACAGGCTAGGGGGCGGGCAGAGAGCGGGGCGCTGCGGTATTCTACGCTACGGCGCGGCGCGCACAGTGGTCTGAAATCAGAGCCTCCCTTTCATAGGATTTTAGAAATATTAAATATGTTATTTCATAGTTTTAAGTATACAGTTTTGTCAAAATAGTCATATCATTGTATAATTTAGCAATTTCTAGCTTTATTTTTAATTTCTACACCATATAATATGGACTTGTAAATTTCAAATGTATGAAAATGGATTTTCTTTTCGTCATAGCTTTTTTGTGTTTTGAGTTGTAAAGCTGAAACTTATACATATCGTTACTGGGGTGGTAATGAACCCATAGGACCTTTCATCTTGACCCCGGGCGTCCCTGTTCAACAGATATTTGTTGATGAAAATTTCATACTTTGATGACATTGTATTGAGGTGAAATCATCAATCTGTAGGTTTATTTTCGACCTGAATGCTACAGGTATCGATTAATAAAGTTACCCCTGATTTACCCTACCGCTTCGTTTTCAAATATACGATTCAGAATTCGTTTTAAAATTTCAATATACCTATTTTTCTTCATTAAAAGTTGTACATTACCTATAAATTTGGACTATCTACTTAAATTAACACCAATTATTTATCATTACCTGCTACTTACTATTCTTGATTGTTTTTGTTCCACATTTGTACCAAAACGTCTTGATTTTGTTAATTAAGATAATTAGTTTATTTGTTTCCTTGATATTGATGTGTTTCATAAAAGATTAAAAGATTAAACTGTTATTTCTGGGGCTAGATTAGGATTCTAAATTAATACAGTGTAAATAACATGAGATCAATATCATCAAAATATATAATTTTCATCAACAAATATCTGTTGAACGGGGACGCCCGGGGTCAAGTTGAAAAGTTCTAAGGGTTCATTACAACCCCAGTAACGATATGTATAAGTTTCAGCTTTACAACTCAGAACACAAAAAAGTTATGACGAAAAGAAAATCTTTTTTCATAAATTTAAAATTTACAAGTCCATATTATATGGTGTAGAAATTAAAAATAAAGCTAGAAATTTCCAAATAATACAATTATATGACTGTTTTGACAAAACTGTATACTTAAAACTATGAAATAACATATTTAATTTTTCTAAAATCCTATGAAAGGGAGGCTCCGATTTCAGCCCACTGTGCGGCGCGGCGGCCAATGGATCCCTTTTTTACCGCGTTCGGGTTTCCTTTTGACTCAAACGTTTTGTTTTTACGTAGCCGCCCGATTTGGTGTTGCAACTCCATAAACAGTTAGTTGCGCGGCAACCCCGCTGAATTGTTTTTAAATGATTCTGCGCGCAACGACTGCTTTCACCGTACGCTAAATTATATTGCACTGTTTTAACACTATGAAATTTTACAACAATGTACAACAAATGACAATTAATATTTAGCTATTTAATTAAAGCATAAATGTATAAAATGCTGCATAATTTACTAAAACTATTCAAAATAATTCCACTTCATCTCATTGAAACTTTTTCCTAATTTATCGAGAAGTAAATAAATATACAAATAAATGTATAGGTCATTTTATTATGCATAAATTAGAGGTTATTCTCACACTTAAATGTTATATTAAAATAAAAATTAACCTTATGATATTTTCTTCGCCGTTTGTCGTTTGTCTTATTGATTTTTTTTTTATCTATGAATTTGCCTTTTTTCCTTCACTAAAATCTTAGATATACTGTAAGATTTCAATCCGCATCAACCGACACAGTATCAAAGCGTGCGCTACTAAGCCATCATAGCTTATTGGAAAATGTGTAAATTGTGCAAAATTAATTGTTGATAATCCCTTTACAGTGTACATATCTCGATTTGTTTTAATGTGATCAGTTTCTTAGTTATCTCTGGTATTATAAAACTGATCGTCGATTTGGTCTTACCTTAGAATGAACCAGATATTATTTGAATAATCGATAACATTATCAATGATGGTTCGAATCCTTGCATCGATCCTGATCTTTCTGTGAAGAAAATATTGCGTTGACACTATAGCATGGTGGCAGGGTATATTCTAACGCCCGCTTAGCTAACTACTACCCTCAACTTGAAAATATGTCGCCAAACACACCTATATTAGGCTTGTTCTGGCAGCTACACTTCAAAGCGAATCCCGCAACGAAGATTTGCATGTTGGCGACACTTAACATCATGTGAGATAGTGGCCAAACGATAAAACGTATAAAATCATGCCAACGCCTAATTTACTTATTACCTACCATCAAAAATTAGTTTTGAAACATAAATAAATCTATTTTTATTTATTAATTAAGTCGTACATTACCTATAAATTTTAAGTACCATATTTATTAAGCCATAAACTACTACTTTTGTTCATTGTTTTTGTTTCACATTTTTTTCTAAATATTTTGGTTTTGCTAATTAGGGCAATTAGTTTATTTGTTTTGCTGTACATTGTTATTGTTGTTTTTGTAGTAGTTGTTGTTGTATAGATTAGTTCCATAGATCTATTATGATTCTAAATGAAAATGGTATAAATACCATGAGTAATTAATTATATTTCATTTCATAAATCATCGAAAACTCCGTACCCTAAAGTTACCCAGCGTTAATTTTAATTTGTTCAATATGGAAAGACTGGTGTCAAATATCGACATTTTTGTGTTCATGTAGCAAAATTCTTATGATGCAGATAAATTATTTCAAAGATTGTTAACTTTTGTGAATTTTGCTCTGTCTAAAGAAGAAAACACCGAACTTAAATCGTTTTGTGCAACTTATTCAAGTAATCTTAAATGAAAATGGAAATTGGCTAATTATACAGGAAGTAATTTTTTACAAAAGTTTGCAGAGTGGTTAGACATAGATATCAAGTGGCCAGCATTTATTGAAACATACATTGATCAGTTGAGAGATGAAGATACATCTATGAATGTTTCCTTAGCATTACTACCTAGTACATCAGTAGAATACACTGTGCCTGATAGTGTATTTTTGTCACCCAAAACAAAGTCAACGAGAAAAGTATTCGCGGACCTGAGTCCACTTCAAAAAAGTAGAAGAATAGAAAATCTTAGTAGCGAAAATGATTTTGCTACATTAGCGTACGCTCTGGCCAAGAAAGCCGCTGAAAATGAAAACCACACTGACTTTTCTGAGTTACTAAAGCATTTATTTAAACATCCTGAAGATGCAAAAATGCTTCGAGCATGCCTAAACCCAACAAAGCGAACTTATTCTGCTGATGCAGCACTGGATATATCAACGTCTTTGAAGTTATCAAAATGGCAATACGTAACACTAAGGCAGAGTACAAAATACATGGGGTGTGATATTTTCCCATCATATAATGCAATACAGTCTGCGAAAAAGGAGTGCTACGTGGAAAAAGAAGACATGTTGATAACAGATAGTGAAGTCAAGCTAAAACTTCAGTCTGTTCTGAACATTACAGTCAAGAGACTCTTAAAAATATTACCATTTCCAACAGAGGTTAGTGGTAGCAATTTAACTCTCGTCAGTAAATGGGGTTTTGATGGTGCATCTGGACAAAGTAACTACAAACAAAAAATGATTGGGGATGATTCCAGTATCTTCATGTGTTCATTTGTACCGTTGAAACTGGTGAGAAATTACATGGGAAAATCCCAATGCATCATCAACATTTTACTGTAAACTTATTTATTTTAAGTTTATAAAGGAAAGTAATTTAAATATAAAAGAAGAAATGCTGGCAGTTGAAAGGGAAATTGCTGCATTGCAGCCAACTGCTGTCAATGATACAAATGTGAAACACAGACTTTATATGACCATAATAGATGGTAAGATAACTTCATATCTTTCAGATACCTCAACAGCAGCATGTGATATTTGTAAAGCGAAGCCGAAAGATATGAATGCCATCGACTTGATATCGCGAAGAACTCATTCTGAGGATATTTTTAAGTATAGCCCTCTTCCCTCCACGCCTGTTCTAAATGCTTGGAATGCGTATTGCATATTGCGTATCGCCTAGATTTCAAAAAATGGCAAGCCAAAGGAGACGATTTCAAGCAACTAGTAGATAACAAGAAAACGATTATTCAAGAAAAGTTTCGAGATGAAATGGGACTGCTTGTAGATATAGTTAAACAAGTTGCGGGAACGACCAATGATGGGAGCACCGCAAGAAGGTTTTTTGAAAATCCTCAAGTAACTGCACAGATCACTGATGTTGATGAAGAAGTCATCAGGAGATTTGCGGTGATTCTTCAGGTAGTCTCATGTGGAAAGTTTGTTGATGTGGAAAAGTTCCGGCAATATTGTTCTAAAACAGCTCATAAATATGTCGAGTTATATCAGTGATGTTATATGCCTTCTAGCGTGCATAAATTACTCATGCATGGTGCAGACATAATTGATTATAATAACTTTATCCCAATTGGCAAACTTTCTGAAGAGGCTTCTGAAGCACGCAATAAAGATTTTAAAAATTTTAGAGTATTCCACTCGAGAAAAATTAGTATAATTGCAACAAATGACGATATTATCCATAGTTTGATATTAACTTCTGACCCATACCTGTCCAGCATCAAACCTAAGATAAGTCAACTTAGCCATAAACCGCTAACAGATGGAGCCAAACTGTTATTGGTAAATTCTACATCAGATAATGAAAATATAGAGTTTGTAGATGTAATAAATTTGTGTGACTCTGAGTAATGTATGAGTGTAATTAAGTAGGTATCATCGGAACTATATGTATATCATAATTTATAATATCATAATTTTGTTATAAATATTTTTATATACATATTTGAAATTTACATTTACATCTTCTATTTAGAGGTACTGTTGAAATCGATAAGTTAAAATGAATATAAGATCTCATGTTATTTACACTGTATTAATTTAGAATCCTAATCTAGCCCCAGAAATAACAGTTTAATCTTTTATGACAAACATCAATATCAACGAAACAAATAAACTAATTACCTTAATTAACAAAATCAAGACATTTTGGTACAAATATGGAACAAAAACAATCAAGAATAGTAAGTAGCAGGTAATGATAAATAATTGGTGTTAATTTAAGTAGATAGTCCAAATTTATAGGTAATGTACAACTTTTAATAAAGAAAAATAGGTATATTGAAATTTTAAAACGAATTCTTAATCGTATTTTTGAAAATGAAGCGGTAGGGTAAATCAGGGGTAACTTTATTAATCGATACCTGTAGCATTCAGGTCGAAAATAAACCTACAGATTGATGATTTCACCTCAATACAATATCATCAAAGTATATAATTTTCATCAACAAATATCTGTTGAACGGGGACGCCCGGGGTCAAGTTGAAAGGTCCTAAGGGTTCATTACAACCCCAGTAACGATATGTATAAGTTTCAGCTTTACAACTCAAAACACAAAAAAGTTATGACGAAAAGAAAATCCATTTTCATAAATTTAAAATTTACAAGTCCATATTATATGTTGTAGAAATTAAAAATAAAGCTAGAAATTTCTAAATAATACAATGATATGACTGTTTTGACAAAACTGTATACTTAAAACTATGAAATAACATATTTAATTTTTCTAAAATTCTATGAAAGGGAGGCTCCGATTTCAGCCCACTGTGCGGCGCGGCGGCCAATGGATCCCTTTTTTACCGCGTTCGGGTTTCCTTTTGACTCAAACGTTTTGTTTTTACGTAGCCGCCCGATTTGGTGTTGCAACTCCATAAACAGTTAGTTGCGCGGCAACCCCGCTGAATTGTTTTTAAATGATTCTGCGCGCAACGACTGCTTTCACCGTACGCTAAATTATATTGCCCTGTTTTAACACTATGAAATTTTACAACAATGTACAACAAATGACAATTAATATTTAGCTATTTAATTAAAGCATAAATGTATAAAATGCTGCATAATTTACTAAAACTATTCAAAATAATTCCACTTCATCTCATTGAAACTTTTTCCTAATTTATCGAGAAGTAAATAAATATACAAATAAATTTATAGGTAATTTTATTATGCATAAATTAGAGGTTATTCTCACACTTAAATATTATATTAAAATAAAAATTAACCTTATGATATTTTCTTCGCCGTTTGTCGTTTGTCTTATTGATTTTTTTTTATCTATGAATTTGCCTTTTATCCTTCACTAAAATCTTAGATATACTGTAAGATTTCAATCCGCATCAACCGACACAGTATCAAAGCGTGCGCTACTAAGCCATCATAGCTTATTGGAAAATGTGTAAATTGTGCAAAATTAATTGTTGATAATCCCTTTACAGTGTACATATCTCGATTTGTTTTAATGTGATCAGTTTCTTAGTTATCTCTGGTATTATAAAACTGATCGTCGATTTGGTCTTACCTTAGAATGACCCAGATATTATTTGAATAATCGATAACATTATCAATGATGGTTCGAATCCCTGCATCGATCCTGATCTTTCTGTGAAGAAAATATTGCGTTGACACTATAGCATGGTGGCAGGGTATATTCTAACGCCCGCTTAGCTAACTACTACCCTCAACTTGAAAATATGTCGCCAGGCTTGTTCTGGCAGCTACACTTCAAAGCGAATCCCGCAACGAAGATTTGCATGTTGGCGACACTTAACATCATGTGAGATAGTGGCCAAACGATAAAACGTATAAATACAAAAAAATGCTATTTTTGTAAAAAAATAAAGTTTTTTAAAAACAGCGCACCATATTCACGCGTATGGTTCATAGTCGGCGAATAAACACGGTCTTTTGTCCATCCCCAGAAGGCAAGGGCACGATAAACCTTCGATCCCACCACAGCTGAGACAGTAAAAGTATCAATACGTCGCTCCGTAGTTTTTTCAATTCCATAGCGATTTTCCTTGTTTTATTTTTGTCACTCAACTTAAACTTGTTTATAAATTGTTTAGTTAATTATTATATAAAACACTAGCAACTACCCTCGACTTTGTATATGTTAACTACACTATAAAAATATCTATACAATTAATACAATTGAAACGTCTGTTTGTAATGTCAAAATAACAGTTTTTTTACTAAATCCATGTTAAAGTAAATATATACGGTACCTAAACTTTTAATTTTTTTTGCCTTTCTGTCTGTGTGTACCGGGTAATCTATGAAACGGTTGAACCGATTTTGACGGCAGATAACTAATATTATGAGTAACTTAGGTTTTATTTTATTTTAGAAAATAATTAGGGTTCCACACAAATAAAGCAGTCCAGAAAAACTACGATTTTGGGACGCACAAACGAGTAAACCATAAACGATATATCAAATTGATGTATTACATAATTGTATATATTAAAAAGATCTAAAAAAAGTCATCAAGAGCTTAATATGTCTTAGCTTATTTCTAGGTCCGTTCCTCGGTGTGAAACCCTTGAGTCTAGCAGTCGCCCGCGCGATACAGGTGACACTGCACTTGCAATCAATACATCATGGCACGCGATATTTTCATACATACGTGTACACCACATAGGTACATAGGTTCTGTAAGGAACATTTTTTTTTTCTTTTTCCTCTAGTTAGTATAGACCGTATTTCAGATCACTAAATACATATAACATATTCCTTCCTTTCTCCCAGGAGGCAGGGACATGTATATATGTTACTTTAGCTCGAATTTTACGAATAGGGAATTAGTCAGATCCCGACTTCTTTGCAATCGCGGCAACAGCCCAAGCCGAGGTGACGCCACTTTGGCACCCTCGCGCGCTTGTTGCCTACGCTTTCGCGGCGCTCGCCCCCAAGCCCGGTAAAGCTGTAAAAGTCATCAGCGACTCTGTTTTTGGATAGGACCCTCAGGTTAACAGTAAGGTTAGATAAAAAAGCTTATTTCTTCTAATGATCACCCATAATAAGCATTTCTATCTTTAAAATAACCGGGAGCAAGAGTAGCACGATTAACACGTCCGATCGACGGCATTCTGTAGTTCACGCGAACGCAGCCGCGGGCTTATCTTGTATGTTATAAAAATATCCAAGCCCTATAATTTTTAACCGACTAAAAACAAAACACTGAAGTTAGGTTCTCAATTCGAATGTACATGTTTTTTTTTATGGATGTCCAGTCATAATTTCTTTGTTTATGAACCGATGTAGGTGATTATTTTTTTGTTAGATAGGGGATACCTCAAACGTCAACCATCTACCTTTTAATTTCACTGGCCTTGGACTTTGAACTTCGAAGATACACAAGGGAACTTTTCAAAAGGATAAAAATTGCTTTTTCCTTTTTATTAAAAATTGCCTTGTTATATTTTCCTTTTAATATTTTAAATCCTTTCTTTAATTCATAATTTTCTTTATAGTGGCTTTAAAGATGATCATGAGAGATGAGACAATAAACTATTTAGTTAAAGTATATTAATATTTATAAATTCCAAAAGCTCTGAAAATATATTCAAGGAATGTTCAAATTAGAATAACAATGAATATTTTGTTTCCATATAATGTATACATAACGTGATTGTGTCCAATCATAATATATACAAATATTTTATACAATCTGTTATCCTAATTCATTATAAATAATATGTATTTATTTTATTAAAAAAAATAAACAATAACAGAATTTTGTACGTTCTTCTCGGTAAAATATGCAGCCTGTCCTGCTAGACAATCATATTTGCCATTTTTATGCAAGAATTTGAGTTGCCTCATTAGAATATAGGTGCATTAGCCCGACTTTGCCTTAGGCGAGAACGATTTAAATATTTTATAGGGCATGCGTGGTAGCAAATTTGGGAACAATACCCTTGCATTCCAGCAATATTGTAAGGATTAGATGTTGATCGCGTGATGTCTTTTGGGTTGCCAGATATTAGGGAGACATTTAATAATTATGATGGTAAAAAAGTAACTCAATTGGAATGTATATTTTTTATGGATGTTATACCATAACTTCTTTGTATACGAATCGATTTGGATGATTTTTTTAGTTAGATAGGAGATGCCCCAAGGGTGGATCCGCCTTTGGCATTGGACTTTGAAGGTACACCAGGGAACTCTTTAAAATCATTAAAGTTGGTTTTCTTTTTTGTTAAAACTTGTCTTGTTTTTTGTATTCACTCATGTCTGCGTGTTATTTTCTTAAGTCTGACTTTTGACAGTTGTCGAATGCTTTAAAACGTTTTGTTTGCTTTAATACATTAATTATTAGTGCCTCTAGCGGAAACACATTGGAACTACCATTATTATCTAATATGTTGGATAGGAGAAAATTTGAATCAATCGAAATACCGACTTAATTGAAATAGGTGAAATTATATGATTAGTTCACAGTCTATATCTATAGACTACAATGATATTAAATTCATTGTATTAATTTTGTCCTCCCAGTATGTATATCCTTGAAAATTTAATTTATGGTCATAAAAACTTAATTAATATGGATTTTGTAAACGAGCGGCATAGTATTAATACTAAAAATAACACAAATTGTTCATTCGACGTTTTAGACCCAGTAAGACCAATAAAAGTTCTTTAAGTAATAGTGTTAGGTTTTATAATATGATTCAAAAGAATATTACCGATTTACTGGATAATAAGATCAAGAATAATGTAAAACAAGATTTATTATTATGATTATATATTAAGATTATAGGGCGGATCATTACGTGAATGATAGTAATGTCTGGATGTGATTCCATATCTGTACATCTACTAAAATAATAAAACTAATATAGTAAAAAAATATAACTATTTAATTTAACTGCCTCATTAGCCGAGTTGTCCTAAGAGCACAGCTATGCTCGAGGCTCTAGATTCGATTCCCAGATCGAGCCAAAGTGTTATTGGGGTTTTTCTATGAAATTGTCAGTAGCAACTAAGAGTTTAGCTTTGTGCTTGATTAATGGCAATAGGCTCGCCCCTTATTACATGGGACCTAAAACATTCCCGGCGAACTGTGTGTGTATATTAGTAGACCTCTGCCTAATCCTTGGGGAAATAAAAGTGTTATGATATGTTTATGTTATTTAAAAAAAAAAATGATAAACCTGATTGAATTACACGCCCTCTGTTCTCGATGACCGAAGTATATTCCGAACTGGTGATAGTTTATAACGTTCATAAGTGCCCTCATAGGGCGAAAATTAAATACATTTTTTTTTTTAATAGCCAGTTAACACCATGTGAAGTACAAATATTCTTGACTACTATATTTTTCTGTAACAATAATTTTTGATAGAAATAAATCTGGAAATCTTATATAAAATGTTACCGAATTCACTGATGTTGGCAACCCCAGGCCGTTAACCGTTTTAGGAAATGTTCAAAAGTTCGATGACTTTAGTTTAGAGGTCGTTGGGACCCTCACGGGCAGGATGCGGCCAATTTCAGGCTACTAACAATGTCACGATTAATTGCACCCACCTGCTAGATTACTTACATTATCATTAAACCGCTGCCGGAACCTTCACATACGATAGTTTCGTTCGGTTGCAGGTGAAGACATTAAAATACAATATTAACTAATAGGTGGAAGACAGATTAGCTAATTGTCAACTGTTCGTACAGTTGGTATCAAACTGAAAGTCTTAGTTTGTTGATTAAAATACAAAAACCACGAATGGGATTAACGCGTACGAAATCACGGGCTGCTGATAGCGTTAATAGAAGTAAACTAAATTCGAGTGATGTGATCCGTTTAGTATCAAACCTTTATTAGTCTACTAGCTGATACCCGCGACTTCGTCTGCGTATTATTGGATATCATTATCTGTGTGTCAAACTTCTCTAAATCCGTTCAGCTGTTTTTGCGTGATTGAGTAACAAACATACAAAACTTTCCATTTATTATATTTGTAGTATAACACTGGTTAAGCTATGACTTTTACTGGAATAAAAAGTACCCTATCTGTTATTCTAAGTCATAAACTATATTTGTGGCAAATTTGATCTAAATCCGTTCAGCTGTTTTTGCGTGATTGAGTAACAAACATAAAAAACTTTCCATTTATTATATTTGTAGTATAACACTGGTTAAGCTATGACTTTTACTGGAATAAAAAGTACCCTATCTGTTATTCTAGGTCATAAACTATCTGTGTGCCAAATTTGATCTAAATCCGTTCAGCTGTTTTTGTGAGATTGAGTAACAAAGCTACAAACTTTCCTTTTATTATATTTGAAGGATAACACTGGTTAAACTATATCTTTTACCGGGATAAAAAGTACCCTATGTGTTATTCCACGTCATAGATTATCTGTGTGCCAAATTTCATTTAGATCTGTTCAGCCGTTTTAGTGTGATTGAGTAACAAACATACACACTTTCACATTTATTATATTATTATTATTATAGTAAGATAATACGTTCGCTTCATACTTTATCAGGTTCGAAAGAGATATATGTATAAATTTTGTGTTTGGAGTACCTATGCGATTGCCGAACCTGAATGCGGTGATCAAGGATGTAAATTCTAACGCCTCAATAAAAGAAAACCAAGCAATGAAACCACATTATGGTTCTAAGGCATGCGGCAATGCCTGAGCTAGCAAACCTGTCCCAGCAAGCATCTAACGGTTTGTACAAATAATAAAAAGTAATTTAAAATGCGTAATATTTTTGCTCTGGAAATATCTGATACTCATTTAACTTATGAAACTGGGTACTAAATTTATTATTTATATATTTTAAAAATATTTTCGCTACCAGGTCGCATTTACACTCGGCCGACACTCATCTGGGTCGGCGAGATTGTAAAATAAATATGAAGAAACGACTGCAAATATGACAATAAGTTTTCTTTACAGCGTATGAAAACCGGGCCCTTGTTGCCAATCTAGTGATTGTAGCGATCTCAGAACTTCTTGCTCAGTAATATCACGGTTACTAATAGGTACATAATTGAAATTAGCATCACAATTAATATCTAAACTAGTGGAGAACTGTGTGTTTGCTAAAAGGTTCTACGATAGTCTGCCTATCCGCAGCCACCATATCCTCAAAGTGAATTTTATTAGGTATGCCAACACTATTATTTTTTTGGTCTTTGACAAATTTCCAAAAATATTTAGGACAACGTCGCAAATGCTTATTCATCTCATCGCAACGCCGCCGTAAACTATTGAATGTTGCTTTATTCAGTGGGTTACTTATGCTTGATGTATCTGGAGTGGTATTTTTTTTTTCTCTTTAAGAGCTTTGATAAGGGAGGAAGTAAACCATGCTGGATATTTTTCATGTCTTATTTTTCGCATAGAAATATGTCTCAGAAATATTTGCATAATTGTATTGTAAAATATTTCCAGCATTACATCGATATCATAAACATCCTTCCAGATAAATGACCAATCTATGTCTTGCAGCTCACTATATTCACACCATCATAGTTGCACATATTAAAGTTATAAATTGGTATTTTTTAGCGTAAGTGGAGAAATGTGCGACTTATTTACTTCAATTACGATGCTTGAATGATGTAAATCCAAAGGTAAAACACTTCTGTCACTCCTATCTTCCCATTCAATCTAATACATTTCCTAAATTAACTTCAATGGCTCCGTCTTTACCATAAATTGCCGATTTTTATCCTGTCATCACGGGGGTCGGCTTTAATTTCTTACAGTTGAAATTCCTTTTGCGGATGCACTGTTTCGTTAATAATGCTGTGTTTATGGTAGACTTTAACAAACGGTTATTTCTTTTGCTTTGATTAAATTTGCTTTAATAAAGATCCTTACTGAATCAGCATTTAAGTAAGATAAATAAGTACTACCAGAATAAATTCTGTCAAATGGTGTATATATTAAGAAAGTTATAGGTACGCAAAACAAATGTATACTATCCATACTAATGTTATAAATGCGAAAATAATTCTCTGTTTATCTGTCTGTCATTTACGTTTTCACGCCTAGACCGCTGAACCAATTTTGATGAATTGTGATATAGAGACAGATTGGACCTTGGGAAAGGACATAGGGTACTTTTGTAGCGAAAATAAAACTTTAAGGGTAGAAAATAGGGGATGAAAGTTTCTATGAACAAAATATGGGACCACCAATTGCGCATGCGTGATATGGGTTAATGACATCGGCTGCCATACCAACCAATTTGTTAATTTTCAATCTGGTTTATTGATATATTGACATTGTTATACTTAATTATACTTAATAAGAAATGTATTGTATTTCTAATAATTACCTATTATATGATAGTCCAGTATTCTTTTTAAGATTGGCCGAAGTGTTTTTAACTGTTTTACTACGTATTACGGCATAATTACTGTTTTATAGAAACATGACGTGCGCTGTCAATCGCGGCTCGCGGGAGTTTATATATTCTAAGCGATATACTACCTATTGTTAATTATCTGGATTATACAATTTTGCTAAAAGTGAATTATTTTATTGTGTTATTCCACATCCGGTGAAAATAAAACTTAGGTGAAAGTTTGTATGAAGAACCGGTCATGTCTCAAATTAGGTATATTCATATCTATACTTTTGGTAAGGAATAAATAAAAATAATTATTTGATGAAATTGTACACGAGAAATACACGCCATTCCTCAATTGATACGGCATATGAATTGTCAACAATATGGGTAAAAATAAAGATACAGGATGTAAATAACTACTGCGTAACTATAAAAACGTGCGGAGCCGCGGACACACCGCTAGTATACAATAAAGTGAAAGAGTTTTTTTGTTTGTTTAAACACGCTAATCTCTGGAACTACCAGTGGGACTCGATAAATTATTTTTGTATATGATAGCCAGATTCACGAGGAATAGTATAGGCTATCTAACATTAAGCTACAACTTTGAGTTAACTTCTAATATTGATTTTTGTTAAGTAAGTCGGAAGAGGAAGCCCTTCCGAACTGTTTTATCCGCGTGCGCTGGCGTAATAGTTAATGATGCGTAAATACTATGCTCTACAAAATTATTGGGCTATAGTATATCTAAACAGACTCTTCAATAGCATATGCCTATCTCCTATATATACATAAGCCACAAAAAGGTATTTTGCGAATTTTTTTCTTGAAAAGTAAAAATTGATTTTTGAGCATTATTTTAAGGCATGGCATATTAATACTTACGAACAAAAGTTACTTCATCATAAAGTCAATTTTATGAAGTTAAATTGTACCCTTTATATCATGTTATTTGTATACATAGTTTAGGAGATAATAAAAGATTAACATAATTTGTACTTGCGGGAAGTGAGGACAATTATTATGATAGGCTACACGGGTGCGTTGGCGGCGCGAAGTTTGTCGGATAAACTAACACGGGTGAAATCGTGGGTCACAGCTAGTTCGTTAATAATAACAAAAGTATAATCTGAAGCAGGATAGGTCGATTGCAAGCAAAATGAATTAGGGTATTTCCCAATAACCAAAAACAATTGTTATACTCTTTATTTGGGTTCGAATTCAAAATATCTGAGTAATATAAAGGTATAATTGCGTTCATTATTACAAGAAACTTATTCACGTTTTTCTGATTGTCATCTAATACAGTATTTATTACGATTTAAACTTATGTATTCTGATTGCTGTTGTGGCAACTTAACGGACAATAAATAGTTTTTACTTTAGCCACACTGTATTTTAATGTAGGTATTGCAATAGCCACTCTACCGTATACCGTACAATTTGTCATATTTGGACCTGATTGCCGTATGTTCGGTAACGCTGGTGTGTGTCACTTGTACCCGATGAAATATGTCGTAGTATATCCAGTATTATAACGGTGTGAAAGAGACCTGTACGCGACTACTACGGGACCATTAAGCACATGATCATATACCCGTAACAGTGGCCGCCTTTTGGTTAGTCGCGTTTCGGGATTAGCCAATGTACCTATATCGAGCGGTCGAGGAGCCTATATTGGCGATGGATTGTAAATCTCTCGATGGTGACCGTTCTGTTAGGATTGTACTGTGCTTGCACTACTGTAACGGCATTACCATGTATATAATGGCCACCAGAGTATAAAATCTCGCTCTTGTGAATATCAAAACAGATTCAGATATCATTACAAAAAAAAGAAGATATTTTACCCAACTGTCCTAACATAGTAAGACACACAGCATTCGAGCAACGAGGCGGCTCTAATCAAAAACAACGAAGCATTTTCAAACTAAACACTGGCAATTGTCAGAGGAATATGTTTGGACGAGAATCGATGACATTAAAAGCGGCCGGCCATTTGTTTTTTGTATCGGATTGGGTGTATTACTGTACTTGGGTTTAAGGGGAAGGAATTGTGTTGTATTATTATGATATATATACATCGAATCAGATATAGAACCTAGACTAACAAATCAATCAATGCGTGAAGTGACAATGGGTAAACTCCGAAACGGTTAGACCGATTTTGACGGGACTTTCATTGGTAGATAGCTGATTTTATAGGGTGTAAATTAGGTTACATTTATTTTAGAAAAAGAATTATGGTTCCGCACAAGTTAAAAAAAACTGGTCATGGTGAATCAATTCGGGTGCTTAAATGGCTTACGCTGAGTAAACCATAAGAGATATAGTAAATTAATGTACTAAATAATTGTAGACATTAAAAAGACCTACAAAAAAGTCGCCGAGAGTAGGTATACGTTTATCTTCTAAGGAACACCCACAATAAACATTTTTGTCTCTAAAATAGCCGAGAGCGGGGAGTAAAGTTTGCGCGGACATTCTGTAGTCCACGTGAGCGACGCCGGGGGTACAGCTAGTATTATAATATATCTACAGAAATGTAAATAGGACGGAATTTTTAGAAAACCTTTGACCGGCTGAATGTAAATTTTATGAGCAGAGTTTTGTTTCTACCGTCACGTGTACATACACCTATACCTATTCCTAGTTCTAATTTGAGGTCTTCAGTGTTTATCCATTTCGTTTATGTTTATTTTAGTATGATATCGAAAGTTTTTAGACAGCATTCAGTGACGTAAAGAACGTCAAGACGAGCTAACAGTTTGTTGATATGTTAATGCATAAAATAATATCGCCCGTTAAGATGTTATCTTTCTGTCAGATTGTTATTTTAATGTTATTTCATTTTGACAGATCTTTTCCCAAAGCAATATAGAATTTAAAATCTATCATAATTATTGTGACTTGAACTGAAGTGTGCGTCTCTATCGTGACACAGTGGTGACTTACGGCCTTTTTCAATAACATATCTGAGATTGCTATCTCCGATCAGTACATATTTTTATTAAGTACTATTAAGTTAAAGAACTTATAACAAATAACGGCTTTCTTCTTATCTATCCAAGCTTTAAGATATGGATATGTAATATGTAGATACAGAAAACTATCAATTGATTGGTTATTAAAAAAAAGTAAAGACAAAAGGTTATATTTATCTATCTTTGGTAACTGAAACATGGGATAGATAGGTTATTCAAAAAGGCCGTTAGTAGCTGGTGTGATCTTACGATGAGCCTGAGCTTTGGGTGAAGGAAATTATCGTAAAGAAACCGTATCGTGGTCTAATGCCGGCCTTGCTAGCTACAACTCGCAAGTTGATTATTTGTCACCAAGCACCTATAGGTATATTCAGAAAGTTGACACGAGGATATCATCCTTTAGACATAACATACCATCACGACTGTATACCCGATAAGTTAGGCAGAGATGTACTAATGTACAGTCATGGTTCGCCAAGTACGTTTTCAGGTCCCATGTAATAGGGAGCGAGCCTATTGTCATTAACTGGGCACAAAGCCAAACTCTGAACTGCTACTGAGAATTTAATAGAAAAACCCAATAACACTTTGCTCGACTTAGGAATCGAACCTAGGACCTGGAGCATAGTAATCGATCGCGCTTAGGACCACTATGCTAACATCTTATTCGTGTTAACATGCTATGCCGAAGAAGAAAGCAGGTCAATGTTAGAATGCAAAAAACACGTGCTTAATAGTAACTTGAGGGTAGTAGCTAGCCAGGCAGACTTTAGAATATGCTCGCCACCATACTTTCTTCGCGATGTTTTCCTTCCCCGAAAATTCAGGCTTATTACGACTCGAATATGAAAAGGATTTGAACTCGCTTCGATCTACGCGGTGACCAAGCACAGTGCTACTAAGCTATAACACCTTCGAAACGGCTTCATTGGCCTTTCTGATCCATAGTTAATTTTATTAATATATAATATATTATTGTGTTTTTTTGTAACGAAGTTACTTATCGTGGGGTGGAAGCTAAGCTGAAAAAAGTGGCCAAACGACCGACATTAAAAAACCAAACATTCGTATAATATAATTTTTAATACTATAACAGTCGTGGAATTGGCACAACTGTGTTATGACCAGATTTCTACGCACTGTTATATTATGTACAGTACGAGTGGTCGATGATTTGAGTCTCGCTAATTCGGGATCTGTTTTATATAATTTTCTTTTGAATATTAGTTATTATAAAAATAGGTAAGTATATATAATAATCAATTATAAAAAATATTATTTTCATAACTTTATAAATAACTAGCTGTGCCTCACTGTTTCACCCGTGTCAAAGTTATATTATAGCATATGTTACTCGTTGATACTTTAGCTTTATATGGTGAAAAACAATTTTAAAATCGGTCCAGTAGTTTTTGAGTTTATCCATTACAAACAAAAAATCAAATCTTTACTCTCTACATAACAAAATATTGGTACAGGAAATAATAAAAAAAAATATGCAAAAAGTCTAGTCAAATCAAATCAAAACCTCTTCATTACCTATAGGGTGGTCCTAGGACATCTCTCGAGTTAAAAAAATATATTATGAATATTTAATAAAGATTTTTTAAACGATGCCTTAACAGATACAAAAGGTGAGGGTCTATCAGAAACACTTGCGACCACATCGGGCCACGATGAAAGCGCCGGTTGAATACAAATGAGATGGTGTGACAACAGGCTGGTCTAGATAGCCCACATGTGGGTTAAAAGGTGAACATGACTTATTACTTTAATTACATGTCACATATGCATTTGGATTACATTGTAGCTATCTACGTTTATATTAGTATGTTCAGTATTGACGTGCACGTGACAGACAGTATTAAACTTCTAAGCTGATGTGAAGAACCTATAAAACTAAGTTTAGACAAACATTAGAATTTTTTTTAACTTTATTTCTTTATAATTGGTGGAATTGGCTTACAACCAACATACAGAGCACAGAATAGCAGAGTGAGGTGGTCCGACTAGGTAAAATTTCTCCCCTCCATCCTACAGAAGATTGCCGCCAAATAACCTCGTGTTGGGTTTCCAGAGCTCTTTCGGTTAGAGGTCAATTCAAGGTTCGCAACACGCAAGTGATACCTATGGTCAAGAAGTAGGCAAGTCGTGGTTAATACTGAGCTTGGTAGCTACCACTTTAGAGATAGAAAGCTATTGTCCAGCTCCTATATTGCTAGAAAGATGATCCTAATTGTTTTGGGAACGAAGTAACTTATCGCAAGGTACGGACTTGGCTAGGCGAAAAAATGTGTAACAGTTTTCCATCACGGCCCTTTCTATAGTGTTGACGGTTATCAATAGCGCGTATGCTATTGGCTGTGTCCAGTCATAGGTGCGCGCTTATTGATTCAACATTACGAACTTCGTTCCAACCGAGTGTTCCACAACACTCACAGATTTTTTTAAATCGACTTTGTTGTTTATATTGCTAGCGCGCGGTGCGTTGCAGAGAAAAACTTTTCATGACCATGGCCATTTTTTTCCAAAGTAAAAAAAAAAACTTTATTCAATTTATACTATAAGGCACTTATGAACGTCAAAACATTAGAGGTACTACCATTTCGGAACACGTCCCAGTCATCGAGAAGAACCGGCAAGAAAGTCGATCGGAATTACCTTTTTTTGAGTTAATTCTACATGATTTTCTTTCAGGGTAAGCAGGAATATGTTAGTATGTAACAATTATTTTAGTGAGATGCAATCGTATTGAACATAAAATATCTATAAAACTTGTTTATTAAATTTTTTTTATAGATCCATTATCTAGGGCGATAATTTGTCTTAACTTGGCCGATTGAAACGAACAAGAATGGGCATCAAACAATGATGGTTCGGTTACTTCAGTAGTAGAGTATACGTACTCCGCGTCTTTCGACGTGAGTTCGAATCCCTGTCATGAGCCTGAACATTCGGTGAAGGAGAACATCGTGATGAAACCATAGCGGTGGTAAGGTTTTTTATAATGCCTTCAAGTTGAAAATCTGTTTGTTTAGACAACCTCGTTGTGTTTGTTAAGTAGTATCCTATAAAAGATAAGATAATAATATAAAATATTACCTATCGTATATAATTGGCTACTTGAAAATTAAACAGTACAGTAAGTTCAGTATAACTGAATAATTTGATAAAAATCAATCACCGCCGGATAATATGTGTAACAAAATAAGGTGGAATTTAAAAGACGAAATTTTAGATACTTTATTATTTATTAGTAAATATAATTTCTTCATGGAGTGTTCCAGTAATAATAATTATTGGATAGCCTTAAACTATAAATATAAAATTAATATATGTGATGTGGGTGTATATCACAGTATTCTGACGGAACCGACATCGGTTGCTTCCAGAATGCTATATGGTTCTTTTAAGTTCTTTTGTTAGTGAATTAAGTCGTCTTCCTCAGAAATTTATATAGATTATTAATATGTTTTGTTTTTTTTTTAGTTTATAGTTCTTATTTGTATAAGTAGTAGGTATAAGTTATGATGGGACTGGCATATCCTTAGTGACAAAAGTCCCCAAATAAAAATCTCAAAGATGAATAATATAGAATACTTAATCTAATTATCCTTTCTAGTTATCGTTTTACATTCGCGGGATTCGTAACCTCGATCTCGCGGACTTTCGAGATTGAGAATTTGATGCGGATGTCGATTCTCTACATAGGATACTTTTTATTAACTTTACTAAACAGAAATTTACGCTTAGCAAATCGAGCTCATAAGAACCTAATAAGTTGTGAAATAACATTTAGGTATCAATACAATTATATGCATATAAAAAAAAACAATTTAAATCATTCACCTAATAAGGGAGCGCGCAAAACGCTGTAACCCGAAAAAGCGAACTTTCGCCTCCCACGGTTTTTTGCGTCTCAAGTTTGTTTTTGCTCGATGGTCGGAGGCATTTTCGGAATTCAGCCATTTACATAAATACCTTGGAGTCTTTGTTCAGCCGATAAGGCGCCGCAGAGGAACGTCTCTGTTGCGTACGAGCCCTACTGTATGTTCATAAATGGTTAAGCCTTGTATGTATTGTATTTGTTATCTGTTTTTGCGCGGGTAAGTTTCGAAAGTTCGGGACATTTGTTTCTTAATACTCGCTTTAACATTTTATTTGATGACTTTTTTTTTTGTTAACAAACAATAACGATTATGTTAATGTTTATTTATTGTTATGTTAACGCAAGTTGTTACTAATAAATATAATCTACACAGTTAATAAAATTGAAGTTTCTGTTTGTAATGTCAAAATAACAGTTTTTTTTACAAAATGTTTATGGAAGTATACACGGTGCATATAACAAAACACCAATTTTTAAATTTTTTGTCTGGCTTTCTGTTTGTTCCATGTAATGTCTGATGTTATAAAGAGTAACTAAGGCTACTTTCATTTTAGAAAAAATAATTCGAGTTCTGCTCATTTAAAAAAATTAAACTATTCACGGTGAATCAATTTGGACGTTTAAATTGCTTATGCTAAGTAAACCATAAAAGTTATATCAAATTAATGTATTACATAATTGTAGACATTAAAAAGTCATACAAAAAAGTCTGCGAGAGTATATATCTATCTTCTAAGGATCACCTACAATAAGCATTTTTATCTTTAAAATAACCCGAAACGGAGGTAGGACGATTCGCTCGTGCCTGATCGACGGCATTCTATAGTCCACGCGAGCACAACCTGACAGTGAAAATCCCGCAAAAATCGATCCAAACGTTTAGGAGTTTACCCGGAACAAACAGAAAGACAAAAAATTAAAAAAATTGGTATTTTGTTATAAGTATCCAATATACTTTCATATGCGTTTAGAAAAAAACTGTTATTTTGACATTACAAATAGACACTTCAATTTTATTTATTGTATGGATAAGCAGTTTTGTTATATAAGTAGTTAGAATAAAACAGAGCATCAATTTCGAAAGGCGTGGCGCCGTCGTTCCGCTGACCCCGACACCCCATTTTGGTATCAAAATAATAATAAAAAAATCCACTAACCCACGCTACTATACAGAATGGGTAACAAAAACGTTCATACTCCTCACGATACTATTATATTCGTTTATTCAAATTTAAACTTTACTGTATTTTCGATAAAGTTGCCGTGGAGAGTAAATAAAATCTGCGAATTTGGTAATTAGATTCTGACAGTTTGAAATCGGCAAAGAAGCCGACTGTCAAAAGCCGGCGCCAGAATCGACCGCTGTAAATAAAACAATGGAATTGTTAAATTTATGATCCTCGACTTTGCCACACTTCGTATTGGATTGCGATTTTCTTTACTGCCTCTTGACGAAATAGCTCATTTGTTCGTAGATTTCAATCGAGATAAGCCTTTTCCTATAGTTAACGCATGAAAACGTTAATGAGATCACTCACTTGGCATACGTAAAAGGGAAAATTAGTTGTCGTAATTATGCTAAGACAAAAAGGTTTTTTCGGTTTGGTTTGGTAATTTTTTATTTCCAAAATACTTAAACCTGGGTTTACAAAAGTTGATTTAATACTAATTATAACACTTATCTCAATATTCTGGTAGTAACCAGGGTTTCATAACAATTTTAGTAGATTTGCAAACTAGGCTCACAGTAGTATTGTTATTTCTATGCGCGATTGTACAGTTATTAAATTTTTGCCAAACTTTTTATCATCGAGGGTGCATCTAATGATATAAATCTGTAGCTTTGCGTAGTAAATACTCGTCGACTGTCGCCATCATTACATCGTTCTAAACAAAATCGCGGCAGTGTAAGTAGGGGGTGTCAAATTACATTCTTAAAGCTGAGACACCCAGGCTAACTTCACCTGCACCCTGCTAAGTAATGAACGAGGATATAGGGATAGCGTGGTGAAAAGTCCGTCATAGTGACTCGCTTTTGCGTGTCGTGTTTCGGGATTAACCTTTGCATATCCAGTTAAATGCAGGCCGGCGTGACAGCTGCGACCGTTACCATCAGGAAAAGTACGGTCAATTGCCGTGCAAAAAAAATAATTTGACAGAAGTCAGCCACCGTACACATAATGAGAACCCTATAGCGGTTCCTTTCAGAATTTTGTCTTACTAGAACAGCCTATGCAATCAGCTCTTTTTGCGAAAAAAATACAATGAATCGTTTCAACAAATTGTAATTTTTTAAATGTTTTATTTATTGTTTATAGTAGTTCAATATTCTTATTTATACCACGGCGCTGGTAAACAAGCATGCGGTCCGCGTGATGGTAAGCGGTTGTTGCTGCAACACCAGAAACATCACAAGCATGTTGCCGACCCTTTGAAGCTTCAACTTATGATTCAGCTATTGTTAAATTAAACAGAGAATAGAATTTTCCGTAGCGAATTGGAAAACAATCAGAAAATTCTTTGCTACCACAATATATTTTTTTTTACGATGTTTTCTTTCACCGAGAGCTCAGGTTTTTATTGCACTATCCTGAGTGACGTCGATGGATACGATGTCTGAGTTTCGATAATTTGTTAAAATTTGAAAGGAAAGTTTTTTATATTGATAATGCAAAATTTCGTGACACACCGAGCACCAAAAAATATAAGATTGAGTACAGAAACGTCGTCTCGTTTAGCATTGTAATAGAAATAAATATTTTTACATCGTTGAAAGCTATAAAACCAGGGGCAGACCGCGGTGAATCAGCGACAACGCGTCTCATAGTGAGAGAGACGATTGCGTTCGCGTTGGACATTACCTTGGCAACAATAATCATACTCATCATAGGGCGAGTTTCTCAGTTGCCGGTCTTAAATCTATATAATTAATAAATTTGAAGTGTCTTTTTTTAATGGTAAAATAACAGTTTTTTTTAATAAATTCATATGAAAGTATAATATACGATACCTATAAAAAATAAAAAATAAAATTTTTTTTGCCAGTCTGTCTGTTTGTTACATGTAATCCCCGAAAAAGTTGCACCGATTTTGACGGCACTTTCACTGGTAGACCGCTGATGTTATAACATATGCTAGTTATATTTTAGAAAAATAATTAGGACTGCGTAAAAAATTGCTTACGCTGAGTAAACTATATGAGATATAGCAAATTAATGTATGCCATAATTGTAGAAATTAAAAAAACCTACAAAAAAGTCACCAAGAATATGTCTATCTTCCAAGAAACACCCACGATAAGCATTTTTGTCTTTAAAAATAATGTACGCACGTAATTAGTTATTGCCTTGCCGTAGCAAAACAAAAATAGGTAACTCCAAAAATGTATATTTTTGAGTGTGAACGCTCTAATCTCTGGAATTATCACACAAACTTAAAATATTGTTTCTGCGTTTTATATAAATAGGCTATAGTCTATTTGTAAAGGAAGGTTGAGCTATATAGTTTTACACTACTTCCTTAAGGAACGCAGCAGTAACCGTGAATGCAAGTAATTTGGCAAGTTGTAGGCTACACGGGTGAAACCGTAGGATCAAGCTAGTCTTCTTCTTCTACTTCTTCTTCTGGTATATAAAAATAAATATCTGTATGTTCTTTATATATTCCAAAATAGTTGGAGTGATTTTCATGAAATTTTCAGACAATCTTCATAGCGCAGCGGGTTATCCCCTAATATTCAGTAGCGATCGAATCAATACTCCTTATGGACTTCAAAAACGACACAGCAATACGCATTAGTAAATAACAAAGTGAATTACAATTTACAAAAAAGAAAAATTGTTTCACGGTCAACGATTATGAGTCTTACCTCGCTTGGCAACGAGACATATACGAATTACTCACTTTACATACACACGTACTATATGTTACGTAAAAATAATGTGAAATTTTGAATTATACGCGTATTAATCATACGGCAATAATGTATAATTATATTCCGCGTCTGAATTTTTTTTAAGCTGTTTTTGTAGCCGAAGCTTTTTCTTAAAACGAAAATAAATGATAAATCGCTCTACGAAATACAAGTCTGCCTTCCAAAAGAAAGAAGGGCGCACATACTTAGATTTCCAATTATTCCAATCGAGTTTTATGGCGGGATCTTGAACAGACATGTTGTGATTTTTATTTTTAAGTAATTTTATTTATTATGTAATATTGCTGGTATTTTTGGTAATATAGTTTAGTTATTGTACATACGTGAATTGGATTATAAATATAAACTGAAAATATGTATTTTGGGTAGTCACAAAAACTCCCTAAATAGTTCTAAGGGAGCCATCATCTTGTTTGGACTCGCATTGAAAATTAGAAAAGACTACGAGGGCTTAAAACATTGACACTGGAAAAACAAAAAGAAGAAAAAACAGAGGGCATGGCTTTGACCTTTACATGACACCTAAACATGGTTTATAAAAAACAACATAAGACTTAGCTGCATGATAATTTAAAATTATATTCTATATACGTGATTTTGGCAGAACTGTGCAAGAACACAATTGATATTAATTAAAACTAGCGATCTCCCTAAGGTCGAAATTCGAACAGCGACTTTTTGACCATAGACTATTTTCTGTTTGACATTTGCAGTATTCATGAACCTAAACAATGAGTATTATCTATATCACTTGCTGTCACTTTTCGTTGAGTGACAATGTCAATATTTTGAGGGGTCTAAGTTCAATGGCATTGGACAGGTTAGGATTCGCAGTATTAATTTATTTAATTTAATATATTAGTAACAGATGTTATAGATAATTTTGTTGCTTTGTACACTCCTTTCCATATAAACTTTAAACATGCCAAATCTCACTCTCTTCCGTGCACACGATACGCTTAAAAAGGCGTAGAAAGCTTTCGAATTTAACGACCTAAAAAATAATTGTACACACAATTAATTCAAACTCTTCGCGGCTACGTTATTAGAAATTATTTTAAAATTATAGGTCATGTATACAAAGCGGTTTCAAAGTTTTGTAAAACATTATAACAAAACACGAGATCAAACAATTGGTCCGATTTACTTTTTTTGATTAATAGCAGAAGATTTCATCGTTCGATACCGATGTTTCCTAGTCATCTGTACTATTATATACAGGCTGTTTACTATTATATACAGCTTTACTATTATATTATACAGGTTGATGTGTTATTTCGGCAACCGATTATTAACTTAAACTATATTTTTAAATTAATTTTACACATTAAGTGCATATTTATCTAGGGGTTCATACAAACACACATATGCAAAATGCAAGTTAGCAGTTTAGTCATCGTGGACCGGCAATCGTTCGCATTACCCCGGCCACGTTTAATGTTTGTTATCGCGTTTGCATACTACATCATGCACCCGGCTTTACTCTTGAGTGTAGTATTTATTCTGTGTCGATAATAATCAAATGAGACTTCCGGGAGACTTTATTGCAGCTTTTATTTAGTTAATCACCAGTAACCTTCTGATGTGACCATATATATGTGGGTATTATGTTCACAAAAATACACTAAAAATTATACATGAGTTTTACTATGCGGCTAATCATTACTAATAAATATTTGTCATTATAATTCTTATTAGATATCTATTATAGATATATTTATTTATGTTATAGACAACGTCACTATTTTCAAAGATATTAAACAGTTTCTTCTTATACTTAGTGTATACAACTGTCGTCAATCTTTATGACCGGTCTGAGCATAGCGACGAGTCCGAACTTGCGTATGTTAAAGTCGAATAAATAATACTTTGAACGCCTTAATAATATTTTTTCTAGCTTTTAGATAAATAATTAAGTTGTATAATTCTTTTTAAATATAATTTATTAAAATATCTGTAATAATTGGTTACCAAAATTGGTGTTCTGCACAAACTAAGGAGCCTATGTTCACATCAATGATAAAGTTTGGCGCGAGGTTTACATAATGTATTGATATTCAGTTTTTTTAGTTTAGTAGTTTCAAAAGCATACAATAAAGATTTCTAAAAGTTTTCAATCGAAGTTAGAATAAAAAAAAATCTTTTTTAAATAACGTTAATTTCGCAATGGTAACATACTTATAATAAGTTCCTGATATATCGAATCGAAAGAAGAAAAATAAAATATAAAAAAAACATAAAAACTTCCTGACCCAATAAATCTCAAAATAAATAACTCTACGTAACTTATTTCTGTATACTTTGTCGGCGAGTATGTACATTCGATGAAAAAACTCAATTATGTAACAAAATAATAATAAAAAGAAATATCATTCATAAACATTTCTATTCCGAGTTGGGAGTACCAACATGTTCCCTCGAATACCGTCTCGGTCACAACTCACAACTCCAGACGGGTTTATATTTAGACATGTCGACTTTTTTTCGTCTCCATCAATGTATTTTTGGTTGCAAAATACAGTTTCGGCGCATTCAGCGATAAACATATAAACCGAGGGAAAGCTTTTGTAATGCTTTACGGCTTTTATCATCGCGGGGCATTGTGAAAACATACTATAAACATGAAAAAAGATTTTTTACATTTTTCCTTTCATCTATATCAAATAAAAGAGCGGGCAGCGATAGTAAAATGTTGTATATTAATTCCCAAAGTGTCAACCAGATCTCGTAGCGATTTATATGTTGCTTTTGCGGTGTTTCTAGCTGCGATTGCTCTGGTTGAACTTATGGTTCATTTAAAAGGCTAAAAAGTAATGCGGTCTGAGTCTTTTAGGATCTAAAAATTATAAACATTAATACAGTAAAAGCTATAAAAATATTTCAAATAACAGTTCTTTGATAAACTTTGGTTTGAAATAGCTATTTATTATATATATATATATAATTAATTTAAAAGTAAATTTCAAAATATAATACATAAAAACATGTTTCCACATTTAAATGTCAAAGTGACATTTTGTTTACCCTTTGCAAAATGAAAGTTTGTTCTTAATTCAAAAATATGTTGACAGGCGACCTACCGTCGGTTCACACTCCTTGTCGGCAATTTCGGTAAACGGTAAATCTTGACATTTAATAATAACATCAACAGAATAATTTTTTACACGAGTGTACCCATTTGTGAGTGACCTATATTTTTTTTAATATGACGCTGATTTTTCAGAAAGTTGTCGGAGATGCGTGTTATTAAATCACTTTGAAATATCTGATTTTTTTTTGATAATTATATTTTTAGTATACAAGGAAACTATGGCTAATCCTGAATCAGTAAACAGAAGAGAGAATGAAGTTTCTTTAAGAGGTAGTAATGCTATCACTATCAGAAATAAGGTATTATTATGGCTAACTTGGCAAGTATGACTTTTTATTAAAGACCATTACTGCCATTATCGAGTCAATAAAGAATGTTCTGTCTTGTAATGATTTCAGTATCCTAACAAGATGGTAGCCTTGTTAGAACTATCTAGAGAATTTTTATGACATCACAGAATTCATGGTCCATGTTATTGTTTCCGTGGATACTTGTGGACAATAACCAAGTTTTATTATGCAAAACATTGAAGGATTTTTTTATGTGAATTCGAAAAGAAAATTTTTATTTTTATGTTTTATGTCACTACGGTTGTGCTTCTTGAAGCAACTATTTTTACTAGCGGTCGCCCAATGATTAAAATTGGACCAACGACTTATTAATCACAGACTATTTTCTGTTTGATATTTGCAGTATGAACCTAAACAATGAATATTATATCACTTGCTGTCACTTTTCATTGAGTGACAATGTTAATATTTTGGGGGGTCTAAGTTCAATGGCGCTGGTCGTGTTACGATTCGCAGTATTAATTTATTCAATTTAATATGTTAGTAACAGATATTATAAATACATTTTAACTTTATGTACTCCTTCTCCATGTAAACTTTAACTATCTAAAATACACATAAAAAGGTGTCCGAAGTTTTCTTCTGACGTATTAATATAATGATTAAACCTATAATTATCCTAATAATATACAATTAAAACATGTGATTTCAGAAATAAAACAAAATCAGAATACACTCTTTTGCAAATTGCCGCTTTGCCGCAAAATAATATGCAATATTTTTTGGAAATGTTTTACTAGATATTCAATTTTATGCGCTCTTAGTTCGAACGTAAATTTAGTAAATAAGCTATTATAAGTTCTGAACCCACGTCGATCAACGAGGTGTCCGTTAACTCTTCTAATGAGCAAATATTGCTTAATTTATTCATAATCATTATATTAATACGTGAAACAAAAACCTTATACTCGTTTTTAAGCGTATTGCGTGCACGTAAGACTGTGAGATTTGGCATGGTTTAAGTTTATATGGAGAAGGAGTGCAGAAAGCTAAAATTTATCTATTATATCTACCACTAATATATTAAATAAAATAAATTAATACTGCGAATCCGACCAGTGCCATTGAACTTAGACCCCCCAAAATATTGACATTGTCACTCAATGAAAAGTGACAGCAAGTGATTTAAGGTTCATACTGCAAATTTTAAATAGAAAATAGTCTATGATTAAAAAGTCGCTAGTCGAATTTCGTTTATTGGGCGGCTAGTTACTACAAATTTGCAACTTCTTAGCTAGTTGCACAGTAAAAAACAAGAATAAGAAACTAAAGTTGAAATAAACAATACAATTATAGGAATCAGCGTAGGCAGATCAAGGCTCATTTATGAAGTCAATTAAAAGTTTAAACTTTTTAAATGTACGTCGAGAGAGAGAGAAGTCCCAAGGCTGAATGTGAGTAGCTTCCCGTTAATAAGTTGAATTAAATAATATTTTTGTCCATTTCTTTTATAAGTTGTAAGTCTCCATGTAGGCTGAATTGACCCTCACCCTATAATAAGTTTGGATGGGCCAATATTATGATAATAGCAAAAAAAAAACACCAAAATTGAGAAATTCGCGCGCATCCTTTAAGACGGAAGTACGACACTAAGCAATTATCTATACAATTAACAAAATTGAAGTGTCTGTTTGTAATGTCAAAATAACAGCTTTTTATTAAATGCATATGAAAGTATATACGACACATATAACAAAACACCAATTTTTACATTTTTTGTCTGTCTGTCTGTTTTTATCATGTAGAGACACGCGGATTTTTATTTATACTGCAAAGTTGGCTAAGAAGCGTACGTCCTGGTTTACCGTAGCATATGGACGCTTTCAATACCATAGGAATCACTAGCGCCTTGCCAAACTTTAATCTCCTAGCCCAAGGAGCTCTGCTCTTTTTTGCTATTGTTACGCCAAGAAGTGTACCGTCTTCTTCTTAACTGCACACCATTTATTTTCTTTTATTTGTAATTTAGCATTTGACTACGATTTGTAGATATAGATATTCAATTAAAAACAACCAGACCCAAAAAGGACTCGAACCCGCGTCGAACAGTTCGAAATCATTTTTTGGTATTTCAAACCCATCTCCCTTTATTTTGGTGACTTAAAGGAAATATTCTAAATAGTGTTCGCGAGCATTATTAATACAATTAATATTTGTTCTGGAGCATTTTCTAATGTTCGCTACTTTCAACCCTCAAGATAGAAAATCTGTTGTGAAGTACATATTATAGATGCGTGCGATCGGCTTTTGCAATACGGATATAGGAATAAATTTAAATTTATTTATAATCCGTTAGATTAAGAAGCTCGAAACATTTAAAAGTTTATATTAACAAAGCTTTAGTGAAACTCAAACGTTTCGCTCTTACTAAAACTTTGATAGTTTTAGAAGTATTCATTGGGGCTAACATAACTGTAAACCAGCTGAAAATTGAAATAAATAATACAGAAAAAAGTCAATTGTGAAACGCAACACCAACTTAGAAAATCTTTTGTTGTGGGTAAATCTAAGTTATCAATCCATTGGTTTCGCAACACTCGTAGAGTAGCGTAGACCCAACAGTCTATAATTACAACGATTCCGGAGTCATTCTCAGCCCTAAGTTCGAGAAGTGGTTGCGGTAGTAAAATCCGGGTATGGCTCGGGCGGCCGCCCGTGTCAATAAACTTGTCTGGGCGGGCGCCGCTAGAAATAGCGCGCGCGAGACGGCGCGAGGCGCGGCGCGGTGCATGGTGGGACACGTGTACCGTCCGCGCAATAACTCCTAATAATTACTATGTTAATATTTTTAAATTATGATTTAAAAAAATTATAATATGCAAATTAATGTGTAGAATAAACGTTCACTGAGCAATTATATCTATATAAAATGAATATGAGTATAGGTATATCTCTATAAAATTGGTTTCTTGGAAACTACTCTAACGATTTGGATTTCCCATGTTTATCTACCGAGCAAAGTTCTGTTGTTCCGATATTAATAATATAAACTGCGAAAATATTAAAACAATGCAAATTTTGACGTGACAACGTCTTATAAATTGGTTTGCCGGATGACACTTCAAGAAACTGCGTTACGCTCCGCTCACGTTATGCGCTCACAATGAGAGCGAGTGAGAGGCACGCGTCCCTTCCACTCGGGCATGGTTAGCCCGCCTAAGAGCGAGAGAGACAGACAAAAAGTCGTTGTCACGTAAAACTTTCGCCCGTATACCGACTTTACAGGCAACCAATTTTTTATTTGAGGAGATAACAGCTCGACATGAATTTGAGCTTGGCTTGAGGTTTCCGTGAGAGAAACACCGTAACGAAGTCATAGGGTATTTACTAATAAGTACTTGTTTGTTTAGCTATCATAATCAAGATGGAAATCAATGATAAATGAAATGTTTGATTACCAAGCACCCTACCCTTTTCATTTATATGATTAACGTGTTACCATTTTCGAGTACACCGTCTCTTCAAGTGAGATTGTAGTGAGCGGTAGTCATAAAAAAATAGGAATTTCTACAAAGCACTCAGAGCAAATTTTCCATTAAGATACGAAGTGAGTTAAGGATTGACTATGTTGACAAATCTTACGCAATAATAATATTAATTTCAGATATCGAAGTATATGGATCGATCGTTTATCTCATCTTCAGTTTCAAAGACAAGTATGAATTTTACCATTAATAGGTAAAGGCTAATAAAGAATAATGAAATAAAATTTGACCTAAAAAAATAGTCAAATAAAAAGAATAGGTTAACAAAATCACGGATAAAACTTTCTAACAAGAACAATACTACTGGATGAAGATGTTAAAAAAAATAATGAAATACCTACGTTTAGTTAAAAATATTTTACTGATAGATTCTTTCGCGATGGTTGACCTTACAGAGATCGTCGTCACTATTATGAAATTGTATCATTAAAAATATTATATAAATAAATGATATAAGTTTTTGAAACATGCCAACCGTACAACACTTAATAATCTTTTTCCCATAGCACGCATTTTCGAATTGAGACATTACATGTTTTCACATACAAATGGGCGCCGAGTATGTATCCAATTACACCGCGGATTTCAACTAATATACCTTATTGTATGTTTTCTACCAGCCGGCAATGTATAGTGGTATGTTTTCGCGATATGTGATACGCTTTATTACATATTTCGCGTTTATTATATAACGCATAACTCACAAAGTTATTTATACTTTTAAGGCCGTGGCGCAGTGGCAGTGGCCCTTAGAGCTTTGCAGAGAGGTTGCAGATTTGATCGTGGTGTATACCAGGTGTGGGAGAGACTTATTTGATGAAAACGGTGCTTAATATTTGTGAGTCTATCAGCTATTCGGTTACTATGGTGCAAATAAGAACTAGTTTGAAATCGAATCACCGTAAGTATTCTATATTGTTCGCCATCAATATTATTACAACGTGGCTTACTACGTGCTGTATGGAAATGAGTCCGCTCTTTACATCCTCTAAAATATTAATGTATAATCGATAAACTCGAATGAGTTTCGTACCGGTTCTTCTCGATGACTGGGATATTTTCCGAACCGGTGGCAGTTTTTCGACGTATATAAGTGCTTTCTTAGGGCCTAAATTGAACAAAGTATATAATAAAAATAGACTACATTCGACAACTTTAAATTCACGATTATATTGTGTATTTAAATATATGAGATGTAAGTTCTTTTTTTAAATGTGCGTGCGGCACCAAATACGTAGATAATAGAAATTAAATTAATTTTTTTTTAAGTCGGACAAGTTCGTGCACGACCCTCGAATGTGTTGACAGACGATAATGGGGGCGAGTAATGTAGCAGAGAAGGAAAATGCGTGCAATTACGTGACGTAGTCACAGTACACTAAAGTAAACAGTAAGCCGTTTTCATACAAACGGCCGAAACGATACGACGCGACGCGACGCGGACGTACATTGAAATCTAGGTGAACTACAGTACAAAATAGTCGCAAGTGCGACGCAATTACGTAATTTATAACTAACGATGAAAATATATATCTATTACCTTTGTTGTAATTACTTACTACCTTGAATTTAAAATTCTTATTAATTTATTAAACTAAGCTAAATAATACTTTTTTTTATAACATTCCATTCTTGTAACTCACTTTTTGAAACTAGAAATAATACTGAAGTACAAAATAATATAAATTAAAACTTACATTTCTAGTAGTATATTTTGCTGAAACGATAATAATGACAATTTAATCCAGCATTATCAAATACCTAAGTAGGTTATCCAAGAAAAGAAGGTAGCCCAAGTGCGTGTTATCTATTGAGCGGCTGCAGGTAATTATTTCAAGAACACTGTTGAGACTACATACTGTTTACTTTAGTATACTCTGTAGTGACGTGCTACCTCGTCCCCGCCAACGTCACCACATAGGACGGTCGCGCATAAACTTGTACGACTATAGATATACAATATAGAGCTGTCTTTCCCCTTGTCTCTACGTTATTTCTTTCTTCTATCTCATGTAACGAATTATTTCGAAACGTGAGTTGTCTTAAAAATTTCACTCGCAATTCTCGCCCATTTATCGAATCGCCGCCTAAGAAGTTTCACTTCAACAAATGACAAGGATTTTTGTCACCTAGAGCAGGGATGACCAAACTTACATAGAAAGTGGCCGAATGCCCCTCCCTTGTCTCACCGCTTAATCTTTACACTGCTGTAGAAATTTTTGTCAAAAAGTACTTATTTAAATTTATCGCCAAGCACAAAAGAGCCAGTTATTTAGGCTAACTGATCTAAAGTGATGAAGTTTTTAAAAGGGTGTTACGTAGTTATGCCATTCTTCTATAATATGTAATGTTGTTGGCAGGTGGGACAGGTGCAACCGCGGCCGCCGACACGAGAGGCGCGTGCGCACGCCCTGCCCTATTCAGCTAACGTAAGTTGTTTTATTACTAAAGTAAAAAAGGTTTTTTTTTTTTATATTACACAGACAAAACATTACTAATCGTACAAATGGCCTGCCATGAACTATATTGCGGATAATAATTTCAATATCCCCGGTTATTTAGGTGAAAATGAGTATTTCACAGAATTGAAAATCTTTCATTTTTATTAAAAGTGATTTGCTAATAACACATAACATATTTTTTAAATTTTCTGTTTGCTTAAATTTATTTGCAAATTAAGTAATTGGGTTTTTCCAGATCGGAAATGTACCCTGGTTTTAACCGGACGCTTTTTAAAACACCCCTCCGGGCGCTCCTGACGCTTTTACAACTAGGTCAAATCCTGAATAACCTGCACTAATTAATGGCAACCCTAGGTACGATAGATAAAAGTCTAAATTTATATGATAATCTGTTAAATGACTGTACGTTTATGTTTAAAAATAAAGTAAATTATTGAGTAATATTGCTATATAGATAAAATGCCAAGGCATAGAAATCTGGATAAAGAAATTGTTTATATAAATTTAATTTTCCTTTTGAAAAATTATTATTATTTGTCTGAGTTACATGATATTAAACTCCGATTATAAAAAGGGACGTCACCATTCAGGAAATATTAACGTTTGACTCTTGCGTAAGTTGTCACTGTACAAAGTTACATATAAAATGAATGATGATGTCACGGGACCATAATGCCGCGTTTTTTGGCGAATTTTTATTTAAATAAAAAATAATATTTTCAGATCACTTTTTATACTGTATTATTGAAAAAAATATTCATAGGCATTATTTTCAACATATAGAGTGTTTAAAATAATTTTTCAAAAGTTGTCAACTCCCGGATTCATGTTCATATTTAATGTAGTTTTTACCTGGTAATGCCATAATTATATCCGTTAATTCATCATCAAAATTAATGATTCAAAAGCCATTTTAAAAAGCTTACGTTTAAAAAATGTTTTAATTTATTTTCATTATGTATGCTATCCATCTTAATGCTATTGAAAATATAACGCCATTTAATAACAATCTATATAAGTAACATGATAGCTGTTAGCTGTAAGTATGACATCTATAACATGGGAAATATTCGCACGAGTCAGCTAGTTTTACGTATTAAGTTCAAGTTATATAATTTTACGTATTATGTGAAGGTCAAGTTTCACTACTGCACAAAATTATCTTCCCGAGAGATGGTCTCACCATCACGTCAACTTTTGCCATATTGACGAATTTAAATGCTAGGAAATTCTTTGTTACGGTTTTTGGTTTCTTAAATTAGTAAATGCATGCGAATTGTGAAAACTCCATTGGAATTCGAACTACGTATTGGACAGTTACCACTGCTTGTAACCATTGAGCAAGCAATAATGTCTCATTTGTGGGTAGACATTTGAGCGAGTTCCTAGTGAAAGTAACAGCTGAAGAGGGTAGAATTTAAACCCAGTGGAACAGATATAAAATAAATTGTCTTTTAACACGGTTATTACGTGTGTATCTGTCGTAGAGAATAGAAGTTCCTTGGTTAATTTTGTGCGTCTTTGTTCTTGCCGGTCTCGTGATAAATTAATCGACTTTAAAATAAGGAAGGTTCTCTGTTTCGTTCTCCTCGACCTGCTATTATGTTTGCGTATATATAGTCGATTTACTAAGAAACCGACGACCGATTTTTATCATTTTTTTACATATTAGTCTAATCTATATCTTTTGGTAAGGTTTTTTATGTATCCATACTAATATTACAAAGCTAGTAAAATATAAAGGTACAATTTTTAAAATACTAATTTTGATCTTTAACGAATTGGTTTTTTGTTTTGAAAACTTTTATTTGGGTTAAAAATATTATTTTAGTTTTTTTGCATTAATCTTTTTACTCAACACAATAAGTAATTTAGATGAGGCACGTACTATATTTCGAAGCCCAATTAAAATTTAACTACGTTTATTAAAACAATTAATATTATGTTAATTACCATACGATACAGTTTAATCAGCTTAGGGTTTTGTCCCTTTGTTAATTGAAACGCGTAGATAAAATTTCTGGCTTCTAGGTTGCGAACATGTAGTAAAAGTCTATAAATTTTTTTTATTAGTTTCAGATATGATGTAGTAATTTTAGTGACATAACAACTACTTTGTAAATTTTAGGAAAGTGCAAACCTTATGTTATGTTATGTGGGCTCCATCTGTTCGCACTTAGACTTTTCCTAGGTCCAATGTGCGAAGTGCAGACTTTAAACCACCATTCGTTTAAGAAGCAGAATCATGATCTCATATTTATGTTGAAACTGGGGATACTGTACGTATCATAGTATTTAGAATCATTGAAAAAAAAGACCGTGGCAAAATTGCCTACATAAATAGAAAGCCGAAATAAGAAATAATAATCTAAGAGGTAAAATTAAAATAGCGATAAGAAATAACAAGTCAGACAAAGCGTCTGCATTTAATGACCCAATGTTTTAACACAGCTAATATAACTTGAGAATATACATATAACCATTTTTTTTAATAGAATTTAGTCGCCAAATGTTTGGTGTTAACCATAATTTACTATTACAAATTGGTTTCATTGTAAAAAAATACAGTTTAGAGTCGTTTACATTATTTATATGAATGCTATTGAAGTCGTGACACTCTCCAATAATGTTGGTTAATAATCGAAATTCACAAAAAAGTATTTGATAAACGTAATGTTGACCCTGTATATTTCGAGCGTTTTTTAAGCGCCCTTTATGGTACAAACGTTAACGCCAGCGTTTACAATACCTAACAGCACACGTCCTAATGAACTTATTAAGTTAATTAGTAGGAACCGGTGCAAAGCAGTTTTTACCGGCCGCCATTGTTAGCTACGCTACTAGGCCGCGTTTCCCACGAACTCACCCATTGTAACGTACGTGTACTAAATATTTGTTGTTATATCTATCAAATATAAAGGTTTCCCATGAGAGACCAATGGTCAATGCTTGTGACCAACATTGGATCAAAAGTTAGCTTACTAGTCGCGGCGATCGTATGGTCGGAATAGTGGAATAATTACTAGAACGGTCGATTCCCGGTTTATTAGCGAAGTTTTCGAAATGTTGACCCAGGTCTTTGACGCGAACGGCAGGTGTTACACCAATTATTATACTTCTGACGCACTTACTTCACACACAATTACTGTATAGATCTACATTTGTATATATAATATTATAAAGCTCAAAAGATTGTTTGTTTAAACGCACTTATCTCTGGAACTATCAGTCAGATTGAGGAAAGTTATAGGTTATATGACTTCATACTAAGACTTTAATGAGTGAAGAAGTAACTATGAACGTCAAACAATCTGGAATGCCGTAGGCAAGTACGTGAAGTGAAGATATGACAGGGTTAATGGCGGCGCCTTGGAGAGTTTGAGTAGTTACTTAATATTTTAATCGGGTTTATATTTATTGTAAAATAATAACAAAAACAACCAAAAACTAGCAAACTGCCAACGTCACATGGAGCGAAGTATACTAAATCTAAGGTTAAAAGACCGGTGGACCATTTCAAAAATAAGAAAAGGAACAAAGGTAAGCAATGTTTCCAAAAATATTAAGGAATTAAATTCGAATTGGACTGGACACATCATGAGAACAAACAGAGGGAAATGGACGAAAGATATCATGGAATGGTACCCAAGAAACGGGAAAAGACAAAGAGGACGTCAAATAAAGAGATGGGAAGATGACCAATGGGATGGAAAAGGTTAGCTCCTAGGGGAGGCCTAAGTTGGAGAGACATCCTGACAAACAAACTGGTTGCTGAAAATATACGCATTAATTATTTACTTTACTTTATAAGTCGTTTATTAAGACTTTTTATGTTATTATACTAATAGTCAGCGAATAAAGACTATATCTATCTATCTAATTAATAAATATTTAATAACACAAGAAAAAAGTAAATATGTGCGGTGTAAATATTCTAACGATAATATAGTAAACGGTCGTGAACGGTTTCTTACAAACAACGCTGCAGCGGGCAAGCTGGTAAAACGTCCGCGCCTTGACCTATCTACGACTAATTATTATTGGCAATGAAGCTTAAAAAACATCCATTGAAACAAACGAAGTAAATATAGAAACTGTTCTTCAATTATGTACGAAAATGAAGAGATTCTGTAAACGAGTTAAACATATTAGCAAAAACGTTATTACAGTTAATAGACAAGGTAGAAAAACAAAGTATACAATATATTTACAGCCAAATGTGAATTAAATGCCTCACTCCCAAATTCGATTAACACAATAAAACAAAAAGTATAGAAAAATAATAAGATTGTATAGATTTTTTAATTCCTTTTAAATCTATTTATTAATACGTAAAGCAAAAGCTTTGTATCCCTTCTTACGAAAGTTGCGCGGACGGAAGTCTGTGAGATTTGGCATGGTTAAAGTTTATATGGAGAAGGAGTGCAGAAAGCTTAAATTTTTACTATAATATCTGCGACTAATTAAAATAAATTAATTAATACTGCGAATCCTAACCCGACCTGTGCCACTGAACTTAGACCCCCCAAAATATTGGCACTGTCACTCAATGAAAACTGACAGCAAGTGATATAATATTCATTGTGTAGGTTCATACTGCAAATGTCAAACAGAAAATGATTGATGATTCAAAAGTCGCTGGTCGAATTTTATCATCGGGCGACCGCTAGTTATATTAAGTGAGATTCTTGTTTAAATATATATATGTAATAGGTTTTCGGAAAGGGCTCCAACAATTTCAATGAAACTTTTCATTTCGATAATGTTTTACATTGCAAGTTTACATAAATAGGTGATTTTCTTTTCTTGTTTATAAGACACCGAGCACAGCTCGGCCGCCCAGATATTATTAATAATGTGGGCACTGCATACGTTACCCTCTGTAGAATTTGACAATTACTTATTTAGTATATTGGGATAATTTTATATTAAACTAGCTGTGCCCGCGACTTCGTCCACGTAGTATATTTCGTATATGAAAAACAGCAAGTATTAATAAAACCTCACCTCGCCTCAATCTCACCATACGGTATTTGACCCGCTTAAGCTTTGATAATAATACCCAACTAAAATTATTTTAAATGTCAATCCATATCACAGTTTAACACTTATACAGATATTATCTAAAGACTGACGGCTACGCTCGAGGTCCTGGGTTCGATTCCCAGGTCGAGCAAAGTATTATTGGGATTTGATATGAAATTCTCAGTAGCAGCTCGGAAATTGGCTTTGTACCCGATTAATTGCAATAAGCTCGCCCCCTATTACTTACGTGGGACAATAAATATACCCCGCGAACTTTGAGTATACATTAGTACACCTCTGCCTAACCCTTCGAGGAATATATGTGAATACAGGTATACAAAAATGTTGAGGTTTGCAAACCTTTACGACAAGGTAAGTTTATTTAATAACTTTATTTTTATAAACCATTATTTTCAAGTGTACCTACGCCTTATACTATAGAGTTTATAGTATATCTGGTTAGTGTAATTTAATATAAATCTTGGTTGCCAAAAATACCAAACAACGACATTTATCGTAGTTATGTAGATTTAATAGATTTTGTTACTAATTTAAATATAATAATAAAAGACCAGCCTTAAATCATTAATATACGTGCTTTCAGAAAATATACTTAAGTGTGACAATAAATATCAAACCAATTTTGTGATAATTTAAACCAAGCCTTTAAGTGCTATTTATGAATACTGTTGGAAAATCAAAAACGAAAAAGCAGTCATGAGGACTGCCGACAGAAGTGAAAACTTAAAACTATAAACAAAGTTCTTATTTTTGGATATCTAAATGAATTGTATGAAATTAAAACTTGTAAATCAAAACTGTTTCACACAACAAATTTGTTTTATCGCGTTAGTAAAATAACTCTTAAATTATTTTACTAACGCGAACATAACCCGTCGGTTTCATTAGTGTTAAATTTGATAGATCAACTCTGACCTCGCCACCGCTCCACTAACGTATCCGCGTGTAGCTTTGCAAATTGTTTGACAGTCATCGTTACTGCTCAGTTCCTAACAGTCGTAGCATGAAGTTATGTTATGTACAATCTTCTTTAATAAATATGTTATAAAATTTAGAAACAATTTATTAGATCTGGCTGGTAGTGTCAGATATTAACGTGTGGTAACAGAAAAACTAAATATCAATTGAGATTAATTTTTTTCGATCTTTTCTTACTGTTAGCCTGAGGGGCCCTATCCAAAAACAGAGTCGCTGATGGATTTTACAGATTTACCGGGCATGGGGGCGAGCGCCGCGGAAGCGTGGGCAACAAGCGTGCAAGGGTGACAAAGTGAAAAAGTCGCGATCTGACTAAGACTAATTCCATATCCGTAAAATTCGTGCTAAACTAACATGATGTATATCGATATATGTATATTTGCAAATTGCAACACATATGTTGCCACTGCCAAAAGTTATAAAATAATCAAATTTTAATATGACCTATAGAGCGGACACTCGATGCCGATGTCTGGGATTTGTTTATAATCCTTATCAAATTGGTTCCGGGGATTGTGCTGACTAGGAGATCGGATGTCGCCGTTTTATTATCGCATAATATTTTGTTTGTTCGCTGACTGTATTATAATTAACATTTTGCTTCGTTCATCTTGCAGTTTTCAAAATATTGCCTATCGGTGATTTCTCTTTCCATGTACGTAGCACTGGTTCAAATCGTTGCTTATGTGTTTTAGATTAATATAGTTATAGATAATTTTATAAATCGTTACGAATGGTTTTATGATTCCGTAAAATAGGTTGCTGGATCGCAGTAGACAATTGTGTCCGACTGGAACGTGTCCAATATAGATCAGCTGGTATATATACAAGTAATAATACATGTACAATAACTATGCAAGGTGGTAGAAATATCTGTGCTTTTGTATCTGAATGTATCGTGAACACCATGTCGTGTTTTGGTATGAGCCAGTGTATGTCTTGGTGGTCACCGTTGTGTCTGGGCGTCTCACCAGACACAGTCACGTCACTATAAAAATAATTATGTTAACCCGCTTTGTTGATTTAAAATTTTACTAATAGTTTTTTTCCAAAGTGCTTCCTCGTTTGTGATACAATAGCACGTCATTTTAAACCGAAATTTCTTCATAAGGGTTCAGCGACCTCACACGCGTCTTTAATGCCTATCGTAAACCAGTCGCGGGGCGACTGATTAAAGGCGTAATTCCCTTTAACGGCCCCCACTGACGGTCGGTGTATTTTTGTTTGTTTTACGCCAATTGTGTAAATCTTTTACACGTCCAACAACGTACTGGCGTAATGGGACTTCCTTTTGATGCGTTTTAATTTGCGTTTAGATTAATGAATTTTAGTTTTGATGTTTGTTTACCACCGGTTTTCGATGATAAATAAACCGGTTTTCTAGATTCTATGGGATGTTAAGTTTATTTGATTGGTTTGTTCATAATATTTACTTTGCTTAGACAGTAGACTAAGTTTGTTTTAAGGTAGATTGTTAAAATATTCTTTTCAATATGCTTGTGTTTGGCGATATTTTTTTAGAACGAAGTTCCATAATGCAGCTTGCGCTTAAGGAAAAGCGCTATGCCCTCTCCATGCGACTTTTTCTCTCTCTGTTTCTTTCTATTTTAAATACAAGTATGGGTGTGTACTTGCGAATATCGACATTCGAGTGTGTATGGCCGGTTGTATTACCCTTTCTTAGGTGGCTACCAAATTGCAAAACATTGTACTCCGGGCGGGGTCCCTCAGGGTGGTCTCGCTAAATAGGCGTGCGTTCAGTAACTCAATGGTTTTACAGTTATTTTGTATGATACAATATATATCTAAATATTACATCGATGTGTCCTTTATGAATTGCACGATAAAAATTTTAAATAATATTTTATGTTTTAGTAATTTCGTTCCTGACGGTGGTCCCCCGACTGCAACTGTATTTTTATGTATTCATTATTATGCAAGGATTTAGTTATGTCGTTAAACTATATTTAAAAAAAAACCTACGTTTCAGATATTATTTAATCCTTTAATTCACAGTGATATATTTCTAGATAAATGTATTTTCAGTCAATAAACTTTATAATTTTTTAACAATCCACATATTTTAATAATAAATATTTTTATATTAATAAAGATTAGATGTATGTATTTAAGAATTAAAAGATTGCAATAGAAAATATAATTTAGAAAGCCTTCCTTCTTATTGAATTATATTAATTAATTCGTAACACACCCCAAGTATTTGAATGATTGCTTTTATGAAATAACATATTATGAACAACCCTTTTATAAAAAATAATAGCTAAATACAGCTCCTATTTAGCAGTTAAATTCAAGATTAGTTCCTAATAACGTCATCCTAGTAATGCAGTAAAAGCGTTGAACGTAAAAGTTGGTAACTTCAGCTAGCTTAAATCGATAACCGTTCAGTATAAAAAATATGAATGAACAACGATTAACCCAATGAATGCCACTATATACTTCCATTTCAAAATTCTAAACGCTTTATAGGTCATATAAATTTTATATGAGTTGAATAATGAAATTATAAGGTGTTTATAGGTATTAAAATAGTCATCCGTCTGATTTACGATTATTCTATGGCGTCAGATGTTTTGAATGTTCGATTGGTTATCATTAACTATAAATTTTATATTATAAGCGCAAGTTATTAGTCGAGAATAAATGTTCGAAATGATGTGAGCAGTAGTAAGACAAGAAGATGAGATTTTTATCTGTATTTGTAAGCTTTAGCTTTCGATGTGAATATACGAGTACCTGCGTAAAACTTAGAAGCAATATGGAATGTTTAAGTGCACTGCAGTTAATTTAAGGTGATAATTCAGCGACGTATATAATTATGTATTTTAAAGGTAGACTTTCGAGCGAAGCGTTACAAACGCGGCGTCTATAGCGGTTTCGACGCTTTGTGACTGACTGACGCGGCGTTAGAATTGTCAGTTCCACCACCTTCGCTATATTGACTTAATTAAACAAGACAATTAGTAACATAAAACAAATCAAACTTCAATAACTTCGGAGTATTTCTTGGTGTATCTTTGAAGTCCAAGGTCCAATACCAATGAAATTAAAAGGAAACCACCCTTAAGGTATCCCCTTTCCAACAAAAAAAAAAGAAACAATCATCTAAAGCGGTTTATAAACAAATAAGCTATGGTTGAACATCCATAAAAAAGTATACAGTTGAATTGAAAACACTCCTTCTTTTTTGAAGTCTTGAATGTCCATGTATGGAGACAACAGTATTCAAACTGCAAAGTTAAGTTTGTCCCTCAATATAGTTAATTATTTTCTTTTGAATTATTCGGCGCTTTCTTTAATGTTACCTGGTTATTTTGGTGAATGTGGCCGATAGATTACGGAACCCTTGATACGCGAGTCCGACTCGCACATGACCAGTTTTTACTTTGTAACCGAATTGCTAAATACTAACAGACGTATCTTCAAAAATGACAAACTTATGATATAAAACTTTCATCCCCTTTTCACCACCTTAGGGGTTGAATTTCCAAAAATCCTTTTTTAGTACTCACCTATAGTGTACAAGGAACCCGCATGCGAATTTTTACGGTCCTAGCCGCAGTAGTTTGGGTCGTGCGTTGATATGTCATTCAGTCAATTATTTATTCATTTTCTATACAATTAATAAAGTTGAAGTGTCTGTTTGTAATGTTAAAGCAATAGCTTTTTACTAAATGCATATGAAAATACATAGGGTACTTATAATAAAACACTAATTTAAAACTTTTGTCTGTCTGCTTGTTCTTATTAATCTTCGAAATGGTTAGACCGATATTCACGAGACTTTCACTGGCAGATAGCTGATGTTATAAGGAGTAACTTAGGCTACTTTTATTTTAGGTTTCCCGCTAATAAAAAAAACTGGTCATGGTGAATCAATTTGGGCACTTAAATGGCTTATGCTGAGTAAACAATACAAGATATTAAAAAGGCCTATAAAAAATCAGCGAGAGCGTAATTATTATGTCTATATTGTAAAAATCACCCACGATAAGCAGTTTTGTCTCTAAAATATCCAGGATTCGTGTAATATAGTAAGTAATACACGTGTAATTATAGTACAATGTTAGCGGCCATAAGAGTTCCTAAACGAGGTTGTCAAACTTTATTATACACGTGCGGATCAGAAACACGGAACTTATACAGATGTTTTGCATAATGTTTATAATATTGTAATATATTCACGAAATAACAAAAAAAAAAAAAAAACAATTAAACCACGTGTTCGACTTAGCTTATGACTTAGTAATTATAAAACTGAATAAGTTTCGACATGTTATGAAAAATATTATTTCAACTAACTGTGAGGTGTGTAGAAGAATTTAAGAGCAGAAGAAGAAATTTAATGTGCAGAAGTCGTTTAGAGAACCGACTTCTGATTCGGCTGGTATGGTCTGGAATTTTATTATTATTGGAGGTAATAGGGATAGACGTGTGTAGTCCTTTTATTTAGTTACAAGTTACTATAATTTTGTTTTCTTGAGTTGAACTTGGGTATGTTCCGTTAAGGCTGGGATATATCAGTTGTAAAATCCCCTTTAAAGAGAAAGAAAAAAAATAACATACTACAGTAAGCTCGTGACTACACTAACATTTTATGCGATTAAATTAGCAAACAAGCAAACGGCCCACCTGACGGTAAGCGGTCACCGTAGCCTATGGGCTTGTAATACCATCGGTAACACTAGCGTGTTGCTGACCTTGAACCCCCTTAACTCCAAGAACTCGAATTTTACGAATAGGGAATTAGTCAGATCGTGATTTATTTGCAATCGCGGCAACAGTCCAAGCCGAGGTCCGGCAACTTTAGTACCCTGAGCGTGTTGACTCGCTTTCGCAGCTGAGTGCATTCCGCTCGGTAAAGTTGTCAAAGCCTCCAATAGCTCCAGAACCCCTAAGACTAACAGTAAATTCAGTTCAACAGAAAAAGTTATGATACCAGGTCCATCAAGCGTAACGCGTAACGCGTAACGCGATGGATTTCGATCTCTCGGTGGTCGCCGTTGTGTTTGTATTGTACTGTGCTTACCATCAGGGACAGTATAGCCTATTTTTCGAGCTACTATAAAAAAAAATTGCATCAATTAATACCTTGGAGAATAGACCAGTTAGAGAGACATTGCTTAAAATTTTGCAAGTAACCTACGTAACGTTTACGTACGTAAACCTATAGTAAAATAATCTAAATATAAAACATCATCTGAACGACCTACAAAAATCACAATTCAGTCATTTAACATTATAAATTCAACATGACACACAATAGATGAATCAGTCGCTATCGGGTCGTCAAGTACGCTAAACTCCATCTAGTTTATTTACAGCTCGCTAGTGAAGCGCGAACAGCGTATCGATATTTCGACACTCGTTTCTATTTCAAGTGCTTTCAACGATGATAGGTTCTCTCGTAAAATCTAATCGTCGATATAAATGGGTTATAATTTTAAACCGTTATGAACGACTCACTAAATGAGCTGTTTATTTGTTTAAGATTGCATTGATTGTTTTCAATTTATCGACGATTGGCAACTGATTAAGTTTAATTGATTGAGAATTTTTTATCTCACGGCAATGAATACAAAGTTTCTGAGTGATACGTAATCAGATAAAATTTTATGTAAATTGTTGATACAAACTTGCCTGATGTTAAGTTACGATGTGATCAAATACTGTGATACTGAAAATGGAACTAGCTACCATTTCTGGCTGCTAGAATACACCGATAGGCACTTGGTTTTCAATTTGAAGGTGGTTTTTTATTAGGCCAGCATAAGGAAATGCCCTACCACCATGCGATATAACGATATTTTCCTGTATTGAAAATTCTGATTTATTACAGGACTTGAACTTACTTTGATCTACGTGTCCGATCTTACTATTTATTTATTACATTATTACTTACAAATAAGCGAGGTTACCTTTGCAATGATTTAATTTTGACGTGACAACGTCTTATAAATTGGTTTGCCGGGTGACACTTCAAGAAACTGCGTTACGCTCCGCTCACGTTATGCGCTCACAATGAGAGCGAGTGAGAGGCACGCGTCCCTTCCACTCGGGCATGGTTAGCCCGCCTAAGAGCGAGAGAGACAGACATAAAGTCGTTGTCACGTAAAACTTTCGCCCGTATACCGACTTTACAGGCAACCAATTTTTTTTTAATTGTATAATTTAAACCAGTTTAATAAATATTAATAAAAAAAAATTGCATAAGATTTTTACGCAAAATATTTACTTATCAAATTAGAAGTCGAAAGGAATCCTAGAATAAGATTTATTTTAATTATTATAAATGTTTGCATAATGAATAGTGCAAAAAACTACGTTTTCTCGTGTACCCGTGATCAAAGTGTGCATCTTTTCACTGAGTTAACGCGGATCTAACACGAGAAATAAACTAATACTCAGCGCTATATTCAAACTTGTTACCGCAATCATTCTCATCGGCTTAATCAAATGAAATCTTACTCAGCCAGCAAAAATTCAAAACTTCCAAATGGCCTTGCTCTTGCTCTTTTGTTTGCAAATAATGCTCTTTTTTGTTTGATTAAAAACCACTATCCAGTTACTCGTAAATTTGTTAAGCATTCGCGTAAAGCGTGATATGACTGGAATGCAAGAAAAAACTAATCATTTGTAATTTAAAGACAAAACAGTTTTAGAATCTAATTAACCATTAGTACTTTTGATGTGTATAAACAAAACGTCAACATCAAAGTGAAACTTGTTTTCAACTAGACATACGGTTTTTTCACTTCAAACTTACTCTAGAAAATTTATAGGTGAATTCTTTCAATATAAACAAGTAGGTAATTTTTTTTAATTATTATGCTGTATAGTATCAAAACCTTAATGTTGTTTATTAGAAAGCGTTGTTTAAGCGCTAGTTATATGGATGCTTTATAACACTTTTGACCCAATTGCAGTTTATTTATTAAACATACTCATGTACTGAAGTTGTTGTTATTAATTAGGAATATTGTTCAACAAAATGATTGAATAATAAATATATTATAAGCTCTACTTTAAATAGTTAAATTAATATAATATATTTATGGAATACAAATATTAGAATTTTTTTCATTTATCTATGCCATTAAAACTTGTTAACTTGTTGCTACAAATAACGATTAATTTATATGAACTAGTGATCGCCCAATGATTGAAATTTAACCATCGACTTTTTAATAGTACACTATTTTCTGTTTGACCTTGGCAGTATGAACATAAACAATGAATATTATATCACTTGCTGTAACTTTTCATTGAGTGACAATGTCAATATTTTGTGGGTTTAAATTCAATGGCACTGGTCGTGATAGGATTCGCAGTATTCATTTATTTTATTTAATATGTTAGTAACAGATATATTTTAGTTTTCTACACTCTTTCTCTATATTAACTTTAACCATGCCAAATCTTACAGACTTCCGTGCACGCAATACACTTAAAAAGGTGTCTGAAGTTTCTTCTCACGTATTAATATAATGATTTTAATTTTACCAATTTAATTGTAACATATTTCTAGTAAAATGAAATCATATTTGCAATAGTTATTGTATAAAAAGTAGTTAGTTATGTCAAAACTACAACGGATATAATATCTTAAAAAAATAAGAAGAATACTTGGAATGTAAAACATCTAAAAAGAAATTTTCATCCAAATCCAGAATCCAGAAATTGAGAAACCAATTCCATATATACAAGAATTGCTCACTTAATAGTATAAGACAAGATATACTTTGGCTACAAATTATCGATGTTCGTTTTATCGACAGGGTGTCGCGTGGACAGGTATCACGTTACGGCACTTTTGTCTGCATCGTGTCGTCTCGCAGTTTGTTGTGACTGGTGGGGCGTTTTTTTGCGCGACCGGAAACGCGCGGCCGTGAGCGGTGAACCAGCCGCCCATAACAAATCACTAACATACAGTGGCGCTTATGTTAACGACTGCACTTAATCTACGTTCAACTTATAAACTTATGTAGTCTTATACAAAAATTAATTAACATAATACAGAATCACGCCTGTATAATGGTTAGGTAGAGGTGCACTAATGTGCTGCTACTGAAAATTTCATAACAAAACCAAATAACACTTTGCTCGAACTGGGAATCTAACCCAGGACCCCGAGCATAGCATTCGATATTAATTACTTTAAGAATCGTAATTGCAATTTCAATTTACTTTATCGGTTGAACATATTTTAAATTAATTATTAAATTGATCTTCAATTATTATATTTTAGACAATGACAAGCAAATACGCATGCCATAAAACATGAAAATTGAAACTACGAATGTTAAGATGGTGTAACTAGAATCGACATGATTAGGAATGATTATATCAGAGGAAACATGAAAGTAATACCACTAACAAAGAAAGTGAAAAGTATATCATGTACATGTCATAAGGAGGTTTGAAAGTCATATAACTAGAAGAGTGTTAAATATGAATCTAGAACGATATAGGAATAGAGGAAGACCCAAAAGGATACCCCTGTATATATTATCTATACCAATATTATAAAGAGGAAAGATTTGACTTTTTTATGTATTTTTTTGTTTGTAATGGATAAACTCAAAAACGAATGGACCGATTAAAAAAATTCTTTTCAGTATAAAGCTACAGTGTTGGCGAGTGTTATAAAGGCTATATTATAATTTGAAATATTAATTTCACCCTCATAAAAAATTTCGATATGTCGAAGTATAAAAAAATTGCAGCAAGGGTGCTTTTGCGAGGTTTGTCGTATAAAATTAACACGGGTTAAACCATGGGGCACAGCTTGTTGTATATAAAAAGATATGAATACTGATGTGAAGGTTAATAGAAAGGGGTGGAGGAGGAACGCATGTTGTACCGATCATACTTTGGTGGGATAAGATTAAGAAGAAGGAATTACAATACAAATTATAACTAACGTCAAACAGGCCTAGTATTACAAGGTCCAACACTTCACAGGTCCAAGGTACAATTACCAACACGTATTATTAAATACATATCTACTATTTAATATAAATATATTGAAGAACCGTCGATGTGATCATGAAATACGTACTAATGACTTAGTATCCGTACTATTGCCCGCACCCTATTGGCTGGGTGCGATAGCAACAGTTGGACTCTGTTGACTGCACGAACTTTATAAGTAGGAAACGACTTGCAAGGGTTAATGAAGACCTCAGGTAATAAGTCGACTACTTACGAAAACCACGTGCGGCCAAAGACGAATGTACTATCTGCAATTTCTATTCATTTGACATTGTTAAAAAATAACTATGATGTCTATTTCGGGAAAGAAATGAAAAAGCTCGACTCGTGGAATTGGATTTGCAACCCATTTCAAGACACCTTACCAAGTAGTATGTCAACAAAATCAAGTGAAGAACTCATTGATTTATCAGAAGAGACGTCACTGAAAAACAGTTTCAATTGCAAGCAGTTAATAAAATTCAGTCTCTCAGTTGGTGAGAACTATTCTTGCCTGTTTGATGTAGCTATAAAAGTTCTCTTACCCTCCAGTACGGATTTTTGGCTATGACCAGCATTTAAACTAAATACCGAAATAAATTGAATGTATCAAAGTCACTGCGACCAAAAGTAACTAGAATTGAAATGAAATAATAAAAAATAGGAAACAAATACACCTTTCGGTATTAAATTAAAATATATTTAATGAAAAATGAAAAAAAAATTGGTACTTTGAAACCAATTCTCATCTGGTCCACGTCGTGAGGCTTTGCGTCGGCGAATATTTTCTTCTCTCTGACTACAAAGACTAGGGAATCAGAGCGTTACCAATATTTTATGGCCCCTTTTAAGACGGCCAAGATGTGGGTCCCGAATTTCGCAGTTTTTGTTAGGTGGGTCGGAACCTAATCAAGTTTTGGAACCACCGCTCTAGAGCTTTAACCTCGTTTGAAGTCTTAATTTTTTGTGTCCGACTAAGGTGGAAAACTTCATGAGTCAGCGCTTGTTGCTAACCACAATCATAGTACTACCGCATTGGAACCTTGCATAATTTTTACTACCTAATCTCAAAATGTATTTATTTATAGTGCAAACGGTTAGTTTCAAAGATATATTCTTAGCAAGTGATAACCGCACTTCAACGGGAACCATTCATATGAAAATTAATGAGAATATATTATTTAACTCACACGCTGTCGCGGCTTTAATGAATAATTAATTAAAATAACAGTATAACTCGTTTATAAATAATATCATAATTCATTTAAGAACCAAGACGTTCAAAATCCTTTATAATATTAAGTTGATTTAAATTTCTATTTGAAGTAAAGTAAATGCCATGCAACTTCTCGTCTTTATTTTTATGATAATTTATATATGCTTCTTTATTTTTATGGTAATTTATATATGGTCTACACACTCGACTCATTTGTTGATTTTCGCAAAGTTTCGCAAAATGATGATGATAATAATTATTTGTATGTGCAGTAAGCCGAAACAACTCGGTATATTTTTAATTGTATTACAATACATAAAGGAATTATAAACAAGCTAAATTATTAATAAAGGGGAAACAAAAAGTCCCGACAGCAACAAAAAAAGTTGATAAAAAATATTTTTCTATTTTTCCTTTTTTATTTGATTTAAATATTCCCAAAATTGACGAGTCATACGACACTTCGTATGCTAAAATCCATCAAGCCGATTAGAAAGCAAAAAAAAAAATAGACATATACTCATACATACGGTCAAAAAACATAACCTTTTGTGCAGTCTGGTAAAAATAGCAAATTAGATTGTAATTATTTTTTTTCCAAACACAATATTATAAAATCACAGTACACAAACTGTTTTCTGTTGTAATTTTTTTTTAATTCTTATCCTCATTTAACTGAATTAATTGTAATTAGAAATGTCTTTGCTTTGATATCGTAGTTTGCCGACGAAACGCGAGTCGTCAGGCCGCTATTTTTTTTCTTTAAATCACAACACGTAATTAGCGCGGTAGCGTCGCGTCGCGACGAACGAAATCGATAGTCGATGCGGTGGAGCGTGGCACATCTCTTTTTTGTTGAAATCGCTTTATTTTATGCCATAGTGAACGCTTATTTTTAATTCAAAAGGTGAGTAGATATTTTTCTTATTATCACGTAACTTGGAATATTATAATATAATATAATATTTTAGATCTCATCAAGAAAAAACTTATTTTTATATTATTCTAGCAACTGCCCACGACTTCGTGCTCGTTAAAAAATATAGAACTTAATAACATTAGTCACTATGAGAGAATGTAGCTTTCTATTATTTATGATATACCTTTCAAAATCGGTTCAGCAATTCCAGAGATTACCTCTCACAAATAAAAAAACATTCCCTCTTTGTTGTTATAATAGTATAGATATGGAAGCATAACGTAAATAATATTTGACGGAATTTGCAAATTTACATATTTACACATTTAAACAATAATATCTGGGCGACCGAGCTTTGCTCGGTATCTTAAAAGCAAAAAAATCACCTAAGTAAACTTGGAATGTCCAACACTATCTAAATACAAAATTTCATCCAAATCGCTGCAGCCGTTTCCGAGAAACCAATTACATATATATATGTATATATATACAAGAATTGCTCACTTAATATGTTAAGATATGTTATAAATTTATAATTTAACAAAAGAAATGCTAAAAATTATTTATCAAAAAGAAGTCGTAACCATCACCATTTTATTTTATGCTCGGATTTTTATTATCTAATTATTAATATGTTCTCTATGAACGCTGTATATTATTGTGAAGAGTAATTTTCACGGTTTCCGCCAACCACGTGGTCCGGCGGCCGCGGCCGGCGAAACCGCAACGTGTACATTACGCATGCGCGTCCGTGTTCCCACCTGTCGCTGAGTGAATAACTCAGACGCGGGGGCGGAGTCCGACGTGTGTTAATTCTTTAACTATTCAAACGTATGTTTAAAGATAAAGAAGTAGGGTACAGTTATTTGAACAATTTGGAGTGAATCTGAAGTGAAAACATGTGAGTTTTTGGAGGGATCTTGAAGTGACACGTTGTGGTTTATATTTTTAATCAATAACTTAGGTTTTTTCACTCTATTCTATGTAATATTGGTGGCATTTTGCGTGATATAGTTCGTTTTTTTTAATCGCAACACGGTAAAATAACGTCGCTGTAAATGACGGTGAACACTGTGCAATCCAATAACATCAAGAGACTACCTTGGGATCTACAATCCATCGTTCAGTCGTCGCTGTCATGCCAGCTTGCTCAAATGTCTCTTTACTTTATGTTTGTAGTATTCCATTTTGTAGGAAGGAGGGAACACAGTGACCGGGAGATAATGTAAAAATCGGACTAACGTCAATCGGTGTCTTCTAACTGAATATATTTTCACCGTATGTATGGTCGTCGTTGATTAATCGAGCCAAGTTGGTTTAGAAAAAACAGCTCTTGACTGACCATGAACTGTATCAAATGATTATCTATGTCTGGTAAACACAGACTATTTTCACTCACTCTCTCTGTCGAAGATATTTATGTTCTGATGAAATTCTTAAAGAGCTTGGTATTTACGAAGCGTAGGAAATATGCAATAAATCGCATTTTGCTTTCCGGACCGGGTTAACAACTCCCAGTGTAGGCTGAAGACTAAATAAAAACCTCGTAATATATCTCGTATTATGGAACACCTAACATAATAGGTCCTTACATATGAAATTAGCAATTTATATGGAAAAAATAAAATGATTTTTTTTATATAAAATTATATATTTAATTAATGTAACTATGTACCATTATTATCTATGAACTTTCGCTATTTTATAGGTAGTTCGTTGATTCAATTGCTGAAACAATTGTGGGAGCGAGAATCAATAAAATCTTTGAAGACGGTTTTGACAACCTAATCGAAATTGAATTTTTTTCCTTCTAAATAATTATACACATTCTGAAAAAAGTGGTAATCTGTTGGAGTAAAGTCCGGGGAGTATGGTGGGCGTTTGAGACATTCCAACCGCAGTTCCTCTAATTTAGCGACCATCTGTCGTGATGTATAATCTCGATTGTTTAACGGCTAGCTTTTCCATTATGCTTTTACAATTGTTGATAACACAGATGTCGTTATCTTCTGGCCAGATCTTAGGAAGATGTAGTTAGTGTATGACATCATCACTGGTTCACCAAACACTCACCAGTACCTTTTTCTGGGTCAACTTTTCAACCACTATGATGAGCATTTCCAATTATCGTAAAGGATCCATTTTTTATCACAAGTAAAAATACGGTGCAAAATTCCCTTGTTATGTGACGGTTGAGTAATGTAACGCAGTACTCAATGCGTATTTGTAAGTGTGGTGTGGTGCAGTTCATACGGTACCAATTTCTCGAACTTTTTGACTTTTTCAATTTGTTTCAAGTGAATTAAATTGTTTTATCACTCACACCGAAATCTGCTGCTAACTCTCACATGGTCTGCGATGGATTTGCTTCTACGATCATCTTTGATTCTTTATTATCAACTAGGGTTTCCGGCCGTCCACGAGATTTGTTTCGTAGTTCAAAATTTCCAAAACGAAAACGTTGGAACCAAAAACGTACCATGCTTTTTTTTACAGTAGCTTCCCCATACACATCATTAATCCTTCGAGCTGTTTCTGCAGCGGTTATGCCACGGTGGAACTCATATTCTTAAATAACGTGATATTTTAAGTTTTCCATTTTGTGAGAAAAACGATGTCAAAAAAAAAAAGGTGCAAAAAAAATTAATCAACAATATACTGAATTTAAAATCGTTAAACTTTTCCAATTTTTCTTTCTATAAAAACCTAACTCGGACTATAACAAAAAAATTTAAATAAAAAAATAGCCAAATCGGTCTAGCCGTGAGATACACATAACAACGAACAGCATTTTATTTTTAATTAAATAGATGAATGGATAAATTTAATGAAGTGAATGACTTTATAGGAATTCGTGTAAATTCACTGTTTTGAATTTTATCGGCTGAAGAAAATCTCTGTAGCGAAATTGGAAGTTTCGAAAAACTTTCTTTTAACTCTGTTATACAAAAATATTAAGAAATATAGATTTCTTGGTGTTTTAAATCATAAAATTTAACTTTCAAAAACGAGTATTAAGTTTGTCATGTTTATTTGAACGTGTATATTTTTTTATTAATTACCAAAAGAATGAAATTAAAAATTAAAAGAACAGATTTTTTTAACTGACATCAAAAAAAAGGGGGGGGGGTCTTATATTTTTTATGGATGTTGAGCTATAACTTCTTTGTTTATGGACTGATTTAGATGATTCGTTTTTTATTGTAAAGGGGATGATATCTCAAGGGTGGACCCATTTTAATTTCATTGGTATTGGACCTTCGAATTCGAGTATACACCAGAGAACTCCTCAAAATCATATCGCTAAAAATTATCTTCGTATACAACATATTTTTATGTATGATATTAAAAGTGTAGATAGTGTTTAAATTAGCAGTGAAAATATAGTATAGTTTTGTATCCGATAAGCACTTGAAATTATCCACCTTCATATCTGAATTGAAGTAAAATATATTGAAAGTGACAACCCTGTTTATAGGGATCTTGTACGAATATTGTATGGCGATTGAATTAATAAAATTAAGTATTAAGTATGATTGAGCTAATAGTTGGAATCGATCCGGCTGCGCGGCATGCAGTAGGGATCGACAGCGTGGTAGCATGTCGTGTCATCTCTAAGCGTTAGTCAGTGGCCGCGTATCTCCGATGAGTTGTTGCCTGTATTATTAGAATAAGCTCGTAGTGTTCACGTTGGATGCGTCCGATATTTTTAGTAAACGTTAGTGTTGCTTCATTTACACCAGATGTAAGAGGGTTTTCCTCTTAATATGTTTCAGGAGGATGATAGGAAAATTTGAGTCATTACAATAACACAATTTTTTAGATTTAAGATTGTGCTTTGCTTTTTTATTCTTACGGGAGTAAGAATTTGGTTAAACAATTGAAATTTTAAATCTTAATTTTATTCAGTGATGTTTATTATATTAGTTGTGTAATATTTACATCTAGAGGTCGCTCGAAAACGTTATAAAGGGTGTCTCAGAATGTTTTTCGTTTTTAGATGTTAAATAAAAACAAAATATCAATTAAATCTCGTTTTATTTAATGTTAATTTAAAGAGCAATTCTTGGAGTTTATTTATGAAAAACAACCGTTTGCAAATGCGCACCATTCATTTGTTCACACTTATTTAACCTAGAGCTAAAATTTTCAATAACTCGCTGGAGCATCGCTCTTGGAATAGAGTTGATTTCTTCAGTGATTCTTTGCTTCAAAACATTCAGGTTGGGTGGCAATGGATTGCAAACTTTGCTCTTAGGTAACCCCATAGGAAGAAATCAGCAGGTGTTAAATCAGGGCTCCTCGGTGGCCAATTGATGTCTCCTCGGCGACTTATGACCGAGGTCGAACTCAGACCGTTAATTCTGACCGATATTGCCATATGATCCGGACTTTTTTGGCTACAGAAATGCGAAACCAGAAGGGCTACAACCGCAACACCTTTTTCCTGCAAGATAGAGCCACTTCTCATTTTACAAATGACTCATTAGCTGGTCTTCACGATTTATTCCCGGGAAGAGTGATAAGTCGCCGAGGAGACATCAATTGGCCACCGAGGAGCACTGATTTAACGCCTGCTGATTTCTTCCTATGGGGCTACCTAAAAAACAAAGTTTACAATCCATTGCCACCCAACCTGAATGTTTTGAAGCAAAGAATCACTGAAGAAATCAACTCTATTCCAAGAGCGATGCTCCAGCGAGTTATTGAAAATTTTAGCTCCAGGTTAAATGAGTGTCAACAAATGAATGGTGCGCATTTGCAAACGGTTGTTTTTCATAAATAAACTTCAAGAATTGCTCTTTAAATTAACATTAAATAAAACGATATTTAATTTTTATTTTGTTTTTTATTTAACATCTAAAAACGAAAAACAGTCTGAGACACTCTTTATAAAGTAGAGTACTTTGAAAATGAAAAAAAAAAAATCGTGGGCGGCATCTATAAAATGAAATATATAAAAAAGAATTTTGTAATATTTAAACATTTTGGAGATTTAAAAAATTCTAAGTGTCCTTTGAAAAAAAATTTTCGAGCTTATTTTTAGTGAGAATTTTTAAGTCGTTTTAATTTAACATAATATTTTTATTTGAGAAGTAAAAAGTAAACGTTTTTTTGACCACCTTAAAATGTATAGTGGTTTTCATCAATCGATAAGTTCTATAGGTAGGTAAATAAGATTTTGTAAATATTATTTTCAAGCTTCATATCTTTTACTTTTCGTTTCAGTTTTATTTAACACTTATAAAAAATCATACACTTGAGGTTTAACTGGTGTCGATAATTGATAATAAAATGGCAGGTAGAGATGACATACTTTGGGGAATGTGCAAATGATGACCACCCATTGACCTATAGGATAACCTTCACCCAGATGATGGAATGTCAACGCCGAAAATTACGACCTGTTAATTTGATGTACCTACCTATACGATTTTTAAAAGTACAATTGTTAAAGGTTAAAGAAATTCGAGTAATGTATTAAGTAGTGATTTTTTAACCAATTCAAAAAAAACAGCATGATTTTCTATTTCGCTGGTATGTTTGAATATGCGCAGTTTTTTTTAGAAACTAAATGACTGTATTTTGGGATTCTTTTATTACTTATTAGTAGAGTTTAATATATATATTAATACGTGAAGCAAAAGCTTTCGATATCTTTTTAAGCGTATTGCATGCATGGAAGTCTGTGATATTTCTCATGCTTAAAGTTTATATGGAGAAGCAGTGCAGAAAGCTAAAATGTATCCACAATATCTGTTACTAATTATCTTAAATAAAATACTTGAACCCCCTCCCTCCCTCTAGGAGCAAAATGATGTAAAAAACTGTATTTCGTATCATATCGTATTTTTGTATTCATGCCGAGATACGGACTTAGTCGACCTCTAACCACTTATTTAACTGTCTCTGTTTTTATGTAGGTATGTGTTTGTCGAATAAATGTTTTATTTCTTTCTATTACTCTAATATTTTAGTTCTTCAACTTCCAAACACTCTACTTTATCTATGACTATACAATGTACAATTATCTGTGGTTATTAATATTTGTTGTAAAATCCTTTACTTCCGCTAGTTAGTTAAGATCAGTGGAATAACGATCATATCTCTGCAGGTTCAAATTTTCGCATACATTTACTAATTATACGTTTAAATAAACAAATTTTAATATAATTATTGTAACTAATTAGTAAATAACGGTGAAGGAAAATATTGTGTGTGAACTTAAATTCAGAATTGTTGTAAACGTAGGTATCGTAAAGTTGTGGGAAATATATTATTTATATAATAAAACTCTTAAATTAACTAACGGACAACATATCGTGTAATATTAAAGATCGTTTTTTTTTTTCAAACTGATTATTAAGTTAGCCCTAAGGGCCATGGAGCTATTAGATAGAAGCTATGACAGCTACCCCGAGCTGGGAGGCATCAATTATAGCACAGGAGTTCCTTTTATAGTATGGGTTTTAAGCGGGTTAAAGTTACTGAGAAGCGCAAAAGTTATATTGAGATAGAAAACTATAAACAATTTGAGTTGCCAGATCCCGGTTTCGAACACCCGATCTAGTTTTTTTATACAACTAAAGTGGCAAAAAAGCGCATGGCCTGCGGAGGCATCACTGGCGCCCTGCTGACTTTAAAAACCTCTCTTCACAAGGAGCTCTGGAATTCATACTCCCCACAGGACCACAACACTAGGTTATTTGCCTGCGATCTTCTGTAGGGTAGAGGTACTCCATCAGCCGGACTACCGCAAGTAGACAGAAATCTCTAAATAGATTTATCTTTCAGGTACCTCTCTTAATAATATAATAAGAATGTGTCCTCTTATGCCTTAAAAGAAAATTTCTATATTAGGAAACTATATCCGTCACACGACTAGTACAATAATAAAGTTAACATTTGAAATTGTTTACACATCGTGGAGTAATGTGGTATTTAATCCCATATAGTTCCTAGGTAAATAAGTTCTTGTCTACTAATAAAATAATATTAAAAAAACTATGCCAAATATCACTACAACGGAGCTCACTAAAGATCAAACTGAAAGATTGAATACGTCACAACAATATAAGGAAACAGACAAAATATGAACACGCTATATCTTTCACATCGCCCCAAGTTTAAAAAGGAGATGGGCAGGTCACGTTGCTCGTAATACTGACGACAGATGGACGAAGATCGCAACATTATAAAGCGGGCCTTACGGATGCAAACGCAGAGGCAGGCCAAAGGCACGGTGGAAGGATGAATTAGAGCCTATTGCAGGAAAGGGCTGGTCGGATGTTGCTAAAAATCACGACGCTTGGCATGCTTCGGAGGACGCCTTTCCCGAAAGGAGTCCACGTAATTTAATTATTTAGTTACAAAATGAAATAGGCTTGTTTTTTCAATAATTATTTATTTGTGTCAAATAAGACATCAAAACATGAAAATATTCGTTTGAAGATTTGTGTGTAATATAGACTGCGTACTCCGATTGTGATTTTCATATGAAACACTGAGTAAAAGCGGCAACAATCACTGAATAATCTAACGTTCCGGGAAGCGTGTTAGCGAGGCGCCAACATTCTTGTAGTTGCCAGTAAAACAAACATTTACGTACGAGATGGCGTGTCAGGCGCTCTATTTCGATATTATTGCAAAATATATTAGTCACCCCTACATCACTCCACAGTGGTAAGAAATTAGTCTGCCTTATTTCAAATGAATAATTAAAAAAATAAATAAACAAACATGGCTGACGTAAAAGCTTATTATTGAAGGCAAAAAACATCATAAACTTGTTCGGAATGAAAATCAGCAATACTGCTCGCATTACAATAATTTTATTAAATCAAGATATGTATAGGAATATACTAACAGTTCTACATAGATTTTTGTAGTAAAATGTAAAAAAAAATATAGTTACCTAAAATAAAAATCAAATTACATACAAAAACAAACTATTTAAAAAAAATTAAATCGATAATTATATCAGAGACGAATTAATCTCCTCGCATCTACAATTTTGGAGTATTCATTAAGAACCGACTTTTATATAAGGCCCCCGGTATGGAAATTTTATAAGGAGTTAAACTTATAAAAGCGTTAACCAAAAGCGTTACGTATTTTTTGCGTAACGTACCTTGCGCACCTTTAACTTTAAAATCATGTATATATTTTTAAATACATCATCTTGCTTTTAGATAAATCATTAACTACTCAATCAATCAGTCAGTCGATCTGTCAGTCAGTCGGCGGTCAGTCAGTTAGTCAGTCAATAAATCAATTAATTAATTAGTCAATCAATCATCAAAATTTATTCAGGTACCTGATGTGTAATACTTTACCGAATCAATATGAAAAATAGAATAGAATAAAAATACGTACATGCTTTCAGTATTATAAGAGATAAGTTTGCCTATTGCCTTAAGGAGTAAATTCCAATCGTACGTCGGAGCTGAAATACATACACACGCATATGCACTTTTTTTTTTAAATTTAGTATTTTGATTTTGTTGTTTTTAACGTACCAGGGCATATATTAAGTTGAGAAAATTGCGTTACTTAGTAACCAATTTCTCACTACGGATCTACGATTCTAGTGAAAAGTTGGATATACTTCCTGGAGAGTTCTAAAAAGGGACTCGCCATCTTTGAAAGCAAAATTTGAGTAATAGAAAAAATATACGTAGTCAAATTTAAAGGAACCTTATTGAATAGCCTAAGCGATAAAAGAAAACCAAGCCGTTTCAATTCACTCCTGAAGAGTTAATTAGCACTTTCTGTCTGACAACGATAAGATATAAAATAGATTTAGCTTGAGGTGAATACCAATAGGATAACACATCTTATTGATTTACAAAGTACCACGTACACGCAACGAATACACTTCGTTTATTTCTCAAACCTCAACTGGTGAGATAGGAGAAAAACGTCCATTGGATAGGAGAGACAACTGTAACAAATAATAAAAAAAAAAAAAAAAAAAAAAAAAATATGTTGACGCATTTCTTCCGTTTCTTTGTTTTTAAAAATGTCGTGGTTATATAATATGAAGCAATGACAAGTAGTTAATGGTGTGGTACGGTCGGGAAGGTGTTTGCAATTTGACATAAATTTTCGACAATGTCCCGTGGAATTATTGATGATGAACGAGAAGAGAGAGAGAAAAGAGAAAATTTATGTATTCATCACACAACACATCAAAAACAAAACCAATAATAAAAAGTAAAGTACCGTGCGGGAATAAACAGGTCCCAGTCTCAGCATAATTGCTACACTGAATCAGTGCAGCGCTGGTAATCTGACTGGGCTACATTAACATACATCACTGACATCAATAAAATAAAAATAAAAACAAATAGTAAACAAAAAAATATAAAACATACTAATAATGTACAAAAAATAAATTATACAAAGAGCAATTAAAACCGTGTGAGATAGAGAGAGAATGAGGAGTTCACACCTTTGAGATCACGCTAAGCTACAATTATGGTCCTGTAACAAAAGCTTTTTAAGCGTTGCTCTAGAGATTTGAACTGTTTTTAAAGTACGTAGTGGCGGCGGTAAATTTTCCAGAATCGTGAACCCGCAAACTTAACTGAACCTCGGAAGCCATGGATCGATGCTTCGGAGTAATAAGCACAAAGCTACTGGTTCTTCTTGAGAATCTATGTTGAGACTCTGTCCAAACCAACTTCAAGTATAAATAATTGATGATGAATAGCTGATAATTGGTTCATAATGTCGCCGGACATGAAATATTACATAACGTAAATCTATGGTAAATACACAAAAATGGTAGAAAAATATACACAATGCGAAATAGAATGATAGTAGTAATGGTAACAGAAATAGAATTTGTAAAAACGACTTAATTTCAAGTTTTTAAGTTGTTGATGATTGAGGGTGTCAGTTTGATATAAGAAAGATGTATATTAAGGTACAGAATATAATGGTGGAAGAATCATTCGGCTCACCTTCAACGCGGTACATGAAAAACAAATCGAACGATTTAGTATTCGCGGAATCTGAGGCAAGTACAATACGTTGACCTGGTGTTTACATTACACATTGATCAGCCTAATTTTAAAAGTGAAACGTATCGGCACCGTACAGGAAAGTAGGCGTTTTGCATCCAAACCGTGTCTAGACTGAGATTTCGCGTTTCGCGTGCCAATTTCGTGTGCGTAATAGGTTTTAAAGGTAACGCGCGATGTATTAATGATGATTGATTATCGCTTACGGTTTCATGTGGAGCTGAATGTAAATAGAGATCTCACTTTGTAAGCAATACAGTTTTTCCTATGTTTTACTTTAGCGATTACTCTGAATTTTTTTTCTTGATCAAACGATCTCATTACTTTCCATTACGGTTTAAACAGATTATGTATTTAAAATGTATTCCGCAAAAGTATTATTAAAGTGGTTTATAAACACCTAAGTATATTATAAAAATAAGAGCGTTCAAAGCTATGCTTTACAATATATTTAGATAATTGGATATACTAAAAGATCCAGGAATACGATATGCCCAATTATATCAGTGTGGATCGATTTTCACCAAACGGAATCTATCAGTTAATATAGTTACAACGGCAATGATGATAATAGAATTAGTTGTAGGTTTTAATGGAATATTTCATAAGTAATAATATAAATTGAAAAAGTACATTGATTTCATTGCGGATAAAGAAATAACGTGAGACATTCTAAGATGGTTGTAGTAAGAATTGGACGCACTATTATATTATCTTTTTTTCTAATTTATTACTTGAATAATTATCAATCTATTATTATTTATTAAATGAATTGTTTGCTACTTCGTTTAATATTATAAATAGTTTTACAGGCGTATATACATACATGTTGATAGCTAAATAAACTCAGATCAATAAATTTCCCGATTTATTTCGAGTTCGCGAAATATTCCCACGCTGTGTTTCGGCTTTTAGTATCAATCAAACGGACGAATTTCGCCTGCGTTGCATCAGACACGGTTGATGTGGTGACGCATGCGTAGCAGTCATATGAATTCTTCAACTGAAATTGGAACCAAGGAACAAGTCCCAATTTGTTATCATGAGCTATCAACTGTCCACAGTATTAGGGTCATGTTATTAAGTGAAGAGTTTGTAGATAGTAAATCTAAGCCAAAAAAAATTACTCCTCATAAATCTAGGTAAGTACCTGAATATATAAACTTATGTAACTAACCAAGCAAAGACTAGAATATGCCTTATCATGGTGCTTGCATGAATTTTGTAAACCTAATTCTTCAATACTCCGTCCGTGCAAGTTCTTATTACCATTATTTATTTCCGTTACAGTTCCAATGTAAAATGTAAATAAACAGCCACGGACATGAACATCCGAAAGTAGCTCTGGCATGATAGTTATATCCTGATATCTAGACTTCACAAAACCCTAGACTAAACAATCAGCCCTGCTCAGTTTGGCTTACGCGTAAACAAATATATCTAAGAACATATATTACACATTACCAATGTATCTTGTATCTTGTACCAATGTATCAGTAGTATACTACTTTTTGTACGATAAAAGTATCTGTTCATTTTGTTTTAGCTAAATTTAGAAATTATTGTTGAAACTCTTCTCTGTATTTGAATTCGGACATAACTGAGATCCACAGTTCCGAGTTTTTCACAATTTTAATTTTAACCTCGAATAACTTTTAAACCACCGTAATTAACGAAAAATTATAAGAGACCTTTTTTGTAGAATTTTAATATTTCTATAAATATGTGTATTTTTCATATTGTTTAATATATTCATTAATGGCTTATAAAATTTCAAAAAACAAAAACGTTGTTTCCATGTTATTCTTATAAGAAACTTTGGCGGAAATGTGGACTTTCTTGGAGTTGATTTGATTTTTTGTACTAGATTGAAAGCGTTAGCTGTTTAACCCCCTGAGAGTATATAAATTCACCTTACGTTATACCGTCAGCATGGCAAAGCATTAGGATAGGTTAGAAATTTTCATATCGCGATGATGGCTCAGTTGGTAGCGTGTACTGACTACGCGTCGATTGATGTGAGTTCGAATCCCTGCAATGAGTCCTGAGCATTCGGCGGAGGAAATCATCGTGATGAAACCTTAGTTTAGGGCTTTTTGTAATGACCGTCTGGTTAGCTACCATCCTTCAGTTGAAAATCTGTCTCAATCACCAATAGATGTGGTTCCGGCAGCTGCACTTGAGAGCCTGTCTTCCACGAGGGTTAGCGTGCTACCATCTTAGACTACATGGTCACTTAAGATCAGGTGACATAGTGGCCACAATCCTAAACCTATAACGATAAAAAAAAGCGAACCCAATCAATAAACAAAATAATGTACTATAATTAATAATACCATTTTAATACATTCTGCTATCGCAGTGAGGCGACTTTTATTCGCTTTGTTCCATTTTAAGAACGCGACCGGATTCATGGGAAATATGTATGTAATGTAAACAATTTATCAATAACTCATAATATACTTTAATAAATTCTAGATAATAAGTTAAAGCGATCAGAAGAGACAAACAGTTCTTATTTATATACAAGATTAATGTGTTAATGTCAACATGTGTGTCTATATACAGTAGATTGATTAGTTCGCGTGTTTTTGGTATATAAGTTAAGCGCAAGCAGTAAAGTAACCTCCTAATAACATATTAAAAGGGTGAAGACATTGTTCGTGCCTTTCCCGCTACTTTAGGTTGAAAATCGACTCCTATTAACGTATGCCTTCCAAATAAAGGTCTCTCTACTTCAGAACTCTTCGTTTACTCTCTTTCACTTACTAGATATGATCACCGTCGTTTGTTAAAATGCTACTTTTGCTCTCTGTTTCTTATTGTTCAGAGTAAAGTCACCTAAATTTGAAGTAAAATTACATCATTTTAGTAATAGTAAAAGGTCTCTACATCATTATTATTAGAGCTGATTAATCTATAGTTATCGTAGTTTAAATATTTTAATATCAAAAAATTATTCCCACATATGGTCATTTGGTTTCAAACATAAGATAGCTTATACTATGACAGACAAACAGCCGGTATATATACGAGTACGTACAAAGATATTACAAACCTTTTTTTGCGGAATCAAAGCGGACTACTCTTAACTTAGTTATAACATAATTCTAAGAGGCTCATTTCTTTATATCAAATCGACTTTGAGCACAAATTCTTACTACTGAAAATCTGACTGAGAAAATTTAATACTATTTATGCATGAGACAAACTTTTATGGGTCATTTTATACTGAATGACATATAAGTATTAGGTACATTTTTTTCTCTTTATTTAAGGGGCTTTTACAGTTTGTGTATGCCAGCCCCATCCGAGCATATCCAAATTCAACAAAAAACAACATAAAATTAGTAACTAAATAAAAAATACTACATACTTTTATCCCTTATTCTATAACTATTAACAATAAAGTTCCACAGCATACGTCCAGCCGGACCAGAAGTCGGTTCCGCTAGTATACTGTGGAAAATACCTATACCTAGTATTACCTAGTACCTATAGCATTAGGTACATAAATATCCGTTTTTATTTTACGAAAATAAAAAGCCAACATTGTAACATAAAATATTAGAACAAAATGTCCTTTTATTTTGAAAGATTTATTCGCTATCACTTTATGCCTTAGACACAAGCTAAGCCGAGGCCGTCTTTACGTATTAGGCAGTGACCAGACTATGTGACGCGAGTTTGCAATGAGTCCTACTATACTATTACCTACAACTGCAATATTATTGTATCAAGAAGGTGTATATACATGAAAACCATTAACTTAGTGTTGTGCAGTGACGTCACCGAGTACTGTGATATATGGTGATGATGTAGTTAAAATACCTCATAGGTGATGAAAAGTCCTTGTTCGTATATGGTTAGTGTGAACGAATGCAAGTTAGTTGTAAGTTACATGAGTTGGTATCCTTTGGTTATTTCATCATTAAGTATCAATAGGATGTCATACCATTTATACGACTCTATATTAAAAGACATAAATTAAAAATTAACAAAACAATTCTCTCCCTCAAAAGAGTTGTCTGAATTATCTTCGAAGTTTAAAGTCTAACGCCAAATTAAAATAGGACCACCCTTGAGGTATCCCCTTTCCCATGAAAAAAAAAAAAAATAGAAATCGGTTCATAAACAAAGAAGTTATGTCTGAACATCCTTAAAAAAAACAAATATACATTAGAATTCTGAACCTCTTTTTTGAAGTCAGTTAAAGATATAGTTTTATTGTTGGCGACAGAACAGTTGTTTTTCGTGTCTTAGGTTAGGGTATTATGTGTTATTATTATATTTACGTGTTACATACTATGAGTTACAATAAAATAGGTTAATACTGACAATATTATAGAAAAATGTAAGCGAATACGCTACATTACAAGTTGCATGTTGTATGTTAAGATGTATATAAACGATTATGTATTGTGTGTTACATATGTAAAAATATAACTAACATAGAATAGATTAACATATAGAGTAAGCCAATAGAGTAAGTATATCGAATGTTATAGAGATTTTACGAGCGGAAAAAAGTGATGTCGCCCGTAAATTACATTGTTTTTGGCTTATGTACGGAATGTATACGTAATGTATATTATAAGTGAATATGTAATGGATAGGTAATTCAAAGAGGAACATTTTGATATATGACATGTGTACATAGGATATATAATGAGAGAAATATAAAGAGTTTAACAGGGCAACCAAAGCGAAAAGTAAAGTTAAAACACGAAATAAACACGGAATAAAACGGGGCTCTCTTTACGGTCATTGCTCGAACCACTTAAGCTCGAAGAAGGGCCGTATTGGGCACGGTGCAATTCAACGAGTCTACAAGTACAAGCAACGAGTAACTACAAGAAGAAAGCTTTGGTCGTCCTGCGAACAATCAACAACAAGATATCGAGTTTCATTGAAGACCCGGCACCTCAAGCGGTCGTGCATTATTGCACCCCCCGGACCCCCTCACCACTAACATCACGCCGCCCACTGGCATCCGTACGGTATCTACGAGACGGGCATCCGGCGCAACAAAACGTCCGTCCAAACCGGGGAAACGTCACACCCCCCCCCCTCCCTCACGCAGAGGGGAAGTGACGCGTACCCAACAGTTGGTCCTTCGAGCCGGATCCTCGATACCGTTACGGGATGCCAGTCACCAGGAGCCAGAGGGGCTCTCCGAGGGAGCAGCCGCTTGAGGTTGCACCACAAGAGAGCAGCACAGAGACCACAGAAGTTACTTCGTACGAGACCACCGTCACCGGCACGACGCGGGAAACAGCTTCAAGGGAAGACCATGGTGCACCAACGGTGAAGAAGAACCGTCCTGCATCCATCAGGTCTTCAAGAAGACGGAAGGAGCTGGAAGCCCGCGCGGAACTGGCCGATAAGGAGCTGCGAGAGGCACAAGCAGCCACGACAGCTGCCAGGCTACGACTGGAACTCATCCAGGTGGACAACGAGGAAGAAGACTCAGTTATTGAAGAGCCAATAGACCGGGTGGACCAGGTCAGGGACTGGGTTCAGAAGGCTGCAGAGGGCGTCTCCAAGGAGGGACACGAGGGGGAGGCACCCAAGGAGGGGTGTATACGGACCCCCCCACCTTCCGCACGCGAACCCGATACTAAGGCCGATATGGAGAAGAGTCATCAGAGCCTTGCAAGAGTCCTCACTGAAGCATTGAAGGGAGTCCAGATCCAGAGCCAGGCGCCGCAGCCAGACTACGTGCACCAACTACCACTATTCGATGGTGACACAAGAGAATGGATGGCCTTCAAAGCTGTATACGAAGACACCGCTCCGCTCTTCTCTGCCACACAGAACATGGCAAGATTAAGAAGAGCATTGAAGGGAGAAGCAAGAGAGGGAGTTCGCAGCCAACTGTACTCCGAGAGCACACCAGAGGAAGTGATGGAAGCCCTGAAGCGGAGTTATGGAAGAGCGGATGTACTGGTTCTGGCAGAACTGGACAGGATAAAGAAACTGCCACCGATCAGTGACAACGCCTATGACGTATGCTTGCTAGCAGGCAACGTCAACAACACCGTGGCGGCAATACGAGGACTGCGAAAACCACAATACCTGCAATCTCCAGAAATACTGAGGAGCATCGTCGACAAGATGACAGCGATATTGAAGTACCGCTGGTACGACTACGTAGCGGACAAGGCCGAAGGGGATCCTGACCTCAACATGATGGCGGTATTCCTAAACAGGATGGCGGATCGCTGTGGACCACACGCGATACCAGACACCGCAACAAGGAGGCAGATACCGAAGTGACAAGCTGCGCACACTACAACCGAACATATAGACCAAGAGAGGCCAAATAGAGAAAAGCGGGGGATTGAAAGAGAAGGAAGAGACAAAGCAGCATGCCCACATTGCCACGAGGGACATTACCTGCGGGAATGTCCAAAGTTCCGTCAAGCACCTGTAAAGAAACGATGGAGTATCGCGAAGGAATCGTGACTATGGTGCCTGAGCGGAAGGCATAGGAAAGAGACCTGCCGTCAACCTTCATGTACAACCTGCAAACGATGGCATCACAACTTGCTTCATGAGGACAGAGAAGAGTCCAAGCAAGAAGATGGAAAAGAAGTAGCCAACAACGTGAGGCTACCAGTGAACTGCACCAGGTCTTCAAGAGCCTACTTAAAGATGCTTCCCGTCGAGATCTATGGACCAGCAGGAGCAGCTGAAGTCCTGGCACTGCTGGATGAGGGGTCAACAGTCACACTCCTGGACTCGACGGTGGCAGAACAGGTTGGCCTCAAAGGACCTAAGGAGACGCTTCATTTGGAGACTGTGGGTGGAAAATCCATGGTAAGCAAGGATTCAATGAAGCTCAACATGCAGATAAGGGGATTACACCAGTCCAAGAAGCGAACAGTCACCGGGGTGCGCACCATTGATGACATGCATCTGACTCCTCAAAGACTGGAGAGGAGCACCATAGAGAACTGCGCACACCTAAGGAAGCTGGTGAATCAACTGCACCACGAAGAAGGTTCTCCCAAGTTGTTAATAGGGCAAGACAATTGGGAACTCATCATCTCAAGAGGAACGCGCAAAGGAAAGAAGAACCAACCAGTAGCATCCTTCACACAACTTGGATGGGTGCTGCATGGGTTCGATGGAGGCGCGTCAAAACCAGTCAACTTCACCACATGCGCACACGTATCAGCACGTGAAGAAGCATTAGAGAAGTTGATGAAGGACCATTTCGCGGTAGAATCATTGGGGGTTCTACCTAAGAGACCAAGCACAGACCAGGACCAGAGAGCAATGGACATATTGGAGAGAACCTGTCAACGCTTGGAAGATGGACGCTTCGAGGTCGGGCTTCTGTAGAAAAACGATGTTGAGGAGTTGCCAGACAACTTCAAAGCCGCAGAAGTAAGACTGAAAGGGATCATGAAGAAGCTACAGAAAGATCCAGAACTGAAGATCGAATACGAGAACCAAATGGAGAACCTATTGAAGAGTGGATACGCTGAAGAAGCCGAAGGAGAATCCACTTCAAGGAGGAAGTGGTACTTGCCACATTTCGCTGTCACGCATCCCACCAAGAAGAAGAAACGCCTGGTGTTCGGCGCTGCTGCCAAGTCAGGAGGGAAGAGTCTGAACGACCTGCTCTTACCCGGCCCGGACCTGCTGCAGTCACTCTTCGGTGTCCTGCTACGCTTCCGCCAGAAACCTATCGCTGTGGTAGCAGAAATCAAAGAGATGTTTCTTCAGATACGAATACGAGAAGAGGACCGTGACAGCTTAAGGTTCTTATGGAAGGGGAATCAAGCAGAAAGACCCATCAAGGAATACAGAATGACATCAGTCATATTTGGGGCCGCTTGCTCTCCTAGTGCTGCAATCTTCGTAAAGAACAAGAATGCCGCCGAATATCAAGACCAGTTCCCGGAAGCTGCTAGTGCAATAGAACATAATCATTATATGGACGACTACTTACAGAGTTTCGACACAGAAGAGGAGGCAATCAAAGTAGCCAGTGATGTGGACACCATCCACCGGAAAGCCAAGTTTGAATTGAGAGGATGGGCATCCAACAATCACACTGTGTTAAGAAACCTCACCAAAGAGACCGGGCAGCAAGAGATCAGCATCGGACCAAGTGAAGAGAAGACCCTGGGCTTGCTATGGTGCACGGGAGATGATGAACTGGGTTTCAGAACGTGCCTTCGCAAACTCAAAGAGGACGTCGCGATAAGAAGAGGACCTACCAAGAGAGAAGTAACGAGTGCGGTCATGGCCACCATCGATCCTATGGGAGTGGCGTCACCGGTCCTCATACAAGGGAAGGTACTCATACAGAACATATGGAGAAGCGGCGTCGATTGGGATGAAGAAATCACTCCGAAAGATCAAGAAGCCTGGAAAGAATACCTCACCAGCGTACAGATCCTGGAAGGTCTACGTATCACGAGATGCTTCACGGACTCGAGCGACGAGGGGGAGCTGCACGCGTTCACCGACGCCAGCGAGACAGCCTACGCTTGCGCAGTATACTACAGAGCGAGCAAAGGACAAGGAGGCTATCAAGTTGCACTACTAGCAGCCAAGGCAAGAGTGACTCCCCTCAAGCCAGTATCCATCCCGCGGCTAGAGTTGCGAGCTGCGTTATTAGGCACTCGGATGACACGAGCAGTGGAAGAAGAACTGGACCTGAAGATTAAGAGACGAGTCTACTGGACTGATTCGAGCACAGTCCTTTCGTGGATAAGATCAGATCCAAGGACGTTCAAACCGTTCGTGGCACATCGACTCGCGGAAATAGAGGACCTCTCAAAACCTCAAGAGTGGCGTTGGGTTCCGACCAGTCAGAACCCAGCGGACGACGCAACAAGAGGGGTGCCGCGAGACTTCGGACAGCACCACCGTTGGTTTAAGGGACCCGCGTTCCTGAGCCAAAGAAGAGACCAGTTGGCCTGAACCTCGTTCATTCAAGTCGAAACCAACGGGAGAAGAGAAAGAGAAGCACACTGTTGCCACCGCAAGGATCTCAAAGGATCAGCCGCCTACACCAGAACCTGAACGATTCTCGAGCTGGACGAGGCTATGGAGAGCAACGGCAAGGGTGCTTCAATTTATTGACCTGTGTCGCAAGCGAAAGGAGCACACTCTTGTTTCCCGTAAGATGGAAAAACAGGACCCGACTTGGAGAAGAACAAGGAAAAGGAAGCTCAAGAACGTGACGAAGGCAGCAACACCAAAAGAAGCAAAGAAGTTCCTTCTTCTGGATAAGGCTCACTTGGAAAAAGCGGAGAAACTGTTGCTGATGAAAAGTCAAGAAGAGAGTTTCGGGAAACCTACGGCATCAAGAGACTCCGATGGACACAACAAATTGAAGAAGCTTGACATCATCAATGAAGATGGACTGCTACGAGTCAAAGGAATGATCGACGCGGCTACGTTTATGGAAAGAGCATATCGACGACCCGTAGTCTTGGATGGCAAGAACAAGATCACGAGGTTGCTCATACGACATTACCACGTAGCGTTCAACCACGGGAACCATGCAACCGTGATGAACGAGATAAGACAACGCTACTGGGTTTTGGGGCTGCGATCGACAGTACGGACGGTGGCATACCAGTGTCAATGGTGCAAAATATACCGAAGCGCACCATCTAGACCACCCACCGGAAACTTACCAAAGGAGCGGTTACGATTCGGCGAGCCGCCATTCACCTGCACCGCTGTGGACTACTTTGGGCCAATGACGATCGCGATAGGACGGCGCCACGAGAAAAGATGGGGAGCGCTGTTTACGTGTCTCACCACGAGGGCAGTGCACATAGAGTTGGCGGCGTCTCTGTCAACGGATTCGATGATACTGGCACTTCGACGCATGGTTGCTAGGCGAGGAACACCTAGCACAATATACAGCGATAACGGAACCAACTTCGTCGGAGCCAGTAAAGAGCTAGAAGAAGCAGTCAAGGGCTTGCAGAAGGAAGATCTCACCACCGCAGCAGAGAAGATGGGCATCCGGTGGAAATTCATACCACCTGGGGCTCCAAATATGGGAGGTGCGTGGGAACGCCTAGTCCGTTCCGTCAAAACGGCACTAGCGGCGACATTAAAGGAAAGGTGTCCGCAAGAAGAGACCTTACACACTCTTCTTTTGGAAGCGGAACACATGGTAAACGCAAGACCGCTCGTCACCACGGAGGAAAATGAAGGTGAAGAGGCCCTGACTCCCAATCACTTCCTTATTGGGAGGTCCTGCGGGTCTCCACGGATTGGAACCTTCACAGATGAAGACCTCATCGGGCGACGGACCTGGAAGGTGGCGCAGCGCATGGCCGACCATTTCTGGAGCAGGTGGCTAAAAGAATACCTACCCACCCTGCTTACCAGGAGGGTCGATGGACGAAACACAAAGGACCTGCAGTGTGGAGACACTGTCCTAATAATTGACTCCACACTGCCACGAAACACATGGCCCCGGGGCGTCATTACTCAAACGCACCCTGGACCAGATGGCCGCATCCGAGTGATAGAGGTGCGCACCGCCGGTGGAACATTGAAGAGACCGAGCTCCAAAGTAGTGCTGCTGGTTCCTGCAACGAGCTACGAGCAACAGAACGACGGATCCAGGCAGACTACGGCAGCGTCGCCATGACAGGAGATTGGTGCTGCGCACGAGGGGGAGGATGTTGGCGACAGAACAGTTGTTTTTCGTGTCTTAGGTTAGGGTATTATGTGTTATTATTATATTTACGTGTTACATACTATGAGTTACAATAAAATAGGTTAATACTGACAATATTATAGAAAAATGTAAGCGAATACGCTACATTACAAGTTGCATGTTGTATGTTAAGATGTATATAAACGATTATGTATTGTGTGTTACATATGTAAAAATATAACTAACATAGAATAGATTAACATATAGAGTAAGCCAATAGAGTAAGTATATCGAATGTTATAGAGATTTTACGAGCGGAAAAAAGTGATGTCGCCCGTAAATTACATTGTTTTTGGCTTATGTACGGAATGTATACGTAATGTATATTATAAGTGAATATGTAATGGATAGGTAATTCAAAGAGGAACATTTTGATATATGACATGTGTACATAGGATATATAATGAGAGAAATATAAAGAGTTTAACAGGGCAACCAAAGCGAAAAGTAAAGTTAAAACACGAAATAAACACGGAATAAAACGGGGCTCTCTTTACGGTCATTGCTCGAACCACTTAAGCTCGAAGAAGGGCCGTATTGGGCACGGTGCAATTCAACGAGTCTACAAGTACAAGCAACGAGTAACTACAAGAAGAAAGCTTTGGTCGTCCTGCGAACAATCAACAACAAGATATCGAGTTTCATTGAAGACCCGGCACCTCAAGCGGTCGTGCATTATTGCACCCCCCGGACCCCCTCACCACTAACATCACGCCGCCCACTGGCATCCGTACGGTATCTACGAGACGGGCATCCGGCGCAACAAAACGCCCGTCCAAACCGGGGAAACGTCACACCCCCCCCCTCCCCCTCCCTCACGCAGAGGGGAAGTGACGCGTACCCAACATTTATTGTCATCTAAATATTAATAAAAATGCTTCAAACAATTTTTCGAGGGATCTTTATCTGTTTTATAGTTGTTTTTATTTTAATTCATAAATTTGTGTTATTTCTAATATGGGTAGGATTTTCTTTAATATAGCTTAGTTATTGTTCACAAGTGAGTTACAAGGAACATGGGGTTTGAGTTACCACCAAACTCCCTAGGATGTTCTAGCTAGAGTGCCTACTTTTTGCTAGGGTGTTCTACGAACTTTGAAGATAAGAAAAATGTGTTATTCGCATTGGCACAATTGCTTAAAAAACACGTTGCTATTTAATACACACAAAAACACATCAGAAACAAGAAAATGGTTCTAGCTGTGAGTTGTAGAACTACTGAAAGAAACCAAACTTGCAAAAATAAACTCGAAAGGTTTCGTGGGATTCCGGTTTTAACACTTGTAACGAAGTTCCTTTCGCGTTATAACCAGATTTCTAAGAATTGTCGTATGCACAGTACGAGTGGTCGATGATAATTCAATAAATTGAATGAACTGATTTTTATAATACGTTTATATATTTATAATAAATACTAGCGATCGCCCTAAGCTCGAAATTCGACCAGCGACTTTTTAATCATAGACTATTTTCTGTCTGAAATTTATAGTATTCATGAACCTAAACAATGAGTATTAACAACATCACTTTTCGTTGAGTGACAATGTCAATATTTTGAGGGGTCTAAGTTTAATGGCATTGGTCGTTTTAGGATTCGCAGTATTAATTTATTTAATTTAATATATTAGTAACAGATATTATAGATACATTTTAGTTTTCTGCACTCCTTCTCCATTTATACTTTAACCATGCCAAATCTCACAGTCTTCCGTGCACACAATGCGCTTAAAAAGGGGAAGAAAGCTTTTACTTCATGTATTAATATATAGATAGGCAATTAATAAAAAAAAAACATTTATTTTAATTATTTTATATCCAAAATACCTAAAAAAAAAAATGTCCTCTAATCAGCGGGAATCTAACCATCGATACTGTACATACAACAGTGCCTAGAAATCTAGTCATAACACAACTGAGCCAATTCCACGACTGTCATAGTTTTCAAAATCCTATATATGTATGAGTTTCTTTTTTTTACCAGTTTAGCTCCCATCCTGCAATAACTAAGTTAGTTATAAAAAACAGTAATTGTATGTTGGTATCGCAAAAAATATTAAATTAATTTGCAATATTTTCACCCTATTTATCATCTTAAAAATAATAAATAGGTACAAATGTTAACCCACGTGTGATATATTGCTTAATATCCGAGCGACCTGCGCAGTTGCGGGCTGATTTTGGTAAATATACTATGTGCAAATGTCGAGGGCGTTAACAGTACAAGCTATAAGATACAAGATATTATATTGTTTTTTAAGTTGTACCTCTTTAGACAAACAACGATGGCTGAGTTGAAGCGTGTACGGACATCGCGTCGACTGACGTTAGTTCGAATGTGAATGAGACTGAGCTTTCGGTGAAGGAAAATCTGGTGATGAAACCATAGCATGGTGGTAGGGCTTTTTGTAATGCCTACGGGGCTAGCTAATTAATGGGTTTGTTCCAGCACCTGTACTTGAGAGCCAGTCTTTCACTAGGCTTAGCGTGGTATAATCTTGGGTCATATCGTAAGATCAGGTAAGATTGTGACCATAACGCTAGACTTATAAACAATAAAAAATGCACGTTATGTTATACGTCACATATCATTATATGAGAGTTTTTGGCGAGATCTTGAAATGACATATTGTGGTTTTTGATTTTAAATCATTTATATAGGTTTTGATCCTATATCGTGTAATATTGATTGCGTTTTATGTGACGTAGTTTGGTGTTTGTGCATAAGTAAAGTAGATTTTCAATATAATCTGAAAGCATTTCTAATGAAGACAGTTCTATCACGTGTACAGTGTTGCATGTACAATTTTATTATTTTATACAAATCACATCGTTTATAAAATTTCTCGCTGTACGCTTATGTCTTGTTCACAGACGAATGCTCTCGACTTAAATGACATTTAAAATTAATTGGAGGGTGCGGTTGAAATGAGTGAAATTTTGAGCCGCTGCTTGTAATGTCAAAGAAAGCGCCTGATACTCTTATCCAGATAGCTGGCAATTACGTTAAAACACAATATGATGTAATAATTATTAATAATCATGTTTTTATTTTAACCGTGTTATAGCTTTCTATATTATCCATCTGTCGAAGGAAACATCGTAATCAAACCGTACCATGGCTGACTTGTAACACGGCAACGTGACGGCATAGTACGATCCAAAAACAGCGGTGACCACCAAGAGATCTGCAATCTATCGCTGGACTTCACCATCCTGCCGGCGTACAAGTTTTACGCCCAATCTCGAAACGCAACAAAACAAGACAAATTTTAACAACAAAGAAATCCAACTTAAATACCTATGAAATTAAGACGTGACCACCCTTGAGGTACCCCCTTTCCAACGAAATAATAATCATCTAATTCGGTTAATAAACAAAGAAGTTACGCCTGAACATACATAAAAAACTACAGACAAATTAAGGTCCTCATACTTTTTTTGAAGTCGGTGACCAAAGCAGAGTCACAGTGACGGGGTTATCACTAGTCGGATTCAGATCCCTAACACCTCGTTTGATTAGTGGTAATACACTGGGTGATACCTGCATCCTTTGATCAATAATAACCTGCATCTATGTATTAATACGTGAAGCAAAAGCTTTCGGTACCTTTTTAAGCGTATTGCTTGCACGGAACACTGTGAGTTTTGGCGTGGTTAAAGTTTATATGGAGAAGGAGTGCAGAAAGCTGAAATTTATCAATAATATCTGTTACTTATATAAATATTAAATAAAATATATTAATACTGCGAATCCTAAATCGACCAGTGCCATTGAACTTAGATCCCCTAAAATATTGACATTGTCACACAATGAAAATTAACAACAAGTGATGTAGATAATACTCATTATTTAGGTTTATGAATACTGTAAATGTCAAACAGAAAATAGTCTATGATCAAAAAGTCGCTGGTCGAATTTCGACCTTAGGGCGATCGCTAGTAATAATAATAATAAGTTTTTATTTACTTGAACTCACACATCTCCAGACCCTCGTTCTCTCAATTACAAGTTCTTTAGAAGTAATTACATTAAAACATAAAAACAAACACATCAGTAAATATCAATAGTCAATACATACTAAAGTATTGCCAGATATAGCCGAAAAATGAATTACCCAATATAAACAATAACAATTATGTATTTGGGTTTTAGTTAAGTCTGTTAGCAGTTGTTGATGAGCATTACAGGAGTAATCCAAACTGTGAGAGATAGAGACGTTGCTGAGATTACTAAAAAACAATAGATAATAGATTGTACGTTCCGTTGTATACAAGTGAAAGTAACCAATTATAAACAATGCGTTGAGCTCTTTATCTAGTAAGAGATTATATTTAAAGGATAGGGTTTATTTTATTATATATATAAAGACCTATCAGTGTGGCAATTGGATATGGCTACTTTGGATAATTATCATTTTATCCATCGCTAAGCACCTTTAGAAATGTTTGAGGAGCTTTGCTTGGGAGCCAGTCGCTCCACTAGGCTTAGTGCTTAACCATATTTGGTCTTATCGTCATTGAATAATCTATACAATTAATAAAATTAAAGTGTTTGTTTGTAATAACAAAATAACAGTTTTTTTACTAAATGCATATGAAAGTATATACGATACCTATAACAAAACTTCTTTTAGCGCGGTACGCATATTTTTAGATGAGATAAAATCTCTGGACTCGCGACACCGTTACGAGACGCAGCTATAGTGTGTGCATATATGCATGCACATATAGCAGACCGCGAACGCGTCTTTCATAAAAGAATATTAAATGTATTTTAAAGTGTCTAATAATTAATAAAATACAATTCATAAATAAAATGCAATTCATAGCCCAATAACTAAGTTTTCACTACTGCCGGCACTTCCGGAGTGCAACATTTTTTATTTATCTGTTTATTCTGAATAATCTCAGAAACGGTTAGACCGATTTTCAAAGGACTTTCACTGGCAGATAGCTCATATTATAAGGAGTAACTTAGGCTACTTTTATTTTATAAAAAGCATTAGGGTTCCATACAAAAAAAAAAATAACATGGTCATGGTTAATACAAGTATGATTGTGGTCTTTGTGGTTAAGCACTAGAAATGTATCTACGTGAATTGTATAGGTATTTTGTTAGTGTTTGATGCAGCTATCTTTCGCAAGATCAGCTGATACCCGTGATCGATATCGGAACGAAACAATAAATATGCATCGTACGTCTTTCAAGTAGTACCTGAGACACTTGTCTGGCGCCGGCCCATAAACGATTAAAGACTTTATTGAATGAATTTGACTATATTGACTTGATTAATTGAGTGAAGGATTGGTTTTTAGAAAAAAAAAAACTATTAATAATTACTGCCTCCTACTATAATAATTACTACCTCTCTCACTACTAAGTAATAAGTTAATGGTAATAAATCACACACTAACAGTTTCTTTTAAGGTTTTGGCCACGACTCTCAGCGACGGGTATCGGCTGGACAGTCCGTAACCTCAAGACCAAATCAAACACACACTTGCAGTTACCGTTGCATTGTGTAAACTGACAATCTGCCGACTATCGCGTTCCTGCAGCCGCCTGCTAGTGCGTGGACATGGACAGTTAACAGAGCCGGTAGGCAGATAGTTGCTTAGTGTACTATACTGACAATGCATGGAAGGCCGACGGATCAAACGAAAAACTACCGGCCAATTGTTAGTCAGTCGGGCCCTTGAGCATTGGCCTCGATATATGCGTGGTTTCGATACTATATTATCAGTACATTACAGTGTCGCGACCATTTCGGAATACAAACTAGTTGCCGGCTATTTTTAAATATATGGAAAGGAATAAATGACGGATTCGATGGGACGTCACTCTAAGGGTTATAAGACCAAAAATCTTAATAGGAAATAAACGTTCAATTAAAAAGAAAAGTGTAGTAAATACAGTTTTGCTATTAAATAATTCATTAGTAGTTGTTGTAAAGTATTGTTTTAAATCATAGGGCTTGAACAATTATTTAATAAAAATAAATAATATGACAGTGCATGTTACCATCACAGCCCTCCTAATTCACGATGGAAAAGGTTAGGACGTGTTTTATTTGAATTTTGCACATACTCTATCATTATTGCATTGTGAGCAAAGCCTTCAACAAAGCCTTGTACTATGTATTTTTGTCATATATAGCAAATAAATAGACACGTCTCGGCGTCGAACCATATGGGGATGTATCTACTTGTATTTTTCTTATGTACAGGTGTATAAGTTAATTGGACAAAGGATTTTTTTTCTGTTTCTCTTTTTATTAATTGACTTCTTGACATGTTGACATGTGTAAATGTTATCGAAGGTAGATTTATAGTTTAACAACAATATTAATTGTGACTTTATTAGGGTATAAAAAAATAATGGATAAGTACCTACATCACAATGTAATAAACCGTATAAATTTGGTCTTGTAATGAATACGGCTACATAGTTTTTTTTAAACTGTTTATATGTTTAGCTTTTTGGCTACAATCTCATGTGATGTTAGGTGACGATGTGCTGGACACGGTAAGCCAAATGGGAGGAACTGGCTCACAAGAGTAGCTGCCGGAACGAATCCATAGGTATTTAGCGACATATTTTCAACTAGGGGGTGGTGGCTAGCCAGGCGAGCATTGCTATGTTTTCCTTCACCGAAACCTTAGGCTCATTGCAGAGATTCGAACTCACTTCGCTCGACGCAGTGTCTGTATACGCTAGCACTGAGCCATCCTTGCTCATTATTGTTTTGCGAATACTAAATGACTGAATAACATCATAATTAGATACAATTAAAAAATATTTGGTCGAAAGAGTTTTTAAAATAGACATCATCCTATTTAAATTTAAACACGATGACAAAAAAAATCGGTCAAGTGCGAGTCGGACTCGCACACCTAGGGTTCCCTAATTGTACAAATATGTTTACCAAAATAGTTAGGTGATATTACAGAAGAAAGCACCGAACAATTATAACGACATGATAAACTATATTGAGGGACAAATTTAACTTTGCCGTGGAAAAACTGTTAGTCC